>JAWDJD010000018.1:4666307-5866307 GCA_035047305.1 Bradypodion pumilum
CTTTCTAGCCAGTCTTGCCTAATCAGTCTTCTTTGTTGTGTGTGGAAGAGTGTTTCCCCCTCTATTTCCTGTTGCTTTCATTAATCTGCACAATCCTTTCTTTAACAAAACGAATGCCACATTTTTTTCCAGCAAGTGACTTCTCAGGCCGTTAAGACCCGGGGCCCGTCTTTTGACATGGGAACGTTCCAGGCCACCCCGGCTTCCTTCAGCCCCATGTCGACACCCAACTCCACTGCCTCGCCCGGCGGCGGCCCGTACCCGAATCTTGCTGGCCGGAACGGCAACTTTGGTATGTGATCCTCTCCTTTTTTCACTCGACGCGACAGAGAAAGGTGGCAGATGCTTCAGAGATGGTCTTTGGATTCTGTACAAAAGTGTACTTGCAACAAAATTAGCATCATGGCTATTTGTTATGGGGTTTTTTTTGTGTCTCTGATTGGACAACATCTTTGCAAGTCAAGGATGGGCAGCCTCCCATATGGTTGCATCCACACAGAATAGAGGTGGGGTGGTGGTGGCATTGGGACCTCACATAGCTGTTGTGGCAGATCATTGTTAAGTGTGCTAATTGGGAAGGGTCCATGGGGCCATTTTCTCACTCTGGATTCAGAGTGGAGCTAATTCTGGCCAGAAGAACCCACACAAGGGGGAGCCGGGCAGAAAAATAAAGGGATTTATTTCACAGCTGCCGGAGAGAGCGGGCAGACCCCGGCCCAATTCCAGACTCGGACAGCGGAGAACGTTGGCGTTTGGCCGCCATGGCAAAACCAGCACCATGGACAGAGCCCAGGAGAGCCCCACGTCCAGCAGCAACCAAACCAGACAGAAGTCTTCCCGGTAAGCCAGGCTTGCCCCATGCAATATAATTTTCATGCACTCTTTTAAAATGGAGCACTACAAGTCTAAGACTAGCAGCTTCTCCAAGGCTCGTATCACAAAGGTGCAAGATTTAAACCTGGCTTTAAATCTGGTTGTTCGTCTTCCTAACAGAATGTTTGATCCCTCAAGAAGCAGGTTTTAGTATTTTCCTATAACAATGATGGCGGACCTTGGCACTCCAGTTGTCCTTGGACTTCAATTCCCAGAAACCCAAGTCCCTCTGAATCCACACGAATGGGTTTACTGCGTTATCCCTATAACCTCAAGGTTATTGTTTGTGCAGTAAAAACTTGGGAGTTGTTTACTGAGCCAAATTAGGCTGGCATCTCTTATCTGCTCCCCTTTCTGTTATTTGGAGCAAGCAGAAAGAAACCTTGAATGGTTTTGAAGATGGATCTGGAGTCAGCAAAAAAGATTCTCCGCATACAGTTTGGGGAAGCGGGTCCTGCAGATCTGTGAGTGGTTGAAGAAAGGATAAGTCAAGAAAGGGAGATAGAGGCAGGGAAATGAAATTGGAAGTAGCGTGAGAGACCGGCTTCCCCAACACAGCGCCTGCCAGATGTTTTAGAGTACAACTCCCATAATCCGAAAGCTAATGACCAAACTCGTGTAAACCGAAAGATTCTAGACCAAGGGTTCCCAACCTTTTCAAGCCAGGGGCCGGGTCACGCTCTCAGTCAGCTTTAAGGGCCAGGCGGCCATTTTGCCCTGCCTGCACGATGAGGGTGGCTATTTTGTTTCTCAAATGCCCTTGGGAGGGTGGGCGGCCCACATGAAATGGTGCCCTTGGCCGAATCTGGCCCCCGGGCCTTAGTTTGGGGACCCCGTGTTCTAGACTGTACAATAAATGTTCTGTTTTCTTTTTGAAACTTCATCTTACAGGATATGTTATCCATGCTGGGAGACCAAGGAACGAACTACAATAATGAAGAATTTCCCGAGTTGAACATATTCCCGCCCTTTTCGGAATAAGAACAGAAACGGATGTGCGCGAACGTCATGGTTTTTCCATCTTAAAGGAAAGAGTGGCCTACGTCTCTCCCTCTCTTTCTCTTTCTTTCTCTGAGTTCTTTCAAAGACTGCCAAAGTCTTCCTACTGTAGCGGGAAGCAAGATTGTCCAGCAAGGCATGGTGGACGGAGGCTGGCTTGTTCCTGATGTGGACAGACACATCTGGGGCCCCCACGCTCAACCAGGATTGGACGTTTTAGACAGCGTTGGACATGGGTTCAAACCAAGTTATGGTGACGGTTGCATACGTCCCTCCCGCCCCACACAGTGCAAAGTAGAGAGACTTCAGGGGGTTGAGATCAAGAGGGATTTTTTAAAAAGTTCAGCAGGTGGCTATTTTTAAAAAACAACACTTTGATGCCATAATCTTTTCTACATATATATTGGGGGGTGGGGAGTGTATTCTTGTTTATACATGTTCAGGGAAACAGGAGGCAAAGTTTGTCACCGAACGATGCTTACCTTTTATGAGTTTTTGTTGTTGTGGGCACGGAGTCATCCGGGAACTCTCAGCCACGTACATCGAGTCTCGGATACCATGTGCGTTGAGTCTCGGATTTTTGCACAAAACTCTTTTCAAGCAGTGTTAATGGGATAGAGGAGAGCTCCAGGTGGATCCCGATTCCCCCCCCCCACTCGTTCTGGGTCAGCTGGTACTGTTCCACTCCCCCGTGGTTGTGGTGCTCGTGTTCCACGCATCTTGAGACTCAGTGTGCCGACACAGCAAAGAGAAATTGGCCCGGACGAGAGGAAGCACGCACACCTTCCCAGGCCTCAAACATGAAACAAGAAGCAGTGGCTTGCCTCCCACTTCTACTTTGGATCTCTTGTTTTGGCAAGTTTCACCGCAGTCTGCATCCTCCGCGATCAAAGTGGGCAGCCTTCCTTCTTGTTATGTGCTGGCGAGCACTTTTTAAGCCATAAAAGCATCGGTGATGCTAAGCTTTCATATCGTCGAACCTTGCCAGGTTCGCGTACTTTTCCTTATCATTTTGTCAGTCTGATGTAATGATGCACAACCCCGTTTCCCCCTTCTCCTACCCACATGTGGTTTTCAGTCTACCAAACTGGATCGCTTCTGTCGTGCAGATGGCTCTTTTTCTCTTTAGCACAGGGGTTCCCAACTTAAGGCCCATGGGCCGGATGCGGCCCACGTCACCATTTCACGTGCCCCCCCATCTCCACCACACCAGGAAATGCCATGTGGTGGAGGAAGGGCAAAATGGCACCATTTCATGTGGCCCTCACCACACCAGGAAGTGCCATGTGGAGGAAGGGCAAAATGGTTGTCTGGCCCCCGAAGCTGTCTGAGGGAGCATGACCTGGCCCCGGGTTTTAAAAGGTTGAGAACTGCTTTCGCATGCGGTAAAAGAAGACTTTTCTTCACCCCCACTGAAATATTCTCTTGTACAACTACCTTCTCGGGGATCGGCAAGGAAGGAGAAGAAAGAGACATAAGGCAACAAACATTGAATTTGTTTTTATTTTTGGTGTAATGCACAGAGGGGGAGACTTCAGTGGTGGAGAGCTGACCTCTTGAAAAAGGCTGTTGTCTTCCTTGAGAAATCTCAGGTCCCAGCCCTGCCGGACGAGGAAGGCTTTGAATATAAAAGGCAGCATTTCCCATCTCTGGTACATGTCTTACCAATCTATTAAGGGTGCAATACCATGCTGTGTTTTCTGGATCAAGTGGCACGCAAGGGTTCCTAACAATCCTCAGTTAAATTTTTTTTTTGCCAAAGTGTTGATGCTTCCCAGACTCTTGAAATACGAGGCTGCCACTTTGGGAAGAACATTTACGTTGTTTGAGGAGGGGTTTTTTTGGGTGCAGAAACTGGCATTCTGAGAATTTCTACTTCCAAAACTTAGAAACAGACACTAAGAGACCCAAGTTTCTAGTCCTTGTGATGGAAAGGACGAGCTGAAGACTGCATAGAAGAAATCTCGGCAGCCGTTTCTGCTTTCGGGTCGGGCCTGTGGCCCTTCGGGTAACTTGTGGTAGCAAACTCAATTATGCAAAAATAAATTCCGTTGGTTTGTTTTTAAAAAGTAAGCGTTCGCAGTTTGATTGCAAGGGCTTTTCCTACTGAGCTTGCCGCTAAGGCAGATGAGTTGGTGGCAGTGGTGGGATTCAAAAAATTTTTTTAACTACCTACTCTGAGGGCGTGGTATGGTGGGCATGGCCAGGGGAAAGCCCTGCGTTGCACCTGAATTAGGACTACTTTATTTCAAAACTTGGATGCGTGGAATTTCTGCTACCGGTTCTGGCAAAGTGGGACGAACCTGAATCCCACCACTGGTTGGTGGTCCTTGGACTCCAGGCTCCCCGCGGCCTTTTGTGTCAAATTTAAGATGTGGAAGGCGGAAGTGCACCCAATTAATGCATTGTTTTGCCATCAGTTCCATCGCTGCATTTAGTCATTTCAACAATTTCAGAGTCGGGTTTAGGGTTTCTGGTAGAGGGAAGTTGCCTGACTTCCTTGGCTGAACGGAGAAGATGCATGTCCTCGGACAAACGTTTGTCCTGTCGGAAATCAAGCCGCGTACTTCCAGAAAGATCTGGTCCAACAAAGAGGTTCTGGGCTACAGATTTCTGGGCTTATATGGAGAAGATCTTAACACTGTTATCTCTTACCTGCCTTCAGAAGCCATTTGGTTATAATCTTTGCTCTGTCCCTCATGGTTCCAGTGCATGTCTGAGGTCAGGCCCTGGGAGAATAGTAAAAGAGGATATCAACAAAACTTAATGTCCACATTTCAAGGGCCTTCCCTGTGCGAGGTAGGCTTTGAAAGAAGAATGACAAACAGGAACGATGCCACTAGTGTGGCTTTGTTTAAGGTGGATCCCAGCTTGCCACGAAGTGACCCACACACTATGATCACAGAGCCATCTCCTGCGGCACATATGAAATGACACATGCAGGATTTAACACCGGGACTGCAATGGACTGCCACAGCATTGAGGATATTAGTAAGGTGTGCCTTCACAGCCAGTCCATCTGGCATGGCCTCTTCCGCCTCCAAGACCATTGGGAATCAGAACGTGGTTCCTCCTCTGCTCATTTTGCCATTGGGCCCAACATGATGGTTTCCAGTGGCATTTCCTCCACTGAGGGGGGCCATCGCCCCACCTAAAGGGCTCATCCACCCATAGCTGTTGGCCCTTTTAGGGAGTTAGGTTATTTACCGCCGCCCAATACTCAGCATTATACACAGTAAAGGTAAAGGTTTCCCTTGCTCGAAAGCCTGTCATACCCAACTCTAGTGTTCAGTGCTCATCTCTGTTTCAAAGCCAAAAAAGTCAGCGCTGTCTGCTTCTGCAGACGTTTCCGTAGTCACGTGGCAGGCATGACTAGAGCTCACGGAACGCTGCTTACCTTCAAACCAAGTGATCCCTATTTATCTACTTGCTTTCGGATGGGGGCAAAGACGGGAGCTCATTCCATCCTGCAGTACCTAGTAGGAATTGAACTGCCGATCTCCCGCCTTCCAGTCGGCCTCTTAGCCACTTGAGCCGCTGTAGTCCCATTATACGCAGTATAACATTAATCCAATTGTGTGGGGACGGGGAGAGGATTGAGAAAAATAAAACAAAAATAGATAATGGAGGCTGTTATTTTTAAACTTCTGGGGCTCTTATATTGGGCTCAGATTTCAGCTTATTTTCACAGTTTTTAAGCCAGGGGCTCCTTAGGCCCACAGAACTAATGAAATAATAGTAATAACTCTCCCCAATGTGCTTTGGTGTTACACTCTGTGCTCTCAACACACCATGTCGTCTTCCCCCTTTTCCCAGCAACATGTACCCACACTCTGGGCCCATTGCCCCCTCCGGCGTGGCTCTGGCGCTCTGGCTGGCTTTGGGCTAGCATGGGTGTGAAGGGTTACCGACTGGCTGTTGGCAAATCAACCAACCCATGGCTTCTCAAAAGACTCTTTCTGAAGGTCACAGCCACTGCCTGGTCACTTGTCTGTCCAGTTCTTTCATGTCCATAATAATTTGGTGTCAGAAATTATTCTGGGTTGAAAGGATTTTTTTGCTGGAGAAACTCCACTCACGGGACGCCCGAATGAGGCTCCTTTCATGTCCCCAAGACCTCGTCCCCACCGAAGTGGTCCCTAGTTATGAAAGCCATTATGGTTGTGATAGAACAGGGGTTCCCAAATTATGGCCCGTGGGCTGAAACCGCCCATGGCACCAAATCATCCAGCCCACGACTCCCTCGCCGCTCCTGGAAGTGGAAGCCAAACACGCATATGCAAAGTGCTGCCGTAAATGCACCTGCGGCTGTCGTAAACGCGTTTGCGACAGCCGCAGGTGCATTTGCAGCAGTGTTCTGCAGATGTGCGGGCACATTTTACCTCCACTTCCAGTGGGAGGCACCACATGACTGGCCCACTGAACCACGGCTGGCGGTCTGAAAAGTTTGGGAGCCCCTGGGGCAGAACCTCCTTGTTCTGCAATCTTCAGTTTCTTTTGGCACCTGCTTTGCTGGAAATCAAGCTCCTTCTGCAAAACAGTAAATCCTATAAGCAAAATTAACATCTGCTTATTTTTTAATTTTTATTTCCTGCCTCTGCTCTCGTGCCTGTGAGTGATGGAAGATTTATTCCCAGCCTGCAGCTTTAGCAGCCGAGATGTCATTTGTTCCACTTCCTTTATCTTCCGAAAAGCAAGTTTCAACATCTGCATGTGGGAGATTTCCCCCCTCCTTTTCAGCTGAAAAGGCACCTGTGCACATTTTTCAAGAGATGAAGGGGTCCCCCCACCACCCCTAAAAGGAGAAGTATTGGAAGGTTTCTTAACCTTCTGGGGCAGTTTTTTTTTTTAAAGTACATGATGAATAAGAATATAAAATAAGTCCCAGCATCTGACTTTTCATGATAAATGACTTATTACTGTCATTTCGGTTCCATATAAGGCTGCATGCAGCCTTTGCCTTAAACCAGGGGTGGCCAAACTACAGCCTAGGTGGGCCGGATCCAGTCCCCGATGTCAATTAATCCGGCCCACAAAGCCCTTGTTGCTCTCGGAAGTGGAAGTAAAGCGCTGCAACCTCTAACTAGCCTTGGTGGAATTTGGAAATCAAGCCACTTGCATTTTATTCTTTCTTTCTTTCTTTCTTTCTTTCTTTCTTTCTTTCTTTCTTTATTCATTCATTCATTCATTCATTCATTCATTCCTTTCTGTCTGTCTGTCTTTCTTCCTTTTTGTCTTTCTGTCTTTCTCTCTCTTTCTCTCTCTTTCTCTCTCTTTCTCTCTCACTCTCTAGCATGCAGGAATTGTGGTTTTCTGGAAAATCACTTCATCAGCACATTCTTATCCCTGTGAAGTAGGAAACCCATGACTGAAGTCACATGCTTCAGTCTAGGTTTGTTTTTTTACTCTTACGACACTCGTCTTCCCCAACCCCCTTGGCTCTTTCTCCAGCGGAAGATAATTCCCACCCTTTAATCTTCAACTTTTGTCCTTTTGTAAAGTTTAATCGGTGAACCAGGCATGTCTATGATGCCAGGGGCCAGCCCTACCACTGGGCAGAAGCAGAGCCTTGTCAAGGTTGCATGCCTGGCCCTCTTCCCCATTTTGATCTTCATATCAAAGGCCCCTGTGAGTCGGGCAATGCTAAATTAGGGTATTTGGGCCAAGGTCATCAGTGCATTTCAAGACTGAATGAGGATTTGAACCTGTGTTCCCCCCATTGCTTGCGAAATTGTCTGTTACACCACAACACATTCTGTGTTCTGCTTACTCTGCACATAGCACATAGGCAGTGGTTCCCAAAATATACTCATTAAACAAGGGTTGCACTTGCTCAAAAGCAAGTTGTATCTGACTCTAGGGTTCGGTGCGCATCTCTGTGTACAGCCAAAGAGCCAGCACTGTCTGCATCTAGAGACGTTTCTGTGGTCATGCGGCAGGCATGACTAGATAATAGAACACTGCTTACCTTCCCACCAAAGTGGTACCTATTTTTGTTGTTCAGTCGCATAGTCGAGTCGGACCCTTTGTGACCCCATGGATCACTGCATGCCAGGCACCACCATCCTCCACAGCCCGCTCAGCTCTACACCCATTGCATTAACAAAGCCACCTAGCCATCTCATCCTCTGCTGCCCCTTCTCCTTTTGCCTTCAATCTTTTCCCAGCATCAAGGCCTTTTCGAGTGAGTCTTCTCTTCTCATTTGGTGTCCAAAGTACCTGTTTACCTACTTGCAATGTCTTGCTTTCAAACTGCTAGGCTGGCAGGAACTGGGACAGAGGCGGGAGCTCACTCTGCCATGCAGTGCTCGGGGCCTCGAACTGTTGGTCTGCCAGCCTTCCAGATGTCAAGTTCAGCATCTTAACCACTAAGTCACTGCAGTCACAATATCATGCTGTCGCAACCCCACTATTCAGAGTCTGCAGCCTCGTGGAACAAACTGATATGGTATTCCAGTAAAATTTACACAGGAAACAACTCTTTCTAGATTTCTTTTTGCTTGCTTGGGATGTCTCATGTTGGCACCTGTGACTGTTGCGCTCTTGTCATGTGGTTGCTTCTCCTGTCCTAGCTGGAAATCCCCATTATTCACTGTCAGGAACATCAGATTATGAGGAACAATCTATAAGCAAGTCAAGATGAGCCAGTTGTCCATTGCATTTACTTGGCCTGTTCTACACTAGGTTTCACAAGACGAAATATAGAGTGGATAAGGAGATACAGTAGTTGATTTTGTCCAAGACCTGCATTCAAAGTACCATATATACCAGACTATAAGTCGTCCCGAATATAAGTCGAGATACTTATTCATTCAGTCATTCAATTGGTATAGCCGCCCCAATCGACATGCGACTCTGGGTGGCGTACATAAAATCCCCAACGTTTAAACTATAGAAACCCTTAGAATTCCTAAAAACACTGAAAAACTACCTCTCACCTGCACCAATTAAAAATCTAGTTAAAAACTTTTAAAAGCATGAGTGATCCTGCTCTAAATTATTTAATTTACTTAATTTGGACCGCCAACACTTGGAAAATAGATTGACCCAAGTATAAGTCGGGGTGGAAAATGCACCAGCTGCTAGTGAGTTTCAATAATTAAAATACATGGAAATACAGTAAAATTAATTGTGTGGGTATGTTTTTGAGAGTTTAAGTCAAGTCCTATTTTTGGATCTCATTTTGGAGGCTAAAAAACCGACTTATACTCGAGTATATACAGTAGACAAATAAAATCATCTTGAGATAAGCAGGGGTTCCCAACCCAAGGCCCGCAGGCCAGATTTGGCCCATGGCACCATTTCATTTGTCCCCCTACCCCTATGTGGTACCTATGTATCTCGAGAAACATTTGGCCACCCCTTTGAAGCTGTTGGGACAAAAGAGCCACCCCCATCATGCAGGCAGGGCAAAATGGCCGTCCAGCCCTCGAAGCTGGCTGAGAGAGTGTGATCCAGCCCCCGGCTTGAAAAGGTTGGGAACCCCTCTTTTAAAGCCACACTTAGACCAGGGTTCAATCCAAGCAAAGCAATTCAAACAAACTGGTGTCTCCCTGAAGGCTCTCACTGCAGTTCCCATCATCCTTACAGGGACTGATGGGAATTGCTATCTGGGTGATGTGTAGATACATAGGATACAACCTGGTCTGCTTTTTTTCTAAGCCTGCAGGGAAAGGTAGAATTTGGAGTTCCAGGAAAACTCATGAATGCTAATGAACGAAACCCTTGATGCTTGTGAAAAAAAGGTAGCCCTTGCTCGAAAGCCAGTCGTATCTGACTCTAGGGTTCACTGCTCATTTCCGTTTACAGCCAAAGAGCCAGTGCTGTCTGTGTCTGCAGACGTTTCTGTGGCCATGTGGCAGCCATGACTAGACACCGGAGTGCACAGAACACTGTTTACCTTACTGCCAAAGTGGTCCCTATTGATCTACTTGCAATTTCTTGCTTACGAACATGCTAGGTGGGCAGGAGCTGGATGGAGGGCTCTGGGTTCGGATTACCCCCTCCCTCTGGCCACAAAGAGAGCTTTTTAGCTTCAAAAATAAAATAAAAATAAGAGGCCATTTGGGAAGGTAAGATGCAAATACCGTGGCTTCCTGTTTGTTGAATGGGGATTGTAAAAAGATGCAGAGAATGCTATTCCCTCCCCAGAAAACATCTAAGAGACACAGCCTGGCTGAACATAATGCCATGCATTTTTTGGGGGGACTTTTCTTTACCATATGCCTGAAGAAGTGCTCTTGGATCACGAAAGTTTGCAATGTTTGATTTTTTAAAAAGGGATCCTATAAAGGCATCACCTTCCTCCTGCATATATTCTATTATAGAGTTTGTTTTCAATGCACTTAAATAAGCTGCCACCGAAAGGAAAAGACCGTCTGTCTACAGAGCTTTCCCCACCTCTGGAAAACTTGATGTGGCTTTGTTAATGGGATCATGTGAGGATGTTGATTCTCGTCCCACAGTCGTCCCCCCCCCACCCCCTTTCTCTGTTCATGCTCCCCCTCCACCACACTTCCCGCCTTCCACTACGCTCTTTTCTTCTTTCTCCTAGCATTGGTCTGAGTAAAATTTGCCTGAATTAAACAGCCCAGATTTTCCACCACCTAGCCAGACTTCCTGAAAACCAACTCAGCATAAAAACCAAGCCGACAGGAGTTCATCCCATTCGGTGGCAAAGCGTGCAAAACTCTCTGTCCTCATTGGTTTGACCACTGATTTTGGTGCTCAGGTAAGTGAAGAGATTGCTGAAAGATTTGCCACTTAGGGCCAGAGGTGCTATGGGTGGGTAAGAGGGAAATAAAACCCAAGAAGTTATTGCGGTCCTCTTCTTCTTTCACTAGATTGGGACATGTTTCTTTGAGCATAGCCAGACTTGATCCACTGGGATTGCTTTTAGGCTAAGATAAAGTGTAGTTGAGATCAGTGGTGTGCTGGCGCACAGGGATACTGGGACTAGTCCCAGTGCCCGCCAGAGGCAGGCAGAATTATGTCAATGGGTGACATGACCTAGGTGCAAGAACTGTTCCTAATGAAATGTGAAATATAATGCTTGCCTAACTTGCACTTAAATTCTTGCCTCCTGCCTCTATTTGGTGAGTCTCCACATCAGTCTGGGAGGATGGAAGGGGCCCGCCGGAGGTAACGGGAATGTATGGGATTTCTTCCCCCCTCCAACCGCGCATAGGCACCCCCATCACTCTCTGTCTACCACCCTCCCAAGGTGCCCAGCAGATCTGCTAGGATTGCCACCCGTAAGTGAGAGATCATCCCTGGGCATGAACATTGGAAATGTTCTTTCTTTTAAATAATTTTTACAATATTCAGATTTCTCCCAAGCAACATGTTGCCTCCTGGAAGCTGTAGTTAGAAAAGAAAAAAGGCACGTTTCCAAGGCTCCGGACGATACTGGTATGCGAGAGGCCATCTGTAAGCAAGATACGAGTTTCAGCACAAACAAAGGAATCCACTAATCATCATTCTTGGGTTGTTTATGTAATGGGTTGTCTTATGGAGATAGTGAAAAGCATCTTAAGCTAATCCTCCCCATTAATGTCTAAAACTTTATATGTTCCAGTTGAAATGGAGTGGAAGACATTTGGCTGGCGAGATATTCAGGCCCGAATTTTTTCAGAAAACTATTATACTAATGGAAAACAGTGGCAGTCTGCACGTGATTCTGCTTTGTAGGCTCCGGGAAATGTAGCAAGAACTGTTTTGGTTTTTTTGGGGGGGTTGCAGCAGGGTTTAGGAAATCTAGATTAAAAAAACATTACTTTTATTGGATTCTTCTACTTTAGATATCCCCCCACACCTCACTTGAACGAGGTCCTTCTAGGCTTCAAAAATAACTAGTCTCCATGAAAGAATGTTTTTGTCAACCAACTTCTGCATTTGTGTTTTTTTTCTTCAAGCGCTCTGCCCAGCATAGAGTTCTGGGGAAAGTGAATGGCAAAATGCAACATTTTGGTGCTATGGGAACATCAAACATGTCTAAATACCTTTGCATTTCAGAGAAAAAGCAATAACACTGCACAATAACGATTTTGCTATTGGGAATGACACATGTGATTTACATGATATCGAGTGTGCGGATTCCAAATCTGAATTCAGAATTTGCCTACCACGTACGTAAGGCATGCTATAGCTGTTCAAATGGTCGGTAATTGCGTAATTTTTTTCTTCATGGGAACATTATAACAGTTGCAGCTACTACTATGCCTGCTGCTGCCTCGGCTGAATCACGTCCCGTGGTGGCTTGCATGTTCCAGCAGTGGCCAGGCATGTCTGGGCAAGTCAGTGAGCTGACGTCAGTAATAGGTATATAAGGCGAGATGGACCAAGGGCTTGTGTCTAGTGCGAATCCATACAGCTAGGCCATAATGAGTCTTTTTTGAGTTAAAGATGAGTAGGCACAAATGTGTTAATAAACTGGACAAATTTTTTGCTACATTAGTGGTAAATATACCCCGCATGATCAACGCAAGAACCTAACCAAGAGAGTAAGATTTGCTAACTTAAAATCCTGACATCCTAAGCAGAATCGGACTTCAGATTTGAATTCAGCGCACTTGATTTAGTGTAGGACACATGGATTAGACCAAGTAGCAGACAATACTTATATTTTTGGTGTGCTACAGTGTAATGATTGAACTAATTATCTCACCCGCTGCTACTGGTTCAATATGATTCCTAGGCTGCAGAGCATTGAAACTGTGTTTTGGGAGACCCAGATTTAAGGCCCACAGAATCATGTGGTCACTCGCTGTCACCCTACCTCGTAGGATTGTTGTGAGGAAGAGGAAACCCATGCATGCCATTTTGTGTTTGTTATAGGAACAGTGTGCTATCAATGCAACTTAATAATAAATGCATAATAACACTTCTGATGCTCCAACCAATGTTCCACATTCTCTCTTTCCTTGTCTTTTTCTGCATTTGTCCTTCACTGGGTTTCTCTTTTTCCTTTCTTTGGCCACACCAGGATGTGGTGGGCAACCTTCCTCCTGGCTGCACTTTTGCCACTCGCCAAGGCCTACCCAGATGAAACCCTGGACTCTCAGTGGGAGCTCTGGAAGAAATCCCACAGGAAAGAATACAACGGCAAGGTATAGCAGTGGTGAACTGGGCAGTAGTGGGAAAAGGGATTGGACTAAACTGGTTATACCCCAAGGCAAACAGTGGTAGAGACCCTTCTTTCACAGGTTCAACCCCAGCTAGATTTGGGGAGGCTCAGTGCCCGAAACCTGGAAAAGGTTTCTATTATTCCATGCGGGTGATAAAGAGCTAGAGAGACCAGTGACTTGATTTCCCATAACCAGCGTCATTTCTTGTTGAAACAATTTATTCACAATTGTGAAAGAC
The DNA here is from genome assembly GCA_035047305.1 of Bradypodion pumilum. NCBI lineage: Eukaryota > Metazoa > Chordata > Lepidosauria > Squamata > Chamaeleonidae > Bradypodion > Bradypodion pumilum. The sequence goes on from JAWDJD010000018.1 coordinate 4,679,544, forward strand.
AGAACCTAATTATGGACTATTATTATTTTTTGCTAAGGGCCATATCTCTGAATACATAAATCTGCAATCTCCTCAGAACCATTTTATCATTTGTCATGTATGCTTTTTACTTGAGCTGCTCTTTCTGTAACCCACAGATGGAGGAGTTCCCCAGAAGGCTCATATGGGAGAAAAACCTAAAATACATCAACACACACAACCTGGAATTTTCCCTGGGAAGGCACACTTTTGAACTGGCCATGAACCACCTGGGAGATATGGTAGGTGGGGATGACCTGTCAATGAAATAACGCATGGTACACATGGGCGTTGTGCTGTTTTGTGAAATGACTTACTGAAGGCAGTGGTGGCCAAGCTAGACTAGAGACTCTGATGGCAAGGGGATTATAAATCTATCAGGCCAGGAAATCATCTTCCCAAACTTCCATTTTCCTGCTGCACATACTGTATATTTATTTCTTCTTCTCTCTTTCATTTCCATTTATTCTCCAGACCAGTGAAGAGATTGTACAGAAGATGACTGGGCTTAAGGTCCCACCATCACGTAGACCCAACAATGACACCCTGTACATCCCAGACTGGGAAGAGCGGGCACCTGATGCTGTGGATTACAGAAAGAAAGGCTACGTCACTCCCGTCAAGAATCAGGTGAAGTCTCTCTTTAGTTTTGCTGGGTTGGATTTTCAATCTCATCCTTGTTATTTGCCAAGATGTTTTGGGGTCAGCCAAGGACCCCATTTTGGGTACAGGGAGATTACTGTCATATAACGTACGGCTATCCAGATATCTGATGGTCAAATCATGCCCTTTAAGGAATGAGAAGTGATAAACTGCTCCACTTTTACACCAGGCTTGTGTCTGAGTCCTTACCTAATCTCTACAAAACAGCAGAAATTACATCCAAGGGATTACATGAAAATCCAAGCAGGATTTGACTGGTGGAGAAGGAAAGTTATAGTGTCCCTCTTCTTCACCCTGAGCATCTCTGAGAAAAGGCAGCTAAGTTGGGATGTGGGTGCCACAAATAACTGAACCACAAATGTGATGCACAGGTTCAGAAGAATTACCTACTCATCCCAGGTTAAGCTAGGACAAGGCCAAAGGGCACACAGGTCTTAAAATAGCTGTCACAAGAAGAGGGCTAGCTCAATATATTCTACTACAGCAGCGGTGATGGGTGAAATGGTGGTTATGCCCACTCCACATATAGATGTGAACATGACTAGCAGGGACCACACAACTGAGGACAGCAAAGTAACTTTAGGAGGTGCATGTCAAGCTCTGCAGCAATCCTACCTGTGGCATCAGAAACATTACTATTGCCAACCCTCCCAACCTCTGCCACTTTGTGACATCCACCCTCATTTTACCCAACGAAGGGGCAGCTAGACACCAGATCAGATTTTCGTTTGAGGTGGCGCTCCGTTTGTTTTTGCAGGGCCAGTGTGGGTCTTGCTGGGCTTTCAGCTCAGTGGGAGCCTTAGAAGGGCAACTCAAGAAGAAGACTGGAAAGCTGTTGAACCTCAGCCCTCAGAACCTGGTTGACTGTGTCTCCGACAATGACGGCTGCGGAGGTGGCTACATGACCAATGCCTTTGAGTACGTGAAGGAGAACCGAGGCATTGATTCAGATGTCTCCTATCCCTACATTGGCCAGGTAAGATGTCTCACACCACTGTTATGTCGGCATGTATCTTACCTAGCTTGCCACAAGGAAAGTTGTCAAAGCATCTCATAGTGCAAAACAATCAATCCATAAAGAATCGCTATCGCAAAATGTCAAACAGACACTAACTCTAGTGAACATTGGCAGTGATCAAAGATGATGGGACTTACAGACCCACTATGTCTGGAAGCTGCCTTGGGTCCCTTTTTAGGAGAAAGGAGGGGTAAACATAGTTAAAATATAAATTTGAAACACAGCAGTTTAAACAGCCCGAAGGCCTAGCAAAGCAAGAATCTTTTTCTAACCCTGCTAAGAAAAGCTAGAATATGGACTTGTTTTATTGGCCTTAGAGGTATTCTGCAGTTCAAGAGGTGGTCTCTAGCTAAGACCTGGCTTTGATATTCCTTATGAAAGACTATGGCTTTCTTAGCACTGTTAAATGACAAAAGGAAGTTGCGTTGTGCAAAAAACATAGTTAGCATCCATTTTTGGCATAAGATGCATTGAGGCAGCCAAAGTGAAAAGTAGGACTGAGAGTATGGAAAAAAGTGAGATGGATATTTTCTGTCTACAAGAGACAGAAGCCATTCACCTCTTGGGAAGAAACCCTCGGAAAGAACTGCAGAACACACACACACACACTCATAATTTCCTTGCGGGCTTCTCAATGAATGGACTTATATTTCGGCTGTGAGGAGGTCATTTTTCAGTAGTTGCAGTAGGAGCACCAATTTCTCAGTCACTTGTGTTCTGTTGACATCCTCAACCATATCACGTTTTGTAGGATGAAAGCTGCATGTACAACCCAACCGGCAAGGCTGCTAAATGTCGCGGTTTCCGAGAGATCCCTGAAGGCAACGAGAGAGCCCTAAAAAGAGCTGTTGCACGGATAGGCCCTGTAGCTGTGGGCATTGATGCCAGCCTGGCCTCCTTCCAGTTCTACAGCCGAGGTGAGTTAGTAGAGACCATGGCTCCTTGTATGGAGTCATAGAAAAGATGTTGAAACAAGATGTAGAAAAGGACAGGATACAGAATGACGGAGTGGTTTGGAAGAGGTAAAGGAGTAAGACAAGGCTGCATTTTGTCATCCAGCTTATTCAACCTATACATAGAGCACATAATGCGCCAAGCAGGGATGGAGGAATCACAACATGGGATCTTTAAAAATTACAGATTGTAAAAGCTCCTGTGTCCTGCTCTGAGTTATTATGACAGAGTCAGACCTGAGTTGATGGAGGAAAACGTGCTATAACTGCTTTGGGGGAGAGCATCACGAAAAGGCTTGTCACACAACTGCTTGTCGCAATCTGCCTGTCTTCATGCTCTGCCAATTTGTCTTCAGTTTTGAGAAGTAGAGAGCTACCATGCAGCAATATAGCTAAATTAAAGTTGTTTTTTCCCCCTTTCTACTTTTCACAGGTGTGTATTATGATGAGAACTGCAATGCTGACAATATCAACCATGCTGTCCTGGCCGTCGGATATGGGACACAAAAAGGCACCAGACATTGGATCATCAAAAACAGGTAAAGCTCAGTTGCTAGTAAGAGTCGCTCTCTGTCATGATTTATGATCCTGTGAGTTTCTAAAGCTTACTATTAAAAAAATCATTTAAGGATTGTCATTTACAAGAACTTTATAAACACAAAGCGACAACTAGATCAGTTATGGTGAACCTTTTAGAGACCGAGTGCCCAAACTGCTGCCTAAAACCCACGTATTTATCGCAAAGTGCCAACACAGCAACAAGGGAAGAAGGAAACACTCCCATTGGGCTGCTGGGCAGAGGGGCGGGTGAACTCTGTGCTGGGGTGACTGCATGGGTGCCCACAGAAAGGACTTTGAGTGCCACCTCTGGCATGCGTGCCATAGGTGCACTACCACTGAACTAGATGTTAAGTTGATTGGAGTATGTAGTTCACTTGGGAAATAGTTATCCATCTAGTGTTTTGGTTCCAAATAATCCGGATTTTTTAAAACAGAGATTTTAAAAAGTAACTTGCTTTGTAAATTACTCATTGCAGTTTTTTAAAAATATAATCGATTTATATAGCTACAACATTTTTTTAAAAAATAACTGTTTTCCTGTTACATATCAGAGAGTAAACAAAACAAAGCAAAACAAAAGACCAAATAAGATGTGGCACCTTAACGATTAACTCCTGTTTTCTTGTTGTGGTTTTTGCCTTAAAAAAACCTAGGACTGGTAATGGCATCTGAAGGGGGAAAAGAGGAAGCAAAGAGGAAGATAAAGCTTGAACAAACCTATTTAAAAACAAACTTTTAAAAGTAGCCAAAACATTAAATCACTAAAGTCATTTCATTGTTACTTTTTACTGTTGAAATGTAACATCATTACATCCTTTTTAAAAAGTAGCTACCAGTAGCTGCAGGTAACTGTTATTTGTAACTCAAGCTCTGATTTACAAGCTCTGCTTTAAACCAATGCTTTGAACTGAACCTGGAGGCAATTAAGTCGCAAATTTATTTATTTTATTTGTTATATGATACAGTTGAAGCAAGCAAAGAAATGCTGTTAGTGATTGGCACAGGGGCTGTGCCGGCTCACTGGTTAGGAAGCTCGCCTTGTTAGCTGGAAGGCTGGCAAGTCGGTGGATTGAGACCAGGGTACTGCATGACAAAGTGAGCTCCCGTCTCTGTCCCAGCTCCTGCCAACCTAGCAGTTTGAAAGCAAGAAATTGCAAGTAGACAAATAGGGACCACTTCGGTGGGACGAGGCCTTGGGGACATCAAGGGAGCCTCATTCGGGCATCCCCTGAATGGAGTTTCTTTAGCAAAAATCCTTTCGACCCAGAATAATTTCTGACACGAAATTATTATTATTATTATTATTAGTGATTGGCATTTTGAACCGATAGATCTTTTTCAACTTTTGAACCGCCCGGAGTCGGCTTTGGCTGAGTGGGCGGTATAGAAATTTAATAATAAATAAATAAAAAATAAATAAACTTGTAGCATGTTGGCCTTTAGAAATAGAGACACTAAACCTTTTCTGTTCCTTCCTTCCTCAACAGCTGGGGAGAAGAATGGGGTGATAAAGGCTATATCTTCATGGCCAGGAATATGAACAATGCTTGTGGAATCGCTAATTTGGCCAGCTTCCCAAAGATGTGACCCACTGACTGATGCTGCCAGATTAGATGGCTGGCTTCTCATATCAGCAAATGGCTGGATTCCTGAGCTGACATCGCCACGTATTAATAAAGAACTTGAATGACATTTATTTTGCATTACATGCAGTTCTGATAGCAAATTAAAAAGCTTTCTTTTCTATTTTACACCGAAGATTGTATTTCTTTTTATCCTTTGTTCTTTTCCTTACCCAAAAAAAAAAAAACCACAACCCTTGATAAATTTGCAAAGGCTAGGATCCTCAACTTACAAGGCCATGACAAAGAGCAAAATATATATATTTAAAACGAGTCAGTTTTGTTGGAAAGTAGCAATCAGCCATGACGTAGAAAATGTGAAATAGATTAATGGCATAACTTCTCTTCAGGGCTGGCCCATGGCATTTTGCTGCCTGAAGCATAGTAGCAAGTTATGCCATCAACCACGTTAAAGTGTGCAATAGCCAAACCTAGCCAAGCTACTTTGGCATAAGAAATGATTTTTCAGGATCTTTTCTCGCCTCTAATGGTAAAAACAGAATAATGGACAAAGTGCATTTACTGCTATTTCAGGACACCAAAAATCTTCTGAATGATGAGGCCTTCTCTGTTTTACTTGAACCAGTTACTTAAATCACATTATATGTCTTTTGACCAGTAAGAGAAAAAGATTTAAGGATGTCAGTGTCTTTTTGGGTCTGAAAGTCCAGGAAAAAAATGAGCAGTGGAAAACTTAATGACCAAAAAAGCCCCTTCTCAGTTGCCAAGTTTCATTAGGATAATTTGCATGTAACATACACCAAAAAATCATGTCTAGATAATATATGCTGACCCAACAGGTGCAAGTGGACTAAAATGAGGAAGACGTTCATAGATCGTGCTTTATATAAGCCCTTTAAAGGGTTTCTAGAAAGATGGCTTTAAGGTATACTGAAGAAAAGAAAATAGACCGCAGCCAAATTATATTTTTGCCATAGGTATCTTTGTCCAGAATTTACTGACAGCAGAGAAGATAACTCTGATTCCTAGCTCTTCTCGAGAGGAGACAAAACATCTCTCTATTCACTTTCTCAACATCATGCATTTAAAATGTAAAATGTCTTATATCATTCCCTGTCACACTTCATATAAAAGAGAAAGCTCCAAATCTGTCCAGGTAGGAAAGGGAATGGTTTGATCCACTTGGTCTTTTTTAACAGTGTATTTTTTAATGTGCTTTCATTAAAACACTTGTTTCCAAAGCTTGCTGCTTGCTTTCGTTTCTCTTTGTTGGAGGTTTGATTCTGACATGAGTGAAACCAAGAGGAAGAGGGAGGGAAGGAGAGAGGAAGAACAACCAGGCGCAAAGATGTATCGAGTTCATTTCCTTTAACAGCTTTATAGAGGAAAGTATTTTGGGGAAGCAATGATGTTCTCTTTTGCCATTATTTGTTTGTTGTATGCCCCCACCTATTTGGTAAAACATCACTCTAGATGGCTGACAACATATCACACATAAATCCCAATATAAAGTGCATTTAAAACAAAAGTAACAACATAGCATGCCCACAAGGGGGAATAATAATAACAATAAATTATGTGCTACCATGTTAAGCTTGATTTACAGCAATCCCATACCTATCAACCTTGGCTCCAGCCAATCTGGGATCTGCGCAGAACGGTTCTGCGCAGGTCGCCTTCTACGCATGCATAGAAGGCTTTTACGCTTGCGTAGCCCCCTTCTACGCATGCGTAGCCTTCTACGCATGCGTAGAAGGGTTCTACGCAAGCGTAGAAGGGTTCTATGCAAGCGTAAAACCCTTCTACGCATGCGTAGAAGGTGACCTGTGCAGAAGGGCTGCACAGTACCTCCTTTCCCCCGCTGCCAAATTCCAGGGTTTCGGCAGCGCGGGGCGGGAAATGGTGCAAATCAGCGCCGCAAACCGGGAAATCCCGGCCAATCCGGGAAGGTTGACAGGTATGCAATCCCTCCACTCAGAAGTAGTTGAGCAGTTTTCTTGAGACACTCAGAATTTGAGTTTATTAAAAAGATTTTACTTCAGTATTGCATGTCTAAGTCTCTCTTTTTTAAAACTCTCAATAAGCTCATGAGCATTTCTTCTGATATTTCAAAATGGAATGGATACACAAGATATGGGTTGGCCTGTGGTAAATCTATTGCCCTCGCAAAAGCATTTCATAACTTCCATGGACAAGTCTGAGAATGTGACAAATCAATTAACATTTTGCACCCAACCAATCAGCTACAGCTAACAATGAAAACGAAAATCACAGCCCCACTTCCTTATTCAAGGGGAGCCTCATGTGACAGTGAGATCTTTGAAACTTATCCTTTTGCCACCCATGTAAGACTGTAGTAAGAGCAGTGTTGAAGAGTTCTTCAGGTGAATTACTAAATTACGAGTCTTCAGGCAAGAGAAAGTTTCTCACACCTTCAAGAGAACCAGAGGTTGGACAGCTGCCTGCAAGAACTACCAGCTGAAAGAGGTAAGAGAGATACAATTTTTTCTCCATATTATGAAAAGCAATGAGGAAGTAGCATTTTTTTGTTTCATAAAGAGAAGTGGCATCTATTTTCTAGTAGAAATGTGCATATCAAAACAATATTAGTTTTTAATTAGAACTTTTTTTGTTTTGCTGAATTTCAGAGTCGATTGCTTTGCATTGATGAGTAGTCTTAAAGCAGGGCTGGGCTACTTGTGTCTTTCCAGATGTGGCTGAACTCCCAACATTTCTTACCATTGGCTATTCTAGCTAAGGGACTTACATTCCACCAACAATTGGATAATGGGGCTTTACCATCCTCTATTAAACACACAGTTTAATGATGTGCCAGAGCTTGAACAGAAAATGCCCTTCATGCAGCTGGACTTGCTCACAAAATGTGGAAGGAGGACATACGACTTCTGTTAAATTTTTAGAGAGGAAGACATGAGAGCATGAATATCAAAATGTATGTCCTATTTGCGCCTCTGATATCGTTGAAGGCTCTCGCCTTTTGGAGAAGGGCAAGCAAAACAACACCAGCAGCTGAAGCTATGCTATGTACATGTTGTGTCATTGTTAGTCCATATTCACATATTGTGCGGTTTCCATGTTTGTCTCAGCAGAATGGAACTATGGGTTTGGTTTTTCCTGGGATACATCACGGCTGCTTCGACACACTGGCAAAAGGACTCCGAGCTAGATAGGCACTGGGAACTTTGGAAGGAGAAGTATGGCAAAGAATACCCAGAAGAGGTATGATCACTATGTTCTGTTATGTTCACTGCCGTTAAATCAAAATTGACTTATAGCTACCCATTAGGGCTTTAAATTAGATATTTGAGGAGCAGCTTTACCCCTTCGACTACTCTATCCATCTCCACCATAAGTATTCATGACCAAGTGGGGATTGAAATTGAGGACTCTTGAGTCCTCATCTGTCAATTTATCCCTACACTACCCTAGCTATCCAGTTTGGACTATAGAAATATTGTTATATACAAAATCTATCATTGATTCTGGACAATGTTTTATTACACAGTGAAAAATACACATATAAAAATAATTTGCTCAATACCAATCTAAACTTCTGTTTTGATTTTCAGGAAGAGGAAGGACATCGCCGCATGATTTGGGAAAAGAATCTGAGATTTATCATGTTGCATAACCTTGAAAATTCATTGGGGCTGCAATCCTATGAGCTTGGCATGAATCATTTAGGAGATATGGTTAGTTAATACACATATTTACTATTTATGACTGATGAGTCTGGATATTGTTGCCATGGACATAAATAAGCTGTTGACTGAAAATAGTAACATTATTTCCCCCTCCTCTTGGTTTTTGAAGAAAAATATTTTTCAGTCAGCCTGATAATGTTTATTTATTTTCCAGCCTTTCCTAAATATAAACTTTTAACCCGATATATAAATGCACAGAGATATAAATAAATAAAAACAGCTTATATATTAACTGTGTCTATCTTCTTTATGTAGACCAGCGAGGAAGTAATTAACTTGTTGACCGGGCTGAAAAGTCATACCTTGCAGAAACAAAATTCAACATTTTATAGGCATAGTCTAGGGGTGGAAGTCCCTGTTACTGTGGATTGGAGGGAGAAAGGATGTGTTACAGATGTGAAGAACCAGGTAAAAATTGGAGAGAGGAATGGTTTTTTTTGTATTCTTTTCATAAGACCATACGCTGTAACCGCATCTGATTTCCTTTATATTTCAGGGCATGTGTGGTTCGTGCTGGGCTTTCAGTGCTGTTGGAGCCCTGGAAGGCCAATTAAAACTCAAAACAGGAAAATTGGTGTCTCTCAGTCCACAGAATCTGGTTGATTGCTCCTCTGCGTATGGAAACCATGGGTGTAATGGAGGTTACATAACTGCTGCTTTTCAGTATATCATAGATAATCATGGTATTGATTCAGATGCTTCCTATCCATACAAAGCTCAGGTTTGTATCATTTAAAATACTGTATTCATCAATGATTGTTCACCATGAGGCAGAACAAAACTGCAACATTTAGTCTGCTGATTGACTAAGGCAGGGGTTTCCAACCTTTTTACACAGTGGGCCAGACCACATCCTCCAGATAGCTGATCAGACTGGACTGGTGGTTTCCCCCAGCATAAACACTACCATAAAATGCACCCGCAGCTGTTGTAAGTGCGTTTACAACAGCTGTGGGTGAATTTACGACTGCCACAAATGTGTCCGCTTCTGCTTCCGTGGTGATGTGGGCCACATGAAATGATGTAGTGGGCTGGACCTGGCCTGTGGACCATAACTTGGGAACCTCTGGAGAATGGGGATGTTGGAAGACATTGCTTTTTGTTGTGTGGGTTTTTTTTTAAATTTAACCAAGGGAGCTTATTTCCAAGAGTATAGCATATGTACAAAAGCCATTTTAAAAATGTGCGTTGCTTCTTCCAGGTTGGAAAATGTCAATACTCACCTGCTGGACGGGCTGCTACTTGTTCTAAATATATTACACTTCAACCTGGTGATGAAGCTTCCCTGATGGATGCAGTGGCCAATGTTGGCCCCATATCTGCTGCCATAGATGCAAGCCAACCCTCGTTCTTTCTATTCAAGAAAGGTAAGTTCTTCAGCTAATGCTTATGCCGCACACACAAAAGTAAAAAGCATTCTGGCATATGCTATTCATTTCTTCTAAATCCTAGTATTATTTGGGGAGTTCTGTACAATGACCATCTCCTGAAAGCCATTTATAATAGGTTTCTGAGTTGAAGGAGCAATTTTGCTTTATTTCAAGAAATGATGGCATTGACATCACTATTACTTAGTTTGCCATACACCAGACTTCCATAGAGCTATAATTTATTTTTAACTCCAAATAGCAATTTCCACTTCATCTAGATCTATCTATTTTTACTGCTCTGTGTCTACTTTCTCCTTCTCTGTCCTTCTTTTTACTCCAAACATGAAGGTGATCTTTTATCCAAGATAAAATTCCAGTTCCCCAATTTTAGATCAACAGGCTACAAAACATATATACTGTATCTGTGAAAGGGGAAATAAATAAACCATGTTAGCTTGTTTCAACATTTTGAAGACTAGCAAGATTTTTGTGGGCTACATTTGATTTCTTCAGATGCATGGAAAGTCTTGCTTCCAAAAGAGCAGGCTGCAATTTCTGCCAAATAAAATTTACTAGTGTTTTAAGACTGTGTTATTACAACTTGCAAGGACAGTATGTGATAACTTTGGTGAAGTTTTGGAAAGTTGCTAAACATTTATCACTGTTAAGTACCACTTTCTCATGCCCTGGTGGTGCCTGCATGTGCGTGAGATCAAGAGCCATCAAGTGGAATATGAAGATTGTTAATATTAATTACATTTTACAAATGTGAATGATAGATAAATAAATAAATAAATTATCAGCACGTGTTGCTGAGCTAAACAAAAATAGCCCTCTCTTTTTAACAAAGGTAATTTCTAATTTTGCTTTTGGTTCATTCTTGTGCCATGTTCTCAATGCAAACCTGAAAGTCACTCTAACTCATTTTTCATTTAGGGGTGTATGATGATCCAAACTGCTCTTCTAAGAATATCAATCATGGAGTCCTTGTGGTTGGATATGGGAACGAGGATGGGAAAGACTACTGGCTTGTGAAGAACAGGTAAGAATAATCTGATATACACCAGTGCCCACCATTTCTGCTTTGAGACACTTTGGCTTTGTGCACTTGCTTCTAAAAGTGCATACCAAGGGTATGGCATTCCATGGTTTTGGATAATTAATGGGACTTCTATTAGGGAACTTTTAATTAGCCACTGGCTTCTCTTGATTTGGGAGCTTATCAAAATAGCTATTTTATTTTATGTGTGGTTCAATTTACAGCTAAATTAGCCAGAATCAGCATGTGTGTTACATGTTGCAGTATAAATTTCCAGTTGCACCAATGCTGTAGGCATCACCATCACCATCCGGTATCCCTACATTCCTAATTATGTGTGCACCTAATGATTTATAGAGCTATTTATGTTATTTTTATACACACACACACATACACACACACACATCTGGTTGAAATACTATGCAAGTGTTTTGTGGGGTTTCCCCCTGCTTTATTGATTGATTGATTGATTGATTTTATTGATTTTGATTTGATTGTTTTGATTTGATTGACTTGACTTGATTGACTGATTGGAGAAAGGAAAGACCAAATAAGTAGAAGACGACAGCTTGTGGACCTCAGCAAAATAAAAATAACAATAAAATTTAATTTTGACCAGCAATTGCATGATAAAAGCCTGGCCTGGAAGTGTCCTTAGTTCATTACTGAAGCTTTTTAGAGGACTTGTGCGCATAATACATGTACTAATTATTACCCTAATGTTCTTTTGACAGCTGGGGTCTACATTTCGGCGAACAAGGCTACATTAAGATTGCAAGGAATCGCAGCAATTGCTGTGGCATTGCCAGCCAATGCGCCTATCCACAAATTTAAGAGTGAATAATCTACTTCGAAAATGGATTTTATCCTCCTCTCCTTCCTTGGAGCAAAAGTCCAATAAGGCAACTAATCTTAGGCTTTTTCCACAATCAAATTGCTCTGTTTAAGAAGAATGATTGGTCTCCCAGGGCAGAATCTTTCCTGTCAGGGAAGATCTGAGGGAAAGAGCCAAAAATGATGGTTTATCCTGCTTTAGCCTGGTATTTGCTCCCTATCCCATGGGTGCTACTGTGAGGCTTAATTGGTTAATAATGTAATGTCTCTCGTTCTGCTTTGAACCACTGAAGCTTTAGGCTAATTGCTGAGTATTTGCCAACTCATGGAAGCAGAAAAGACAGCCCAAAAGGACCTGTGTGAGCCTAATTGTTTACTCTGAAATAAACTCATTTATCCACTATGGTAATTCTGTGTCTTTTTAAAAAAAAATGCACAAAAAGGATTGTGAAGAATACTGCAATTTGAAGGAATTTGTACCTACTGGAAGAGGTTATCTGCCAAGAATAAGTACATGTGGGATAAAAATGGGATGTGTGTGTAAAGGCTTTACTAGGAATATTTCTGCATGCCAGACCATTATTAAGAAAGGCTGGAAAAGAAGGGAAAGGGAAAGGTTTTCCTTGCTCGAAAGCCAGTCGTATGACTCTAGGGTGCAGTGCTCATCTCTGTTTCAAAGCCGAAGAGCCAGCGTTCTCTGCTTCTGCATACGTTTCCATGGCCATGTGGCAGGCATGACAAGACACCGGAGCGCACATAACCCTGTTACCTTCCCACTGAAGTAGTCCCTATTTATCTAATTGCAATTTCTTGCTTTTGAACTGCTAGGTTGGCAGTTGGACAAAGAAGATTAATTTATCTCCCCTCTTCCATGTGGTGACAGAATAATAAGTCCCCACGAGGCAGAGAGACCCAACTAATTCCATAGGCAGAACGGGAATGTGTGTGGAAAATACATAAATAATTAAGTATTCTCGAGGGACAGGATGGGGGAAAAGGCGTGTCAGGGGCGAAGCGTGCGCTCGCGTTCAGACGAGACCCTTTCCACACTCGCCCTCGGGAATACCTCAGCCAGAAAAACGGCCAGAAAAGAGTGGGAAACCGCTTGTCCTGAGGTTTTGGGGACTGGGGAGAAAAAAAGGCGGGAAAACGGTCGGAGCAGGGGGAGAGGAAGCGCGCGAGGGAGGGAGGGAGCCCTGAGGTGAATTTGGATGATGATGATGATGATGATGATGATGATAGAAAAGAAGGCTTAGTTAAAAGCACGCATGGGATGAATGCGTGTCATTACACATTTTCAGAGAGGCAGTTGGTTTCTGTTCTTTTTGGTGTGGTTCACACAGATAGATCAGTTTGAGCCACACCAAAAAGTACAAAAACTCACAAAATAAATAATTAAAAGTAAATATGTAGTTGCCTCCCTTGAGGAGAAAAGTATTTGTAGTGTTCTGGGCTGTCCTGCGGTTGAGTGATTAGTGGGAGTTTCTTAAAGATGAATTTTTGACATTTATCGATTATTTCCAATTGTATGCTGTCCTTCTTTGCAAAGGGATGGTGTGGGATGTTTAACTTCTCAGTGGGCATAACATCATTATAACTCATCCTTTTTAAGTTCTAAATTTCTTACATATTTGCCAGCAAATGTATTAACACAATCACTCTATTAACAGTCCGAGGAAATAGACAGAAAGAACTGAGACCATGGCAACCGCCCAAAAGCAAAGGAGTTCTTTGGTATGGGTCCATCTACTTTATTATAATTTTGCAATTAAGTTCTAAATTTTAGAAATTGCAGTGATTATACATCTGCAAGAATCATGCTATTCCCCCCCCCAATAATGTAACAGTGTTCCATTCCATGCCTGCCACATGGCCACGGAAACATCTGCAAAAGCAGACAGCGCTGGCTCTTTGGCTTTGAAGCAGAGATGAGCACTGAACCCTAGAGTCAGATACGACTGGCTTTCGAGCAAGGGAAACCTTTACCTTTAATGTACATCAGAGTGCAGCTTGTTTGGGAAAGCATAAAATTGAAGCCTAAAAAATGTGCATATCATAAGAAGCAAGATGCAGACAGTTTTGGAATTAAAGCAAGCAATGTTGCTTTCAAAGATCTAATTGAAAATTAAAATGAGTGCCATGTTGATTAAGACTGTAATCCTATATACTGGGTAAAGGTAAAGGTTTCCCTTGCGCGAAAGCCAGTCGTATCCGACTCTAGGGTTCAGTGCTCATCTCTGTTTCAAAGCCAAAGAGCCAGCCCTGTCTGCTTCTGCAGACGTTTCTGTGGTCATGTGGCAGGCATGACGAGACACCGGGAGTGCACATAATGCTGCAATGTCTTGCTTTCGAACTGCTAGGTTGGCAGAAGCCTGGGACAAGGATGGGAGCTCATTCCATCCTGCAGTACTCGGGAATCGAACTGCCGACCTTCCACCTCCCAGTCAGCATCTTAGCCACTTGAGCCACTGCAGTCTCTATATCCTGGGCTCCACCACTAAACCTGTCCAAATTCTGGAGTACTCCAGATTGCGCTGCCCATGTCCTAAACAAAATGATGCAAATTCAAGCTTGTAGATGTTATAAGGCATTTCTGGACGATGTATTTTCTTCTATATTTGTAGAGTACTGCAATATTTCCCACCAAAATAACAACCGAGCAGCAGTCGCTAGTCCTGGTGAAGAGGCTGTTGGCCATTGCTGTCTCCTGCATTACTTACCTAAGAGGGATCTTTCCTGAATGTGCATATGGGACCAGATATTTAGATGGTAACAGCATTTTTTGCTTAGAACAATTTTTTTTTTTTTTGCAATTGTAGTCCTTGTGCAGAGGACTGGGTTTAGTTATTTTAAAACTATTGTTGCAAAAGTGCTTTTTATTTACTATTTAAAAAGGCTACTTGTATAACTTGATTGAAGAATAGGGCTGGCTCTACCATTAGCCAAAGTGAGGCAGGTGCCTCGAACAACCAACTTTGCTTTTTGATTGTGTTTTTACTGCCAATGAATGTTGCAGCTGCAGGATTTTCTATGGGATTCTGTAGGCCAGGGGTGGCCAAACTATGGCCTGTGGGCCAGATCCAGCCCCTGACGCCAAATCATCTGGCCCTTGCCACACTCACCGCTCCTGGAAGTGGAAGTAAAATGCAACCGTGCATGTGCAAAACGCTGCCGTAAGTGCACTTGTGGCTGTTGTAAATAGGTTTATGACAGCTGCAGGTGCATTTACGGCAGTGTTTTGCACATGTGAGGAACAATGTGACCAGCCCACTGAAACACGTGACTGGCCCATGGCCCAAAAAGTTTGGCCACCCCTGCTGTAGGCTTTTCAGCCACAAGTCCCAAAAACATCACTAAGAGTTATGTACCTTAAGTTGGGAAGATCTGCATTTATTCTTCTAGCAAAAGAAGCAAAAATATATTGAGCTGGTCCTATGAAAGGATGAATAAGGGTTTGTTGCAATCCCAGAATATGAAACAAATTGCTGTTGATATAGCAAAAACACTGACTTTTAACACAATAAAGTTAATAGGCAATAAGAACATAGAAAAAAACATAAGAAACATTTTTCTAAGTTGTGTTGAGGATATAAAAACACAGTTGTCTTTTGGGTAGCATGAAATCATTCCTTAAACAGAAAGAGAAGAATGTAATAGCCGTTGAATATTATAACTTCTCAGCTTGTCCCAAATTCTGTTGCCCCAGTAGCCCACAGAATGCCCAAATGGGAAGCCACAAGTACAACAAATGCAATGTTCCCCCATGGATGTTCCAAGGAACAAATTAACCTCCCCTTGGAGATTTTAAATGTGCCACCTTATTAAAGAACATACCAAGCAGCCTGTTTGTAGGAAATCATAAGGATAAAGTTGTTTGTTGAGCCAATTAGCAAAATAAGTAGTCATCAATAGTGCAATCAGTATTGGCAAAGTTTCTTAAATGTCTTTTGATTGTGATTTTTCAGACCTCTGTGTGAAAATATTGAGAGAAGATCCAAATTGCCCTAGCTCCAGTCAACTGGTGAACTGGTATGTAATTTTTGATTGCTAAGCTGTTAATGAAATTGTTAAATATGTATATAAAAATGGGAGAAGAGGTAGATGCAGGGGAATCAAAAAAATTTTCCATCTGTTTATTTATTTATTACTCACGAGGCGACTGCGGGCGTCTCACAACAAATAAAAACTTACAAAAACATCATAAATAGGATTAAAATGGAATTATTTAAAATTAAGAAATTCTTTTTAAAAATGCCCTCCCAATACCACACACTAAAACTGATAGCCCAAGCAATAGTTAAACAAGCCAACCCAGGGTGGCTATTTCCCCAGCCGCCCCCCACACCTGCTGTGCAAGCCAGGTCTTAAGATTCTTGCAAAAGGATAAAAGCTCTGCCTGGAGGCAAAGTTTGGTTGGCAGGAGGTTCCCCAGGGCCGGAGCAGACACAGAGAAGGCCCTTCTCATGCTAGAGAGGAGAGCCTCCCTCGCAGATGGAACTATCGGGGAGCCCCTGAAAGAGGAGCCATAGTTAGAGATGGAGTTGTGGCTGAAACAGGGTAAAGATATAAGAATGGTAAAGACCCAGAGGGCTTTGAACAAGAAACGTTCAACACTGGGGAGTAAAGAAGAATATATTGGTAAATGGACTTAAGGGGTTGTGTGACTGACAAGACAATTGTATTGTTTTGGCAGCACAGTTCTGGACAGAAATGGGATGGTTGCGAAGTATTATAAAAACTTATTATTATTAGGGATTAATTATACTTAACAACAAAATTGCTTAGAAGTTTGCATAGTATGCACTACTGAATGTTTTCCTGCATATAAGTAGATATTTGATTTCTCTAGGATGTTGGGATGCTATGATGCACTGCAGAAAAAATATGTAAGTTACATTCAAAAATTTTAAATGAAGAATGGTATGTTCACAGGCTCAGTTTGTTGTTTTATACTAAACATTTAAAAGTCTAATATTTTCCTTTTTCTCTTTTTGTTTTAATTTTGTATAGCTCAGATTAATCGTTTTGGCGGTAAGTTTGCAAATACATACAACACATGTTGACATTTCAATAATTGTTAATGCCACCTTTTTATATATATGATGGCTTGATAATATTATTTATCTTTTAATACAGGTGTATTCTAATCCCGATGACCCACAGGTATGCTTCTGACGATCCTGTATTCATGGCTATGTGCTTAGATTACTCTTCTTT
Organism: Bradypodion pumilum; assembly: GCA_035047305.1. NCBI lineage: Eukaryota > Metazoa > Chordata > Lepidosauria > Squamata > Chamaeleonidae > Bradypodion > Bradypodion pumilum. Next base: position 4,696,525 of record JAWDJD010000018.1, read on the forward strand.
GCACTTCATTACAACACCCACCATAATTCTTATATATATATATATATATAGCGTGGCTGCCTTATTCACAGAATTTTACAGTTGTATAGACATCATTGTCTTCCACCTTTATATAACACTCCATGCTTTCCCACTGCTGTCTCTGTTCCTTTTTTATTGCTGCAGAAAGTATATTAAAGAGGGAAAGATGAGATGGGTGTATGATGTATTTTTATTGGCAGCACTAGCAGCCTTCCATTAGAAAGTGTCCTATGTTTGATAGTGACCTCTGTTAAAGATGAAAGGACCTGCCTGTTGGAAATCATTAAAACAGCTGTTAGAAGGGAATAATTTCTTTGAAATAAGCCATCATTAGAATAATTTCCCAACACCTCCACATTCCAACACCTACTTTCCCCCAAAAAAAGTTTACACAATCTCTGACATCATTCCATTCATATATTCCATTTTTATTCTTGAGCAACTTTTCAGTCCATAAGAACACAATTGTTAGTAGTATCAGGGATTGGTCACATGAAAGTATTGACATATATCATTCAAAACTTCTTGTACCTGTATGCTTCACTAGAGGATAAACAGGAGTTTTTACATTATGATGCATTTGGAAAAGGATGCACTGGGAAGCCATATCCTCTCAGCCCTGCAGGTTTAAGACTAATTTGTCCTGTTGCTGCTCTGAAGAAGAAAAAGAACTGGTGTTGTGCCAGTTGGTCCCTTCTGTTTTTGGAAGCCAGAAACACAACAGATGATCCTCAAAACGCCAGTAATAAAACATTGTGCCACGAGGTGTCACTCTGTCCCTTTAAGATATATGTGAAAGCCTACAGAATACTCCAACTCGCTCTGTAGGGAAAGATCCCTGGGAATAGAGGCCCCGGACTTAGATGGACTCCATGGCTGAAGAACCTGAGAGCCTGGTGTGTAACGTCCTTGGAAGAACAGGAAGACTATCCCCATGATGATAGCCAATATCTGTAACAGATATGGCACCTGAAGAAGAAGAAACATGTGGCCAAAACTTTGGAGAATTTTATCCCTTATGATTTACATGTGCCAGATGCTTATTCTTTTAATTTTATTGAGAAAAATGTGCATTTTATTTAGAAAAAGAACTCCTAAATCATTTTATTTGAAACACGGTTAAAAGTTTGAGTTTGGAAATATTAGTTCATCCTGAACTTTTTGGAGGAGAAATGAAATAAAAGCGAACCTTATTTTATGGTACAGCAAAATAGATCTTTTACTGTATTCTGTTTCAAACTCTCTTTCTTATGTTCTATTACATTTTATGTTTAGACAATTACAGAATGCTACCAGTTTAAGTTCAAATACACTGACCAAGGGCCATCCATGGATTTCACAAGGTACAGTATTTTGTTTTCATTTTCCCACTTCCAGCATACAGATTTACATGCTTCTGAACAGTTTTGCAGTTTTAGCCAGGTAACTATATTGGTACATGATCATTAATTCTAGAAAATGAACATTATCATGATCGTTAACACAAGCTCTCCCCTTTTGTTCTGTTACAAAACCAATATTTAATAACAGTTGGCTCTCAACCATCTCTACATGTTAGAAACCTACAGCATAACTGGTTTGGGAAATATTATCAAAAAACAAAAGATATTAGTTTGTTAGTTTTTCCACATAATACCTGCTGGCATTTTTGGGAAGGGGAACCATCCTTACCAAAATGTCTCACTGTATTTGCTGAAATATTATTTGTCTGGCCTTCCATGCAAAATGCCAGATTAGTTTTGATTCCCTATTTCTGCAAACTTTGCAAACAATCAAATCCAAAGGATTGGATCTTATACATTGCCTAATGCAGGGACCCTCAACCTACAGCCCGTGAGCCAGATCCAGCCCATGGCACCAAATCATCCAGCCCCCACCCTCGCTCCAGCCACCGCCGCCACCATCTCAATCCTTGTCTCCTCTGCTTGGCTTGGTGTATCCCTAACAGCGCTCCATAGCAGGAGTGCTGTTAGGGATGCACCAAGCTCCTCCAGGCTGGTAAGCAGGAGAGCAAGGGGTGTGTGTGCTTTTTGGGTGTGTGGTGGTCTCAGGGTGGTTGTCATCGCCACCTTTGGCAGTGGTGGCAGTGGTGTGACCACCAGTCCAGCCTCTCAACAGATTGAGGGAGCGTGACCAGGCCCCCCACCCCACTTATAAAGGTTGAGGACCCCTGCCCTAATGTATGGCTTAGTCTTAAGAACATACAAACAGCCTTGCCAGTCCAGGAAAAGCTGAATTCACTCCAACATCCTGTTTCCTACAGTGGCCAACCAAATTCCCCCAGGAAACCCATGAGCAGGACATGAATACAATTCACAGTAATCATCTCCTGTTGCTGCTTCCCAACAACCGATATCCAATGACATTTGGCCTTTGAACCTGGAGGGTCAATATTAGCCATCAGTATATGGTTACATTACTTGACGTATCCTCCCATTAGTTTTTCTATTCCCTTCTGAAAACCATCTGAGCTGGCAATTATGCTCCAAGTCTTAACAGCAGCACATTTCGTAAAGTGTGAAGAATTCCTGTCTTTTGTCTGTCTGAAATCTCTTGCCCATCATTTTTATTAGATGACTCAAAGCTCGAAGGGGGGGGGGATGGCTGCCCTCTTGACCTGCACCTCTGCCATCCTTCCCTTTAACCATCTCTTTAAATTAAAAAAAAGTTCCTAATAGCTTATAGAGAAAGTGCTCAAGCTCTGGTTGACCATTTCTGTGCTTCTGGAATATGAGCAGGTGCAGCTGAAGCAAAGGGAGTGAGCTTTATGGAAGGAAGAGCAAAGCAACCAGTTTCATCTCTTTGTGATGGGTTGTAGGGCACCTGCTGTCCTTTCGTGTGGTGCAACTGATAGCTACTTTGTGGTTTTCCAGTAATCATCCTGGGAGTAATTCCAGCATCACGTGTGCTGATACTAAGAAAGCAAGTATCCTGCTGATTAGGAAGATCTATGTGTTGATGCAAAATCTTGGCCCTCTACCTGATGATGTCTGTCTGACTATGAAATTGTTCTATTATGACGAAGGTACAATTTCAAATCTTAATTCAATCTAATATGTCAAAATTATGTTGTTATTTTTTCTTCTCCTCCAGAGCTTGTTTATGAATTGTTGTGTTGTTTATATTTCCTCCTTCTCCTAAAGTTGCTTCACAATTGCAATATACAGTAAAACTTCGCATAAATGCCTCGCTTAGAGACTAACTCACTTAAAGAGCAGAATTTTCTCTGAATGGTTGCCTTGCTTAACAACTAAAACCAACCAAAACTCGCTTAACAACTAAATCGGGGATCGCAATTCCCCTCCACCAGAAGTCACAACTGGTCACTTATAATGGTGCTTCGCTTAAAGAGCAAACTTGCTTAAAGAGCAATCCCATGGAACGCATTATGCTCTTTAAGCGAGGTACCATTGTATACCCAAAACATAAACAATGCCTACAGTTTATCCCACAATCTTTATCATACACATTACTAGAAATTAGATGTATTTGGATCAGAGACATGAATGTAAAATAGGTTTTGCATTCTGTTAGTAGTAGTTCTCTTCTTCTTCAGCCATATCCAAATCTGAATATAGGTAATCATCATGGCGATCAGCCATGAAGACTGTCCTGAGACTATAATGCAGTGACCTTTCATCTGCCTTCTGCATTGCAGCATGACACCCATACCACTGATCCAGTTCAGTGAGTTCCTTTCTGGTCCTGAGTCCTTTTAGCACACAAGTCCTCTTCAGTTCCAGGCCAGGATTGATTAAATTGTTGCCCTCCATCAAGGTGGATTCAAGTGGGATTTAATCCACTTGGGAACCATCACCCTTCCCTGTGGACTTTGGCACCCAAGGCTGTTAGTCCTCACGGTGGTCAGATTAGTCAACATTGAGTCACTGGCAGTATGGTCTCTTATGATTCAAAACCATCTCTTTTTTAGTTACTCCTGCAGACTACCAGCCTCCGGGATTCAAAGAAGGTGATTGTGATGGAATGGCCTTTGATGGGGAACCTATGTACCTCAGTATTGGTGAGGTCCCCACTCCATTCCATATGGTGAAACTCAAAGTTACAACAAAGAAGGAGCGAATGGAGAATGCTGATAAAACCATACTAAGGAAAAGCACTTCTTTGATTTCTCCAAGGGCACCACACTTTGACAAAGAAAAAGAACTGGAAATGGATGTAAGGATTTTTAAAAAAAGAGTTTGCCATGATTCTTGTATTGGTGATAGCGATGTTGTGTGTTAAAATTTCTAAGTAGCATTGTTTGCATTACCTAATTAATAACTGCATGTGCTCAAGTCAATTTCAACTTCTGGTGATTTTGCTGAAGTTGTTTTTGTTTTTACATTTCACACAGGAAGATCTTGTTGCAGAGGATGAAGCAAGACACACAAAAAATACAAACAGATCTTTACATACTGGAGGTAAAATTGAGGGTTAGAGTAGACCCACTGAATCAATGTAATTTATGATACAGCCGTTGGCCTGCTCTAACGGGGCTAGTGATTGGACTGGATTGAGGGGCAGTTGTTGTTGTTCAGTCGCACAGTTGATTCTGACCCTTTGCGACCCTATAGACCAGTGATGGGCAGTCTTGGCCCTCCAGCTGTTCTTGAACAATTCCCAGAAGCCCAAGTCAACAAACCAGCTGGTCAGGGTTTCTGAGAATTGAAGTTCAAGAACAGCTGGAGGGCCAAGACTGCCCATCACTGCTATAGACCATCGTCCTCCAGGCACCTCTGTCCTCCACCATCTTCCTCAGCCCACCCAGCTCTGTGCCCATTGCTTCCACGATGCCATCTAGCCATCTCATCTTTGGTCGCCCTCTTTTTCTTTTGCCCTCCACCTTTCCTAGCATCAAGGCCTTCTCAAGTGAATCCTCTCTTCTCATTTGATGTCCAAAGTACTTTACGGGCAGTAGCATCTTCATTTGCTCTACTTTTTATCATTTTTTTCCTGGGAAAAGATAGCAAAACTAAGTAATTTTTTCTTCTCTACGTTCCTAGGAAAATGATGTTGGAAAATAACAAACGTTGTGATACTTTTCAATTTATAAACTATAAGCAGGGTAAACTGTAATCCCATTAGAGAGAACAGGGGTGGTATTCTCAACATTGTTGTTTGACTCCTGTTCCTCTCAGCTCTAACTAGCAAAAATGACAGAGAAGATCATGGAAGTTGCAGTGCAGCAACATAACAAGAGCCTCCCATTTGGCTTTCTTGTCTTAGAAAGCTTATTACTAGATGATAATTTATTTTACGCTTAATCGTGGTAATATTGATTCAGTCCTAGACTTGGATTTCACAGTCTGCTATGGGAAGTCCATATTCAGATTTCTGACACAGTTAATTGATAGGAATGGGCTATACATCAAAGGTTGCATATTCCAATAATAAAATGAAATATGATGAATTATTCAGATTAATAGACAAGAAATTCAAAATGTTACAGGCTAAAATGTTTGGTGGGGCGAAATTGATTAAGAAAAAAGTGATGCTAAGAAAGGCAAGCAGGTGCCAGTTTCAGAGCAGCCAAGTAAACATCAGTTAGATTTTCAGCTAACATTTTAATAAAATGAATAAACGGGCCAAGGAGCATCATATGCGTCACCTAACACCTACTACTAATTTTTAGGGGAGGCCTATCTCCCACTCAGATCATAGTGAGGGCTTTAGCCACAATTCTGGTTTGTCCCCCTTTTAAAAAATACATTTTAAAAATGTTAGTTATTGTTAATTTTTCCTGAGGATTTGTATAACTCATTAAAATGTCACTTACAGAGCTAAATTTAGAATGCGAGGAAGAGGAAGAAAATGCAAAAACAGAACACCAAAACATCTCCATTAATAACTCTCAGGTATAAAGCCACATTTTCATCTTCTTTTCTGACATTTCTTTCTGTTTCTTTTTCTGGATTCTAAAGGTTATGACATGGGAAACAGTTACAAGATTTTTCAGGTGTACCAGTGTCTGACAACATGCCAAGAATCCAGGCAGAATACAGTTATTGCCCATCTGTCCCATACTGGTGTTTTATGATGTCCCAATGAAGGGTTTCAAAGATAAAAGCCATGTAAAATGATTGGCTGCCGGCAATTTCTTGGAAATTAAAGATTGCCTCTCCATTTTTCAGCCCCCAAAGGCTTCCCTGTAATCAAAAGGGTCCCACAGATAGATTGGGAAAATATTATTTTCTGAAAACCGCAACCATCAGCCTTTACAGCGTAAATTACACTGTTGCATGTCAGCCACTATGTGCAGTAGAGTGACTTTAAATAACAAAAAGGCAAGTAGGATCCTTGAAGAGTGAGAGAAATAAAATTGATGTTGAAATCAGTGCGTCATCGTCATCGGGGAAGGGTGGGTGGGAGACTTTTGAAAAGGAAGTCTGAAGTTCCCAGTTTTCAGTTGACATTCCCTTAGTTACGTGAAGCTGTAGAGCCCAATTTGAGCTGAAATAATGTTCTTGTATTCAACTATTTGCATGTGTAACTTTTTTAGGTGGAGCATCTAATAAATAAGACATCAGAACTTGAGGTCGTTGATGGGAAGACCCGAAGCGGGAAGAGATTTCACTGTGATACAGTTAGTGTCTTGCTTTTAAAGAATAAGAAAAACCTTCTATTCAAAAATCACAATGAGATGAAATTATTCTGGACTATATAGCTTACTCTAACATTACTAACACAGTCCTTAATGCCTTGGCTGAGATGACTTGTAATATTTCTCTGATATTCTGTCTCCACCCTCCTCTGGGTCTGCCTCATGGTCTTTGTCCTTCTCCTGAGTGACTAACACTTGACCTACATCCATTGTTGTTTCAATTCCATTTTTTTTCCTTCTTTTCCCTGCTTTGTATGGTATGTTGTCATTACAAAAACAAAGGTTCGTACAAGTCCCTACACTGGGGTGCCCAAATTATGGCACACAGGCCAGATCCGCCCCTCAATGCTAAATCATCTGACCCATGCCGCCCTCACCGCTCCTGGAAGCGGAAGTAAAACGTGCCTACTCATGCACAAATCGCTGCCGTAAATGCACCCGCAACTGTCATAAATGCATTTACGATAGCCACGGGTGCATTTACGACAGCATTTTGTGCATGCGCATTTTATTTCTGCTTTGGGTGGGAGGAACCACGTGACTGGCCCGCTGAACCACGTGACCAGCTCATGGCCTGAAAAGTTTGGGCACCCCTGCCCTACACCTTTTGCCATTTGCTTTACCAGCAAAAAAAAGTTTCACCTGTCTGAGCCCTAAGAGGAAGATTCTGTCAGAATCAGCAACTCGGGGAAATGTCCTTCAGAATGTAGAGCAGCGAAAGTAAATCATAAGTTGTCATGACGGAGCGAAGGCTTGCCCTGACTGTCGCCAGTCTTAAAGAGTCCAGCATTAATTTTTTAACACAAGTTAGGGAAGAGTAACAGCCGACGGATGCAGAGTGGGCGTCTTAATAGCTATCTGCAGAACTCTCTCCCGGCGCTAACAGTTCCTCTGTCTTTGTCAAGGGCGGCGCGGAAAGAAGCAAAAAACAGTTATCAGCAAAGGGTCAGAAGAGGAGCAACTCCAAATTGGCCTATCCAGTAAGTTCTTATGCTGTGTTGTCCAGAAAGGAACACGAATTGCTACTGCAGATGTTTTCGCCCCATCTTTTATAGTACAAATCAGAAAGTTTTTCTTTTTCCACTCAGCAACCACAACATAATAGTTTTTTTGCAAATGAGGTGGACACCCCTTCACTTGTGCCAATCCTGTGCATTTTTACTGAGGCCATAGATAGATGTCAGAGAAAGCATGTGAGCAGAAAACGGACACAATGGTTTCCTCACTTCCAGGGTTATGTGAATTAGGTTGCTTCTCAAATTAGTTTGCTTTCTTCTGTGATTTGTCTTCAAAAACTTAAGCACGGAATTCTTTTGAAGTCCGGTTTGCAAACACACAAGGACTACCTTTGTCACCTCTCTGATACATTAATTTGTTTTCTGCCCTAAGCATGTGCCTTCGTATGATGTCTCTTCCTGGCCTGAGAATTCCTCTGCAATTTGTGCATATTTATTCTGTAGTAACTCCCTTTATACTTCACCAAAGTTTACTATAATAATTTCATGTCAGAGATTACTCTGGGTTGAATGGATCGTAAGAACGGCACCCAGCACAGGTGAATCCCAGGGCCTTCCACTTCTTGGCTTGTAGGCCAGAGAAAGGGCGACATAGTGAAACAATTATGTGCCTCAACCATTTCAATTTAAAAATGGCACAGGTTATTATACTGTTCTTTATTATTACTTCTTAGACGTATTGATCACATTGCTATCCAGCTGGTAATGCAATAAATAAATAAATAAATAAATAAAATTTCCAGAGAGACTTGCATGCAAATTAAAAAACAGAACCTGCACCCAATCTTAGAAAAAGGAACAGGGATAGAAGAGGGGGAAACATTTAACTAAACTTTATTGTTTATTTATCCTGGACAGAGCAACTGTATATGTAAAATGTTACATTCTGCAAAATACCTCTTATTATGTTTATTTTCCAGGTCTATCCTTTTGAATTCTCTCCCAGTCAAGATTCAGGACCCAAGAAGAGGAGGAAGTTTAGTCAACCAAAAGAACAGTTTTAGATATTTTTGGCAATTTATGTTGCCACTTTTTGTCTAGAGTCCTTTTCTTGTTGTAATTGGAGAGTGGCTTGTAACTAGATCTTGGAGATACCCTTCTCAAAATACCCTCTCCATCCCAGTTCACTGTTTTGGTTAACATTTTAATGTTTTAGAAATAATAACTTTGAATAGGTAGGCATTTTAAATAGTACTGTACATTTTAAACATTTAAATTTTAAAATTTTACTTTTTGTTGTAATATGCTGGTTGTGGACCATAATAAAGAAATTGACTGACTGACTCATCTTACTCTACAGTTAAAAGTACAGTATAGTCTTTTTTTCCAGATACGCATATAAATTAAAACACCTTACATGTCATCTGTAAGCCTTGAACAAACTTGTTTTTATCCTGAGGCATTTAAAAGTTACTTTGGAAGGGAAAATAATAATAAATGAATGAATGGAAAGATGGATCTTCTTCTTGTGCCGTATCTGATTCCAAATATTGGTGATCATCATGGCGATCAGTCATGATGACTGTCCTGAGAATATAATGCCGTGGCCTTTTATCTGCTTTCCACATCGCAGCGTGACCCCTGTACCACTGGTCCAGCTCCGCAAGTCACTTTCTGGTTCTGAGTCCTTTTGGCATGCAAAGTCCTCCTCAGCCACAGGCCAGTTTTGATGAAGCTGCTGCCCTCTATCAAGATGGATTCAAGTGGGATTTAATCCACTTGGGGACCATCATCCTTTTCCTGTGGACTTCGCCAAGGCCGCTAGTCCTCAGGGTTGTCATGTTAGTTAAACACTGCCTGACACTAGGTGTTGAGTCGCTGGCAGTGTGGTCTACTCTATTACCATAGCAGAATAACTTGGCCAGGTGTCCGGATGGATGGATAAATAAATAAGGTTATTTTGAAAAAAAGATTGTCTAGGTCAAGATTCACATAACTAGATTAATGTTTAATTCCATTCCTCCGCTGCTGCTTGGATTTCCTACACACAGTGTGCCTCCTTGGGAGCCAGCTGTAACAAACTGCTTAATTCATGATACATCCAGACAATAACCTATACATTAATATTCTAGATGTTCTTATTACATCTTGGTCAACATTAATAAGTGGATATGGAACCAGAGTTTTCATAGAACAGCATGGCAAGAAAACAAATGTTTATTAAATTTTAAAGCCAGCTTCCCTTTACAAAAAGTGGGGGGAATCAGAGCAAGTTGTGTAGTTTATCAATTTCCATAAACAGCTGGCTACTTAGACATGTTGAAGCTGCCTTCTCTCTCAGCTCCTAATATGATTCTGACCAGTTAAGATCGTTATTGCTAATATGTACGACAGATCGGTGCGTGGGGAAAAAAATCGGTGAGAGGGGAAAAAATACAAGCTCATTGTATTTGATCAATGATCAAAAGACAGTATTTTTGCAGAAGAAATTTATTTTGAATTTTCAGTTAATTTAGAAATGAGGTCTTGGCAACACTCTTGATAGATGCCGTGAGAAGGAGAAGAAAACCCGCTTGTTGCAACTTCTTGCCTGATTCAAAAATTAACCGCATCTATCCTGGAAAGGAGCTAATAATTAGCTTGTTTTCCCTTACTGAGAGGTGTTATCAAAAGTTTAAAAACATATCCATCATCTTATGCTACAGCACTCTTGAGATGTAATGGAAGTATTCTTTTGGCTCAGCAGTATATCGATTTCTAATGGGTGGTTTATCAAGGTCTTGCGCAGCCCATGCTTGCTTTGCGCCAGACTTCCCAATGTTGACGGCTATAATAAAATATTTACAGTATTTTTTTAATGAACACAGATTTTTTAATATATATATATATTGATCGCTGCCTCATCCTTGGGTGGACCTTTGGGTCTTTCCAACCTTGGCAAAGAGGTCAAAGGCAAGAAAGAGGTCCTAAAATCTTGGGGAATCTCAACCCACAAATGGGGAAGGAAAAGCCACGACCGGGAACGACAAGGGCAGGATAGGGACCCTTGACACCTAGAAAAAGCCTTTTTCTCTCTGCTGGATCTGGGGTGGGCCAGCCTGGGTCCAGGTCTGAATCCACCAGCAAGAACGTCACCCCAAGTCCTTTTTAAAATCTCATTTCCCCCCCATTTTTAGGGTGTGACACAATTCTTAGGGTGGGCATTTAGAATGCAAAGGAGAGGAGAGACTCTCCTCTTGGCAGCTTCCAAGGGACATACATCTTCAGCCTCCTTGCTTTGGTGGCCACGTCGATTCCAGCCCACCCTTGAAAGAGCCGGAGAGATTTGAGCATCATCCTCAGCATCATCCCAGAGATGAATGCCTTTCTTCCCCTGGCTGGGCTCCCCACCTTCGGCTTCCCATCCAATCCTCCGATTGTCCCCGCAGGGAAGCCAGAGGATGGTGAGGGATCCTCCTTTGCCAGCCATTTGGAAATTGCCTCATGGGGGCACCCCCTTCAGAGCCCCATAGCTTTCGGAAGAGGGCCAGACAGTCCACCATTGAATGAGCTCTCACCCCAAAAGAGGTGGCTGCCCTTGAAGAAAGAAGATTCCCCCTCATGTAATGGTTCTCTGGCCGACCCACAAAAGCAACCTCTGGGGCACATTTTCCTCAGGTTTTCTTGTGGGGCAGCCCTATATCAAGCCCCATCTCCCCCACCCTTTGGGGCTAAGCCTTTATGGGGCCACAAATTCATCCATCTTGGATGCTTCAGAGGGGGAACAAAGTGGCCAGGGGATGATATGGCTTTGTCTTCCCGCCAGAACTTTACCCCACAGGCCCTCCATGAAACTCCCCACTCCAAGGCGGCCATCTGTCTCTGGAGCGTTGCCCATTTTTGAGGGGAAGAAGGGTGCCTCCATTTTCCGGCGGCCTGAAAAAGCCCTCCTAGTTTTCCCGCTTTTTTTTTTTTTAGAAAATTAAAAAAATATCCCCTCAGATACTTTGCGGAGTTTTCTCCCCATAAAGCTCAGAGCCTTGCAATCTGGGCAGCCCCCTTTCTCCTTTGGGGCCAAAGCGCATAGCGTCCCATTTCACCACAGAGTGAATGGGGGGTACTGAACGCCTTTCAGGCCCTCCTTTTAGGAACTTCATAAACCTATTGTCCCCACCACAAGATATCTCAAAAAGGCAGGGGATCCTTTGTGTGTGTGGGTGCAGCCCACAATAATAATAATAATAATAATAATAATAATAATAATAATAATAATAATAATAATAATAATAATAATAATAATAATAATAATAATAATAATAATAATAATAATAATAATAATAATAATAATAATAATAATAGCAGGAATGGGCAACTTGGGCCATTCCCGGGGCCAATTTTCTGCCCACGTCTGGACCCTCAGCATGAGGAGCTGCCCAAAATGTGCCCCTCCAAATAAAAAAATAAAGGGCAAGAAAAGAAATTTTCAAATATTTGGAAGTTTATCAAAATGAGCATTTGGGTTTGGCTAAACTGTGCAGGTGAACAGTTTAAAAGGCAAAAATTGCCACTTTTAAAAGTTTCCAGGAGGAATGCATGTTTTTGACCCCAAAAATGGGGACCCAGGAGGGCAGAAAACGAGCCATTTTAGGGCCACACTGAGTCAGCCTAAACTAGAATCTCTCTTAGAGCCCAAAATAAGAGTCTGATATTCAGGGGGTGCTGCTTTTCAATGCAAAGATGCAATAGGTAGTCATTTTGTCTAGTTAATAACCCTCAAGAGATGCGTTTCGTGGTGGCTTTCTTGTGGGCATCACTAATTCTCTTGCACACCGCCACAATTTCTCACCCCTAAGTCTCATTGTTGCATGTCATGAAGGTCACACACCCATGCTATCACACATGAAAGTGCATGTTAGGGTGGTGGGTAGACCTTTTCAAGAACTGTGCTGATTTGTTCTTTTGGACTACATCTCCCAGAATCCCCTAGGAGGCTGAAGGGGTTCTAATCTGGGGAGTTTCATTGAAAAAAGTAAAAATGCACATATCGACCTAATGCATTTGGTATGTTGTCTTTGGTTGCATGGATAGTGGACTCCCAACTCCCAGCAGCTCTAACCATCAAGGGTCGGCGTCGATGGGAGTTGTAGTCCAGCACATCTGTAGAGCCAGGACTCCCAACACGTTTGCAAGCTTTGCAACGCTGGCTGATGATGGGCCAGCAAGCAACCCATAAATATGAATCCGAAATAAGTTGTGATCTTGGGAACCTTTTTATTCCTGCTACTGTTGTTGTTGTTATTATTACTGCAAGGTGCAGCAACCCCCCTGGTTGCCAGCATCATCTGCAATGCTCCGGATCCATGACAGCTCCTCTTTGTGTTTGCAAAAGCTTATTTCTTCCTTTGGTTAAGATGATGGAAAGCCCTCCTTCTTCTAACTCTATTGGTTCCCTCGGCTGTCTGTCAGTCTTGCAAACTCGTCCCCGCCTTGGAAATTAATTTAAAAAAATATAATTATATATATTTTTTGCAAGCTTGGCTGCAAAAAAAGCGGAGAAAACCCGCCTCCCTATGCAATCTATTGGTGCATTTCCTTGTCTGGGTCTTTCCATTTGTTCTTTGTGCCCATGCTCACACATCGCCACATCGGGGTAGGATTGCCACCACCAGGAAGCTGATGTGTAAGTGGGCGAATCTTTTTATGGGTGCATTTTCTCCTCCTCTTTTTGATTTCTCCTCCTTCCTTTTCACAGATGAACCAGGAAGTAAAGTTTGCTCTGCTTGGCAAGCTCCAGATTTCCTATCAAGAGAACAACAAATAAGGAACTTGAGCAGGAGGAGGGAAGAAGTGGGGGATTACAGGTGAGTTTGTGGGGGGAGAAGCATTTTATTTTTAAGATTAAAAGATTTGGGAGCATCGGCTGATCACCCCCTCCCCTTAATTCCAGCCTATACATTTAGGAAGATGGCACAGTTTTTTCCCCCTCCTTTAATTATTTTCCTGCTAGAAGGATTAAAACCAATCCTGATTGTACTGGTCAGCGAAGCAAGATTTGCTTTTTCTAAGACGATGCTCTGTTTGCTTTGTTGTTTTCTCAATGCTCTTGATTTTGTTTTATCAAAGAAGCGGAGAGAGGAGAGAGAAAGTGCTCAAAATCATGCACCCATTTTAGTCTCAAAACAACCTGCCTGCAAGAGGAAAATGAAACATTTCATTTTATGGCAGCCACTTACCTTTCCGTCCTGCACCTGTTTCCGTTTCCATTTACGCATGCAGATGTTCGTGGTGCGAATCTTTGCCCCATCCATTTAGTTCTCCAAGTTTTGTCTCAACCTACTGGGAAAAGCATGGAGACAAAAAACTCTTTTATTTTTGAAAAAGGAAGGCTAGTCCTTAATTGTGGGATGGAGAAGAATCGGGTGCAAGCACGGTTGTTCTAGCAGAGGTTGCAATTATTCTTGTTATCGGTGCACAGCTGTCACAAAGATGAAACCGTAAACTTCCTTTGTGGTGGTTAAGACTGGAAAATGGGATATGTTGGTATGCTGGCAGCCTGATACTCCCCATACAGCCTCTGAACTCGACCTGTCAATTCTCCTTTTGTGTCCAGATCAAACTTTGGACTGCCAAAATGAAGCCACTTTCTTGGCTTTGTCGTTGGCTAAAATTAAATCTTTTATCAGTACTGTACATGTTTCTGATGGTCTTTCCTACTAAACCGATAGGATGACAGCTTTAGTTTATTGTTAAAAATTTCTCCTCTCCTGCAGACTTAACTGCAGGTTCTGACAACAAAAAAATTCTTGTTAGAAGTTTTTGCGTACACATATTCCTTAGATGTTACTTTGTCTTACTTTTAAAGACACTTACAATGGTGTTTCCTTTAAGCAAACTCGCTTAAAGAGTAATCCCTGGAATGCATTATGCTCTTTAAGCGAGGTACCATTGTACTGTTTTTTTTAAAAGCTTACTACATTTTTGTGAGTTTGATCCTGATGGGGACAAGGTTGACTCAGTGTCTTCCATCTTTCTGAGGTATATAAGTGTGACTGCTATTGCTAGTTCTCTACAGCCCACTTTTAGTCACTGTTATAGCAGTCTTTTAAATTAAGAACTGCCTGTTTTGCATCGAGAATAAATTACTGTAATATGGAGAAGGGCTGTTCTGGAACAATGTTCAGGAACATAATATTCCTACCACTGCTTGGCTGGCAGTAGAAAATCAATGGCATTATTAGCAATAGCAATTGCACTTATATACCCTCCATAGCACTTAGTGCCCTCTGGGTGGCACACAAGGTAATTAGCATTTTTGCCCCAACATGCTGGGTACTCATTTTACTACCCTCAGAAGGATGGAAAGCTGAGTCAACCTTGATCCCCGATCAGGATTGAACTCACAATGTTTTGGCTGTAGTACAACAATTTAAACACTGTGTTACCTGGGCTCCTTGCTGCTATTCTATTAGTGCTGATTTTTAAAACATTTGCAAGGTTTAACATGTTCATTCCATGCCCAGTTTAAAGTATTGGCTTTGACTACTAAAGCTATAAATAGTTCTGGGTCCTAATATTGGGGTGAATCTAGTTTTACACAAGCAGGTGACTGCTTGTGCGACCGAAGTTTCCCTTCCCTTCTGTTGCTGTAGATCTCCCACCTCTCCATTTGTCCAGAGCAGATTTGTGAGGTTGAAATCCAACAGGTAGAGGGAATTCATACCAATAGATGTACCTGTTTCACTATGCAAGGCCACAAATGGTGTGCTGCAGATTATCTTGTTCCACCTTATATTTTTTTTCCTAGTCATTCATTTTATCTTTACTGAGAAGAAGGGCTTTATCCCAAGATATTTGCTTCCTTCTCTTTTTATCTTTCAAAGTTTTTTTTTAGGTGTGCCATGTTTGGTTGCAAAACATGTCACCAACTGGTATGGATCCAGCTGCATTTTAACAGCCCTTTAGGAGAGTTCTTAAGACATGCTTTTTCTTAAGACCGAGTATTTGGCTGCAAAACCTGTGGATGCCTGATTTGAGATGGCTTTAGCTGCTATTTTCTGGCCATTTACTGACTTTTTATATTAAATAGTATGTTTTAGTTTTTAGTGTTTTTGAAAATGGATGGTTGTAACGTGCGGAATGTGTTTCCTCCACCCCACTCCCCACAAAAGGTGCAGGAGAGAGACCATGACAACGTTGATCCACCGAGGCCGGCGTGCAGATGTGGGCAGGAATGGAGAGAATCGGGCTGAGGGTGAAGAAGACTCCATCCTAGACAAAGGCATGGGTGAGGAAGACCTTGGAGACTGCAAGGATATCCGTCTTACTCTTATGGAGGAGGTGCTTCTCCTGGGATTGAAAGATAAAGAGGTATAAAAATTGCAGGGTGTTTACACTTTCTCTTCCTTTATGAGGGGTGCTTTGTGAGGATTTGAACCCAGGCCTTCCGCAGTCTTTCTCCAGCACTAAGCATTGCAGTGTGTGTTAAAAAGCTCCACAGAGCCTCACTTTTGCTGAGGAGTGGCCCACGGGCCGAAACCCGGCCCACAGCACGCGGCTGCCCTTGCCTCTCACGGAAGTGGTCACAGATATATTTGCATGTAACATATATCAGGAAAGAAATGTGATTCCCGGGCCCAACAGGCAGTGAAATATAAAAATTGTAGCTGATGGATCTTTCATATGGAAAAGAAGCCTTTCGAGCCTCTGTGGCAGGAGGAATTAGCGGTAATAGCATCTTCCTATCTTGTATGTATTTATATTTTAAAAATACATACCCTCTTTCATATTGTTGAAAAGACAAACCAACGCATCTTAACGCAGAACATTTGTAAACAATGAAACAAATCAGAGCCACAGAAAAATAGAAATGGCAAGAACTGTAGAAGAGAGCAAAAATTAAAGACAACAGATCCATTTCTAATCCAATGCACCAAAACACTGTAGTTTAGCCTTGGTAAATCAACTTGCTGTAGTAGAAATGAATGTCTTGATTTCACCTGAATTGTGAATGTACTTAGTCACAAATTCTGCTTCTTAACTGTCCTGTCTTTTACAGAGACCATAACTGGTTCAGCTGGGATTTTAACAGAAAATGTACTGTAATTCCTTGTATAGACTGGTTTTGAAACAGTGTCAGAAACTGGATCCTGCCCTGGATCCTGAGTTTGACCTAGCAATTCCAAGCTAGAGTAATTAATAGAACGTTTTGTATCCTGAAGGTTGCCTGAACTTTTGCTTCCAACTGGATTATGCAGCATCCTTTCCACCAACTCAGGTTGTAAGTTAAGAATGGTGTTGAGGGAACATTATTGCAAGGAGTTATCCCTGGGCAGATCTAGGTGCCTGGAGTTCCCAAAGTTACGTCCTCATCAGTCTTGAGGTTCAAAACCTCCAAAACAGAGAGAACTAATATTTCAGTTGAGTCCCTAAATAGAATCCATTTTAGTGAGAAGCCCCTATTTGTGACCTTTCATATGGTGGATTTTGTATTATCTCCAAAGTGTCATCTTTGCTATGTCTTCCCCCTTTTCTCCTTACAGGAATAGTATTCTTTTTTCTTAATGAAAAATTTGCGCATCTGTTTTTGGAGTCCAGATCTTGTCAGGAATCACGGAGATAAACCACACGTCATGTATACACAAGCTTCCAGATTTAATTCTAGAGATACCTTGGTGGAAGTATCTCTGGTAATAATAATAATTTCATGTCAGAAATTATTCTGGGTTGAAAGGATTTTTGCGGGAGAAACTGCTCAGGGAACGCCCAAATGAGGCTCCATTCATGTCCCCAAGAGCTGGGCCAGAGACGGGCGCTTAATCCATCATGCCGTACCCAGGTTTCGAACTGCCGATTTGCTGGCCTTCCAGCTAACAAGGCGAGCTTCTTAACCACTGAGCCACTGTATCTCTGGTAAAACCACTTCTTGAGGTTCTGGAGAATTGTATTTTAGGCTTTGCAATTCCATGCTGAAAGTACTCAAGACAGACTATTAGTCTGATGTATTATGTAAACAACTTCTTTAATTTTTTGGGGAAAACCTTTCAAATTAAATTTGGGCATCTCACACCAGCTCTCCTTGTAAGTGTGTCTATTTCCAGGAGCATTCCTTCCCCACTCTTTTCTAACCAGAATCCTTTAGGTTCTTTCTGGGGACAGGACAGGATTGCTGTCCAGTAGTTACTTTCACGCTGAATTGCGCGATCTTAAAGATTTATTAAAGTTTAGCAATCAGGTTACAAGAAGAAGATGCTGTACTTCCAATTTGTTTGAGAGCTGATTTGTTTATTTGAGGGTCTCAGCTGCAGGTATATATTCAACGTACTGTACTGTATTTGTGTTGTTACTAATTATTATTTTTTTTAAAAATTGAAGCCTTAATCATACAGGATATTTGCTTTTCCTGTTCAGTAGTTCAATGCAGACTGGTTTTTCAACTACATTTTCTCAGCCAGGGTGAGGCATTGAACGAGAAGCTGAATTATTAAGTTTATAGACAAAGCAGGAAACTACTTTGAAGAAAGTAAAGTACTAGAGTGCTGGACGACTTCTTGGGGGGAAAAAGGACATCTATTTAGTTACCTTCTACTGAAAGTGGATATTGAAATACGTACTTCATATACGCTTCAAGATATTCTTAGTTGAAATTGGCATACAGTGCCAAAGTAAATAGATTTATGGTTTGGGTGTAGAGGTTGTATCCTCCTTTAAGGTTGGTTCTGTTTTAAACCAATGACATCAGAACATGGATTGTAAAAGATTGATATAAAATACCAGCTTTGAAATTCTCTGTGTTCAAATATTGATGTCAAATTTCATATCTGAAAGATAGATTTGTTTGCCTAGATTTTGGATTTCCATGTGAAATGTTGAATCTAGTTGTCAGTTCCTTAAAGCACTGATCAGCCAATGTACTGACTTTGGTTTCTGGGAATTGAAGTCCAAAACCTAATATGCAAGTTCAGTTTTCCACAAAAGAAAACTGCTTGACAGTGGGGGGTTACAGCCTTGATGTTTGTTCTAAAATGAAAATTAAGACTCTTGTGGTTGCTAATTAAACAATTATGCAGAAAATACATCAGATTTTTTAAAAAATTGTTGTTTGCAAGATTTGAAAAATAATCTTTTTAAAAAGGCAGTTTGGGATGCATTGGCCTGTGATTGAATGTAACGGCGTGCCATTAATATTACCGGTTTTGTTTCTTTAAAAAGACTTGTCCTAGAATTGTGTAGAATTCTGGAACAAGGAAATGTCACTTGTTGGAAAAGAAAAGTTATGGTTTATTTTTTAAAAAATAAGTGCATTTCAACTTTCCTTTACAGCATTGTGCCATAAGGAAGTGGAAGGCTTTAAAACAAGTCAAAGAAATATTGTTGCTAAATGTTTGCTAAGGCGAGGTGTTTTGCCTAAGCTGAACCATGTTACAATGATCAGCTGTTTAACCCTTTTTTTAAAAGAGGAGAGAAACATGACTATTTGCACAGGACGCATGACTTTCATATGGCAATCTGCTGTTCTTTTCACCTAGCACCTGCAGTTCTCTTTGACTCAAGGAGAGTCTTGGGTGTTCTTCAACTTGGAACAGCTTCATCAAAAAATTAATGTTTAACAGAGCATGAGTAGAAAAGCAACTCTGAGATTTCCCCACCCTCTCTATTTCTTACCTTTCCAGCCATGAAATACAGCTTGTGAACTGCCTGCCTGTTGGGAACCTTGCGTCCACCAATGTGTGCCTAGCTCAGAAGAAGAGCCTTTCTGGGCTCAATGAAAGTCCATTTAATCCAGTATCTTATTTCCCACAGTGCCTCTAGGAAAGTGTTTCCCAACCTTTGGTTTTTTGGATTTCAATTCCCATAAGCCTAAGTCAATTTTCCCAAAGCACTGATCAGCCAGTGTACTTCTGGGAATTGAAGTCTGGGCCCCACGTTGGGAAAGCCTGCTCTAGGAAGTCCATAGGCAGTTCATGTAAACAAGAGACTGTTTTCCCTCTTGTCTCCCAGCAGGCATACTTAGAGGTCCATCTGTATCCAAGCCATCATGATGGATGGCTTATTCTCCATGGATTTGTCTTAATTCCTCTTCATAGCAATTGGAGGTTGTGTAAGTCCCATCTTTTGACAGACACTTCTCAAATTGTTTACCCCTTTTGAGAAGTACTCTTCTGTCTGCCCTGAATATCATTGATGCCCATTAATTTCATTTTAGCCAAGACAAAGCCAAGAAGGTGGCTTCATTTTTGCAGTTCAAAGTTTCGTCTGGACACAGAAGAAGAAGAATTTCATTGTACATCTCTGCCCATGGACCATTTCATCAAGCTATCTCCTGTCTCCCCTTAATTGTCCCCCTCTTCCTCTGGTTTAACAGGCCATGTGGTGTCCTGGGTTCAATGTCAATTTAAGACTCGAGGGGATCTGCTTTCTCCTCCTTGGCCACCAATGAAGGGAGCAAAGTGACAATGGTAGATCAGTCTTTGAACACCACTCTTACCTTGGAAGCGCTACTAAGAAGTGACTCAAGGGTTTAATAATAGCAGCAACTCTACCAAATTAAAAACACAAGCAAGGGAAGAGCATGAGAGAGTTTATTTCAAACACATCCTATCCAGTTGAATAAACCTGTTGATGCGTCTATTAAATCTCACAGTTAAAGTCAATAGAATTGGTGTATAGATCAGTCAAGGGAAAGTTTGTGTGTATTATCTGATTAGGTGCTTACACTGCTTGGTAGGAATTCTGCCTCCTCTTTGCTTGTGGCTGGTGGTTTTGCTATATCTGTGCTGAGCTTACCTGGATGATTTGATTACTCTGCCTTAATAGCAGATGAATGACCATCTCTCTAAGGAGGTTGGCTGTCGTGCCTCTGTATGTCACAATTCCAGAGTTTACCTGGCAATAGTATTTTGGGGGAGGCAGGTAGGCGTCACAGCCATTTTAATTTAGAGAGCACGGTGGGACACTGAAAATTAGAGGCTCGTTTACTGTGGAGGAAGGACAGGATGTTTACAGCCATAGTTGCCCATGGCTGATCATCTGTCCTTTCTCATCCCAGGGCTATACATCTTTCTGGAATGATTGCATCTCTTCGGGACTGCGTGGTGGCATTCTTATTGAGCTGGCCATGAGAGGAAGGATACAACTGGAGCCACAAACCATGAGGAAGAAACGGCTACTGGATCGGAAGGTGAGCTTTGCCGCCGCCGCCACCACCAGGTGTTTGTAAGGTTGATGTCACGTTGGCTCGCTAAAGATGTCTCTTTGGTCTCTCTCAAGAGCCCAGAGCGACAATCTTTCTCTCTGTTGTCTTCAAAGGTTCTTCTAAAGTCAGAGGCTCCGACCGGCGACGTACTTTTGGATGAGACGCTCCGCCATCTCAAAGCCACTGAGCCTCCGGAGACAGTCCAGACCTGGATCGAATTGCTTACAGGTGAGCGGAAGTATCTGACTATGATGCTTCATCCCTGTTCTTTTTTTCTGATTTCGTTTAAAGTTGCTCGATGTAATCTTGACCTGAGGAATTTGGCCATAGTTTTTTTTTCCTTTCCAGATGTAAAGTCAGAGATTTTAGGTTTTTTCCTCCACTCGGAATCTAGGATCAAATAGAGTAGGGAGAGGAAGATTGGCCTTGTGCCTCCATCCTATAAAGCAGGGGTTCTCAACCTACGGCCCGTTGACTGGATCTGGCCTGCAGCACCATTTTGTCTGGCCTGGGCCCTCACTCCAGTCATTGCTTTCGCTGCCACCTCAATCCTTGTCCCCTCCGCTTGGCTTGGTGTGTCCCTAACGATGCTCCATAGCAGGGTGGATGTTGTAAGCAGGCGGTGGCAGGGCCACCCCGAGCCCCCACCAATCCCCCCATACTAGTGGTGGCAGTGCCACCAGTCCAGCCCACCAACTGTCTTGAGGGAGTGTGACCCAGCCCGCAGCTTTAAAAGGTTGAGGACCCCTGCTATAAAGCCACTCTGTAGATACTGATAGATGATAAAACATATCCTAAACTATGATTAAAGGTTGCTCTTTCTTGAAAGCCAGTCATAGCTGACTCTAAGGTTTGGTGTTCATCTCCATTTACAGCCACGAAGCCAGCGCTGTCTGCGTCTACAGACTTTTCCATGAACATGTGGTAGGCATGACTAGACAGAACGCTGTTGCCTTTCCCACTGAAGTACCTATTTATCTACTTGCAATTTCTTGCTTTCGATCTGCTAGGTTGGCAAGAGCTGGGACAGACAACGGGAACTCACTCCGCCGTGCAGCACTCAGGTCTTGAAATGCTGACCTGCCGTTCTTCTGGTCATCAAGTTCTGCATCTTAATCACTAAGTACCCGCAGTGGAAGCCTCTTTCTACCCAAGGTCTAAATTGAGTTTCAAATACATTTTCAAAAGTTCAGGCCAAGGGATTGATGTATTTGTTGAGAAATTTGACAGTCAATAAAAACCAGGAGAGATATTTCTGTCTTAAATAGGGTTAGGGTGAAGACCGGGCAACCAATATCCAAGTGTGTTGTAGGGTGGGGGATATTTAGGGAAATGCAGAGGGCCATGCGGAGAAGCCACAAGGGCCGGGTTCTGCCTGAGAGAGGTGGAGGGTCACCCTCCAGCTCCAAGCGCCAGAAATATTTGAAATGATACCGTTTCCATCCTGTAGGTGAGACCTGGAACCCTTTCAAGCTACAGTACCAGCTCCGCAATGTCCGCGAGCGAATTGCCAAGAACCTAGTGGAGAAGGGCATCCTGACGACCGAGAAGCAGAACTTCCTCCTCTTCGACATGACTACCCACCCGGTGAGCAACACCACAGAGAAGCAGCGCCTGGTGAAGAAGCTTCAGGAGAGCGTTCTGGACCGGTGGGTCAACGACCCCCACCGCATGGAGCGGAGGACCTTAGCCTTGCTGGTGTTGGCCCATGCCTCCGACGTGCTGGAAAACATCTTCGCCAACCTGGTCGACGAGAAATACGACGTGGCGATCAACAGGTCCAAGGACCTGCTGGATCGGGACCCTGAGGTGGAGGCAGCCAAGGCTAATGGCACAGAGATGATTTGGGCCGTCCTGGCAGCCTTCAACAAGTCCTAAATCTTCCCTGGCGGAGAGTTTCTGTTCTGAACGGGCATCACTTTTTCTCTCTAGGACTGAACCTTTCACTCTGTGGGATCTTCCTATGCTCCTTAATGGGGGGCACTGGCAATTTCCTCTTGCCACACCCGGCCACCCTCTTCCATTGCTGGGTGTGTGTGTGCGTGTGTGTGTGTGTGTGTGTGGGGGGGCAAGATCCTGTTATAGGAAAGGCTGCGTCACTTCCTTTTATCTCCTCCACCACCTCCTTCTCCATCAATACCTCCTCTTCTTCCTCTCCTTGGACTTGTGGACTTGTTAGCTTGCAAGAATGAGCAAAAGAAGTTTGTGCGTTTCTTCTTTCCCCCCACTGTGATTCCTCTCTGCCCTAAGTTTATTTTTCTTACAATCCCAAGTTAAAATGAAGGTCTTTGTCTGCTTGAAAAGCTTGAGCAGTTTCTCTTTTTATTGTCTTTTTTAAAAAAAGAAAACATTGAAGCTCTTCTCCATTTGAGTGTTTTACAAGAAGAATGAATTGCAATGGTCTGTTCTCTGTTCTGGGTTTGTTTTTTTAAAATCTCATTGTTCCATCCTTGTTTTCCTGCCCTGTCTTGTTTTTCAGTCCAGCATTTTCTGAGTTTTCTTGTGCTGATCTCTTTGTGCTTTTTGTTGGAGAAAGACAATTACAGCGCGAATCTCTATGCAATCTCTCGTGTTCTTCTTCTCGCTTCAGGGAGAGCTTCTTATTCTGTGCGCTTTAGAGAACCATACTTGTAACTGGCAATGTGCCTCAGTGTTACTATATTCTAAATTTAGTTCCACATTTAAATAAATGGGACTTAAATTGCTCACATTTATGTCAGTGGAGCTGAATTCTATGCCCCTGTAGGGCAGGGATGGCGAACCCTGGCGCTCCAGGTGTTTTTGGACTTCAGTTCCCAGAAGCCCTGATCAGCAGGTGTACTGACTTGGGCTTCCAGAACAGCTGGAGTGACAAGGTTTGCCATCACTGCTGTAGGGTATAACATAATTTCATGCCATTGTCCACACAATGCATTGGACTTCAGAGTGTGGAAATATCACTAGGAAAACTAACATATTTATGATGAAATATTTGAAGTGGTAGCCGTGTAAATGAAACAAAACAGCAAAAAAGACAAAAAATGTTGTGGCACCTAAAAGACGTAACTCCTGTATTTAAATGTGAGCTTTCGTGGAAGTGGGCTTGGTCCACAAAAGCTCACATTTAAATACAGAAGTTAATCTTTAAGGTGCCACAACGCTTCTTGTCTTTTTTTTTTTGCTGTTCTGTTTTATTTACTGTATATGCTCGAATATAAACCAAGCTTTTTAGCGACAAAAATGAGCCCCCAAAAGGGGACTCGGCTTATACTCGAGTCAATGACCACGAGAATCCTAAAACCATGCTGGGTTGAGATGCGCCAACAATTTAATTAATTGTACCATATTTTCATGTATTTTGATTATGGAAAGTCACTAGCAACTGCTGCATTTCCCACCTTCGTCTTATACTCTTTTCCTGGGTTTTCAGGTCAAAATTAGGTACCTCGGCTTATATTCGGGTAGGTTTATACTCAAGTATATATAGGTATTCTCACATATCTCCATTCAGGTTCTGTTTGATACCTTATCTTGGCAACATTTCACCCCCACCCCCCACATTCATTTCCCTTCTACTTTCTTTAAATATAAGTTTCAACACTTGTGTTTCACTTAAGGACGTTTACTTTTTGTGAATAACATTTTAACCACAAAACAGGTACAGGATGAGGTATCCGAGAAGAAAAAACTTTGGTATAAAATGTACAGCTTTTTTTTTTAATTTTTCTTTTCAGGCAAAAAAGACTTTGGTTTCCTCTCTCTCTTTTTTTTTAAAGTTAGCACGGTCAACAAACAAAGAAGAAACATTCAGTTTATTAATATATAGTAATGCACTGCTTTGATTAAAAACATGACTACGATGCTCAGCTTACACTGACCAGAGGGGTAAAGAAAGGGTCCGGAAGAGGGTTGGAGGCCAAGGGAAACCCATCAAGGATCTGCTGCTCGGAGTTGCTGCTGCCTTTGACTTTCACTTGGCCTCTACCGTCTACCTCTTAAGAGCATGCCTCATGCTCAGATACAAAATAGGTGAACCTTTTCTCATGCCCGAAAAAAAGCTTCACTTATTCGTCTTGATCATCAAGCTGCCCTCCTTTCGAGCATCGGGAAGTTGTCAGTTTTAAAAGACGGCAGCCCAACTGGGGGATTATTTTACATCCAGGTTTAAAATCGACAGTTTGGATAAGAATGGGAATCGCCGCGTTTCCTTTTTAACACTTTTTGTACGTAGGACCTTGCAAATACCAGGCACATTTTCTGTTTCCAGACCTTTGGGCAGTAGGGAGAGCATTTTCCAAATGGACAGAGCCCAGTTTAATATTTTTTTAGTAGAATATTAGAACGACAGGGATGGGATGGTGGACGAGCTTTGAACTGTAGTCCTAGGGGAAGAAATGTAGATTTAGGAATGACGGTACGTAACATGAGTAGATGCCAGAGTGTACAGAACCCTGTTAACTTTCCTGCTGAAGCGGTACCTATTTATCTACCTGCCATTTCTTGCATTTGAACTGCTAGTTCTTTGGCTATAAATGGAAATGAGCATCGCTCCCTAGAGGCTTTGGCGCAAGGGAGCCTTTGAATGCTGAAATAAGTCAATTTCAAAGCAAAATTATGACAGGCTGACTTGCACTGACCAGAATGGATGCAGGATGAACATGAAGTTTTCTTTGGCGTATCTCTATGTCTATTTTTGTGAGTGCATTATTATGTTTGCACCAGGGTGCCAATTAAATTTCCCCCTCACTTCCAACAGAATGAAATAAGACTTCGGTTGTAGGCTCATAATTGCAGTGAGATACTCAATTCTAACAATTTAATGTGAGATGAGTCAGGATTGAGGCATTAATAGGATCAGGCCTCTCCTTTTGGAAGCCACTCCTTTGGGACTCTTGTACTCAACTACCACCCGAGTCCAAAATGGGTACCTTTTATTTCTCGTTTTTAAATCAACATGTTTTAAATGAGCGTGTTTTTATGGTTGAATTACACTTTAGACTTCAATCTACATTTTATGTTCGTTAGGCTTTTTTTAAAGTCCTGTTTTTAGTAGAAAAACAATTCAATAAATTGCTCACAAATCACAAAAAGAAAAAGCTATAAACTTGGGTGACAGCAACAAAGGGGTCAACTTCCTGGGGGGGGGGGAAAGAAGGGTTGTAATGATTACTTAATGTCAGAGACCAGCTTGAACTGGCCAAATGGGTTTTAATTCTGCCCTCCATGGCTGGTTTTAAGCCTAAGCATTTACCGTATTTGCTGGCATATAAGACACATTGGAGTATAAGACACACACCGTTATTACCAAAATAGCCGACTATAGGCCACTACATACAGTACAAGACACACTCCATTTTTCCAGTGTATTTTAAGGGAAGGAAATTGGTCTTATACGTCAGCAAATACGGTATTGTATAATATTTGGATGAAAATGTCTCAGCTGACCAGAGCTATGGATGTGAAAGATGTTGAGTAGGTGAAAGCAAAGAAGTCATAAAAAGGGGAAATTCAGGAAAGTAAAGTACATATTATTATAGTTGATCACTCAAGGTAAAATAAATGGGGGGGGGGGGGGATTGGAAAGTTGACACCATCCTTTAGACCAGGGGTGGTCAACCTTGGCTCTGCAGGTGTTCTTGGACTCCAATTCCCAGAAGCCCTGATCAGCAGGTGGGTTGACTTGGGCTTCTGGGAACTGAAGTCCAAGAATACCTGGAGAGCCAAGTTTGCAGACCCCTGCTTTAGACTAAGGCAGAGTAATCATGGTTCGACGTCCATTACGAAGGGGAACAAGAAGAAAAATGTTACAAGAACATCTTGTGAAGTGGAGACGGCACTTTGGATTCTTTCTTGTTCCCAAAAAGCCTCATTAAAGTTTCAAGACATAATTTGGAAACAGGGAGTGGTGGGGAAATTATGCTCTCCCTTAATTTTATTTTGGTTAACTTTGTGGCTTAGGCGCTGTGCAAGCAGCGTTTCTGGACTCCTAACCCTGTAGCGTAAATCACTAAAGTGCACTTTTATTATTATTAAGATCCACAAGGAACACAGTGTTTGGGGAAATAAAGGAAGGAGGAAGATAGGAAGGAAGGAAGGTGTTTTCATGACAAATTGAGCATTTGGCCCCTTCCGTGGAAGCGAAAAAATGCTGCCGCGCTCTGCTCAGAGCAAGCTGAGGGTTCTGACACAAAACAGTACTTTGAGAAGCCATGCAAAAAAATATATATAGAAATATAGATATATTACGACGCACACGTCCACCCACCCACCCGCACATCCGCAAACACATGCACACCCACACGGACGCACAAAAAAGACTTCCTTTGCAAAACAAAAACAAAAAAAATCATCTTTGGTATCTTTTGGTGCAAGAGGACAAAGTGAGGTAGAAGTTTTTTTTTCCGGCGATTTCAACAAATTTCAGACCGCGGGAACACCCAACAAGGGACAGGGGGAAGGAGGCAGTGGTTGGAGGAGGAACAGTGGTAGGAGAAGGAGGTGGCAGTCACACCCTCTCTGGCTCTGTCACAGATCATATACTGTACTGGGGAACTGAGGAGGAAAAGCAAACCAGGCTAACATTAACTTTCTGGGACAGGTCTCCAAAATGTACGGGCAAGAACCTGGCTTTGGCTCTGGCCAAAAAAGGGTTGGGAAAACATGACAAGTTCTTACAATATTGGATGCCCTTTTTGGTGTCTTTGAGTCCAACGGTATTGTCCCAGAAGCCGGATCTACGCCAATATGGCAGATCCATGTTCAGTGCCACACTGGCATGGGTAGCAAATTTGCCCACGGGTTGGATTTTAAGACTGCGGAAGAAGTTGGCTTTGTTCCTCTTGAAACTCAAATCCAGGATGTCTTCTGTATGGAGATACATGTCAAACATAGGCGATGTTTCCTTATGAGCTTTGTATTTAGTAGTCCTGTACCATATAGACTCTAAATCCGGGGTTCTCAACCTAAGGCCCATGGGCCAGATCTTCATGTGGCCCTCAACCCCTCCAAGGGCATTCAAGAAAAAAATGGCTGCTCCTTTGAAGCTGTTGGGATAAAATGGCCACCACCACCCCATCATGCAGGCAGTGCAAAATGGCCATCCTGCCCTCAAAGCATAGCTGTCAAGTATCCCTTATTGACCAGGAAAACCCCTTATTTTACCCTCTTTCCCGCCATCATCCCTTATTAATTAGACTGCAATGCCCCATTGCCGCCATTGGAGGGCAGCACAGGATAAGCATCGCTGTCAAGTATCCCTTATTTGCTGGGAAATTTTCCCTTATTTCCACACCCAAAAATTGACAGGTATGCCTCAAAGCTGACTGTGAGAGCATGACCGGCCCCCCGGCTTGAAAAGGTTGGGAACCCCTGCTCTAAATGTTTCTTATGGGTCATCATATCTCATCTGATTTACAGGAAGTAATAGGATTTTCAAGGTACAGTATTTGCGATTTGAAAGGAGTGCTTTTCTTAGCCCTCCTCTCCCACCGTGAGTTTCCATGGCTGAACAGAGGCTTGAACCCAGATTTCCCGAGGTTTAGTCTCTTCCTCTACACACCGTACTGGGTGTCTAAAAACATAAGGCTAAACACAAGGTTCATCACTGTTTACATACAATAGGTACTGTTGATTTCAACGGGGTCTTTCCTAGATTGGGAATTAGCCTACAGGGAGACTTAAATGGTGGAATAGATGCCGACAGGTTGCCAGTAATTATTTTTTCTTCACTTTAAGGCCATCAAGTTTGCCCTTGTTTTAATTGAATGAAGGCAGATGGCTCTTTGGTATTGGCTTCTGGGAGAACTTCTGGAAGAAGTGGGCCACACTGTACTTTGGGAGGCTCTAGAAATGTTATGAGAGAACAGTTTTTCATGCACAATAAAGGTATCCATGCAAGCCTCGAGACCCAGTACAGATCAGAATAGCAGAGGATATTTAGATAAATGTCTGTATTTGCTCAGTACAGTTTCCCCCATGGCTTCTATCGTATGGCCGTGATGGCGAACCGTGGCACTCCAGGTGTCCTTGGACTTCAATTCCCAGAAGCTCAATTCAGCACTCCTGCTGATCAGGGCTTCTGGGAACTGAAGTTCAGGAACAGCTGGAGTGCCACATTTCGCCATCGCTGTGACCTATGGGAATCCTGGGATCTCGAGTCTGATACAGTAACTTAAAATTCTCTACTAGAGTTCAAGGAAGAGGAGAAACGCTTTTTTAGTAGGGAGTCTCTTACTACATCCAAATGCCCAGAATTCTTTAGGACAGAGCCCTGAAAATTAAAATCATGTCAGCCTGATATAAATGTTTCCTTATTGTATTTTTGCCGGCTGTATGTTGTTTCTCTGCAAGATATGCTACTCTGATTCTGCCTCCTCTTTGCTTATGGCTGGTGGTTTTGCTATATCTGTGCTGAGCTTACCTGATTTGATTACTCTGCCATAATAGCAGAAGAATGGCCATCCCGGCTGTTGTGCCTCTGTATGTCACAATTCCAGAGTTTACCTCTGAGAACCATGTCCAGAACCATTATCTCTGCAGAAATGGAGTAGGAGACATATCTGAGTCTTCTTTTGTTAACAAAAATATAAACCAGTTGGCAATATTATTTTGGAGAGGCAGGTAGGTGTTAGGTAAGGTAAAGGTCCCCCTTGCTCAAAAAGCCAGTTGTATCTGACTCTAGGGTTCAGTCCTCACCTCTTTTTATAGCCAAAGAATCAGCAGTGTCTGCATTTGCAGATGTCTCCGTGGACATGTGGCAGGCATGCCTAGACACTGAAGTGCACAGAACGCTATTTACTTTCCCACCAAAGTGGTCCCTATTTATCTACTTGCAACGTCTTGCTTTCGAACTGCTAGCCTGGCAGGAGCTGGGACAGAGACGGGCACTCATTCCGACATGCAGTACTCTGGTTTTGAACAGCTGACCTTCTGCCTCCCAGTCAGCGTCTTAACCGCTTGAGCCACTGCAGTCCTTAGGTAGGTGTTACGGCCATTTTAATTTAGAGAGCACGGTGTTAGTAAAATGCATGATATTCACCCGTGAACAGAAATTGTAGTCCCATTGCAAGTACCATGGACGTATCTGAATCATTCAAACTCACCCTTTTTATCCTTTTCTCGAAGCCTAATGCTCCATCGCTGCTGTTGTGGTGTCTTCCTCATATAAACTCTTCTAAGGCCTTCTAAACCCTGCTGCGAAACCATGGGTCCATCTGGGGTCTTTCAAGCATCAAAAGTCAAAAGGACTATCAAAGATCCCTTTCCCCCTAAAGGAACCTTGTGAGCATCTGGCGGATTCTCAAGAGACCAGAGCACTTAACATGCAACAGAGGAAGCTGCTGCTTCTTTTTTTTAAAAAAGTCTACCTTATGTGTCCAAAATCCCCTATGAAAACGGAAGCTGCCACAAGGAAAGGTTAAATGGTTGGGAAGGACCCTGGGGTCTTCATTACATCTTTCCAGTCTCAAATTTGTTCCATGGAGCGAGGTGACAAAGAAGAAAGAAATCTCTTTTTAAAAAGGGAATAGAAATGAGTGCAAAGTTGCTAACTGCCAGGTTTTCAGATCTGTAAATACTACGAAGTCTGGTGGTGGTGTAGTTTGCCAACTCAACAATTCCTGGAATTAAAAGCCGGGAATTCAGATAAGATGCAGCCTGTCATAGGTTTGAGTTTTGTTAGTGCAACAGGCCCGTGTTCACTGGAACTGAGATGGCAAAAAATAATAATAAGTTAAGACATAACAGTTTCGTTGGGGAGTGTCCTAGACACCTGCGGGAATGTAACAGGTTAAACACGGTGCAGGAGGAACCAGGATACAAAGCTATACCACAACGTCAGGGGTTGTGTACATCCAGGTTCATTTCAGCAACAAAGACCAGTTCAACCAAGGCCAAAGAAAGCTTGTTTGCCACTTGGTTATGGAAAAAAAGGGAAACAGATTTACAGAATCAAGGAATGTGCCTTGTTTTTCTCAGGTTTTCTGGTCGCCATACCTCCAGAAGGATATTATGGAGCTGGAAAAAGTGCAGAGGAGGGCAACCAGAATGATGAGGGGACTGGAACACCTTCCTTACCATCTGAGGCTGCAACGGTTGCGCCTCTTCACTCTTGAACGATGGACGGCGTCTAAGAGGTGACCTGATTGAAGTTTATAAAATCATGCACGGTGTGGACAAAGTAGAGACTGTTTTCCCTATCGCACAACACTAGGACTAGGGGGCATGCCATGAAACTTTTGGGTACTAGTTCTCAAACAAATAAGAGAAAGTACTTTTTCACCCAGAGGATCACTGGTCTATGGAACTCCCTGCCAGAAGACGTGGTGACAGCTGTCAGTCTTGACAGCTTCAAGAAAGGATGAGACAAGTTCATGGAGGACAAGGGTATCAATGGCTATAATTATGGATGCCTAAGGACAACCTCTAGGTCAGAGAGATAGGCAGGATATCTCTCAATGCCATGTCCAGGGAATCCTAAGCAGGTGGAGGCATCTGCTTGGGAAGACCCTGAAGCAAACGGTGAGCCACTGCGTGAGACAAAATGCTGGACTGGATGGGCTGTGGCCTGTTGCAGCAAGGCTGTTCTTATGTTCTTATGTTATGTTCTTATGTTTCTTGAATCTGAAACTGGAAGCAGTTGCTTCCCTTTTTTGTTTGCAGTTGCTCTGAGTCATTGACTGGTCACCCATCCAGAGCAACTCCTGACCTTTGGCTATCTCAAGAGCCAGAGGAGAAGATGCCCGAGGCTGGAAAAGAGGCACAGGGAAAGAACAACAGGACAGAACTGGACTTTCCAGTCTAGAAGAACAGATTGCAGCTACATAGAAAAGTTTAACATGTTTTAGTTCAATAGCTTACTGGAAATTACGCATTGAGGTGGCTTTGCTTAATGCGCTAGACTTCCCGTGAATCAACGCATTTGCTGCCTATCAAGTTTGATTTTACGTTTTCACTGGGTTGCAGAAGAGTCAATTCCTTTAGAAATTGCTCCTCTTTGTTTCCTTTCTACTGGCTGGTTAAAGGAAAGGAAAAGTTCAAAGTATCAGTGCAGGGACTCAACCAGAGTTGTCACCATCACACTCCTTCTGGGGTATTTTCTCTTGATATACTGTTTGGAATAATCCCTTTAAAATTACAACGCTTCATGTATGAACTGAAATATTACTAAGTCTGCCAACTCAGTGATATTCTTCTCCCACAATCTGAAAATATTTTGCTTTCTTATTTCAAGCAAAAAAGAAAATGTTTATGTTTCAAATGCTCAAAAGGATGCAGCCAGTTTGTGTGGCCAACATGACCAAAGTCTCATGAGGGTGTTTTGGTTTTCTTCTGAAGTTTTGTTCCATTCAATTAAGGCTTAAGGGCAGGGCTTAGAAATAAGTAGACTAACAGCTCAGGAAGGATGGGGGTGGGGGTGAGAACAGGCAGATATTCAAAAGGTAATGTTCACTATTGTATTGCTTTTGCTGGAGAAATCTGTACCTTTTGAATTTCTTTCTGAACCAACTTTGTTAAAAGACAAAGGAGTCAGAATAACAAAAGAAAACCGAGTTGCCTCTAAACCAGGTTCCTGCTTGAAGAACAACTCTGTGTAACGCACATACTTCCTATAAATGTTCTAGATCAGGGTTGTTCTAGATCAGGGCTTCTCAAACTTTGCTCTCCACGAAGTCTTGGACTTCAACAACCAGGAGCCCAAGTCAACACACCTGCTGATCAGGGCTTCTGGGAACTGAAGTCCAAGAACATCTGGAAAGCCAAGTTTGAGGGACCGTGTTCTAGATGTTTGTTGAACCACTGAGGGGAATTCCTTGCCCAATCCCTGCTCCTTTTGGGAAGGGATTCAGTTCAACCCTTCTTGGTTGGCCTGGATTTGGTATTTAATTTCAGATTCTCCACCATGATTGTTATTATTTTTTTGCAAGATGTTATAAGGAAACGTTGCTTTTTGTTTTAAAAAATTGCCTCCTTCCTATTAAATGAGAGGGAAAGTACTTACATGGGTTTTTTCCTCCTTAACCCTTCCTGCCTGTTACCACTAGATGGCACTGCCTCCTCGACAGGAACAACACAGAACAAGATTTGGAAAGGGAACAAAGAAGAAGCAAAAAAGTTATTGAGACAGCCTTGATCACACACACAAATGCTGTCCTTTCTGCAAGAGGAAAGACCTTTCGTTTCCCCCCTCTTCCCAATTCTTCTGGCATAGCCCTCTTTTCAGTCTAGACAAGGAAACACTTTACATTTAGGATCCAGCTCAGTTTTCACAGCGGGATTAAATCCGGAAGGGAATGATAACCTACGTCAATTCTCCTTCCATCCCTTGCCTTTCTAATGCACCAAGGCAAGTCTTATTCCGCCATCTTGGTGTTGGCCAACTGGCCATGAGCCATCTTTGGTGTAACACAGGGGAAAAGGGGAACGGGTTGACGCACCCGCCAGTTATGCTTTGGTACAAGTGATGGCAGAGGAGGCGCTCCCGGCGTGGCTTCCCGAAGAAGGAGACCGGCCTTCCTCCATCCATTTGTCC
The DNA here is from genome assembly GCA_035047305.1 of Bradypodion pumilum. Lineage (NCBI taxonomy): Eukaryota > Metazoa > Chordata > Lepidosauria > Squamata > Chamaeleonidae > Bradypodion > Bradypodion pumilum. The sequence continues at coordinate 4,729,782 of JAWDJD010000018.1, forward strand.
AGGCTGCGTCGCCGAGCGTTCATGAAGAAGTTGCTCACCGTGGAAAGCTCCAGGCCTAGCTGCTGAGCAATGGTGATTTGAAGGTCCTTGGAGGGGCGTTGGTTCTCATGGAAGATGGCATGGAGCGTGCGGCGCTGGATGTCGGTGAAGACCAGCCGGTGGCGCTTAGGAACGTGGTTTCTGTCGGCTTTGCTTTGATCTTGCTCTTTCCTTTTGCAGGCTGGCGGAGCGAACGTGGCAGCGACAATGGAATGGAAGGAGAGAAGAAGGAACCGTCAAAAGGAAGCAAGAATTAAATCCTAAATCAGAATTAAATCAGTTCATACAAGTGATAGTTGCATGTCTCTCTTCTGAGCTTTTAGACCCTGGACCCTTTGTAGCTTCGAGAGGTAGACTGTTCCTGGACAAGAAGGGTCAACTGTACTCCAAACAGCCCTCAAAAATGTTTCCTCTTAGATCTTTCTAGTTCTGTGTTTAAAAGCTAACCCAAGCGCGTTGCCATCACTCACATCTTGTGGCCATGATTGTCATGAGTGAATGATACAACTTGTTATATTTCTCAGATATGTTATAGGTGGCCACAGATTTTAAGATGTCAAGCTGCTCTGTCCATCGGTTTTATATAAAAAGTTAAAAGAGAAGTTTGGCTTATTGATATTTAATATTTTGTCACAAACCTCGCCTTCCCTTAGAACAGGAGTTCTCAACCTTTTAAAGCACGCTTCCTCAGACAGCTTCGGGGGCCGGATGGTCATTTTGCCTTTCCTCCACCACATGGCACATCCTGGTGTGGTGGAGGTGGTGATGGGGCCACATAAAATGGCGTCGTGGGCCACATTTGGACCATGGACCGCAGGTTGAGAATCCCTGCCTTAGAAGACCTTAGCTGTGGTGAAGATTATTTGTCTAAAATTGCGGGATGTTTGGGTAGGGGGTGCAGCTGATAGGTTTCATTAACCTCATAATTCAACTATATGTTTTACAACCAGTATAGTGGCTGAGATACATTTTCAGATTTAACAATATACCATACTGTATCACCATTTTATTTATTTACTTATTACAGTTGCTTGCTGCTTAAAGTAACAAGCCAGTTATCTGCTTACATTTCAAATCCATGATATTTGGAGAAAGTCTGAAATCAGTAGATAGTGATGATTCCACCCTTTACCCTTGATGCTGGCATTGAAAAGACGTCCTTAATTTCATTTTAAAGAAGGGAGTGGGCATAACATTCACAGATTTTGGTTCAAATTGAATGGAACCGTCTCTGGGCCTCAGGATCTTATTTATTAATTATGTAAGTTAGTTAGTTACATTTTTGAGTAACCTTTCTCCCAGGCAGTTCACAATGATAAAACAATCTAGCAGTTCAAAAGCAAGAAATTGCAAGTAGATAAATAGGGACCACTTCGGTGGGAAAAGATCTTGGGGACATGGAAGGAGTCTCATTTGAGCGTCCCCTGAGAGGAGTTTCTCCAGCAAAAATCCTTTCAACCCAGAATAATTTCTGACATGAAATTTATTATTATTATTATTATTAGCGGAAGAAATGGCAAATTGAGGAGCAGCTCAATGTACAACAACAATGATGGACAGATAGACAGACATCTGACTCACAACACACCTGATATAACTGTTGTTCAAAAAAAAAAAGGAAGCTTGGTTTATTGACATTGTTATACCAGGAAATGCACAAATTGAGGACAAATAACTGGAGAAAATTGCAAAATATTGCAATTTGCAAATTGAAGCTAAGCGTTTATGGAGTAAGAAATCTGCTGTTCGTACCCATAGCAATTGAAGCCTTTGAAGCAATACCTAAAGGACTCCATAGATATTTAGAAATTTTGGATTTATTGGACTTGAATATCCTAACTCTAAAAAAAACTTTATTAGGAAACTATGTGTATACATAGACGCTACCTTAACCATTCTTAGGTCCTTGGTTAGGTCTTGAATGGCTAATTTTGCACCAGTCTGTGACTGTGAATCTAATGGTAGATTTTTATAATAAATTCACTAATTAAAAGCATTTAAAACTTTTAAGAACAGGCTTGGGAAAACCCAAAATAGCATCCAGGGACTCAGCCATGGTTATTAGGAAAGGACCAACATGGAGGCTGTGGGGACAGAGAACCTGAGGCGGTTGCTAGGCAACATGGCTGGTCCCTCAGCTGCTGGGAGGCTTGGAAGGATGCTAGGCCTCAAGAGGAGAAGAGAGCCACCTCCCGAAACAGAATAAAGCAACCTTATTGGTCCCCTAATGAGGCTTTGAACATCATCATTAGGGCTCACAGCAAGCCTCTTTCTAGAAGGCAAGGGCGCATGGGTCTTGAAAGCAGCTGAATGTCAGGTGGAAATCCCACTGGTGGGGCTTTTCCCCAGTCATACCATAAGGCGGAGAGTGTTTCACAGACTCTCTTTGCCTGCCTGGACCCACAAGGCCAATCCAAGGAAGTGGAAGAGCAAATTGTGCCTCTTTTTCCTGGGGGTCACCGGTTGAATGCCTGCCTGTCATGTCCTTTCCAAAATGGCAGAGACTCTGGCGAATTTCGCAGAGGGGGAAGAGGAGCCGGCAGCTACCAGAACAGGTTGTGACCGTCACAATTGTCACTTATTTGTGTGTTGATACCTGTGCTTGAAAATATCAATATACAGTGGAAACTCATACAACAATCACCCCGTAGAGCAATGAAATCGCATAACAATTAGGTTTTGATGGGAAATGGCGTCTCGCATAACAATTTCCCCCATGTACAACAAATGTTTCCCCAAAATGTACAACAATTTTTCAATGGGAAAAACCACTTAGCAAAAAAAAATCATTGTACGATGCATCCCATAGGGAAGATTGCTATACGATGCATGTATCGTATAGCAATTGTTTCGTACAACAACGAGCCCCATGGAACAAAACAGATTAAAATCATTGTATGAGGTACCACTGTACATAAATTCATAAATAACATTTCGCTGCCTGAGTGGGGAAAAAACCCAACCAATTTTTTTTCTTGAGGTAGCCATTTTCTCCAGAACTGGGCATACCTCAGTGGTAGTCTTAAAAACCGGGGGACTGGGTTTGTTTATTTTTTAAAAGAAAAAAAAAGAGATTAATTAAGCTGCCTTGAGCCCTCTTGAGGAGAAAAGCGGAGTGTTAATACTTTAGATACACAAACAAACAAAAAATGCAACAAATTATCCTTCTATCCGATGTCCAAGTGTGTTATAATACTCAGAAGCCAACCAAAGCCAACCAAATTATTTGCAAAACAGAAAAAGAGAAAAGCAACCAATAAACAAACACATCTCCCCAAAAAAAGAAAGAAAGAAACCACACAAAACAACAACAATCCAGGACCCACAAACACTTTCCCCATTCTCAATAGCAAAAAATACAGTCACAGCAAATGAAATTGTTAAGAAAGAAAGACATAATTTGCTGCTCTAAGATGGCCGCCTCGTTCCGCTTAAGGTTAGAGCTGGCTCTGAGGTGCTCCATGTTGGAAGAAAAAGAAAGAAGGAAAGAATGAAAAGAAAAGAAAGTTTACTAATCTAGCCTGGGGATGACCTTAAAGCATATGGCTCCGTTGCACTTTGCTTTTATGCTTGCATTTAACTGCATGGATAGGAGAGGAGAGAAGGGTTTGCGGTCTGGAAGTAAGGAAATTTAATGCCAAATCAATAGCTCTGGGGACTGAAGTCTTCTGTCTCCTTCCTTTGCCAACCGGGCTTCGGCCGCCTCGTATTCTAGCTTTTCGCAGAGAAGAAACCCTTACGCTGAGTCCCAAGTGAGCTATACAGTACAAGTCCATGTAGGACTTCCTGGTATTTTCTGAGTAGGGTTGTTGGCATCTTCCAAAAACATCTGCATAATTTCGAGTGGTTGCCTTCTTTCCTGCCCTGTGCCTACTTCATCCCTTCTGTGTTTTTCAGATTTTCCAAAAATATGTGGTTGCTTTTATTGTTGGGATAATTAATTTTGCTTACAAAGATTATTAATGTTATTGAAACAGGATATTTTTTTGCCTTTCTTCCCTCCCCTGGATGGTAAAATAGTCTTCATTCTGGCTGAGCAGCCAGAGTTGTGATTTTTAAGGGGCGTTTGTGTAAAAATTAAAAGTTGCGCAGTAGTGTTGATGGAAGATTTCATGGGGGAGTAGATAGAAGAAGCCCAAGGGCAAGGGACATCTGGTCCATTCAGAACTTTTGCTTAGAATATAGTTTTGTGACTTTAAAAACTTTGCAGTTCCAACTTTTAAATGCCTTTAAAAATCTGACCAGTTACACTATCCCAGCTATGGCGAACCTTTTATAGACCGAGTGCCCAAACTCAACAGGCTGCTGTCAACGCCGCAGAAAGGCGGGATGAACTCTGTGCTGGGGAAGGGAAGAAGCAGTCCCATTGGGCTGCTGGGTAGAGGGGCGGGGAAAACTCTGTGCTGGGGCGATAGCGTGCATTCCCACAGAGAGAGCTATGAGTGCCCCCTCTGGCACGCATGCCATAGTAAGGTCTGTTATGCTTGCTCTAAGACAGTCCCCCCCCCTGTAGTGCTTGATGTAATGGGAAATTTACAGGGAGGGGATTTTCTTGGTTTTAATACTTGGGTAGGAATAGTTGCAACTTTTCAACAGCATCTTACTCAACTTGTGTTGGCATGGGTAGCTGGTCTACTTGTTGAATCTTGAGAGAACAAATGGAAAGGAGAATTATTGTATATACTCGACTATATGTCATCCCGAATATAAGTCAAGGTGCCTAATTTGGACCGCTAAGATTAAGAAAATAGATTGACCTGAGTATAAGTTGGGGGTGGAAAATGCAGCAGCTGCTAGTGAGTTTTAATAATTAAAATAATGAAAATATGGTAAAATTAATTAATCTAGACATTTGTGTGGGTATGGTTTTAAGTTTTAATGGTAGTGCTAGCGTTTTTTTTAAACTGAATGTTTGAATTTGAACCACCACAGTTTTGGGACCCTCAGGGTCGTTGACCTGTGTATAAGTCGAGTTCACTTTTTGGACCTCATTTTGGTGGCTAAAAAACTAGACTTATACCTGAGCATATACAGTAATGCCTTTTACAGTTTCTGAGATGATGGGAGTTTAATCAGATTGTGGACACTCCATGTTGCTTCCCAGAAACAGTAGTTAAGGGTATTAGGGTGGCCGGTTCTCCTTCAAAATGGCAGTGTCAATTTATCTTCATACCTTGAAACATTTCAACCCCTCTAATTTCTATTTTTAAAAATGCAAAGCCAACATGGTCATGATTTCTCGGATTGGTTTGCAATATTTTATGTGTCTCGTGCATCCCGGTATATCCTCTTGGCAGCTACAGGGAATGGGCATAAAAATCTGATCCACCGTAAAAAGCAAAGGTACTGTAACAATTACAATGGGCCATCATAAGATCAGAACAAGATGTCATCTTGCAAAGCTCAGATGTTGTTAAACAACCTGGCAAAGGGTCTCTGTTAACATTTAATGGGCTAAGATTTTATCGGCCCGTCTTAAAACCTTGCACATATGTTTCTTCCTCAACGAGTCTTTTATTTTAATTAGCAATCATGCCAGAAAACTTTGGGGAGTTGGCATGGAGGGAGATCACAGTGCAATGCTAGGGTTGTATAACAGTGTCAAATCCTTGAGGTGGTGTTTCATTACCAGGTGTAGCGGAGTCTATAGTAGGTTCTGAAAAATCAATAAACGGGGTGCCACAACCCAAAAGGCCTTCTCCTCGGCTGCCGGTGGTTTGAACTCTGCCCAGGGTAAAACAGAGAGTCAAGGCTTTGGTCGATTGCTTTGTTGGGATTCTGCTCCTGGCAGTTTTGTGTACAGTTCTGGGCACGACCATTTAAGAAGGAGATTGACAGGCTGGCACCTGTCCAGAGGGTGAATAGTAAATGGTCTGGAAACCAAGCCCTGAGAGGAAGTGTTGAGGGAGTTGGATATATTTAGCCTAGAGAAGAGAAGGTGGAGAAGTGAAGCGATACGTGCACGGAAGGCAGAGTAAGCACCTTTTTCTTTGAGACCCAAAATGATGGGCTCCAGTGGCAATAATTGGAAAGGCAGACTCTTAAAAGTTTTCAGACAAGCTGCCTGAGCCCATGCGGACCTTCTTCGGGGCAACACTTTTTGCTCCTCTGCATGTGCTGCATGCTGGCAGAAAGTCTGCCCACAACTGGGTGGGCAAACCTTCTGGCGGGTGGTCCTCGTGGAGATTTTGCTAAGGACCGCAGTGGCTAAAGAGGTTAAGACGCTGAACTCAACAACTGCAAGGCCGGAGTTCGATTTCCGAGTACTGCACGGCGGAGTGAGTGCCCGTCTCTGTCCCAGATCCTGCCAACCTAGCGGTTCGAAAGCAAGAAATTGCAAGTTGATAAATAGGTACCACTTTGGAAAGGTAAACAGCTTCCCATGCACTCCGGTGTTGAGGCATGCCTGCCACATGTCCATGGAAACGTCTGCAGATACAGACTACAAACAGAGATCAGCACTGAACCCTAGAGTCAGATACGACTGGCTTTCAAGCAAGGGGGACCTTTACCTTTACCTTATTTCCCCTGCCTTTCGATGGATGGAAAGCAAAGCACAGAAGTAAAAAGGACTTGAAAGAACTCAAGGTGGTTTCCAATTAGTGACCTGCTGGGCATTGGTTTTTCAACAGCAATGGTAGCATTGCTGCCTTTGTGACATCCTAGGGTCTTTAGTTATTTCGTAACTAATGTGGGATTTGTGTGTATGTATGTTTGCTACACTGTGGGTTAGGTTTCCCTCTTCCTTTTATCTGAAGTGACTTTGGTTACTTAAAATGCAAATAATAGTGACCTGAAGTACCCTTCATAAATAGCTAACATTTACTTAGCTTTAGGAGTAAAGAACGTTATAATATCATTTTAATTAAAAAAAATTAACAATTTTGCAAGCAGCAGGTTAGGTCATAGGGCCAGGGCTGTGAGTAACAGGTTTCAGGATTTCTCTGAAGGAAATACTAATGCTAATGCTAATGCTAATAAGGTAAAGGTAAAGGTTTCCCTTGCTTGAAAGCCAGTCGTATCTGACTCTAGGGTTCAGTGCTCATCTCTGTTTCAAATCCGAAGAGCCAGTGCTGTCTGCTTCTGCAGACGTTTCCGTGGTCATGTGGCAGGCATGACTAGACACCGGAATGCACGGAACGCTGTTACCTTCCCCACCGAAGTGATCCCCATTTATCTACTTGCAATTTCTTGCTTTCGAACTGCTAGGTTGACAGGAGCTGGGAGCGACGAGGGGAGTTCATTCCATCCTGCAGTACTCGGGTTTTGAACTGCTGACCTTCCACCTCCCAGTTACCGTCTTAGCCACTTGAGTCACTACAGTATAATACTAATACTAATACTAATACTAATACTAATACTAATACTAATACTAATACTAATACTAATACTAATACTAATACTAATACTAATACTAATACTAATACTAATACTACATCAAAATGGTGAGGTTTTCTCTTTTTTTTAAAAAAGGCGCTGAACTATCTATGCTTCGTCTTGCACAATGAAACGTGACTAGCTCACTCCAGCCTCCCATCTGCCTTCCTTCTCCATCTCTTCCCCAAGTGAGCCTGTGTCCCCCTCCCTCCGCCTTGGCTCCTCTGCTTTGGCTGCACGCTGATAGAAAATATTGATCAGATCCAAGCTATGCCGGCTACAAAGAACAGCCAGTTTTGTGTTAACCCTTGCAGTGGCGGGCCCGAGCCGAGGAAAGGGATGGGTGTAGAAGTCAGAATATGAGGACCTTCACTCACAGATGGGTTCTGTTTTCAGGGGCGACCTAGGAAGACCATGAATGGAGCATTCTCAAGGCATTCCCAAGGCCCATTAAGTGTTTCTTTAGTTCCTCTTTAATGTACTGTTTTGTATTCTCCCTGCCCTAAGTAGTGGCCCAATTAACTTTATAAGAGACTCCAAAGGAAGAGGCTGAATGGATAATTTATAGAGGCATAGAAAAACAGATACATAGGCTGTTCCCCCCCCCCAAAAAGCATCACAGGAGCCTCAAAACTAGTGATTTTGTTGTGTTTATAGACATTTGTCAAATTAGCCAAGTGTCATGGAGAAGCTCTCAAGGAAGTCATGTTGGTGGTGTTGATCCCTGATTGTTTGGCCATAGCCTATGTTTTTCCTAGAGTCATATCTTGAACACAAAGGCGCCATTTTAACTGCTATAGATTGGAGCCTGGAAAGGGTCCTTTTTCTGGACTACAAGTTACTATGCATTACTTCACCAAGTGGATGGGGGATTTTGGCAGGTGTATTCAAAAATGTGACTAATCTATCAGCTCTCTCTTTAGAGCGATCTAAATCTTTCGGCGAGATGGCCACTTGACTGCCTTTGGCCAGTGCATTGCAAAAATGTGTCCTTTGACAATGAGTGGACTCCTTTACTTCACACCAAAAATCAATCATGTCCTGTCTCTGACCGAAATAAAAAGAATGGATGATTCTATGACGAGCTACCACATATGCGTCTCTTCGTCAACTCAAATTGTTATTACTATTTTATACGTTCGTTCATTAGGTTTTTTGCCCCCATACATCTTGGCTGGCTTACTTAGAGTTTTTCTTCCTTAGATGGAAGAGCCATCTCCATTTCTCTAAAGGAAAAACTGTGCCCTTTATGAGTGTGCCGGGAATATAAAACTGTTTCAAAAGGTTTACAATGAGAATTGGGTCAAATTGGATTTGTAACAATCCAGGAATTTAAGATCTCACACGCCCCCCCCACCACCACCACCTGCAGTTTCTTTCTTTTTTATTTTATTTTATTTTATTTTCTCTCTCTTTTTTATGTCCCCCCCCAATTACAACAAACATGGGGGCAGGGTTAAAACGAAGCAGGGGCAATTTTGGGCCAATCAAATAAAAAACAAAAATCAATTTTTTGCTTTGCAGAACAAAACACCCTGGGGAACGAAGCAGAGGGAATTCTGGGGGACTGTACAGTTTGCTAGCTTGTGACTGCCTCTCAGAAAAATAAAATCAATGACATCTCTTATATGAAGTCCCACAGTAGGCTTGAGAGCGGTGGAGAAAGGGGCTGGAATTAGAACCAAGATTACCCCCACCGTTTCCTCCAACTTCTCTCCCACCCAAGCAGAACGACACAAATGCCAGATTGCCGCATAGAGGTCGTATGGACAAAGACGTGGAAGCCAGAAATTGCCCACTCCTTAAACAGAGATGGGTGGGTTGGTTAGTTGGTTGGTTTGCGCACTTACTTGTCTTTCATCCCTAAATGATGCAAACTCTCCTTTGGCTGTCGTGACAATAATATCCGATTGCAGTACAGCTGGACTTATGACAAAAAAATGGCTGACCTATCTAAAAATGCCCTTGGATTGTGACATTTACGAATCACTGCCCTAAACGTTTGGGAACCTAGTTCCCAAGGCCACTGTACACCAAAATGGTGGTCACAATAGCCCCAGACCAAAATCATATGAGACAAAAAACTAAAAGGTTTTCACTCTCCATTGTTTTCGCATATAAGACTTTCCCCGCATTGTATATACATTCCCCACAGATCAATATATTAGGAAAATCCTGCTTCTATTCTTCTTTTTCTTTCCATTCATCCTCCTCACTTACGTTGGTTACAGGGATAGATTAAAGAAACATAAAACATATTAATTGTGACTGTGATGGTGGTGGTTATGATATACGTATTAGGTTGCTAATGATAAACATGTAAACAAATACTGTTTGTTTGCTAGCGATGTATACAAATATTCTTAGAGTAATCAGGAACAATGGTGGTAAACTACTCATTTAGAGACTGGCTTTATTAGCTGTTTTTTTATTTATTTAACAAAATCAATGATCTTTCTTTCTTTGTGCCACTCTTTTGGATACCAGTTTTACTTAAGAGTGAGTCCTACAGAGCTTGGTGATACTTATTTCTGAGTAAACACACTGAGAGTTGAAGCCTTTGGGGCCCCATTGATTTCAACAGAAGAGAGTTTAGTCCACATGTAATGCTTCCTTGAAATCTGTGGGACGTCATAGGACTAAGTAGATATGGTGATCAATGTGCCAAAAGCTGTTTTGCATTGAAACAAAACTTATTTTGATTTGCTTGTTTTGTTCCTTCTGAAGCAAAATGCTGAAATAAACAGGATAACTTTCGAAATTAAACAGGCGCTATGCCAGAAAGCAGCCTGAAAGATTCAAAAGGTAGGTTCTGCCATATTTAAAGAGGTCTTCTAGTTAGCCACCCTGCCTAGTCAGAGAAGTAAATACGTCAAAAAATCGTTTAAATCACGGGGCATAAACATTCACCCTGGAAGGTGTTGTCAGACTCCGAAACCCATCAGTCCCAGAATGACCAGTGGATGGGTTGGCAGGAGTTATGGAGCCTAGGAAGCTGCCAGTTCTCCAGCCCTGAGTGAAACAACTTAGAGAGACAAAGGAGAGTTTTTGAGGAGCCATTTCATAAAGCCACACGTCCTTGAATTCATGCACCCCTTTTCCTGAATTTTGGATTGAACTCCTGTTACCTGCCATCTCTAGTACTGAGGCACTTCCTGCTGCTCAAGGGCAGAAAAAGAAATGCAATATTGCTTCCATCCTGCCTACCTTTTTTGGGGGCATCTTGGTGCACAGCTATCCTTCTAATTGCTCTATCACCCCCTCCCTGTGATAGCTTCATTAGCCACTAACAAGCAAACAATCACTCTCAGTGTGCAAGTGGCGCAGGCCCGTGTGACGCCTGGGAAGTGGCACGCATGCAGAGTGAAGCATGTAGGATGATAAGAGATGTTGGGGAACACAGTTAGCTCTTAAAATTGGTTGCCAAAATGAGGCACATACCATTGAACATGCTTCAAGCCTGTGTTTCAGAAGTACCTCCCATGGTCTACTTTGGAAGACAGACAGAAGTTGCATTGAACTGAAGTGTAGTGGTTAGAGGGTCAGATTTAGGATCACAGAGATCTGGGTTACTCTCTGCTTGGCCATAAAGCAGCAGGAAGAAACTGAAGAGTCCTTCAGATGTTCCTCTCAGCCACAAGCACAGTCAGTGGTGAGGTCCCTGGTTGTGCAGCCTTACTGTGATAGGCGATAGGTATCCCTCCCTGTCCTAAACCTTCTCCAGTGATCTCAGGAGCCTGCTGTTAGCCAGTTTTGACCCTGAGATATCCCAAGATGTGTGGGTGCATTAGCCAAAAGCAAGATTGTAGCCCCTGCTTTTTCATTGACCCTAGTTCCATGTGCAAAAGCCAGCTTCAGCACTGCTGAGTGGACAGCACCTTCCCACTGCCCCTCCGAATAGGTAGCACCCGAGGCCTTTTGGCCTACATCCAGTGGTGGGCATCAGCAGGTTCGCACCAGTTCGCCAGAACCGGTAGCACACATTCTGGCAGGCCCCACCCATCCAAGTTTTGAAATAAAGTAGTCCTAATTTGGGTGCAATGCAGGGCTCTCCCCCTGGTCATGCCCGCCATACCACGGCCACAGTGTGGTAGTAAATTTTTTTTGAGCCCACCACTGCCTACATCCCTTGTCTGTGGCTTCCCATCATGGCCATGCAGTCTGCTAAAGCAGAGAGGACACACCAGCCTACACTGCAGGGGTGAAGTATTCTTATAGCAAACCTCGAACACCTTAATGGAAAGCTGAAATAGAACTTCATTGGGGGAACATGAGAAGAGTGGGTGATCTGTTCTGTTAATTCTGCTAAATCACAAGCATGCCTCAGATAGATAGATAGATGGATGGATGGATGGATAGATGGATAGATAAGCAAAATAGGTACCACAGCTTGGAATATTCCCCATGCCCTAATATGTTAACCATTCTGATGAACTGAACAGGAAGTGATCCATTAATTTTTAACCTATCTGTCCCTGGAGCCCCCCCCCCCCCAATCAAAATTCAAATTAAAAAAACTGGCTCATATAGGAGAGGCATTATTAGGGCTTCTCCAAACAAGCAGAATCACCCAAAAGTGGGTAAAAAAATGTTCCCCATCGCCCACAACAACTAGATTTCCTGTTTGCTTCTTGATGAATCTTGGTATCCAGTGACCGCCCTCTTGTCAACGCTCTCTCATATACCAAATGACAGCCTCATTTCTCTCTCTGGGAGCTGTCTTTTAAAGAATCGGTTAAAAGCTGAGAGCGCTAAGTGATTTTTCTTTTTAAAGAAAATCTTTTAATTTCCCATCAAGGCAGGCTTGGCCATTATATATCATTTGCGATGGTCAGCAGAGTGAAGCCTCTGTTTATGGTCATCCTTTGACAGGTCTCGTCGCCACGCTGGAAATATTATTAGAATAACAACGCCTCAGCATATCTAAGTATAGAGAGATCGATTCCTCTTGGTATATTCTTTTCTCTTTCTTCCGCTTCCCTCCCCTTCCACTGTAGGCTTGGTCCAGCACATGAGATGGACAAAGCTTTTTGGATTCTGGATTATCAAGGGGAAAAATGGCATGCAAGGAAGGCCGAGGTGTGTGGGGTGGGGATAAAAGCAGGCTAGGTGTCTGGGATGTTTTGTACATCCTAAAGCAGGAGTTCCCAACCTTTTTAAGCCAGGGGGCCGGTTCATGCTCCCTAAAACAGCTTCAGGGGCCAGATGGCCATTTTGCTCTTCCTCCACACATGGCACTTCCTAGTGTGGTGGAGGCCATGGGCACATGAAATGGTGCTGTGGGCCACAGGCTGAGAATCCCTGCCCTAAAACATTGGGGTGGCCATACTTTGAGTTACCATACAAAGTCCAGTTTGCTACTAGTAGAATCCGCATCAACACACATGAATTGGAGGTTGGGACCACCAGAAACTCTCCACCATGCTGTTTGTAATTTTTATATAAATAAATGTGTTAAGAGCACCTGCACCCATACTTAAAAGAAGAATTCCTCTTCTCTCCCCAGATGGGGTGTGTGGAAAGCAACCTGCATGGAACTTGCTTCCCACCCATGCGGTACCCACACCAAGAGGCTCCTTGGAATAGAGAAATGCTCGTCCGGAAAGTCTGTCCCATTGCAGTGAAAGTACCTTGACAGGGAAAGGGGTGTGGCTGGATAAAGATGTGGGCAGGGCATTAAAGGCCATGGCAGGTACTGCTGAAGATGATGGTCCTTTCTGCCAGGCTGAGATCTCTAGCCAAGAGTAGCTTTCACATGTAAACAGTTCAGCAAAGGCCTTAGTTTGCTACCATTTTGTGGAGCTGGAGCACAAGAGTGGCCATTGCATCTTTAATGGGAAGTGCATGCCATTATTCAGAGATAGGCTCCCCTTCGCTGTGGAGGTTCTATTAACTCTTGGTGCACATAAACACCGATGGACATGTTCTTTATCAATTGGCTTAATTCGCACTCATACTTATGTCCATATCTTCTAATACCCAGTTTGTTTAAAAAAAAAATCATACATAGCTTAGGCAGGGGAAAGGGAATTTCTTTGGCTTGGCTTGCTTACACTTCCCAACAATCTCCCCGCTCAACCATTTTAGAGCAAAAATGAGGAATCTGTTTCTTTCACATCACCATGCTTTCTGTACAGCCCTTTCCCATCTTCCAGTTTTGTTGGACTACAATTCCCATGTCTCCTAGGGGTTTATGGGAGTTGTACCCAATGCACCTGGAGGAAACCAGCCTGCAGATGACTATTCTACCCTATGGACAATTTTCTAAATCTTTAGCCTTCCTGTCTCCACTTGGTTGCCTCCAGTGTAATATCCCTTCTTCTGGAGAAAACTTATTCCATCTCCTACCTCAAACTGCTTTCCTTTTCTCTCTCTTGCATCCCCCCTCCTCCCCCCAATTCTTTTCCCAATTCTTTCTCACAAGGTTTTCCACAACCCTGTGGATTCTGGTTTTCAGAACCATAAGCACAACCGTAGCATCATTCAAGGGTGACTTTCAATCTTTCTGAAATCTTTTTGCCTGTTTCCCTATGGAAATGCATCTTTCAGGAATTCCAGTTGTACACCTATTGAATGTACCGATCCAAAGTATGGTCACTCAGAAATAAGGCTCATTAACATAAATGGTAATTAACTTGCACAGCATGGGTTTTCTTTTAGAACTGCAGTCTAATAGCACAATCCTTCACACGGTTGCTCAAAATTAATTTCCATTCTAGTCAGAGGGTTTGGTAAGGGTAGACAGCCATAGCCTTGGAGAAATACATTCTAAAAATCAGCACTTAAGTGTCAATTTCCTTCTTTTTACACACTTGTTAAATGCTCTGTCTTTCAAAACACACACGCGACACACACACAACTATTTGAAATCCAACTGCATCTCTAACTGGGATTGTACAAAGGAGTACTTTCACATTTTAAACGTGAAAATATATATTCCATTTTTCACATTCAACTTTGATCTTGAGCTGTCTCTCCTTTTTTTTAAAAAAAGCAATGTGCTAAACCAAAAGGTGAGGAAAAAATTTATTTTGAGGGCTAATCTGTAAATTCACCATTTCCAGCAACATTCAAGTGTGCACATCAAGGTGTTCAGGGGAGGTGTGGAACAACACAAGGAAAGACAAAGCAGAGAGGTCTATAAATAATCCATAACGTATTTTATTTTATTTTTTTCCTATACCCTGCTCATCTTTTATAGATATTGGATATTTCTGTATTGCAAAAAGCCTGATCAATAGTGATTCATATTGCTGAAGAATAATGGATCCTAGAAGGTGATTATTTATTCAGTGCTCCAATATTCAAGACTTAACAGTTTTCAAGAAGTCAATGCGATGGTGACCTTTTACCTCTCTCATGCTCATTTCCTCTCTTTGTATTTTTGTTTGTTAATTTTTTTTGCTTTAAATTAACTCTGCGAGGCTTGACTTTTCGCCCCGTGCATCTTTATTGTGCGGCTGTCCATAATGGGGGGAGCAGGGAAGAAATCGGCAGCACACCAAGTTAACTGTCAAGGCTCCGTGTCTAGCCAACAAAAGGAACAACTTATTTACACCTTTTCCTCCACATCACTTCTACATCCACCATTGTAGTCTTAGATTAAATAACTCATTTTCACCACCCTGGAAGAGACTTGGTGGGTTGCTGAACCTACCACAGTCAGCCTTCCCCTAGATTTGTCCAAGGTGGTGTTCCAGGCATTTGTTGAACCTCAGAATCTCATGAGCTCCAACTAGTCCAACAAGCAACCATTTGGATGATGGGAGTTGTGTTCAAACAACATCCACCTGGTCATGGCTTCCCCACTCAAAGAAGTGTGTGTGTTTATCCCAGTGGTTTTCTGCCTTCCACCTCTTTGGTGTGATCATTTCTGGTGCCTCTGGTTCTCTGCCACAAATGGCAGAGTGTTACTACTGCCAGTTTTAGGTGCCATGGAAGAGTGTGCTGCTGACTGAAATCCATTTCCATTCCACAAGATCCGAAGGGAATTTTGCGCAGGATTCCTTGTCATTAAGCCAAGCCAGGGAAGTTGGATCAAGTTGGATTTGATACTTCCGTAGGGTCACTACATTGAATGGGGGATAGAGGCTCCCTTGGCTAGTGGTTGCGATGACCACATATTACCTCCAGATTGGAGACAGGGTAGCTCAGATGGACTAACATGCCCATGACCTGTTTGTGTGCTTCTTTCCCCAGACATCATGCCGAACCCGGAATGTGAAACACCTTTGCTGTGATCCACTGCTTTATCATTCATATAGAGCAGTCATGGCGGACCTTGGCACTCCAGGTGTTCTTGGGCTTCAATTCCCAGAAGCCCAAGTCTCTGTGAATCCACATGAATGGGTTTACTATGCGTATGTGTCGATTCACAGAGACTTAAGCTTCTGGGAATTGAAGCCCAAGAATACCTGGAGTGCCAGAGTTCGTCAGCATGGATATAGAGTCTTCCCCACCACCTCACTTCTTCTCTTGGCTTGTTTTTGGTGGATTTTGTCCAGCTGGCATGTAAGGGATTCCCCCCAACCCTCCAATGAGACAACCTATGGTTCTAATAGTATTTTCCCATGGGCCAAGTCTACCTTTAAGGGATGTTGGAAGCACAAAATTGGGACCGCTGTGTCTCACACAGGCATTTTCTTATGGCCGTGGAGGACAGTAAAGGTTTCCCTTGCTCGAAAGCCAGTCGTATCCGACTCTAGGGTGCAGTGCTCATCTCTGTTTCTAAGCCGAAGAGCCAGCGCTGTCTGCTCCTGCAAACGTTTCCGTGGTCATGTGGCAGGCATGACTAGACACCGGAGCGCACGGAACGCTGTTACCTTCCCACCGAAGTGGTCCCTATTTATCTACTTGCAATTTCTTGCTTTCGAACTGCTAGGTTGGCAGGAGCTGGGATGAAGACGGGAGCTCATTTCCGTCCTGCAGTACTCGGAATCGAACTGCTGACCTTCCGCTTCCCAGTCAGCGTCTTAGCAACTTGAGCCACTGCAGTACAGTAGCCGAGCCATTTTCCAAGATTGATTCATATTGAGAGGTCAGTTGTCACAATGGGTTAAAGAAAGTACCCGGTTCCTAATTGTTAAAAATCTGGGCTATTGACAAAGAATTCTGCCTCCTCCCTCAGTTTCTTTCACACCTTTCCTCTCCGCCCCCCATTCAAGTTGCAGAACAGTTAACAGGCCTTATTTAAGTTTGAAATGTTGATCCTAAGAAAGCAACTTTTCTTTCTTTTTGCTCCAACGTGTGCATCTTTAAGCCAAAAAGTATCCCACTAAATTGAAAGGGCATTTAATCCAGTTATCAGCGCTGATTAGTAATCCAAGTTATTTGTAAACAGCCTTTTGTCTTGAAAAGACTGTCAATTTGCAAAATAAAACGGGCAGGAACTTATCCAGAGTGTATAGAAGTTGTTGCCATTATTTCTAATAAGCACACATTGGAACATCTATGTATCTATGGATGCAATCAAACTGAAGACATCACTCATTACCTACTCTGTATAATGACCCAAGAATATGGTTTTTAACTCCGATTGTCCAGTCATATTTTAATTGCACCCCAGCAGAAATAGTGGTCAATCTGCTGGCTGATAATCAGTTATTTTTTATTACATATGCTGTAGCGCAATTTGCTTTGACAGCTAGGAAACTGCGATCCTATTTTATTAAAGGTCATTATTCTGTTGAATAGCTTTTAGCAAGGTGTCAAAGGATCTGAAGTTAGTGAATATTATACCTGGTTTTATTAGCAAACTTTTTATCAAATGTCTTAAGTCATGTTCTGTTTGGTAAAGGCCTACGGCAGGGCTTCTCAACCTACGGCCCATGGGCAGGGTCCAGCCTGTGGTGTCATTTCATGTGGCCCACTACCCTCGCTCCCACCACCACCAGAAGTGACAGAAACAGCCGTATCTGCATTTACAGCTGCTGTAAACACATTTACGACAGCCGCAGACCTGTTTTGCAGCAATGTTTATGTGGGGCAAATCACCAGTGTGGCTCACTCAGCTGTCTGAGGGAGCGTGACCCAGCCCACAGCTTGAAAAGGTTGAGAACCCCTGGGCTCAGTCATGTACAACAAAGACTGATGACTGTCTTTATACTAACATGGAGCTGATACCTCGGATTGAGAGTTGCAATGACACGATCCTGAGCAGACCTTCTGCTATATCAGATTGGGTACTGACTGTGGTCATTGGAGTTTACTCCAAGACTAGGGCAACAGCCTTGGCCCTTGAGAATTAAGACCAAGCTTCCCACTTCCTTGTATTGTTCCAGCCTCAAGACCCTGAGGGTGGCTGTGAAAAAATTATCTTACCTTCTAACCTTAAAGCTGCCATTCTCTGAAACTCGGGTTCCTGTAGCCACCGCCACATCCTCTTGAAAGTCTCCCTCCCGGATTTGAGTTTGCTCCAGGGTTTGGGGTTCCTCAGGAGGTCTGACAAGGTTCCCTGGGAGCGGCAGAGGACCCTCTCGGCAAAGATGGCTTGCGGGATGCTGTACCTCTTGAGTTCGGCGATGATTCGTTGGGCCACTTCTTTGGTGTTGATCTCCTCCAGTTGGCTGGAGAGGACCGTGGTCTGGGTGGCAATGGGAGGATTGGGCCGGGAGTTCATGTCTGAGCGGGGATGGCCATAAGGGTTTTGGGTCATGGCATTGGGAGAGGCCATGGTTGAGTTCTGGGAGGGAGACATCTCCCGTGGGAAGTGCTGATCCATCCGGCCAAACATGGTGGTGGAGTGGGCTTCGAAGCTGTTGCCGATCACCATCTTCTCATTGCCCAGGTGCCCGGAGGTAGAATGTCCCGTGTAGTTGTGCATAGGGGCAAGCTGCGGGCTGGGCAGTGAGGACAAGCTTTGGCCCATGCCGATCTCCTTGTGGTAAGGGCTGTAAAAGTTCCCACCGGCCCCCAGACCTCGGTCTTCCCTCATGAGGGTGAAGCTTCCAATGACGTTGCCCATCGGCAAACACTGGTGGTGGTGGTGGTGGTGGTGTTGATGGTGGAACTTCTCGTGCAATGGCTGCAATGGTGTCAAGGTCGTGTAGCTGTTGCCAGCTCCAGCTGTGGGCGAGTCACCCCCAAACCCCAGGCCGGGGTGGAGGGTGGTGGCCAAGGCATGCTCAGCCCGGTGGTATTCGCTTCCTTCCAGGACGGAAGCCACCAAAGACGGTCTCTGGAGCGCCGAGTGCAAGGCCCGGCTATCGCTGTGCATCAGCTCTTGCTCGTGGACAGACATGTCCCCACCGTTCTCCAAACTCAGCTGGATGTTCATTGTTCTGCTGCCTCTACTAGGCCATCATCTTTAACCGTAGGTGACAACCCAACTGTAGGTGCTCAATTCAACTGTAGATGCTCAAGCCAACTGAGCCGTCAGTTGCCTCTGGAAGGCGTAATTGGGGGGTCTGGATGGTTGTGGAAAAGAAGTAGAAGCAGAGTCTAAGCTATGAAGTCCTTCAGTGATCAGAGTGGAGACGCAGAAAGAGAGGAGAGAGAGAGAGAGAGGACAAGAAAGAGAAAACAAGAGTGAGTATGGCAGGTATATTTAGAATGTAATTAACAGGCAGGTCAAATTAGACAAGCATCAGTCAAACTTTGTAGTCTTTGTACTCTGGAAACCAACATCTGTCCTGGAAAGTGAAGGAATAGATCCATGCAAGAGTCTCTCAGTTCCCTAAGGTAGCCAGACAGAGGAGATGAGAAGCTCCCTGCCCTTACCAAGCACGCAGCGTGAGATTCACCCCTCGAAACACATGCACACACATGTGCACCACAAACCCACAACACAGGGCGGATTGACAGGGAGAGAACAAGGAACGGAATGAGAAATGGGGGAGAGAATTCTTCTGTCCCTTCCAACACACGCAAAAGTCCAAACCTCCTCTTGGTGCACAAGACAGATACATAGACAGAGACACACACACACACACACAAATGTTGTGGCTTACCTAGCGCTGAGCGGTGTAATTTCTGAGCATTTTGAAGGGATGCAGAACTGGAGGGAAAGGGGAAAAAAGAGCGTGAGAACCAGGGAGAAAATTGTTAGACCCTAGCATCAAACAGCTTTTTCACATTTTTGTCACCCCTCCCTGCCACCTGCACCACCCTTTCACTGCTTTTAAAAGATGTTTTTGAAAAAAACAAAACAAAATAAAACCACTTCCCGGACATCAATATTCAAACTCCATCCCTTGATAAGAAATAAAGCCATGCCTATATTTCCACTAGGCGAAAGTCCTTCTCTCCAGACCTTCCAACTGGCCGGCTGCGGGAATGAGTGGTGGTCCAGACAGATACATGAATTGATGGTCTCTTTCTTTCTTCTGAAAAGGCTGATGTCCGTTTAATGTATATTTGTTTAAGTCGGTCCAGCTTTGACTAACCGGGTCTTTGTGTGTGTGTGTGTGTGTGTGTGTGTGTGTGTGTGTGTGTGTGTGTGTGGCTTTCTCTCTCTCTCTCTCTCTCTCTCTTGCTTTCTGATTCCTCTCTCCAGAGAGCTCTCCCCCCCAGCCTGCTTCTTTCCAGCCCAAAGCCACTGGTATTGATTCCACAACCCAAACGCTCAGCGCTTGCTGCCTTTCCCACGTCACCAGCCTAAAAAATCTGACAGATCGCAATCAGAAGCCAACCTGATTTAACCCAGTCGACCCTGGATCCAGGGGGGAAGTGGGGCGAGGGAGGCTTCAGGAAAGACAGAAGGAAAGAAGGGGGAAATAGATATACTGTACTGTATATATGTGTTGGTGTGAGTTAGTGCTGTTATTGACAACGTGATTTGCGTTCTGGACGGTTTTCTCTTGAAACTCTATATACTATTGAAAATGTCAAATTTTTAAATAGCTAAATATCTGCAAAAAGGAGATAGTAGTAGCTGTTTTCTGTCCCATTCGTGTTTCACTGGAGATCTGTGAACTTTGCAAAGTAGATTGATTGTATTACCCCAGAGAGGCTAGATTTATCTCTGGCTTTAATCACACTTGAATCTACCACTACCCTTTCTAAAATATATATAAGGGAGAATGTAGGATAAAAACCAAGATCCCACTGTCAAAGACTAGACAGCAAGATACTTCTGGGAAGCCCATAAGGGCAACAAAAACACAACGGTTATTTCTTCCAGTGTTCGTTCTTCTAAGGTAGACTGCTCATGGGTATTGATGCTCAGTTATGCTCCAACGGTGAAAAGCTGTTGGAAAACTTCCATACATTTTAAAAATCCCCTTTGGACACACAATAAACTCATCGCCATCAGCTCATCTTGTGACGGTAAATTCACAAATAATGTATTTGGTACTAAGGTCCGTTTGTATGCCGGTCCTGAATCTGTTTCTTGCTTTACAGATAGTATCCCTGAGTTATAATATTATAATATCCTTAGCCTTATCTTATTTTGCAGCAAGGGCCTTACCTTATTTTGTAGCAAGGGCAATTTGGGGAACAATTGACAAATCAACTAGGAAAAAAATGCCAATACTGTATGTGTGTGTGTGTGTGTGTGTGTGTGTGTGTGTGTGTGTGTGTGTGTGTGTGTGTGTGTGTGTGTGTGTGTGTGTGTGTGTGTGTGTGTGTGTGTATCTATCTATCTATCTATCTATCTCTATATCTATATCTATCTCTATCTCTATCTCTATCTCTATATCTATATCTATATCTATATCTATATCTATATCTATATCTATATCTATATCTATATCTATATCTATATCTATCTATCTATCTATCTATCTATCTATCTATCTATCTATCTATCTATCTATCTATCTATCTATCTATATATATATATATATATATATATATATAGAGAGAGAGAGAGAGAGAGAGAGGCAGGTATCTATAACAGGTATATATTTTAATTTTCAATAATCTATATGAATTCCCATTTCTTTTGCCTCTAATTTAGAGGATGCAGACCATATTGAGTATAAATCAAAATTGTTTGGGTGTTTGAGTGCCAGGAAAATATATTCAATAATTATGGGAAAATATTTATTCAGGGATTTCTACCTAGAAAGGGCCTTTTTGTTTTGTTTTGGTGAGAGAGTTTCCACGAATCCTGTTCATACAAGACAGAGTGCAGAAGAACAGAAGTATTTTAGACTAGATGATATTCCAGAAATCTTACCTGAGTTATGGGAATAAGAAACACAAGAGGATTGTTGGCATCTTGCACTTAAATGCCACTAAAAATCACTAGGCATTCTTCCAAAGTTATCTCTGAATTTATTAGCATGTATTGTTTTAGATTTTGGAAGACCTGCTTCTCAAATGAAGTAACACAGCCGTGTTTGACAAAGGACGTCATTA
Organism: Bradypodion pumilum; assembly: GCA_035047305.1. Classification (NCBI taxonomy): domain Eukaryota; kingdom Metazoa; phylum Chordata; class Lepidosauria; order Squamata; family Chamaeleonidae; genus Bradypodion; species Bradypodion pumilum. The sequence continues at coordinate 4,751,502 of JAWDJD010000018.1, forward strand.
GAATAGCAGGGTATTGTAATAATTAATAAATGGCCAACTAAGGAAGAAAACACATAGGGTGACTCTAGCTTAATGCATGCTTGGAGGAGACCCATTAAAGCTAAACCAATGGGGTAAGCTAAGTTCTGAATATCCTATTTATGTCAGTGGCCTTGCTCTAAAAACCACTCAATCTGCTTTCATCCTGAAGTATTGTAAATAAGATGTGGGAAAGCAGGGGCTTATATTCAATAAGGAGAAAGATGTCCAAAATATTTAATTAGCGTGGGATGCTTGCATATGTTAAGAAAGCCTCCTGTTAATAGCAGCAGACTTCTAAATTGCAGCTAAATGGATCAATTAATTTTTTTTTCCTACCACCCAATGATTGTATGGCGAGAGAAGAGAAACATTTATGGTGGATACGATCTTAGATGAGTTTAAGTCCATGGCTAATCCCCAGTTTATTGAGAATTTTATAGGAAAATAGAGGTCTGTTCTAAATGTGTTTCTATGGTATGTTTTTAATAGAAGTGGGGCTGATTTCTTCAAAAGAGTTTTGCTGAAGACAAGCTTTTTTTATAGAATGAGAATTTATTCTTTTCACATAAACAGACACAGTTGTTTGGGGTGGGACTGATCTTACAGAAAAATAGAGATCTCTTCTGTGACATTTGGGATGCTGTTGTCCAGGAGGAAATAGTGAAGGTTTCAAGCTGACTAGAAAGAGAAAGAAGGGGGAATCCTGGCCTTTATGCTTTAACCAGGGGTGCCCAAACTTTTCAGGCCATGGGCCAGTCACATGGTTCAGGGGACCTGTGGGCCAGAACCAGCCCCCAATGCAATTCATCCAGCCCACGAAGCCCACATTGCTCCCAGAAGCAGAAGTAAAATGCCCATACAACGAGGGCTTCATGGGCCACATGAATTGATGACAGGGGTCAGATCTGGCCTGTGGGCTGTAGTTTGGGCACCCCTGCTTTAACCCAATAGGGCAGATCCCCCCCTTTTGTAGGTAGTGTTCCACTGCAGCCTTTAAATAAACATCTCACAGAGTGAAATTCTGCACCTCTCTTTCACTTGCCAAGAGATCAGACCACAGACAAGAGACCTCCATCATGTGCTGAACAAGCAAGGATGAGTAGGTTGGCCAGTTAAAGTCCCATCACATGCAAGGTGGTAAATAACTAGTTCTAATCTTCTCCATTTTAAAACATTCATCCCCGACCCACACCACTGGGTCTGCAAAGATACACTGGAGGCAAAGCAGCGGAACATTGTGTTCAGTCAGTAAGAGTGAAACCACAGAAAGAAGCGTGGAAGGCAAGCATCGTAGCAAGAAACCATCAAGCCGCAGCAAACAAGACCACATCCCTTCCCTCTGCAGACTTGACTTTGAGCAGTCAGGAAGAAATGACCGGTGCTTTCACACAAACGTCTAAAACCGTGACTGATCTCTATGCTTCTTCATGTCATCGAGGCATTCTCTTGAATATGCACGTCTATGAACATCAGCTTTATAATTTCTGCCCTTTGAAGGGCTCTCTGGGTGATTTTCAAGAAGTGAAAACACACATGACCTCATCAACTCTGTAAAACATAAAAACTTTGTTACCTGTCCAGGTAACTTGTTGCTTGGTTCAGTGGTGGTGTCAGATGGTTTGAAATGAAGTAGCACCAGCCCATTGATGCGACTGCTGCCTGTTTAAAGCAAGGCAAGTCTTTCCTTAATGCCCACATTTTTAATCTGCTCTCTAAGAATCTGCTTTCTAAAAAAGACTGGATTTTTGCAGTGGGGAGGGGTGTGTGTGTGTGCATGCTTTCTAGATACATGATACATAGGTCACAAACTATGTTTTTCTTGGTTCAACTAGACACTGAGTAGAGGTAGATAGATAGTCAGATCAATAATAGGCAGAGCGCAGCCATCCAGGTGTTTGGTGGACTACAACTCCCTGCATGCAGCATCAGAGGCTGATGGGAGGTGTAGTCCAAGAACATCAGGAGGACGGCACTTTGCTCACCACTGAGGGAAGTAAACAGCTCATTTTTATGGTAACCAGATGGGCAGTTGTTGAAGGCCACAAGCAAGGTATTAAAACAACTTTTCCTACTTAGAGGTAGACGGATTCTATACATCAGTCTGCTCAGCCAATTCCAATTTTTGTTTCTGACACACTATGGTCAACATTGCAAAGGAGCCAAAATACCCGTAGTCTCAATGCATGCTGCATTGGGAATCGGACTGAATGGTCTTTGATATGCATCCAACCTCCACCCCGGTGTGAAATATCAAAAAGACAATTAGTAGCCGGTACAGATTTGACCTATTTCCTACTAAGAAGACAATTTTAGAGTTGGAAAATATTGAAGATTATATTGCAGAACAGAAAAACCACAAAGAGTGCATGTTAAGAATATTTATCGCGGTTGGCTATATTTACATACATTGCTCATCTCATCAATAGAAAGGTTATCACAGGCAGACACATCTAATAACATCCTTTTGACATGAATTAATCTGATAAGTTATTGTTCTCAACCTCTTTGCCGATCCTTGAAGCTGAAATACAAAACCAACTTGCTTTACACATTCCCTGCACCCATCAAACATGGTCTGCGATAATGATAATAATGACTGATGACATTATGTTATGTATATCAACTCAGAATTAAGCTTCGGCGAATTCAGTGAGGACAGTTAAATCTGCAGAGGACTCAACCTTTCCTGTATTTAATGAATAGTTTGCTCAGATATTTTTCATCCTTATTTTCGATGGTGTCTCTTTCAACGTTAATATTTCTCAGGGCATTTTAAATGATGAGATAGAGGATATGGCAACAAAATGATGGAATGCTTCTACAGGAGCTTCACCTCAACATCTGAAATGTCCAAGGAACCATGGCCTTCTCTGATAGGATAATTATCCTAAAAGAGGCTGGTTTTGGGGGTGGCAATCCATGTTAAAGGGATTTCTCATCTAGTTATCAGGGCACATGGGTTGGTTACTGGAGTACCCAACTGGAGTCCTCCATCCTGGTTTTGGCTGGGTGGTGTGGGGTATGGTCTTTCCATGCTGGTTCGTCATGTTAGGAAAGATGAAGACCAGCAGCAAAGATGGTTAATTGCCTGGAAAAATCAGGATATCATTTGGTCCTACTCTCTTTCTGCTCTAAGATGGAGATGGGAAACAGGGGCCTTCCAGATATTTGGGAAATGCAGCTCCTAGCATCACTCATCATTGGTTTAAGATTGGAAGCAGATTGTTTTAATTTCCTTGTCATTGCTCTTGGCAACATGGCTAAAAAAGGGTGTTGAATATGGGACCCACCTTGGAGGTCTGTGATACAATTTGTTCATGGATTAATGTGACACAATTCCTTGGTTTAGGTAATGATGGCTTATCATAGTCACACCCATGCTTCTAGCGTGGTTTGAGCACTTCATTGAGTGGCTATGCAATCAGTTATTATCCGGCGCTTATTTACATCTGGAGCTTTTTCTTTATAGAAAGAAAAATTGCAATCAGGGAAGATTGAGAAAACAGCATTATGTTGTTGCTAGTAGCAACAAGTAATTTCTGGGGCCTGATCCAAACAAATACGGCACCGTGTTTTCCCTCTTCCCCATAGAGAGTCCATTTGATCTAACTATTTAAATTCTAAATAATGTGGGCCCAGAAATATATAGCAAAACCTGTCCTCTGACCAACATAATATTTTATCCAAAACCTATCCAGAAACCAAACAAGCTTATTTAGAAATATTCTATGTGCAGTCCCAGCGGGTGTGGCTGGTGTTAGTTGTGGGATCCTTGGGGTCGGGGTGGGGGGAGGAAAAAAGTGATAGTAGATCCTATCTTGGGAGTTATGAGTAATGTTGGAGTAGGAAACCCACAAATTCCTAAATATTGTGGTGCGATCCGGGGGATGGTAGTATTTCATGGGAGAAAACAAAAGACTATATAGACTATATGAAACCTATAGGGTAGGAGCTTTTGACATCAGATGAATTACAGGCACTTTTCTAAGGGGTGCATATGTGCATGTCTTATTTCTGCAGAAATCTGTTGCATTCTTAAGGAGAACCACAAGTCTTGTGAAAACAAAATCGAGCTTTTTAAAGGAGCTGTCCAAACGTTTGAGTACTGAAAATGCTGAGATTTTTTTAGAAGGGTTGTTTTGTCTCCAGAAATGGTCAAACATCCCTGTTTTCTTTCTTTCTTTCTTTCTTCCCCCCTCTCCCTTTCTTTAATAAAAGATGTTTGGTATATCTTTTATATTCATGTTTAAAGGAAAGCCATTTGGATTCTGCGTAAGAATCTGCCTTCCTGAATCTTTATTTTCTTTAAATATAATTATTTCAGAGGGGGAATGGGGGAACTACTTTTCCTTTAAGCAACACCGTATGTACTACAGCCTACATCCCTGTAACTTACACAGCTTCAGGGTGAGTAAAATCAACAGTTTCTCAGTAGGATTGAATGAGCCAGGGTTCGTCACAATTTGACATGTTAAAATGTCCGATGTATGTGTGTTAGAACTTATATTCAGGTACCCACAAACGTGGCACATTAGCAGAAAACATTTTTCTGTAGTAGGTGGATATTTAAGTGTAAAAAAAAATTATTGGTCCCATTTCCTTTCCCTAAAACTTACATTTTTTGCTTCCAGCTCTCAGGGTGGAAAGGGAGATGTAATATTTGATTGTATTTTGCTTCTTAAAAAGAAATCTCTTTGCAGAAACTCAAACGAGGTATCTCACTTCCACCACAGTCTTCTTGGTTCACTCAACAAGAGGAGCAGTTGACATGCTCCCGTCTTGTCTAAAGAAAATTAGTGTTATAAATATGCCTTTATAAAAAAAACATAAGTTACAAAAATACATTTAATTTCAAATGCTAGGAGTCTTTTCTTGCAAGGGAACGGCGGTCTTGTGCATGTGTTTGAAGGTGTGTGTGTGTGTGTGTGTGTTTAATTGCAAAGCAACACGGGGGTTTTCTGTTCTAAGTGGATGCAAGGTTAACAATCAATGCCCCGGACAACTGAAGAAATATGCTCTTATACTTCATATTCCAATTTAACCTAATTATAGAAACACCAGAGGCTTCTGCAACTTCTCTGCCCTCCTAGGAAATCCAAGGCGGCTCCTTCATAACTCTTTAAACGCACTTGTCACATCAATTTGGTATATTTTTTTAGCTCCCTTGGACAGAGTTTAAAACACCATTTGGTTGATTAATTGTCTTTTATTGATCAATCTCCTATTTGGCAGGGATGCAGGGCTTTTCACTGCATAGATTTCAATACATTTCCCAGCCATTAAAAGACACCAAATACTTTTGATTATTTTTTTTTACAATATATATACATATATACACACACACACCGTTTTAGTTCTCTTCCCTCCCCCTCCTTCTCTCTTGTTTCTGTTGACAGGAAAACTGAGCAAGAAATATACACAGTCCCCATCGCTCACTGTGAGGAAGTGAAGACGCCTTTAATGCAATAGAAGGCCCTTTTAACAGCATGAAAATTGCATTATATAAATTTAATCTTTCTTCTCTCTTTGGGGGAAGCTTCCGAAGAATAAGTTGCTGCTGGGTAGGGAAATGCCAAAGGGGGGGGGAGAGAGAAAACCAAATTGTAAACAACAACAACAACTGCGAAAACTTGTGATAAGAAAAAAGTACTGCGGATGATGAATTCATTTTCACGATCATTTATTCTTGGCACTAAAGATGCCTGCTGTTGTTTTTTTTAATCCCTCCCACAAAAAATAATAATAGAAGATTTACCAGGCAAGGGAAGAATTTAAGGAAGGGAGGATTCCCTGTCAAAACTACATGAGGTTTTGTGCGTTGTTGTGCCCACCACTTTTATTCTTTTCATGTGTCACCCATGATAGGTTTCCTTTCCAGTTAAGAAAATCCTGATACAGTATTGAATATTTCTCTCTCTTGCTTCCTTGCCCCCAACAACAGCCTGGTTCCCTGCGATTTGAGACAGAATTCCCCCACCGGTTGCAAACTAGTGAGTTGTGCAAATGAATATATATATATATATATATATATATATATATATATATATATATATATATATATATATATATATATATATATATATATATATATATATATATATATATATATATATATATATATATATATATATATATATATATATATATATATATATATATATATATATATATATATATATATATATATATATATATATATATATATATATATATATATATATATATATATATATATATATATATATATATATATATATATATATATATTCACAAGTCAAAAACTATAAAAGCTCACAATAATATACCCTATTTTTTTAAAGAAAAAACACGATAATAGTTCACAATAATACACACACCCCTTTCCTATTCTAAATAATGCTGGTTATTATTATTATTTTAAAAAATATTTGAACAAATAAAGAGGCCCAAGCGAAAGAGATGTTTCTTATTCCGGTCATGGTTAAGTGGGTCTTGAACCCTGGGACCTTTTGGCGTGAGTTTCACTCCCAGATCCCTGAGACTTGACTTGTCCCAGGACATCTCTTCAACCCCTCGCCCGTGGTTGCTTTCCTGTCCACCTGAGCGCTTGGGTGGGAAGGATCTGTTTAGGCAAAGATTGGGGGAAAGTCATTAGGGACATTTAAAATCTGAATATTGCACCACACACATCCGAGAGGCTCGGGACTGAACCTGACGAGGGATTTACCAAGCGTCGGAGGTGAAATTGACATGACTCTTATTCCCACCCTCCCCCTAAGAAAGGATGATGGTCACGGTTGTGAATTTGGTTCCAGAGTTCCGTTTTTAGAGAAGAAATGCGATCTCTCTCTCTCTTTCTCTCTCCATAAAGGGAAAGGTTTCCCTTGCTCGAAAGCCAGTCGTATCCGACTCTAGGGTTCAGTGCTCATCTCTGTTTCAAAGCTGAAGAGCCAGCGCTGTCTGCCTCTGCAGACGTTGCCGCGGTCCTGTGGCAGGCATGACCAGGCACTGGAGGAGCGCACGGAACGCTGTTTACCTTCCCACCGAAGTGGTCTCTATTGATCTACTTGCAATTTCTTGCTTTCGAACTGCTAGGCTGGTGTGTGACTTCTGTTGGATGGAGATCTCCTCAAATAGACCCTCTCCAAAAGACAACAGGCGTGTGTGTGTGTGTGTGTGTGTGTGTGTGTGTTGGCAGATTGAAGGAATTGTAGGACACACACACACACACACACACACACACACACACACACACACACACACACACACCCAGAAGGAGAATCTAACCAACCCTTCCGAGGGGCTCCGCTTTCCCCAAGCCGAAGGGAAACCTGCCCGCAAGTCAGTGAAAACTCGATCTGAATCCGAAGTGAACCGCAGCCAAATGGAAACGGCGGGGAGGGGAAGGGAGGGGGTCAGAAGCGAGGCCCGATCCTTGACTGAGTGTCCCAGAAACATTGGGGGTGGGTGGGGGCAGTTTGCACCAAGGCGAGGACCTAGGGATCCGGTTGCGCTTTGGCGAGGGAGACGGGCCTTCATCTTTAACCCGGTCCCGGGGCTATCCGATCCGCATCGATCGCCTTGGCTTTCCGCGTAGGGTCTCTCTGGACACCCCCCCCCCAACGCGGCCTCGAGGTTGCCAACTTTAAAACCCGCCCGCGGCGCCTCTGCTTTTACCAAAGTTTCCAAGCGAGGGCGAGAAATTGCAGTCCCGACGCGAGGATCTTGTCCCTGTTCTTCTCTTTCTCCCCACCCTACCCTCCGAAAAAGGGATTTCTGAGCGTTTCCCCTCCGCCTCCCAGGCAGCAATCCAACAGGTAGCGACTGCTCTTACCTCGCTGCTAGGAGAACCTGTTGAATGTCTCTGTCTATTAAGCTGCCGAAGGGATAACATTTTATTTTTAATGGAATCATCCTCACGAATCCCCCCTTTTTTTTCAGCTTTCTGTCTTTCCATAAAAAAGGACTCCTAATTATTATTATTTACTTCTAGAAGCAACCACAGAATGCTGCTCGGTCCTTAAAAAGCTTACTTGAACCTAATTTATTAGAATTTAAGGTGTTTTTTCCCCCTTTCCCAATTAGGGTTTTAATTCAGGTGCTTTTTAGAGGGTCTCTCCTTTTGATCCATAGCTGGAGGTATAATTGTTATTATTACTGTTTATTTACGGAGCTCTCGTGGATTTGAATGTGGCATTGCAAAAGACGGAAGGAAGGACAGGTCGCTGCCCCAGGGAGGTTACAATGAGGAATTTAGTACAGTATGGGGAAAATCAGCCAATAAAAGGGGAGATAAAAGTGCTTAACTTGGAACAGTGGCGAAATCTAGATCCCTATACACTTCAATCTGCAGTATTTGCATTTTCTGTGCTTAAGGTAAAGGTAAAGGTCACCCTTGTTCGAAAGCCAGTCGTATCCGACTCTAGGGTTCAGTGCTCATCTCTGTTTCAAAGCCGAAGAGCCAGCGCTGTCTGCATCTGCAGACATTTCCATGAACATGTGGAAGGCATGCCTAGACACCGGAGTGCACGGAAGGCTGTTTACCTTCCCACCGAAGTGATACCTATTTATCTCCTTGCAATTGCTTGCTTTCGAACTGCTAGGTTGGCAGGAGCTGGGGCGGAGACGGGCGCTCATTCCGTCATGCAGAACTCGGATTTTGAACTGCTTAAACGGAGCTTCAAAACCCGGACCAATTCAAGGCGCTTTTTACGCAGAAGCGTCCTGATTCCGTATCCCCCCCCCCCCCCAATAATTTTGTTTGGAAATACAATCCAATCGTTTGGAGTTCAGCTTATTTCTCCATTAAACACGCACTAAATAGCAGGTCTTTCACTAAACGGATCCTTCATAGCTATTCTCACTCTTACCGGGGAGTAAGCCCCATAAACATAATGAGGTTTACCTCTGAGTCCCCTTTCTTAAAGGTGACAGGCGATTGAAATGTGGAGAATTAAATCCGTAGCATCTTAAACATGCTTTTAACATGCAGTACATGTCTATGTGCATTTCCTTTGGGTGTTCCCCCCCACAAAAAAAAGTCAACATCCTCCCTGAATCTAACGGGACTTCTCTTCCGAGTAAAAGTCCCAGGAGTGCCTCATAGTCTCTGCCCCGAGGGCAATACACTATAGTGAGCTGTTTTCTCGGAGCTCACTAACCCATTCAAAGCAGGTCACAGATGCAGAAGAACTACAGTTATAATACATCGGGGTCTTGTTCTGAAGGTCAGGTTAGAAAGAGGCGGCAGAGATACACAAGATCCATGCAATAATAATAATAATAATAATAATAATAATAATAATAATAATAATAATAATAATAATAATAATAATAATAATAATAATAATAATAATAATAATAATAATAATAATAATAATAATAATAATAATAATAATAATAATAATAATAATAATAACAACAGCAACAGCAGTAACAACAACAGCAGTAACAATAATCGTGCCAACTTCTTCAGTGGTCCCTATTCATCGACTTGCATTCTTTTGCTTTCGAACTGCTTGGTTGGCAGGAGCTGGGGCAGAGACAGGCGCTCACTCCATCCTGCAGTACTCGGAAATCAAACTCCCACCTTCCAGTTCAGCATCTTTATGATGGTCACATTTATGTAGCCTTCTATGTTTCCCACCACATTAGCTCAGGAGCAGCACAACAACCTTGCCAGGTAGACCCTGCAATGCTACGTCTCTTATTGCAGGGAGAGAGAAAAAGTGCAAAAGATTGAGCTGGTAATTATTATGACATCACTGACCGTGGGCTAAATTTTTCTGCTTGTTAGCCTATGGCAACGAGAGCCTTTAAAGTCTTAAAAAAGAGGCTTCTTTGGCATAATTTTTCGTGGACCACAGCCCGACTGTGATTAGGATAATTAATTTAATGAAGGACGGAATCTGTACCAAATGATCACAGTTTCCTCCCTCCAACCCAAACCTCTCCCACTGTAGAAAGAAGCGACATGAGAAGGCAAGATAAACTTAATCCACTCAAGACGTTAATTTTCTGTCCAGAAATAGATGTCAAGGCCCTAAGAAGCCTGGTCTCTCTCGCTCTCTATCAAGGAGCCTTAATAAAAAGAGAGAGTGATTATCCTCAAATCCAGGAGAAATTTTTCACAGATATGAACAGCTCTTAACCTTTGGAGAACTATAAATGCGACTGTTTTAAAACAGAGGCAGCAGCAGGAGAGAGAGAAATTAACGTGATTAAACCTAATCAACATTATTTAAACTATTCCCAGAAGTCTGTCCCCAATGAAGTTTACCTTACAGATAAAAGGAAACGGAAGATGGCAAAATTGAATTACATTCCTGTATTTGCCATCGCCTGATAGGCGAGGGAAAGAGATGGAGGAAAGGAAGAGAGACCCAGGCTGCCTTTAAAAGCAATGCGAAATTTGCCTTGGTTTGGCATGCCATTAATGAAACCTCCAAGTCCTTCTCCAAGGTGCTGATAATGAAGTTAACAAGTTCTTTTTTTACTTTTCTTTTTTTTTTATATATATACCAAGACTGATGAAAGTGAAATTAACTAGGGAAGGTCTAAAGTTTCATCACCATCAGATCACATCATCTAATAATTATTATTATTGCTATTGTTGTATTTCTGCGCCCAAGCACCCGGGCACCATCATTGTGGCACCTTGGCACTGTTGCCAAAGCTTGGGTGTTCCTCCTAAGGAGACAGAGAGAGAAAGGACGCCCACCACAAATGCAGGAAGGAGGAAAACAAACAAAATATTTGCCAATGCTTCCCCAGTCAACTCACACTTTATACAGTCTGTTATAGATGTGCTCTCCTTTCTAAAACAAAACAAAACAAATACATTGCTTGGAGAAGGTGCCAAACTTGCAGTTCTAAACCCACTTATTATTATTATTATATTTAAACTTATATACCGCTTTCCTTTGTCAACGACAAACTCAAAGCGGTTATTAGATAGTAGATTTCACTGGGTTTAGTGAGTTGTATGTCTGAGTAAACATGCATAATGTTCCAGTGCATGATCTAACTAGCTAACTATGGAACTGATCCCTTGAAAACCAGAACTGGTGGGTATTTAAATTATTATTTCCAAATGAGGAGCAGAATTCTTAAAAATTCTGTAGGCAACTCATTAAAATTTCTTCCTTCCTTCCTTCCTTTCTTCAAAATGTTTTCTACATCTTTTGATTCTTACATGGATCCCCTTTTTAAATACTGATTTCCATTTTAGCACCCTACTCCAGGGTACTGTGGTGGATAGATGTGTAGACAGTTTTAATGGGCAAAAAGAAATAATCCCTTTTCTTCTTTTTTTTAAAAAGGGACTGAATAATGTTTTTAATGTGTTAAATTACAGGAGGCTTTATGACAGAAAGACCTTCCCTGACTGTGTTTCCAAAATATGGATGTTCTTGAATGAGCAGCAGGCAAATTGTCATGCGGAGTGATCCAAACATAAAAACCCACAGTGAAGGCTTACTCTTGAGTTTTCATATTTAAGATGATTTTGAGCAATTGTCTCTTGCCCCTCTTTCCAGTTTCCACCTGACAATAGGAATTTGATGAAACTGGGAAAGCAGAAAGGACATATTTGGGTGTGCATTTTTCTCTAACAAATCAAGAGTTACACAAAAGTATCTAAGCTATCAAGAGTTATATAATACACCAAGAACTATAAAAAGAAGCCTATCTGAATATGTGTATCCACTTATATATCCATGGTGCCTATATTTGCATCTGTCTATTGGCTAACATTACAGAAATGGGCACCTTTCCTATCAGTTGATACTCAGCCCACATTTTAAAATGACCCGAATCTTTCTTTCTTTGTTGATGTCCATCAGGAGGTCATTTGCAGCCTGAGTGCTCTTTAAAAATGCTCATTTCTCCCTGTTTCTCTAGATCTCTCTGTTCACCTTGAAGTTTTATAATGCAAAGATTTCTGGCACTGCTGCTTGTTAATGACTAACAGACATGGGGCGGTGGGGGACCATCTAAAGTTTTTCCCCATCTAAAGGATGGGAAAGAGAGCATAAAAGGAAAGAATAAAATAAACTTGAAATGCAAGCAGGCTTAGCTGATCCTAGGTATGCTTTGGCTCTAGGTGAAGCAGGTGTTTGTGTGCATGAGAGATTGTGCGTGCCAAAGAGTGCAAATATCATTGGATATGATATCCTCCCCCCTGAAAGAAAGCTAAAAGGCAGTGCTATAAACCGGAGAGCTATTAAAACATTATCAGGTCAGATATTCCCACTTCAGCATACATAACTCCCAAGCCTATGGACTATAAATCAGGGCCAGTCCCCTTTGGAGCCTATTGCGGTAGCAGTAAGAAGGGCAGGGTTCTCTGTTTCCCCTTCCAACCAGGTTAGTTTGGCTCCAAAGTATTGATGGCTGCATATAGAATATTGCAATAATTTCCCAGGGCTTCAGTTTGAATCGTCTTGAGGATGAGGGAGGGAGGGCGGGAGAGAGGAGAAGGCAGTGGAGAGTACTCCGCTCTTTCCCAAGTCAATCAGTTTGTCTATCAATTACCTCCCTTATTAATGCACAGCCCGGCTAGGAAATTAATCTAATTGTATGTGAATGCAGTAGGACTGGCTCGCTGTAATCTGAACTCTCATTGGATGGGGAAATTTCATCAAACATGCACTCTTGGGTTGATCACCCAGGGAAATCAGTGTGACAAATTCCCCATGTTTAAAAGAGCTGCTTTAGACTGGCAAGCAGTCGCTAAAACTTGCAAAACTCATAGTTTCTACGAGGTTCAAAAGGCTGGGGATTTAAAATGAGCAAGTAAGCATGAATACTACACCCCCCCCCCACACACACACACACTTTCAGATCTCACTGGAGGCCCAGTAATGGATTTTCAGTCATTAAGAAAATTAAATCCATCTAAAAACTTTTTTTGGGGGGCACTGCAACGGTCCTGGTTGTAAATGTGATTTCGACCATCTGCTTCCCCTTTGGATTCACCCTTGATAAATTTGTAGGTCCTGGTCTTTGTAAGATGGGAATAGCAGTACTGGCCCACCTTGCAGGATTGTTGTGAGAATTACACATCAGCCTTCCTTGCTCGAAAGCCAGTCGTATCCAACTCTAGGGTTCATTCCCCATCTCTGTTTATAGCCAAAGAGCCAGCGCTGTCTGCATCTGCAGATATTTCTGTGGACAACACATCAACACCAGAATGCATGGAAAGATGTTTACCTTCCCACCAAAGTGGGCCCTATTTATCTGCTTGCAATTTCTTGCTTTTGAGCTGCTAGGTTGGCAGGAGCTGGGACAGAAATGGCAGCTCACTCCATCATGCAGTATCCGGGAATCAAACTCTGACCTTCCAGTCATCGAGTTCAGTGTCTTAACCACTTGAGCCACCGCAGCCAATGCACATCACACCGCACATTACCCCTAAACATCACACTGCAGCCTCTGCACATCACAACACAGCCCCTACACATCACAGAGGTAATGTGTAGACAAACAACTTTGAAATGCGGTGTGCAGATATTTCTACGGCAGCTGGTAATGGCTGAGCAAATTCAGGATACTGCTAACCACTTAGGATCACTTCTGGTGGTAGTGCAGTACTAGCATTACTAATAATTGTGTAAGATGTAAGTCTTGCAAGCAGGCTATGTGGCTTTTATTGGGCCTGGTTGTCTTCTGCACTCCACTGCTGTCTCTGTGCACTGAGCACACCCTATTAAACATTTTATATATTATATATAGATTAATAGTACTGGGAGTAATAAAGAGGATTAAGCAACAACCTCCCCGGCCTACTCCCAATACTCCCCTTGGCTTAGGCTGCTCACAAGGAATTCTCCAGATCTGGAAAGCTACCTACTACCTCCTCTGCTCTGATCATTCTCCAGCTCATCAGCATGTTAATGAGAAGCCATCCTAATTAATAGGCTCAATCAGGAAAGCAAGAAGATATGATCCTGGCTGTCTGTCATTTGCCAGGTTCCCTCCCTGGCTTCTCCTCTCTTGAAGCTGTCCTGCTGCTGCCACCATCATCCTTCCCACAGATGCAGACACTCCAGTGCGATCGGCTAATGAAAATAAATAGTTGTGATGGGCTCGTTTGACAATCCAATTTAATTAGTCCTTGGACCAGATATGAGCATTTCCAGAGTGGAAACTCTTAGAGATTCATCCGTCTTCTCCACCGCCCTACCGACCACCTCCTTCTGATGGTATTTCACAAAGAGATAGTAGAGTTGATTTCCTGCTCAGTTGAGGAGCCAGATGTGCCTGTCTCTCCAGATGTGGTGGGGTCAGCTCCCATCAGCCTTCACTATGCTGATGGGCATTGCAGTCAAACAATATTAGACAGTACACAATTTGCTCACCACCTGCGTTAGGTTGCGCTTGTCGATTTTGGGTTGGGCTGACAGGCTGTTGAACATTTCCTGCCCTCTCCTTACCACTGTGGGGGAATGTTATTATATGGCAGGGATTCTCCACCTGTGGTCCGTGGGCTGGATGTGGCCCACGGCATCATTTCATATGCGCCCCCACTGCCTCCATCACACCAGGAAGTGCCATGTAGTGGAGGAAGGGCAAAATGGCTGTCCGGACCCCAAAGCTGTCTGAGGGAGCCTGATCTGGCCCCCGGCTTTAAAAGGTTGAGAACTCCAGTTATATGGCCACTGACCTTGGGATGGTCACACTCTCTCAACCTGATCCTACCCTACAGGGTTGTCGCTGCTTGTGAAGACATAAGCAGAAGGGAAGATGTGAGAGATATCTCTCATGGCTTAGTGGGTTGGAGTGCTTAAATTCAGAGCCAGGGATCTGGAGTTCAAATCATCGCAGAAAGAAGGGCAGTTAAGAACTTCATTTCAGTTTAATTTCTGATAAGAATTTCTGCCTATCTGAGTCAGGGGAAAAAATCAGATTTAAAAATTTTACATATGGCAGAATCCAAATTTGACAAGTTCATCCCTTTATGGGCGGCATACAAATCAAATAAATGAATGAATTACCCCTTTAGACCAGGAATTATCAACCTTTATAAGCCGGGTGCCAGGTCACACTCCCTCAGACTGCTTCAGGGGCCGGACGGTCATTTTGCCCTTCCTCCACCACATGGCACTTCCTGGTGTGGTGTAGGTGGGGGGGGGGGGCACATGAAATGGCATCATGGGCCACATCTGGCCCACAGGCTGCAGGTTGAGAATCCCTACCTTAGGCCTTTCACTGCTTAGGGACTTTGACATCTGGATTTCAATTCCTGTAAATTTGGTTATTATTTTAATGCAGAATTAATGTTGACACCCATTTTGATAAGTTCTGCTCTTAACCAGCTGAAGTGGCTCTAATTTATGTAAACCCCATTGTTTTATTTGCCAGGTCTCCTTCTTTTGAAAAAGAAATATGTGATCTTTTGCTCTTTGCTGAAAGAATAGAACACTAGAAACATTAGACTTACATTTAAACTGTTGGTTGAAATGGGCTAACACAGATTTCCCCTCTGAAAACATTAGTAGCATGTTATGATCAGGCCATGTTTTCGTTATACATTACTATTTTTCACAAACATATGCTGAAAAACAGCAGAAAGAGGCTGAAAGTGGGGAAATAACCACCCTAAATGTAATTTTACATTATAATTTTTCAGAAGTAAAGAGTAAGCGATATTTGTTACACTAAAAAAACTCATGTTACCGGTGATTATACTGTTTTGCCAAAATAATGTTGTTATGCTCTCGTTACCCAGGAAAGCAATGTGTTATAGATAATGACATTATTTGTAGCGGGTGATTTCCAAGCACTGGAAAATTCCTCTAATGTATGGGCTGGATATATTTTTTCAAATAAGCAGGCAAAACAAAAAAGGAGCTTGTTGGAGATAATGCAACAAGGATCTTCTACGCAGCAGATCCAATGACTATACAGTAAAACCCCAACTTACAAATGCCCCGAGTTACATAAAATTCAACTTACATAATGATTTTGTGCTGAAACCACATCCCGATTTACACAATTTCCTATGGGTTTGCTTTGAGATACATAATGATTCTTTTTCCTATGGGTTTGTTTTGAGTTACGTGATGATTCATTTCCCTATGGGTTTGCTTCGATTTACATAAACAATTCATTTTTCCTATGGGTTTGCTCCGAGTTACCTAAAAAAATAATAATTTCCCCTATGGGTTTGCTGCGATTTACATAAAAACTGATTTAAGAAAAGGCCTACGGAACGGACTTTTCCCCCCATAAGTAGGGTTTTTACTATACTTTCCAAAGCTCTAGCCTGAAAATGTTACAGTACTCCTGCCAGCCTAGCAGTTCGAAAGCAAGAAATTTCAAGTAGATAAACAGGTACCACTTTGGAGGGAAAGATAACACTGTTCCGTGTGCTCCAGTTTCTCATCATGCCTGCCACATGACCACAGAAAAGATGAGCATTACCCCCTAGAGTCAGATACGACTGGATTTTGAGCAAGGGAGACTTTTAACTTTATCTATTCAGAGGTAGACTTCTTGTACAGTTGGAAGGTCTATACAACCACGTAGCCATCAAGGCTATTTGTTGTCGATAGGCCTTCCACCTCCTGGAATTTGCCTCATTCCCTTTTGGGAACCTACTGTGCTAGCCACTTTAGTGGGGAAGCCTTCCACCAGTATGACCCCCCAAATGTTCACCATGGCTTGGACTTCTGGCCTCCTGAAAGGGTGGGCTGTCAATGCCACCGATTTCCTTTTCACAAGCCTTTCCTCATCTAGTGCCCTCCAGATGCATAGATACACAACTCCCATCCCAGGGGTTGTCATGAGACACATCTGGAGGTCCAAGATTGGGAAAGGCTGGAGGGGAAGAATGTCCATGTGTGTTTTTTCTGAAGACGGCAGCCTCCGCTTGTACAGAGCTATAATGCGCAGATGCAACTGGCCAACCCAGTAGATGCTTTGTGGAGGTGCGGGCTTGATCCAGGAAGCTACTCAGTGTGAAAGGCCAGGATATGTACCACCACATGGCTGGTCCTCTCCTGTTCTGTTTGTTCCCACCTAGGTCCACCACGTTTCCTAGATGCTCAAGGCCTCTGCCCTTGGTTCAATGGGGGCAGGTTGGCTCAAGGGGCAGCAAAATCCACCTCCAGATACTGTCCACTCAACCCCCTTCTCTCTCTCCCTTCCCTACCCAAATCCCCATGGCAGTGACCTCTGGGTCCCCTGCCTGCAAGCCCAATCGACTGTCCTCCATCTTCGATGCAACGGTCTCCTAGGCAACCGCATCTGACCCCGGCCGGCTCCAAGGACCAGCCTATCGATTGCAAAGATAATAAATGGACAACAGCAATGTGCCCATTTCCAATGCGCGCACACACACGTGTCATGTGTGTGTGCGCGTGCATGCGCAAAACGCCTGACCCATTTCTTCTCTCTTGTCTAGTTCTTTGATGAAGTCTCAAGATGTTGGTGTTTTTTTTAAAATCCTCTGGGTAGAGGCAGAAGGAATAATTGGGTTAACGCTTTCTAAGCCACAAGGCTCAAACAGGCCACGGCCTTGAGACGGCACCAGAAACCATCCAGATAGTGGGACGGAATGGCTAATTGGACCAAAACATAACCACCTGCGCATTCTCCTTTCGCTTTTGGAAAGATGTTTTAGCTAGTACAGCATCTTTCCAAAGAAGGGGACCTGGAAAAAACCCTTGCTCCCTGGCAACGCTTGGCCAGAGAGGTGCTGAAAATGAAGTTGCTCTTTAGTCATCATGACCTGAATGTCTTCTCGGCCCCTTTCCAGATGTGTCAATGAGTCCATCTTTTAAAAGCCATCTCAGTTAGAGGCCAGGATCCAATGGCAGGAAAAGCCAGATTTGCAGGATTGGTGAATTCACCCCAGGCCTGAGTCTGAATTTCACAGGAAGTAGCCGATGTACTGAAACAGCTTCAGCACCTTGGACAGCACACGTAAAATCCAAAGCAAGACCAAAAGTGGGTTTACTGCCCCCACCCAAACGCTCCAAAATGGGACTGCGGTGGCTTAGTGGTTGAAACACTGAACTTGATGACTGGAAGGTCAAGACCCGAGTGCTGCATGATGGAGTGAGCTCTCACCCCCGTCCCAGCTCCAGCCAAACTAGTAGTTCGAAAGCAAGAAATTGCAAGTAGATAAACAGGTACCGCTTCGGTGGGAAGGTAAACAGCGTTCCATGCACTCTGGTGTCTAGTTATGTCTGCCACAAGACCACGGAAATGTCTGCAGATGAAGACAGCACTGGTGCTTTGGCTGTAAATGGAGATGAGAGCACTGTACCCTAGAGTCGGATATGACTGGCTTTTGAGCAAGGGAGACCTTGACCTTTTACTCTCTGAAACTCACAGGCAACAGCCAAAGGAGCACAACAGGGCCTCCGCTCTCCCTTCGATGGTCAGAAGCAAACTTGGGCAGGCAGCTGAATCTTGCTTCCACACAACAGGACAGAGTTCTGACCGAGGATGATGGGATTTCAAGTCCTACACATCTAGGAGGCTTGACATTGGAGAGACAGTGACCTCGCACTAATGGCATAATTAAAAAGCTGTCTCAATATGATCTCTCAAAAAGAGAACAACAAGGATAGAGACGAGAGAACCGACATCGCTTGGAGGTCGCACCATCCAGAGACGCGAAAGAGCTCGCCAGAGTCGAGAGTCCCGGCGTGGGTGACACTGATTGCTCTCCCGATGAAAGCGGGGATGCTACGCTACCACAATCCATTAAGGAGGAGGAGGAGGAGAGAGTCAAGCACTTAATTTACGTGGTGCGGATGAGCACCCCTCATCCATTTAGGCCGAGCGTGGCCAGGGTAGCGAAATCTAGGATGGAAGAAGGCGGCGAAAGATGTCATTAAGGGAACTGGGACCGGAGTGGGATTCCATAGTGCGCAAACTCTTGAGATGAAAGAGGAAGGGTCCTGGAAAGGTGAGCTAATGGGCCCGGCATGGATAGCTTGAGAGAAGGGTGGTAAAAAGCCTGCTGATGGCGCCGAGTTACACTTCAAAACCCTCCTTTAGCCAGCTTCGCCTTAGGAGAAGAGGCACATCAAAACTTGGCATTCAAGAAGCCCTCGCTCTTCAAGGGCCTTTTTCCTGCCAGGTTGGAGTGCTTTTCAGAGAGAGGATTCAGCTTTCTCTTTCCTCTCTCATCTACTTTCTTCTCCTCTTTCCCTTCTC
Organism: Bradypodion pumilum; assembly: GCA_035047305.1. Lineage (NCBI taxonomy): Eukaryota > Metazoa > Chordata > Lepidosauria > Squamata > Chamaeleonidae > Bradypodion > Bradypodion pumilum. The sequence continues at coordinate 4,770,675 of JAWDJD010000018.1, forward strand.
CTTCTCGTCTCAGGCCTTCGCCACCTGCCCAGTCCAAACCCCACTCCTGTGACATGTTACGTCAAGAAAACAAAGCCTCCTGCAATTTCAAGTCCGTATTTTCTCACCAAATCCTCCCACAATTGACTTTACACAAAAGCTCCAAAGCCAAAGCCAATATCGGATACATCTTTTGGGGTGGGGGTGGTGGACATTTCAGAGCTAGATGGGCTCCAAAAGACACACGTTTTAGCTTAGGAAGGGGCAGGGTTTTTTAGTATTTAAGGATGTGGAGCCCAAGAGAATACTTGAAGGGTAGTTAAATGTATGAAACATGCTTCCCTTTCTAGGGAAATCCAGGACCTGTGGAAGAGCTGCTCTGAGCTGCTACTTTCTGACTCCCAAGTCTACTGGTCCCTATCAGCAGAGCCACCACTAGCAGTACCACGGAGAGCCTTTTACGTGACCCGGAAAGATGGGTGTCGAAACGATTGGGGTGGAGCTAGCGCATAGCTTGGTGGCTTTGATGCGCAGCTGTGGAGACACGCAATGGTCTGAGCTTGTGATGGTGAACCTTGGCATGCCAGGTGTTCTTGGGCTTCAATTCCCAGAAGCCCAAGTCTCTGTGAATCCACATGAATGGGTTTACTGCAGTAAACCCATTCGTGTGGATTCACAGAGACTTGGGCTTCTGGGAACTGAAATACAAGAACACCTGGAGTGCCTGTTAACCCATTCGTGTGGATTCACAGAGACTGGGCATTCTGAGAGTTGAAGTCCAAGAACACCTGGAGTGCCAAGTTTTGCTGTCACGGGTCTGAGCTCAAGGCCCATTAGGGATCCATGACCGGATCTGCATTTTCTGGGTTTGCCAAAGCCCCTCCTAACCTCCGCATGGATGGAGACACATCCTGGTGCTCAGAAGGGCTATGTTTTTCCAAAGCCACATAAAGCTTCTGTGTCTTTAAGAAACCGTGGCTGCCCGATCGATCATCAGCCAAAGGCTACTGACCTCTGGGTGGGCATGAGGGTTAAAGATCAGCGGTTCCTTCTGTTCCCACACGGGTCCAAAGGGGGATGGCCAGATGACCTAATTAGTGCCCTGCCTTTGCTTTTGGGGAGGGGGAGGGCAGGGGATGGGGAGGGGGAGAGAAGATGATGATGATGAGCAGCGTTCTGTATCTCTCTCTCTCATCTACGCACCCATATATATTTGTACAAATGCGCTGCGTGTAACCATGCAAAGCCTTGTTCATGTAGCAGAAAATAAGCCAATTTTAACCAAATGCTCAACACAAGCTATCCAGATGTTGACCAACTCAACCCCACCCCATGGATAGACTACAACAGCTGTTTCAAGCAAGCACTTGTGAGTGAGTGACTTGAGCTTCCGTTTCCCTAGTTTGCAGACTTTATTCCATGCCCCGAGAGAAAAGTGGTGTGCTGAGCAAGGGGACACAACATTGTGGACGGGAAGACTTCCTTCCCAAAGTGTGTGTCTGGCCAAGAGTCACACGTAAAAATAAACCCTTTTAATTCCACCAGTTCCGGAGTCTTCGTTTCAGAGAAGCAGCAGTTATTAGATGCTCTGGGGCAGGGGTTCCCAACCTAAGGCTTGCAGGCCGGATCTGGCCTGTGGCACCATTTCATGTGCCCCCCCCCATCCCTCCAACGACATTTGAGAAACAAAATGGCCATCCTTTTGAAGCTGTCGGGACAAAATGGCCACCCCCATTGTGCAGGCAAGGCAAAATGGCCATCTGGCCCTTGAAACTGGCAGAGAGCATGACCCGGCTCCTGGCTTGGAAAGGTTGAGAACCCCTGCTCCAAGGGCTACATGAAGGGATGGGTTTGAAGGGAAAGGCTCAATGGCTTTGGCCTGATCCCTGCCCTCCTGCAATAAGGCTGTGGTCTATTTAAAACCCTTCCATAATGTGCTTGGTGAAATCCATATTGAGCAGAATAATTACCTAATGACATATAAGACAGTGTTATCAGTGGGCTCTGCTTTTTTTAGGACGGAAAACACCATCTTAACTCTTAAGCCTCCCTGCTATAATTTTTGCCTCTGCAGGATGGAGGTATATCTTTATCCCTGATCTGCTAGATTTCTGCTTGCGTGTTTTCATGACCGCTGTCAGTGGTGGGATACAGATTTTTTTTACTACCTACTCTGTGGGTGTAGTAGGGTGGGCATGGCTTGTTATAGCAAAAATCTATTTACAGCCCTCAAGTTGCACCTTTGCCGGCAGGACCAGTGGATTCGGGCACCCAGGGTCCCAAAATATAATATTTTTTCCAGGATTCTGGGATTCCCAATATGGCGGTTTGGGCTGCTGAATTTCACACTTTGGGCAGAAGCAATGGCTGGGAAGTGTAATCGATAATGCTTTCTGCTCTCCATCTTTGCAGCATTGATGTGGATTGTGAAACAATATTTGTAAGATAACGAGGACTCTCTCCTCCCAGGCTAATACCCACCGGCCTCCCCCTATAGATTCACCCCTACAAAAGCCCAGGGCTTAGTGGCGCGGGCCAGGCTGGGTCGGTTGTGGGGAAGGGGTGGGGGACAGATTCACTAAAAAGAGGGGTGGGGGGAAGCAGCCAGAAGAGAATACTCATCTGGAATAAACAGTGTCTGTTATTGATTTAGGCCCATGGTTAGGAAGGAGAATGCGAATTGCTGCAGAGGCCTGAGCGGCCGGCACGCTTTGGCTGTACTGATCAATAGCCCAATACATCAGGCGTAACCATGGAAACCCCAGGTTGGAGATGGGGTGGCGGGGGGGGGGGTAAGTAAGAGGGGTGTGTGGATATAGGGGAAGGCATGTGCAGGCGCATATAAGGGCATGTATGTGTGCACTTGACGCACCATCCCGTCTTTTAAAGAGCGTCTTCTTAAGGTTGCACAAGCGGCAAACTGCGTTAAGGTGTTAAGAAGGAAGAGGAGGGCTCCCAAGCCTGAAAGTTTAGTTTGCTTTCTCAAGCTGATGAAGAGACTGAGATGTCGATCAAGATATTTTTAAAAAAACTTTACAGGGAAAAGCTTTTAAATATGTATATTTTTCAGGATCAGCGTGAATGACATCAGCTTCTAGGTTATACAGAACGCTTCTACTAGTTCTCAAACAAATAAGAGAACGTCCTTTTTCTCCCAGAGGATCCCTGGTCTATGGGACTCCCTGCCAGAAGACGTGGTGACAGCTGCCAGCCTTGACAGCTTCAAGACAAGTTCATGGAGGACAAGGGTATCAATGGCTATAATTATGGATACCTAAGGACAAACTCCGGGTTGGAGAGATAAGCAGGATATCTCTCAGTGTCATTTCCAGGGAATCCTAAGCAGGTGAAGGCATCTCCTTGAGAATAACCTGAAGGAAATGGTGAGCCACTGTGTGAGACAGAATGCTGGACTGGATGGGCTCATGTGGCCTCTTCCAGCAAGGCTGTTCTTATGTTCTTATGAGAACATCAGTTTCTAGATTTCACAGAACACCTTGCCTTGGGCACCAGTAGGTGCTTGGTGAGGCTTGAAGGCCTGTCCAGGGATCAGACAAATAGGAGGAGAATAGAATGCTATGCCAGATGTTGGAGAATCTGGGGTGACAATTCTCCCCCTTCCTCCCATTTATAAACCACCACCACCACCCAATACTCGATGGCCAGAGATTTGGCAGGTCAGCAGTTTGAGACCCGAGTGCTCCACGATGGAGCAAGCACCCAGCTTTGTCCCAGCTCCTGCCAACCTATCCGTTCGAAAGCAAGAAATTGCAAGTAGATAAATAGGTGCTGCTTCGGCAGTAAAGGTATCAGTGTTCCATGCGCAAAGGTGTCTAGTCATGCTTGCCACGTGACCATGGAAACATCTAAAGAAGCAGACAGCGCTGGCTCTTTGGCTATCAGTGGAGAAGAGCACCGAACCCTAGAGTTTCTGAGCAAGGGAGACCTAGAGTTGATCTCCTTCTTCTGCCCTGACCTTCCACTTCCATTAAAAGGAAAAAGCTCCCATTTTTACATTCCTATGGAAATCCCTTTAATTTGCAGGAACACGGGGACAGCTAAAAGTGACAACCTAAGGATCCAAAAGTCTCTCCCTCCCACCCCAAAGTAATGAAAATCAATGCCACCCCCTCCAAATGTCCAGGACTTCTGCTCACAAAAAGCAGAGCAGCAGTTTTTGGGGGAGGAGGAGGAGCGCCCCCTGCTGATGGTCCCCGGTGCAACCGCTTGCACCGCCAGGCCAGTCATACAATTGACCAGGAGACCCTTGCATATAGCATATATAAAAATAAATAAATAGAAGAGCCATGCATAGGGTGGAATAATGGCTTGGAAAAGGACTGTGTTTTAATTCGCATGGCATTTGGGGGTCAACACACACACACAAACAAACACACACACAGACACAACCTGCTCCCATCCACCATCACTATCTCGACTCACCTGCTGTCTTGGTCGCATCGAGAAGCACATGTTCCTCCTCGGTGTGAGCCCAGGAGACTGGAATTGGGAGGAAGGGGGGCTTATGCAGATGATTCTGGCACGGGAGAAGGTGGAAAGATGGAATGACAACTGGATCCCACCCCCTTCGCCCCGATAATGCAGCCAAAAGGCTAGCTTGCCATTTTATCTCAACACACATACATGCAACAAAAAAAGCTCTGATGTGACACACACAGGGAGGTGTGCAGGGCACGCTCACACACACCCCCACACACCCACGCGCATGCACTTTGTCCCGCTGGCAAATTAAAAACAGCTGTGTTGTGGCACAGGCGTGTGAGCCGGCGAATCCACAAGACCCAGAAACATATTGTAGGGTGGTTATTGATTTTAATTCCCCCCTCCCCTTCCAGCGGATCAATGCGGCCCCAATCGATACGCCGAGTGGGAGATTCACCCATGTGGCACACACTCAAACATGCACGCTCCCTCTGTTCCTTTCTCTCTCTCTCTTTAATACACTCACACACTCTTGCCTATGGACAAAGCTCTTAATGACAAGGAGATGGCCTGGTTTTTCTGGAAACGGGCCTGACTTGTGTCCCGAATGTGATGGAGAGGTGGAAAATGTTTATAACTCACTCTTCCAGCATGGCCTGAATAAATACGGACCTGCTTGATTGTCATAAAGGACATCACCGCAACATGGAGAGCGCCACATTAGTGGGTGAAGATTTGGGGCACAAATGTGTGAAATGGCTCAGGATCCATTTATCTTGAGGGCCTTTTCCTGCTCCTGTGTAGACTTGCAGGCATCTCACGGTTGGTCACAGAAGGGCTCCGCAGCTCAGGTGAAATCTACAAGGCCTTTTCTGCGGTTAGCCCCATCGAATATTCCTGCCCCAACTTCACCCCGATGTCTACGTGGCTCTTTCTCTGATGGTGCTTCCATAGACTTCAACAACTTGGATATTAGAGCTCGCTTATAAATGAGCTTAAAGCTTGAGAAAGCGGGTCTAAACTTTGCACCAAAGTAGGAAAACTCAGTTGCGCAAATATTGGATGAGTCACACCTGTGTGTTGTTGCAGCAAAAAAGGCTAATGCAGTTCTAGGCAGCATTCACTGAAGGAGACGGGCTCCATTCCGCTTCGGGAAGGATTGTTGATGAGCTGGAACATGTGTGATATTGAAGGGCATGAGACTTTGGGGTCTTCCAGAGTCCTGGTAGATATCAGCTAGAACAGGAGTGCCCAAACCTTTTGGGCTGCGGGCCGGTCACGTGGTTCAGTGAGCCAGTCACGTGGTTCCTCCCACTGGAAGTGGAAGTAAAACACACCTTGCAATCTGTTTTGCAACAGGATGAGATAGATTTTTAGGCTGCCATTTTCTCTGCTTAAACCAGGGGTGCCCAAAATACAGCCCATGGGCTAGATCCGGCCCCCGACACCAATTCATCCAGTCTGTGCCACCCTCGCCGGGCACGTTTTACTTCTGCTTCCAGGAATGGCAAGGGTGGCGTGGGCTGGATGAATTGGTGTTGTGGTCCGGATCCAGCCCATGGGCCGTAGTTTGGGCACCCCGTATGTACTCATCTTTGTGGGGTCGGGTCCTGGCGCCGGTTCTTGTGGTCCCCATCAGTGTTTGTCTGCGGTTGGCCCCACATTTCATGTTGTTTCCAACACACAGATAGAACTGATTTTGCACCATTCGACTCTTCTCAAATCCATCCTAGGCGGACGGATGAAAGCGCCTTTATGGGAGGGATTGAATGATTTCTCTCTCTCTCTCTTGATCATATTGATTTTAAGAGTCATTTCGAGCCAGCCTTCCGACCGTCTCAGCCCCAAGGATCTTAAAACGCTTGGCAGTTTTTATTTTGGACCTTCAATCTATTTTAAAATTTGTTGTAACCCCGACCGCGCCGCCATTTGCAGCAAGGAATAACAAATCGTCGGGATATATCAGCCAAAGGACTGCGGAGAGCCATGGAGGGTGGGCTGCGATCGATCGATTAGGGTTTCTCTCTCTTTCCCTCAATCTCTTTCTTGTTCTCTTTTCCTGGGTTGTAAAAACTCATCATGCAATTTCCTATGTACAGGTTGGGAAAAGGCACTCCTGTAACAGAAATAAACATAACAATGTCCAGGTATTTCAGAGAATGACTCTATGCAGACTTTGTATGTGCCCAAAATACAGCCATGGTTGGGTAAGAGAGACCAGTGGAGGCTCTCCTACAACTTTCCAAAAAGCATGTTTATGTCCTCTCCCAAATAATTCTCTGTCCATAAAGGAGTGTAAAAAAGAAAAGAAAAGAGAAAGTCAAATTCTGTGCAAGAAAGTCTCCAGAAAGTGCATTGATTTACAATTTCCCCCCAAAGCACTAAAATGAAATTAGATGGAGAATGGCAGCAACATTCATTGTTTTGTATGTACGTATGCATGTAGGAACTGCGGTGGCTTAGTGGTTAAGACGCTGAACTTGACGACTGGAAGGACGGCAGGTCAGCAGTTTGAGAACTGAGTGCTGCACAACAGAGTGAGCTCCCGTCTTTGTCCCAGCTCCTGCCAACCTAGCAGTTCGAAAGCAAGAAATTGGAAGTAGATAAACAGGTACCACTTTGGTGGAAAGGCAAACAGTATTCCGTGCCTAGACACTCGGGTGTCTAGTCATGCCTGCCACATGTCCACGGAAACGTCTGCAGATGCAGACAGCGCTATAAACAGAGATGAGCACTGAACCCTAGAGTTGGATATGACTGGCTTTCGAGCAAGGGCGACCTTCACCCTTGGTTGATGCAGCAAGAGTGCCTCTGAGCCATAAGCAGAGTATCTCCCCACCCACCCCACCCCGGCCGCCCCACCCCGGCTGAAATTAGAGCAGATGCCCGGAAAAAAGAATTTTCCAAGAGTTTCATCTTTTGGTAGAAAGAAGTTGTTTCTGCTAGAAGGGGAAGAGGGATTGTTTTTAGGATAGGGGTACCCAAACTTTTCAGCCTGTGGGCCAGTCATGTGGTTCAGTGGGACGGTCACATGGTTCCTCTCACTGGGAGCAGAAGTAAAATGTGCCTTGCCGTCTGTTTTGTAACAGGATGAGATAGATTTTAGGCTGCCATTTTCTCTGCTTAAACCAGGGGTGTCCAAACTACAGCCTGTGGGCCGGATCCAGCCCCTGACACCAATTCATCTGGCCCACGTCACCCTTGTCACTCCCGGAAGCGGAAGTAAAATGCGCCTGCTTCCAGGAGCGACGAGGGCAGCATGGAACAGCTGAATTGGCGTTGGGGGCTGGATCCGGCCCATGGGCCATAGTTTAGGCACCCCTGGTTTAGGGAAAAGAACAACTCCATTTGTTTTTATTTGGGGGAATCTCTCTCTCCTTCCGCCTCTTTCTCCTTCTTTCTTTCCCCCTTGCTGAAAATGTTTTATCGAACGTTCCCCAGCAGCCAAGAACTTCGGAGCCACCCAGCCAACAGTCCTAATTCTTGTCTTCCCCGTTGCCATAGCTGCAGCGCAATTCCGGGTGTATTGATGTTCCCCCATTGATCTGTGCAATGGTGCGGTGTCTGGACATGAGGCACAGCCATTGTGCCGGGGAAGCTGACAGACACCAATCAATACCACCCTACGCCTCTCCCCCTCCTTGCCATTTTCCACACACACCCAACCTTCCCACCCATTTTGCATCGCCACCACCAATCCCTTAGAACAACGATGGCGAACCTTGGCACCACAGCTGTTCTTGGACTTCAGTTCCCAGAAGCCCAAGTCCCTGTGAATCCACACTGCATACGCACAGTAAACCCATTTGTGTGGATTCATGGGGACTTGGGCTTCTGGGAATTGAAGTCTAAGAACAGCTGGAGTGCCAAGGTTCGCCATAGAACCTCCACGGCTCATCTCACACTTCCACAAGGCCTGATATATATAATTCCACTTCTATCCTGCCACATCGCCCTTAGTTCACTTTCTGGGCAGTGCACAAGGGAATTAGCATTTTGCCTCCAACACGCTGGGCACTCTTTTTGACCAACCTTGGAAGGATGGAAGAGTTGGAGTCAAAATTGACCCCAGTCAGGATCGAACTCACAACGTTTTGGGCTGCAGGACAGCAATTTAACCCCTGCACCACCAGGGCTCTATAAGGACAGGTTGCTTCTTCTTTGTGGTTCCCTGTGAATCCACATGAATGGATTTACTGCACGTACACAGGTTTTTGTGTGTGAAAAAAAGTCAGTCGTGTCCGACTTTAGGGGACGGTGCTCAACTAGACTCAACATAGGCTTTAAGCTGGGTTTCAAAGCTTGGCCTAGAGTTAGTTCCCTCTAGAAAACTTCATTCTTTTCCCCCTATCAGATGGATCAAATCTGCTGGGTGAGAAGAAAAACACGTACATGGAAACTCAAGGACAAATTGACGTGGAAGCCATTTTGCGCCCTCGTGCCTTGAAAGCAGGGTCATGTTTGTTTTCCGATGCGCACCTTTCGCCTTCTACATAATGTGTTTGACAGGGCAAAACCCAATTTACATGATTTCTGCTGCATCTGGGAAGAGCAAGGCTTCTTTCCCACCACTTACCCTTTCAGCGGTAACGATGCTGCTAATAATACTCAGCCACACATTAAAAGCCCATCTTTGGTTTTTTGAGCGGGTGTGTGTGTTGTTGTTGTTTATATAATGGCCATCATGGACTCACTTTAGTTTTGGCGGGGATGTGAGATGGAACATCAGATAGATGGGTTCAGGGATACGCGGCGACTGGTTATATAAGCTCATGGACGCACAGCCTCAAATATTCTGGGTCAATCAATTCAGAATAAAGAACAGCCCCAACTTCTGTACAGTACTCCTAAATTGCTTAGTATCCCTTCCATCCTTGGAGGGGGGGGGGGGAGGAAAAACGAGAAAGAAAATTAGTAAATCTTGCTGCTTTGTTTCAAGGAGAACAAATTTCCCTTGCAAACGGCACACAGAGGAATCTAATCAAGATCCATTTGCCTAAAGCAGTGGTGGTGAACCTATGGCACGCGTGCCAGAGGTGGCACTTGGAGCCCTCTCTGTGGGCACCCATGCTGTCACCCCAGGACAGAGTTTGCCCCGCCCCTCTGCCCAGCAGCCCAATGGGACCGTTTCCTCCCTCCTCTGTTGCTGTGCCCATTTTGTGATAAATAAGTGGGTTTTGGGTTGCAGTTTGGGCACTCGGTCTCTAAAAGGTTCGCCATCACTGGCCAAAAGCATCATTTCTCAACCTTTGGTATTTGGATTTCAATTCCCAGAAGCCGAAGTCAATTCCCCAAAGCACTGATCAGCCAATGTACTGGCTTAAGCTTCTGGGAATTGAAATCCCCCCCCTGTGTGGCGCATTGGGAACCATTGGTCTAAAGCCTAGAAGGAAGCTTTGCGGCTGAAGTTCAGCATTGTTTTGGTGTTTCTCCATGTTCAGACATACTGTATCAAGCCTTTGATGGATCCTGGCAACCAAAGGCCCCAGCGGATCTTCATCTGCCTCCTGTTATTGAAAGGAGTCTAAATTTAGATGCTTGCTAAAGCGCTGCACCTCTCTTTAGCAGTTCCATTTTGTGTTGGCCTGAATTATTAACTCCGCTTGCTGTCAGCCTGGTTACCCCTGTCTGGGTAGCCCACTAATAGCCGCCTTTTCATTTGTGTCTCTCCCAACTTAGGAGTTGGATGGAGTGAGTTCTTCTTGTTGGAAAACTGGGGCCAAGTTTTGAAAGGATGCTCGCCCCCCCTGGCGGAAGACTGCAGGAGTGCCGGCCCAGAAGAAAAGCCACACACACACCCCAAAAAAACTTTATTTCTGGACTGATTTGGGGGCTAAGGGTGGGCGAGCAGGTGTTTAAATGGTGGGAGAAATCCTGTCTTGCTATTTGGGCAAAATGAATCCAGAGGACAGAAACTCCGCCAGGTGAGAGTTTAGCAAGGGACACTTGCCCTTAATATGTCGAAAACACGATGCCAGCTCTGGAATTAGGTCTTTTAGCAAATGGAGAAATAAAAGATGGAGTATCTATCTTCTCTGGGGTCTGCATTTGTAAAAGAAAAAAGAGCCTCAAAGTTTGCTTGTTTGTTTTTGACTACAGATGCCATTAACTATTTGCCTAGGATGCAGGGATATGGCTGGAGGATTCTGGGAGTTGTGATGTTTTCCCCCCCAAACTCAGGTAAAGGTAGCCCTTGCTCAAATGCCAGTCATATCTGACTCTAGGGTTCAGTGCTCATCTCTGTTTATAGTCAAAGAGCCAGCGCTGTCTGTGTCTCCAGGTGTTTCTGTGGACATGTGGCAGGCATGATTAAACACCAGAGTGCAGGGAATGTTGTTTACCTGAAATGGTCCCTATTTAGTAAAGGTAAAGGTTTCCCTTGTTCGAAAGCCAGTCCTATCCGACTCTAGGGTTCAGTGCTCATCTCTGTTTCAAAGCCGAAGAGCCAGCGCTGTCTGCTTCTGTAGACATTTTCGTGGTCATCTGGCAGGCATGACTAGACACTAGAGCGCATGGAACACTGCTACCTTCCCAATGAAGTGGTCCCTATTTATCTATGGTACTTGCAATTTCTTGCTTTCGAACAGCTAGGTTGGCAGGAGCTGGGACAAAGACGGGAGCTCATTTTCTCCTGCGGTACTCGGGAATCGAACTGCTGACCTTCCGCCTCCCAGTCAGCATAGCCACTTGAGCCACTGCAGTCCAAACTTAAGGAAGGAACAAATAATACCCCAAGGGTACTCTGTCATGCAGTACCTGGGAATTGAACTCCGACCTTGCAGTCAGCGAGTTCAGCGTCTTAACCTCTTGAGCCACCGCAGTCCAAACTCAAGGAAGGAAAAAAAATACCCTAAGCGGTAGCCTTCCTTCCCTCTCAAACCAACTTGTTGCTATATTCATTTTGCTAGAAGACCCTTTCAATTTCTCAGAGGTTGGCCCTTGTTCATAAAAGCAACAGACACCAGTGGAGTCCATGACTTTCATTTGAGGCATGTCGTGAGTCTCCCCTGAGTTTTAGTCTGCAGGCAGGATTCAGCACTTTGGAGAGCTCCTCTAAAGAAAATGGAAAGTAAAATCGAGCAATGGATCCAAAAGGCCACCATGACAGCTTCCAGGGCTGTCTGGCCATCGAAATTGACTCAGAGAGCGTGACCCGGCCCCAGGCTTGAAAGGGTTGGGAATCCCTGTCTTAGAAGTTTTGCTCCAAACTGGAATTATGTTGGGAATCAGCATTCCTTTAATTGCCAAGTTTGGCCCAAGTTAAGATCTGGGGCGCGAAGAAGTGGGAATGTTTTATTTTAATGCGTTTTTATGTGCGCGTTGCTGTTGTCTTTTAAACAACTGGCCATTGAGTCTAGCATCATTTCCCGTCTCCGTTTTGCCCTAACGACCAAGGGTAAGATACAAAAGTTGCATCTGGCATGGACCATTACACACAAATTGATTTCTTTCCCATGCTTCCTACTTCCTTTCCTACCCACGCGGAAGGCTTGAAAGAGTGGGCAAAGGAGTCTATATTCCCACCGGAGAGGAGTTCTTCAAGGGCCAGCTCCTCTCTTGATGGAAAGGTGCCTCTCTCGATGCGATCGGAGAACACATCTGAAGGCAGATCTCCTTTATTGACTAATGGCTAATGGGCCCGCTGGGGACCGGGTGTGAAAGAGTGTCAAAAGTAAATAAGGTGCCTAAAAGTCAAGAGTCCCTCAGCATGTCCAAGAAGCAGTATCTCTGAGCATGCAAAGAGTTCATGTCACTGCCAGCTTTGATATGTGCAGCCCTCCTAGCCTTTCAATGGCTTTCCCACAAATACACAGTATGGCCTTGTTAAGTCCGATCGAATGGCCACCTAGTCTTATTTTCAGTGAAAAGTCTTATGCTGTTTAGATGTTGCCAAGAACTGCAGTGAATGCATTTCTCTGGGCTTGATGCACAGCCCATGGTCATCAAAGGAGGACCGCTTTTGCACATGGAGGCTCTGCTTTGATCTTATGACTGTAACCACAAGACCACAATTAACCGAAGCTAATAAAAGAAACAACATTTTTGAGCACATCCTTCTGGGAGAACAAGCCGGTTTGTTCCGTACATGATGCTTCTGCTCTGGGCTTCTTGAATAAAGGGGGGGAAATGATAAAAGAAGAGTGAAAATAAATGTTGTGCCCTTTGGGAGGCATATTTATTTATGTATTCAAACCATTTCTATTCAACCGTAATCGCTCTTTGGAATAAAATATTATCGGTAGGGCTTGGAACAAGAAACCCTATTGAAATCTCAGTGAAAACAATTTCACAGATCGTTTCGTTTTCGTGTCAGAGATTACTCTGGGTTGAAAGGATTTTTGCAGGGGGTGCCCCAATGAGGCTCCTTTCATGCCCCCCATCATGCAGCTCTCGGGAATCGAACCAGTGTTTCCAGTCTCCAAGCCTAACCGCAGAAATGAACATCATCTGCTTGGCCTGCATCCAAAGATACACCATGTGAAGGCATTCAAAGGAGCTGATCTCATGGACTTTGCATTTTAGTTAGTACCAAAAATTGTTATTTTTTTAAAAATAAATATGTTTTTGGGTAACCGCATGTAGCGAATCAGCTCTCCACAAGGATCAAAAGCCCCTCACTTGGGGGTTTAGCTATTTAAAACGAACTGTGATCAGGCAATCTTCGCATGCTCAGAAACACTCAGGACACGCACCCTGCGCATGCGCATGTTTAGCAGGAGTTCTTTTTCGGAATCCACTTTTATTCCTTGATTGACATGCCGCGTCAGTTTACTAGGGCATGATTTCTCCCCAACGGCTGTTCTTATAGGTCCATCCATCCGCTTCCCTTATTCCTATTGGTCGAAGAGGATGCCCATCTAATGCCTAACGTTCTCTTTATCCTAGTTTAAACTGCCCTCTTTGCCCTGTCTTTCTTTGATATCCGCCCTTTCAATCTCTCGGAAAGGGCGCATGCGGTTGGTCGGTTCTGAGAATGGCCCGCCTCCTCGGCCTGCCTCGCGCCCTGATTGGCGCGCCGCTCCTCCGCACGCGCTAGAGAGAGGGCGTGGCCAGCGTTAGAAAGGAGGCGGCGCCGCGGCGGCGAAGGAGGCCATTTTGGCTCGGCTGTGCAAGTGACAGGCAAGCGGGGAAGGAGTCGGAGCGCCGGCCTTGCTTGGGCCCAGCCCAGCGCCTCAGCCTTCGCCTTCCTCGGCTCCGGCTTCCTGGTTCGCCATGTCGGACACGCTTGCTGGCGACCGCCGTTCTGACGAGACCGGTGAAGAGAAACAGGTAAGAGAGGGAAGGAAGGCTGGGAGGGGGTGCGAGTGGCCTAGCTTGATAAGAGAGAGAGAGCCCTGATTGGTTCCCCTTCCCGTCACTCGTGGCAATGCTATCCTCCGATTGGCTGGCTGGGAGTTATGCTCCGCGCTCATTGGTCGCTGCGTTTTGCACGGGCGGGCCTTTCCGGTGTTTGGGGAACCGTTGGGACCAAAGAGAGTGGGGAGAAAATGAAGCCTTAGAGATGCAACGTAGCTTCATTCTTCCGGTTGTAAAACGGTCACGGCATGTTGGGGGGGGGGGGGTTGAAAGGAAAGGGATGGGGTGACGTCAAGCCTTTGGACCCTTGTAGGTTCACTTGGGGACCGGAAGTGTTAAGTGGGCCTGAGATGCCCAAAGTTTACCTGCCTCTGTCCTAGCCCCTTCCCTATCTGGGTCCCTGCATGGACTACAACCCCCATTATCCCCCACTGAGTTCAATACACATGAAGGCATTCAAGGGGTGGGGAGGCTGCTTGTGTAGGATCAAGAATTGGCCTTTGGTCTGGGTTTTGGCCCCAAATAGCAATAGGCCTACAATAGAGGATTGTGCACTCCTGTGTAGCGAGTTCTAGATTAAAAACACAGCCCAAAATTGGCCCAAGGCTTGCACTTTCTAGACTCCACCAAGGATGCAAACTTCTGCGGCTGTGAAATCTGCCTCCAACATGGCGTGTGTGTAAGTAGCCTGCAAGGTTTCTTTTTTTGCTAAGGGACTGCAGTGGCTCAAGTGGCTAAGATGCTGACTGGGAGGCAGAGGGTCAGCAGTTCGATTACTGAGTACCGCAGGACAGAATGAGTCCCCGTCTATGTCCCAGCTCCTGCCAACCTTGCAGTTCGAAAGCAAGAAATTGCAAGTAGATCAATAGGGACCACTTTGGTGGGGAGGTAAACAGCATTCCGTGCACTCCGGTGTCTATTCTTGTCTGCCACATGACCACGGAAACGTCTGCTGGCTCTTCGGCTTTGAAACAGAGATGAGCACTGAACCCTAGAGTCAGATACGACTGGCTTTCGAGCAAGGGAAACCTTAAATGTACAGCAAGCATGTAGGATTTTAGTGGTAAGAGCACGAAAAAGGTGACGTGAAAGTAACCCCAAAATGTAGGAAAGAGGTAAGTGGAAGAGGATGAATCATTCTGCCTTTCTGTGGCTGACAGAATTAGCTGGTGGGGGGGGTGTGGTTCACACTTGCAAATAAGTCCAGGAAGGGGGGTTGGTATATCTGTATGCACCTTTATTCCTGTAGTGGTCATTTGAGCACAGCACAGGGAGTTATTATTACCGGTAAGTTAGTTTGGAACATAGTCCTGTCTAATTATAATTACCCCTTTTTCCTGACACTGTTGCTATGGATTGCTGCGGTGGCTGACCAGCTCTTTTGGGAGGTGTTGCAAGACCGGTATGTGAATGCTGACATAGCAGAGGAGCAGTGCTCTTTGATTGCCCATTTGGCAGTGGTAATGCCAGCTCCTTTGCTCTTTGAATGGGTGATATTCTCTTGCCTGTTGGAACAAGCCAAGCATTTCTTTCAAACAATGCTAGATTTTTCCAGCCCAGTTGCTGCTGAGTCTAGGAGGGCTCCAAAAAAGTGGAATCTGGGGGCTTGAGACAGGCTTTCTCAATTTTGCCCCAGGCAGGAATAGGGAAATATGGATCCAGGAACATTGATCTGATCTCTGCTCATCAGGGGAGCTGCTCTTGTCCCATTTGTTGAAAGGCACTCTATTCATATTTTGCTACATGTAAAGAATGGAGAGATGGCTGTCATGATTTCTTTTCCTCAAGTTAGGTTGCTGCATTGATCTCAGGCAGACTGAACAAGTGTTCCTAAATCTGTTGATTGGAAGGGTATGCAAAGTGGGGCCTGTTCCCGAGTGATGAGCTTCCTTTGGACATTAGCTGCTGCACCTGAATGTTCATTCATCTAGTTATCTCTGGCTTACTCTCTTACTTTCTTTAAGCAGCTTTCTCCAACCTGATGCCTTTCAGATGTGTGAAAAACTTGGTCAAGAGTTGGCAAATGACAACCTTACAGATTATTTTGGACCAAAGTTTCAGGTATTCTTCACCACCGACTACTCTGGTTAAGGCAGATGAAAGGTGCAGTCCTTCAGCACCTAGAAGGTTGCATTTTATGTACACCTAAGAGAGAGGGACTGCAGTGGCTCAAGTGACTAAGACGCTGCCTGGTAGGTGGGAGGTCAGCAGTTCGATTCCCGAGTACTGCAGGACGGAATGAGCTCTCGTCTTTGTCCCAGCTCCTGCCAACCTAGCAGTTTGAAAGCAAGAAATTGCAAGTAGATAAATAGGGACTACTTTGGTGGGAAGGTAAGCAGTCATGCCTGCCACATGACCACGGAAACATCTGCAGAAGCAGACAGGACTGACTCTTCGGCTTTGAAACATGAGCACTGAACCCTAGAGTCAGATACGATTGGCTTTCGAACAAGGGAAACCTTTACCTTAAGAGAGAGGACCTTTTGTTGCTAAAGCAATAATCTGGCTAGGAATACTTTAGTGGCAGATGTAGGGAGAAGGCGGTGTAGTAGCCAGGTTTGCACAACACCCCTGCAAAGTCTCACTTTGCATGCCCACAGACAGTTTGAACTGGAAAAACATGACAAGCCGAAGAGAAGTATACATTTAAAATGGTAAGGGAACAGCTTCTGATCTCAAGCAAGCCAAGGCCCCAGGAGGAAATGACAGGAATATAGCTCAAAAGGACCCCTTATCATAATTAAAGAGAAGAGATCGATACCCTGGACAAAAAAATCATCTTACAAAAGATACCTCTTGCCTGAACAGAAGACCTTCTTTGGCTTTTGCGCTACAAGGTTTGCCTGGAAGCTTGGGAACACAGGTACCCTGGATATTCTACCTTTTCCTAAATAGAATCTGCTCATCTTTTTGTCCTTTCTCTCTGCACTATCAGACAGGATTAAGACCAGGGCAGAATAGGGCATGTGACTAACAATGGGGCTGAGTCAGCCTGGCCAAAACCAGATAAAAAGGACCTACAGAAAGTATATTTGTGGTCTGCAAAGAGTCTTCTTTCTGTATCTGCCTAAACCTCCTGCTTATCCCTGACGGGCCTCTTTGTGCTGACTTCGTTTCTTAGCTGAAATCACTTTCTTAGCCCTCCAGAATTCAGCCATTGAATTCAGCCACTAGATTATGTCACTTTCCTGAGTTCTGGTTTCTAGACCAGGACTTTTGTTATCTTCCCTCCCTTTGGATCCTTGCACATCAGTTCCTTTTTGTTGTTCCACCTTGATGCATTCCAGCTCTTAAGTAACAGAACGCCCCCCCCCCCCAAGCCAGATTGTCAGAGCTGAGGGAGGGGGCAGTTGATGGAGATAGATCAGACTTGGATTACTCATAGCTGCAAATAAATGGCTCAGAATATAATCTCTGTCAAATTTAGAATGATACGTTGAAGAGTTGGGCAGCTTGGATAGGTTGGCATTAGCAGGACAGCTTGAGTCAATCTCTAACTTTGCCACACTTTCAACATCATAAACTTGAGTAGGAGGAGACCAAGGTTGCATGATAGAAAGCTGAAGTTATTATTATATTTTATAGTGCTGCTCCTGAACATATTTACAGGAGCCTTTTGTGAGCTTTTATATCCATTGTGTTAGGACTTGTGGAGTTCCTGAAGAGAATTATAGAAATCCTAAATTGTTTAACCTGCTGCGCAGACCCTGCATGATAGAAAGTGAGGCTAGATGGCTCATAAAGTGGGTGGAATTTAGCACAATGGTTCCCATCTGAAATTCTTACTCTTCTTCTAGCCCAGGGTTGCCCAAACTTTTCGGGCCACAGGCCTGTCACATCGTTCATCGGGCCGGTCATGTCGTTCATCGGGCCGGTCACATGGTTTCTCCCAGCGGAAGTGAAATGCACCTTGCAATTTGTTTTGCAACAGGATGAGATAGATTTTAAGCTGCCATTTTCTCTGCTTAAACTAGGGGTGCCCATACTAACGGCCCACAGGTCAGATCCGGCCCACAGCACCAATTCATCTGGTCCATGCCACCCTCGTTGCTCCTGGAAGCGGAAGCAAAACATGCCCGTATGGCCTGCGGGGGCCGGATGAATTGATGTTGAGGGCCGGATCCTGCCCGTGGGCCCTGGTTCTATCCCTTATGGTGGTGGCAGAAAGCTCAGGAATTCATAAATAGGATGCATTTCTGCAGGAGGTTAAAAGTTAATGCTCTCAGTGAAGGCATCTGCTTGGGAATAATACCCTGAAGCAAATGGTAAGCCACTGTGTGTGACAGAATGCTGCACTGGATGGGCTCCTGTGGCCTCTTCCAGCAAGGCTCTTCTTATGTTCAGTGTCCATTACAGTACTTTTTATTTTCCAGGGTGTCTTGCCTGGTTCACAACCATAAGCCTCACCCTGTATGCCTGCCTCTGTTTTCCTTCCCTCATGTCTCATGCCTAATTTCTCTTTCCTTTTTTTTTTGGGGGGGGGGGAAACATTTCTGCTCTGCAGAATTATTTGCAGCTTTTCAGTTGAGGAAGGGAACTGAGGTGTGTCACATGAGCATCAAATTGAGAGGCAAACAGAGAGAGGTCTTGCTTCTTTTCTTCCAGTGCCAGAACATGGGATCCTCGAGCAAAATCAAGTGGACAATAGATTCAAAAGACTGGAACTTGAAAGGGTCTTTTGTAATACACAGAGTGTTCCTCGTCCTGACACATTCATGTGATTGTGGGACTCCATGCCTTTACTTATAGGGCTCATGCCCTCCTTATGGCCTGGCCAAAGCTAGGGAGGTATTACAGGGCTGGAGGTAAGGAAATAAATTGACAGATGTGTGCATCTCGGATCAGAAGATGGTGAAGGAAGCAGGATACAGTGTACGTTGGTCTAAATTAGCAAAGTTGTTCTGTCTTCTTAGAAATTAGATGAGGTGTGCCAAAAACTTTTCGGTCCGTGGGCTGGTCGCGTGGTTCAGCGGGCCAGTCATGTGGTTTCTCCCACCGGAAGCGGAAGTAAAATGTGCCTTGCAATCTGTTTTGCAACATGATGAGATAGATTTTAGGCTGCCATTTTCTCTGCTTAAACCAGGGGTGCCGAAAATACAGCTCATGGGCCAAATCCGGCCCCTGACACCAATTCAACTGGCCCACACCACCCTCGTCGCTTCTGGCATGGGTGTGTTTTACTTCCGCTTCTAGGAGTTTTGCGAGCCTAGTTCCCGGTCACAAAAAGCAGAGACCCAAAGAACCAACTTGCTGCGTTTCTATTGATGCACCATACATAATTGCTGTGCCTTGTACAAAAGTAGACTAGAGCGCATCTTTGCCTGCAGGCTTGGAAACGAACGCTGGGCAGACAAGCACAACACCCACCCGTGTTCCCCGAATGGAGGCTTGTGCTGACGCAGGAGTGTCTGCCCACACGGTACCAGAAAAGCTATTCTCTGTTATCCTACATAATTCCTCCTCTTCTCTTTGCATTACTCTTCTTATTTTCCTTCCCTTTTTCTGAGTCATCTTCTTTTTTCAGAGTGCTGCCAACGGATTAATGCAGCCCTCGGATGCTTCCTGGCGATTTGTGGCCATTTCCAAGGATGGGGTATTTTTCTTTCTCTTCCTTGGCTTTGGCCAACCCTTAAAAGAGGAATAAGACTTTTAAGGAGGGTGCCGTGTTTTCAGTTCCAGGTGTACTTGCCAGCTGTCCGTGATTCATCCCAGAATCATCAAACATGCTCAATTCTTAACATTTCCAATCTGGTATTTTTCCACCTCAGTCTCTTCCACTTCACTTCTCCCTCTCCCTCATTCCTCCTCTTTGTGTGTGTTTTGGGGGGACACAGATTGTAATTGGGTTTTTTGTGTGGTTACTTACGATTTTACTTATTCGGTATGCTTAATTCCTTATGCTTATTGTAAAGATTATTTAATGTGTTTTAAGATGCCCAGAATAGGAGAATATCCCAGATGGGTGGGATTTAAGTGCAAATAACAAATAAATAAGCAAAGCTTCATGAGCTGTCAGTTGAAATGCTGTGATGTTATGGTGCGATGATGATAATAATAATAATAATAATAATAATAATTCCGTGTCAGAAATTATTGAAAGGATTTTTGCTGGAGAAACTCCGCTCAGGGGATGCCCGAATGAGGCTCGTTTCATATCCCCAAGATCTTTTCCCACCGAAGTAGTCCCTATTTATCGGCTTGCCATTTCTTGCTTTCGAATTGCTGGGTTGGCAGAAGCTGGGACAGACGGGCGCTCAAATCGTCATGCAGTACTTGGGTCTTGAACTGTCGACTTGCTGGCCTTCCTGCTTCTTAACCACTGAGCCACAATCGTAATTTTGTGAAGAAAAAAATCAAAAGGGAATTTGCTTGTGCTGGTTGGAGATATCCCCAATTTTAATCAGACAGAGTGGAGTCTTGAAAAAGTAGAATGGGCAGAGATTTTGAGTTTGAAAAACCATAGGGCATTGGTTGGAGGCAAAACTAGGCAACCTAAGAAGGGCTCTGACTTGCCAGAAGTTGCATACAGAAGTTTTCTAGTCCTCCAGTTTAGGCTCTGTGCCCACTTGTTCCCCATACAGAAGATTTATGGTCTGTTTATGGCTAGCATGGCATTCTGTGAATCTCCTTGGTTTATAGCTCTGGTCAGCCTGGTCTCCTCCCTGCGTCAATAAGGAAATTGATGTGTAGGCATCTATTTTCCTCTAAGAAATTTCCTTCACTGGAAAACAAATTTACTTTATTTGAAGTCTCATTTTGTCACCTCCCAAGGGTACAAGGTAGGTACATATATATTCATAAAAGGTAGCTTTCACTTCTATAGTCCACAAATGAAGACAAGTGATATACACTCAGAGCCATTGGAAAAAGCTGGGTTTGGTAAACTTCAGGTGGAAATGCCAGCACCATTTGGGATAATTTATTTTTTAAAAAATCATGTCAGAAGCACACAAAGGTGCTTTCTGGGTTGAAAGGATTTTTGCTGGAGGAATTCTGCTCAAGGAACGCCCAAATGAGGCTCCTTTCATGTCCCCAAGATCTTTTCCCCATCAAAGTGGTCCCTTTTTATCTACTTGCAATTTCTTGCTTTTGAACTGCTAGGTTGGCAGGAACTGGGACAGAGACGGACACTCATTCCATCATGCAGTACTTGGGTCTTGAACTGCCGACTTGCTGACCTTCCAACTAACAAGGTGAGCTTCTTAACCACTGAGCCAACCCAATGCCATTTGGGGTAGTGTTGGCTCGTGTGCTGACCCACCCCCAGCGGGCACAGTGGTGCTATACAGAGAGTCTATTCAAGGAGACTCCACACAACAAAGTCCAAAGAGCAAGCCAAGCTCTGGTTACCTGTAGTTCAAGCAAGTATCTAGTCCAAAGGATGTCCAGGGATGTCATCAGGGTTGGCAGAGAAGTTGGGGTCACGGCAGGCAAGTCAAAGTCTATGCAGGTTATCCGAAGTCAATTAGGGTGTCGGTCTTTGCACTGAAGAATTGTACTGATGCGGGAAGACTGCAACAAGCTTGCTTATAAGCCTCCCAGCTAATCAGCTATCATGTGGGAGCCTTCTCTGGTACTTAGTTCTTGCTTGTTTGCGTCTCAAGTGTAGCTGCCTTCTGCACTTTGCCCTGGCTGAGGGCTGATCACTTTCAGTGTCAGACCTCTGATCTGACAGGTCATCTGCTGGGGGCAACAGACTTGGGCCAGGCACAGGCTGAGATTCCTGGCTCAGGTCATTCTCAGGTTCAGGTGCAGGCAGAACTAGGCTAGGCATAGGGAGTGTCCTCTGATCCAGGTCATCCTCGGAGTCCGATGATGACTGGATCACAACAGCTCCTAATGATTTTTGGTGTTTTAGATGAATTTGGGACCCACCATCAAAACCTTGATGATCCAGAGCAGACTTGATGTAATGGAGTAGAATGTAGGAAACATGTTTTTTAAATTGAGACCCCATGGTGTTGTGGTTAAGGTACAGTATGCAGCCGAAACTCTGCTCACAATCTGAGTTTGAGTCTGATGAATTCAAGGTGACTCAGCTTTCCATCCTTCTGTGGTTGGTAAAATGAGTATCCTTTTCGTTGGGGGCAAAAAGGCTAATTACTTTTGCACTAAGCTCCATGGGGCAGTATAGAAGTGTAGTTGCTGTGGCTATTAACACTCCAACTGCTTTGGAAACTTCTGTTGTTGAATCCCTTGCTGGCACTGTCTTTCAGGACACGCAAGAGAAGGAAGCCGTCATCCCCGAGAGAGCGGAAGAAGCAAAACTGAAAGCTAAATATCCCAGTTTAGGACTTCAGAAGCCCGGCGGATCCGACTTCTTGATGAAGAGGCTTCAGAAAGGGGTACCTTGGTTTATATCAGGGGTGCCAAAACTTTTTGGGCTGTGGGCCGGTCACGTGGTTCCTCCCACTGGAAGTGGAAGTAAAACACACCTTGCAATCTGTTTTGCAACAAGATGAGATAGATTTTTAGGCTGCCATTTTCTCTGCTTAAACCAAGGGTGCCCAAACTATGGCTCGTGGGCTGGATCCAGCCTCCGACACCAATTCATCTGGCCTACGCTACCCTTGCCGCTCCTGGAAGTGGAAGTAAAACGTGCCTGTAGGGCATGTTTTACTTGGATGAATTGGTATCAGGTGCCTGATCTGGCCCTTTGGCCGTAGTTGGGCACCCCTGGTTTATATTGTTAATTTGGGTGGGGCAGGATTGGACTGGGGAAAAAACTTATCCACCCTCTACTCAGAGACTGACAAAATTCTCACCAATGTACCAGTAAACTAGGTTAACCCAGAATGGAGTCACGTGGTTTCTGTTTTTAATCCTGCTTCCTGGATTGGCACAGAGATTGACGAAGGAAAACACGGGGCTGTTGTTTGCCTTAATTCACTGTGAAAAACAGACCATCCCTTTGGTGCTTAGGACCTTCCCTGCATCTTTATGATGATAGCAGCAGCAGCAGCAGCAGCAGCGACCTGTCATGTTACTGCTGACTCCAGGAGCAAGTGAATTACTCATCCATCCTCAGGGCGGCAGAGGAGTGGGAGAGTAATTGTGTACACCGTTGCTTGGTAACTATGATTTTTTTTGGGATCTGGGCAGGAGGCAAACCTCCGTCCCTCCCAGGGAGGTGTGAAATATGTAGGATAAGCCTCACAAAGGGTTTTTGGCTTTGCTTGGCGGGCCAAATGGAGCGTAGGTGATTTGGCCTGAGTTTGGCTGATGTCTGTACCTGTCGCCCCCAATTCTTGGGTCAGTCATCTCTTTGAAGTAATCTCTCATCATGGGTTTTTTCAGTTCAGTATTCTTTTCAGTGGCCGCTAAGGCTAAGGAAATTTTTAAACAGAGAGTCGTAGATATCAGTGCGCAAACTGACTTGGAACTACTGGCCAAAAATGGATCCTTAAGGTGGCTGGCTGTTAACAAAGTTACGTGTCAACCTGAAAAATATGTATTGATGAGCCTGCCTCAACCTTTAAGAAGGGCATAGTTTAGAGCCAGATTCGAGTTGCTAGATTCTACGAATAACTATGGGCGCTTCCACCACTTACCATATCATGAAAGAACTTGCATATGTGGTTCTCCAGATACTGAAAAGATCTCTCATATTTTATTCAATTGCCAATTATATACTGATATTCAATTTAAATACCTTGCATCCCTACTGGAAAAAACAACTTTTTGAGACTCTAATCACGAACTGTCTTATCTCCTCCTGGGTTCTAACATGCACATTGAAGAACTGCCAAGTTTATAATTAAGGCATCAGCTAAAATAATCCAATATATCAATCAAATTGGGGTATCCTGCAAGGGAGATTCACTTGTCTGATTATGGATATGTATTTATTCATAGTACAGTAAAACCCCTACTTAGGCAAAAAGTCCATTCTGTAGGCTTTTGCTTAAATCAGTTTTTATGAAACTCGAAGCAAACCCATAGGAAAAATTATTTTTATGTAACTCGAAGCAAACCTATAGGGAAATGAATTTTTACATAACTTGAAGCAAACCCATAGGGAAAATGATTTTTTTATGTAACTAGAAGCAAACCCATAGGAAATCATGTTATGCAAATTTATGTAAATCAGGACATTTCTGTAAACTGGGACATGTTTTTAGCACAAAATTGTAACTCAGGACATTTGTAAGTTGGGGTTTTAAAAGTAGCTTTAAAAGTAGCTTAGGTATTTATGTATTGCATTTTATTTATTTAATTGTGTCACACAGATTTTAATTCTTCTGATGTGTTATTGATATGGTCGTAAGACTAATCAATTGATAAACTACTGCTATACCTGTTGCCAACCTCTTTATCTGGCTCTCAACCCCTCTTTGTACTTCTCCCTGCAGCAAAAGTACTTTGACTCCGGCGACTACAACATGGCCAAAGCCAAAATCAAGAACAAACAATTGCCAACGGCGGAGACAGACAAGAACCTGGTGACGGGCGACCACATCCCGACGCCACAAGATCTCCCACAGCGGAAATCCTCCCTTGTCACCAGCAAGTTGGCAGGGTAACCTGCACACTCCTGAAGTCTTGCTTTTCCTTTCCTTTCCTCCTTCTTTTGTTTTGGGGTTCTGTTTTTGTTTTCCTGTTGCTCCTTGGTTTCCACACAATTGAACTTTCCTGTATCATAGGGCTGGGACACCCACAGAACGCTTGTATCCAATTGGAAATAATGATGGTAGTCAAAAACCAAGACACAGACTAATTTGCAGTTTGGAATTCTCTTGCAGACAACAAGGTGTGAATATTCAGATCCTCCCAGGTCACATCTGCTTTTTCTCTTGCTTGCAGTTTCTCTTCCCTACAAAGAGGAGGGAAGACACCCCAATCTGCCCTGTCCATCCTTTTCTACAAATCTATGAAGAATTGAGCTGCATTTAAGGGAGCCCAGAAAAATAAGCACATTATTAAGAGTTAGGATAACGTTTGGCATTTATAAGACAGCTGCAAATGTAGCTTGGTGTTTTCATCCCCTTCTTGATGTCAGTATGCATGCGTATATATGCCTCGGTGCCGAGGAGAGGGAAAGGCTTAAAGGTTAAGCCCATGAGTTCATGGCAGATTCGAGAAACAAATTAGGACTTTCTCGAGCCAGGATCTTCTGCCACTTCTCATTAGAAGAGCCCTGCAGTCCCATTATGTTGGATGCCAAACCACAAGATTTTGACAGCCTTGTTTATTGCCCTGTGAAGCACACGTGTTCAACCGTGGCTCTGGTGGCAGTTTTTGTTCTTTCAGCTTCAACTAATTGGCTTCCCCTTCCACACTCACATTTCTTTACAAGTATACGTTCGATGCAGTCAGAGATCAGAAATGAAATGAGTTGGGGGAGTTGATTAAGTGATCAGGTAATGATAGTTACATAATGGAAAATGTTGAGACATAGAATTGGAGGGAGAGGTTAAACGTAACCTGTTGTCAAGTGTCTGAAGTGGGTTCTCAACCTTTTAAAGCTGTGGGCCCCTCAGACAGCTGAGCCGGCCGGACTGGTGGTTTCCCCCACTGCAAACTGCCGTAAAATGCGTCTGCAGCTGTCGTAAATGTGTCGGAAACAGCTGTAAATGCGGGTGTGGCTGTTTCCGCTGCTTCCACCACCAGCAGCAGGAGCAAGGGCAGCAGGCCACATGACATGGCGCTGGGGGCTGGATCCAGCCCTTGGGCCATAGGTTGAGAACCATTGGTCTGAAAGAAGCTCAGGTGTCAAAAGTAGATTCTATTGATCAGAATTTTTGGATGGCTTGATCCTAAGATTCACTTTGACTGTGACCAAATGGTATCCCCCACCATCCATACCCTGATGCTTCCATTCACAGCCTTTGTTCCTTTCAGGGTCTTGCTTGGTTCCTTCCCCAAATTCTTTTGGATCAAAGAAATTAGTCCTTTGGTTTATGGTGGAAGTAAAAAAGAGCTCTTCTTCCCCAGAGACTTTGAGATGCTCAGCATAGCAGTCATTCCGTCAGAGCTGAGTTCCTGCTCCAAAAAAGTCACGTAGCGTGGTACAGGAAATATTCTTTAAAGGGCATCATCCTACAGGCATGTATTTCTCAGAATCTCCTAACCTGCAATCACTAGCCTACAGTGGATGGTCAGACATAAGTCCTAATTTGGGCGAGTTTGTTAGCCATAGAACTGAAACGCTGGCAAAGAACAGGTTCCCGATTGTAGAGAACAGTCACTTACAGTTAAACTTCTGGGCTTACAAAGTTTTGTGTGATAAAGATTATTTCTTTCTTGAGTGTCTTTTGACCTTCAACCTTCTCAGATTCAGTGGTCTTTATTTATATTTACAAGTGTAAATATTACAAGTTGAGTTATACATGGATGGAGCATTTGCCTGTGGCCAGTAGTAGCCTCGCTCAGTCGTTCTGCGGCATGAACGTTTTCACCACCTATGGCCCAGTTTCTTGCAAATGTACCTTCATCACTTGGAGCACTAGAAACATATCATTTCCAGAGATAGATTCCAATACTAAATTGAGCTTTGCTTGAGATCCGTGCAGCCCACCAACTCAGGGCACGTTCCGTGTCGCTTCTTGATTCCACCTGCCAGTAGCAGCAAAGTTCAAGAACTTCCTCAAAGTGGGTTGAATTGTTATCTGGATGGCAGCCGGATCCGGGGCAAAACCCAACACATTTGCTCCTCAGTATGTGCCACTATTTTTCTGGCCTGTGGATTTAACTTGGAACAGTTTTCAGCCAGTCAGATGGTTGAGGTTAGCAAAGCAGGGAAAGAGGCCCCGTTGGATTTTGAAGTGTTTTGTTTGGGTTTTTTAAAAATTGAACAGTGCAAGTGTTCGTATCTTTATGTGTGTTTCTTGTGCCTTTGAAGGGGACTGCCAAAAAAAAAAACACACCAGAAAAAACAGCTAATGAGTAAAAATATACACAATTGTATAAGAAGCTGGCATAAAACAGTATGCTGAGATGATTAGTAAGACGTGTGAAGCTTCCTAGGCCTTTAAAACCAAGCTTTTGCACTTACAGGTGAAACTTGGAAAATTAGAATATTGTGCAAATGTTCAATCAGTTCAGTAAATGCAACTTAAAAGGTGAAATAAATATATGAGGTAGACATATGACATGCAAAGCGAAATAGTTCAAGCCTTACTTTGTTATAGTATTAATGCTTATGTTTTACAGCTTATGAAAACCCCAAGCCCGCCAATCTCATGTACCCCACAATCATCACATAATCCCATGTACGCTGTATGCCATGATCATCACAATTATAACGAATTAAGGCATGACATTTGCATGTAGTGAGTCTATCTCATATATTTGTTTCACCTTTTAGGTGAAATGAATGAACCTTTGCACGCTATTCTAATTTTCCGAGTTTCACCTGTAGGCCTTTGTGCTTGCATCCTGGGATGTTAGTCCGTTCTTCTTCTTATCTTGCCTCACTCCACATCTGTCTTCCTTTTAGCTTCTGTCTACAAAACTTTTATCCGGAGGTCTCCCGTGGGCAGCTAGTAGTTCTCCTTTGTCAGACTATAGGCCTTTAGAGCTTTGCCAGATGGAAGCAAGGGATAAGGGGTAGGGATGCAGAGGCAAGTCTTCAAGTACACGTGCTCATATCCTGACAGCTGGGCTCCCAAAACATGTAGGGCGGCTGCCTTGACACAGTACCAACACACCAGCTCTGGCCATTTCCACCTCCACTGAGAGGAGGGTGTTCTTTTAAAGCTTATTTGCCTGCTGAAGGACAAGCCATCCTTTGAAGCCAGAACTGGAATCAAGGCAAGGAAGGCTTCCCAGATGTGGTAAGGATAGCTGTGAGCCTCAGACAAGTTATTCTGATATAGTCTCAGTAGGGGACGTATGTTAGAGTAATGAGCTACTCCCCAAACCGGTGTGACTTTAAATGAAAGTTGATGTGCATGTTCTGTCCAATTTCCGTAGCTGAGACCTGGTGGCTTTCAACACTACTAGAGAGCAAGCGAAGGACTGCATTTATTCATTTATTAGCAGAATGGATTCTACCACTATCATGCCTCTTCCTTCATATTCTGGTGCTTCTTAGAGTCACCTTCTCCATCTCTGTCACCTTCTGTTGTGTGTCTTTCCTCACGCATCCTTCCTGTGTAATGTTGGGGCTGAGCGGGTTGTGTTGGAGGTGTATTCTTTTGTTTGTGTTTGCTCTTTCCACAAGCCGCCTCTTCTTCCTCCAAAGAGACTCCTGCGTCTCCCTAACAAATCTTTCCAGCCCCCTGTAAACCCTCTTTGACCAGTTCTGCTGCTTGTCCCAGCCATACTGTAAATAGATATGAATCATATATATAAATATATAAATATATATATATAATTTTGTACATCATCTTCATCTCTCTCTTCTAGTGTTTGCTTTTTTTCTAATAAAAATGTGGCAAAAAAACCCCCACCACCGGCCCCTGCCCAGAGGAGACGCCTCCCCCCCCTCTCCACCTGCAACCACCTGCTGTTGCACATCACAGACTGTCCGTTCTTGTTAAGCCTTCATGCAACAGGCTCGGTGTTTGAAGCTGCTCTCTGGGGGAGATGGCGAATAAGGGTTTACTTTGGGTGTTCGGCAATTCCAGATTGTGTGTTGTGTGATCAAAGCTGAAGGAAGAGAGCTGGGTGTGGAAAAAATGAACTTAAGACTTTTTGGAAATAAAATAACCCTTGTCTCAATTGAGAGAGTTGACATTTTCTGTATTAATTTCCTGGGGAACTGAAAAGAAAACAACCTAGGCCATTGGTTCTCAACCTTTTCAAGCCATGGGCCGGACCAGCTGAGTGGGCCGGACCGATGGTCCCCCCCACCGTAAACATCGTAAAATGCATTCGCAGCTGTTGTAAACATTTGCGGCTGCTGTAAATGCTTCCGGTGGTCGCCACATGAAATAGTGATGTGGGCCAGGTCCAGCCTGTGGGCTGTAGGTTGAGAACCCCTGACCTAGGGTCATCTGTCATGTGTTTACATCTTCTTAAATCCTGCTTCTGGAATAGCTTGAATTGCACCTAACCAAGCATCTATTGATTTCTTAAGGGTTTAGTATCCTGAGAATGTTATTAGCTGCCCCATGCTTTAATTTCAGAGACACAGAGGTGTAAAAAAAAAAAGAGAGAGAGAGAGAGAGAGAAAATTCTCCTCCAAACCTCTGGTCTGCCATAAAATTTTGCTGCTCTAAAATGCAGGTGTTGAAAACTGTCACCCCACTCAGAACACAAACACCTCACTTCTGGTCTGGTGTGGTCCGTTTCTCAGCAAATCACAGGATATGCAGGGAAACGTCCTTCAGCCCCACCACAATCGATGTCCAAGCTGATCATCTTTTTGTCCAGTGATTTCGTAGTTTTTAGAGCAAGGCCGGAGCGATGCTCATATTAAGGTGACCCTTCCTGACCCAATCATTGCCTTTGCTGCCATCTGTCTGCAACCTAATGGGTGGGTGGTAGGCAGGTGGGTGTTTGAGCACAAATCTTGCACAAAAACTGTGTTAACCGCTCTCTTGATATCTTCCTTACAACCAGCAGGTGGTGGAAGTAGCTGGCAGCCTCTTCCTTTCGGGGAGAGAGGCCAACGTCAGCTGGGCTTCGCATTTTCCAAAGTTGAGGTCATAGTGTTCTGTCTGGAAACTGTGGGAATGCACCGTCAGGCAGGGGAGGGGCGCGAAGGCGGGTGGGAAGCCCAACGTCTGCCCAGATTTCTTCCCAGCTTGCAATTTGAGCTCCTGATGAGCTACGCAGCTGAATTACTTGAAAGCATCTTTCGATGCTCAGCAGTGCCACCCTCCTTTGCAGTCCTGACTTCTTCCCTTTGCACATGGATGATAAAAAACAGTTCCTTCCATTCTTGTGACCCATGCTTCGCCTGACCTAGTGTGAGAAGGATTAGCCGGCAACACAAGGTTGCTGTTACCAGGTTGGGTTGGAGAGATAGGCAGGATATCTCTCAATGCCATTTCCAGGGTTTCCTAAGCAGGAGAAGGCATCTGCTTAGGAATACCCTGAAGCAAATGGCGAGCCACTGTGTGAGACAGAATGCTGGACTGGATGGGCTGTGGCCTGTTCTGGCAAGGCTGTTCTTATGTTCTTACCAGGGTATGCCCGATTGTGGTTAAAAACAAACCACAACCTTCAAGGAGGCTCTTTCTGTGTACCCCGTTGGGGCTAGGAGCTGGTGTCTAAGAGAACATCCTTTCCCCATCTCTGCTTAAAACTTAGAAGGATGAGCCTACTTAGTTTTTGACTAAATTTCCTTTGTAATTTTCCCCCTATGACTACCAGACATCTAGTGACTGCGGTGGCTTAGTGGTTTATTCAGAAAAGGGTTGAAGATGGGACCTATTTGCAATTTATGGTGGCATTGTAGAGAGATAAACACTATCTGGCGGAAAATATTTGATGAAATCAATAAGATATAATCAACAAAAAAATTGCATGATTCCGAAAATAGCGTTACTAATGGATCTAAATGATATTAAAATTGATAGAAATTTTTTAAAAATTAGTAGTAATAATAACGGTAACAGCAATGAGACTGTTAATTGCAAAGAATTGGAAAATAAAACATCTCCATAAGCATAAAAGAATGGTACAAAGAATTGTAGGAAATAGCCCTAAATGATCAATTGACCTGCGATCTGAGAGTTAAAAAGGAGTGACTGAAAAAACATGATTTTTTAAAAATATATGGGAAGACTTTATCCGATATGTGCTACAAGATTTGAAGGATGAAGAAACTATGGGTTTTTGGAAATAGGGAGGGGGGAAATGTATGGTTCCAAGGTGGTGGGTGGGCTTATATAGAAATTATGTATGCAAAGGGGTTTTTTCTTTTTATTATTTTATTTTATATATGGTTATATATACAGTATTGTTAATAATAATAATAAAGATGCTGAACTTGATGACTGGCAGGTTGGCAGGTTCAAGACCCGAGTGCTGCACAATAGAGTGAGCTCCCGTTTCTGTCCCGGCTTCTGCCAACCTAGCAGCTCGAAAGCAAGAACCTGTAAGTACGTAGATGTATATCTACCACTTTGGCGGGAAAGGGAACCGTTCTGTGCGCTCCGGAGTCTAGTCATGTCTGCCACATGTCCACGGAAGCGTCTGCAGATGCAGACGGCGTTGGCTGTAAATGGAGGTGAGCACTGAGCCCTAGAGTCGGACGCGGCTGGCTTTCCCTTGCCAAACATCTAAGGTTGTTTTCCTTAAAAGAAGCTAAAGAAAGAATGTGTTTTGGTACAGCAGTAGTCAGCATTTATAATTCAAAAGCCAGGCGTGGATCGGCATTTGTGTGTTATAAAAATAAATCTCTCTTGTTTGCTTTTGAAAGCTTAATGGCTGTTTTTCTCCTCTCTACTTTCTTTCCTGGACCCTGTTATTAAGCTGGAGGGTGTCATGCTTGCGATAACATCACTTGGCTGGTGTCGGCCGGCTGGAAGGAGGAGAGAGAGGAAAGGGGGGACGGATCAGCTAGGTAGGCAAGCTAAACATCAGAAACAAAATTATTATTATTATTCATTTTAGTGGTTGTGTTTCTGTCCTCCTTTGCCTCCAGTGAGCTCAAAACAGCCTAAGTCAGTGATGGCGAACCTCGGTACTCCGGCTCTTCTTGGACTTCAATTCCCAGAAGCCCCTGATCAGCAGGAGTGCTGACTTGGGCTTCTGGTAATTGAAGTCCAAGGACACCTGGAGTGCCAAGGCTCACCATCACGGGCATAGGTAAAGGTTTCCCCTTGCTAGAAAACCAGTCGTGTCCAATTCTAGGGCTCGGTGTCCATCTCCATTTACAGCCAACAACCAGCACTATCTGCGTCTGCAGATGTTTCCGTGGACATGTGGCAGCCACGGAATGCTTTTGCTACCTTCCCACTGAAGTGGTACCTATTTATCTACTTGCAATTTCTTGCTTTTGAACTGCTAGGTTGACAGGAGCTAGGACAGAGACGGGAGCTCACTCCGTCATGCAGTACCCAAGAATTTAACTTGGACCTTTCAGTCAGCGTTTTAACCACTAAGCCTCAGTTCCCTTTCTTAGCTAAGCGTCCAATTGCAAAATAAAAAATGGGCACTTAAGTGCCTCCAGACAGGGCGAATTTGTCCCGTT
The DNA here is from genome assembly GCA_035047305.1 of Bradypodion pumilum. Taxonomy (NCBI): domain Eukaryota; kingdom Metazoa; phylum Chordata; class Lepidosauria; order Squamata; family Chamaeleonidae; genus Bradypodion; species Bradypodion pumilum. Next base: position 4,802,482 of record JAWDJD010000018.1, read on the forward strand.
GGCCTTCATCTCTGCTCCAGAGTGATTGAAATGGCTTTATCTGCTTGCAGGAGCCAAGGTTTTCCTCTGCCCGGAGAGATGGAGTGTTTTGGAAGTGGGAGGGTGGGAAGGGGGAGATAATCACAAGGTCTTTCTCTGTTTATTGTCTTCCTGGAAAGGAAGTGGCTTTCTCCGATCTGACGACTCCTGGCCCTAAAATAACTTGAATGGAATGTGTTGTCTAAAAGGCCGGCCAGCGTCCTGTGGTTCAAGGCCCAGGGAGCTGAGTCGGATGTCTGGAAGCAAACCCTAAAAAAGTGTGCGAGGGGAGGGGGGGGGGAACCAACCAGAATCGCAGATCTCAGCAAAATCCAAGGGTCTGCCTTGTTACGTCAAGGAGAGTTGATCAAAGCCAAGCTCTTGGGATTTTTAAAAAGCATTGGTCAAAAAGGGATAGAGTTCAGTTGCTCTCCCCACAACCTGCATGTCCCAAAATCCATTTCCTAAGGTGCCTTTCATAGGCCCACCAGAGGCAAGGAGAGTGTTGATATTATCTTGGAAGTTGAGTGGTCTGGTTCAGATCTGTCTTATGGCAAATGCTCTTCTCTCAGTGGCTAAACATCCCAGCTTGGGTATCAATTTGAAAACGACGAAGGATTAGCAACAGGTAGAGATCTGGAGGTGACGCTGGCCCATTTCTTTAGAGCGCAGCAGGCCACAGGGACGCAAGTGGCACTGATAAAGCTATTGCTTGGTGAATCCCTGGCCTGCTAGATTTAACAGCATCTAGAGTAGATGCTGGACTCACTGACTGGAAGATCGGAGTTCGATTCCCAGGTACTGCATGACTGAGTGAGCAGCTGTCCCCAGCTTCTGCCAACCTAGCAGTTTGAAAGCAAGAAACTGCAAGTACAGTAAAACCCCTACTTACGAAAAAAGTTAGTTCCTTAGACTTTTGCTTGAATCGGTTTTTTACGGAAGCAAACCCATAGGAAAAATGAAATTATGTAAATTGAAGCAAACCCATAGGGAAATGAATTTTTACATAACTCGAAGCAAACCCATAGGAAACAGAATCTTTATGTAACTTGAAGCAAACCCATAGGAAATCGTGTAAACCGGGACATGGTTTTAGCACAAAATCATTATGTAAGTCGAATTTTATGTAACTCGAGGCATATGTAAGTCGGGGTTTTACTGTAGATAAATAGAGACCACTTCGGTGGGAAGGTAAACAGCGTTCCGTGCGCTCTAAGTCATGCCTGCCTTATGTCCACGGAAACGTTTGCAGACGCAGACAGCGCTGGCTCTTTGTCTGTAAACAGAGATGAGCACTGAACCCTAGAGTCGGATACGACTGGCTTTCGAGCAAGGACGACCTTTACCTAGGGTAGATAAGGGGACGGCGGTGGCTTAGCGAATAAGATACTGAACTTGATGACTGGAAGGTCAGCAATTCAAGACACAAGTACTGCATGATGGAGTGAGCTCCCGTTCCTTGCTCCTGCTGACCTAGTAATTCAAAAAGCAAGAAATTGCAAGTAGATAAATAGATACCTTTTCAGCGGGAAAGGTAACATTGTTCCCGTGTGTTTTGGCGTCTAGTCACGTCTGCCACTTGACCAGGCTCTTTGGCTGTAACGAGATGAGCACCACATCCTAGAGTTGGACATGGCTGGTTTCTGAGCAAGGGCGACCTTGGGCAGATAAGGAGAGAACATGCATTCATGTTCATGCATTCATGCTGCTGATAGTGACTATTCAGTCAAAGGTCTGCTGTGATTATTTCCCCCAGAAGACTTTGCCCGGAATGCCTTTCTATGCCCGATATCAAGGTTTATGAGACGTCGTTTCATGCAGACTTTAATTCCAGGGTTGGATGGTCGGAGATCTGTCGGAAAACACCCTTGGGTGGCCTTAGAACTGCCAGGAACTCTGTCTAGCTTTGGGATTATATCAACCCCCCAGGCTTGACCTAAGCTTGCTTTGGCTAGAATTGCCTCTGAGGATGTGCAGAATGGAATTCCTGGCTCTCACCTGCAAGATGACGCCAATTCTCCCCCACCCAAGATTTTCCGTACCTGAAATTTACTTCTTCCAAAGTCGCAATGTAAGGACGGGCTGCACCCACAATGGGTTTTTACGCATGGGGAGTGCCATCTTCGTAACCTGCGTGTACAGTGGGTTCCCCCGCACACCCAGCAGTTCTGCAAGTTTTCTCCCACAACAGGCTTATTATGTAATTGCAAGTGACCTGTCCAGATGACCCGGTTACATAAGAGTGTGACTTTTCGGAGACATTCTCTGAAATCTGGGCAAATATTGACTTGCTTTGCCCTTCACGGTTGTGCATTGTGAAGTTCAGCGTGCCCTTTAACAGGGGCACCGGATTGAGTCTCCAGGGGACGATGCCCAGTTTGTTATGCCAGTTTTTTGCCTCCTTGATCCATCTGTCCCTGCAGTGCCAGCACTGACTGGCAGCCGTGACTCTCTGCAGAGAGTCAAAACAGTAAAATACAGGCAATGAAGCGGAAGGTCGGTTCTTTCTAAAGGCTTCATATCGACATACCTTTATTGTGACGTCAATTCGCCACCCTGTGTAATACGAAAGCATCTTTCTTACCCAATTTCGCAGAGGCTTCGAGAGACAAGAATCTGTATTTTGCACTTTGAATGGAAATGGGTTATATAAGTGCAAAGTGTATTGCTGAGAAGTTCCACGGCCAAAATATCTTTGCCTTTGGTTGGGCCTCTGGGGGTGCGCGCATGCTAGTAGCAAACTGGCATAGCACCCGGGAACATCTAGTGGCTGTTTCTTAAAGCCGACCGAGCCATTTGAGTTTATTGACCCAGTCAGTTGATAGTTTGAGGTTAATAACCCCGATGTCCTTTGCTGGACCCCCCTTCTCAAAATGGCGCTAGTCTCATTTTACAGATTGCAAAAGAGTGTTAACTATCAGGGTGGTTTAGTGGCTAGATTGGTAAACTAGGCTTTCAAAAGACCTGGGTTCAAATCCCTGGTCAGCTACGTGGGAGTGTGGAACTAGTAGCGCCATTCCTTAAAGATCTCCCTTATCTTGAAATCCTTGTTAGGGTTGGTAGCCGTTACTCCACACTTGACAGCTCATAACAATATACCTTGTTTGGATATGTTTGCATGCCCTGCCCTCTGTTTCTAGAGAATGAGCTGGGAAGTCAGCTGGTGACTGTGGTGGAATTGCACAAACTCAGCAATGTATCACATCCTGCAAAGCTATGTGACATCCTGTTATGTGTCTGGCTGTATAAATCGGGGGGCGGGGGGGGGGGCAGGGGGATGTCCGTATTTCTGCAGAATTCAGGTCAATGGAGAAGACCATCTTGATGCTAAAGCTAACTAAAATTATATCCTAAGCAACAATGTTCAAGCTGTCACATCTTCAAAGATTCCCCCCCCCCACCTTTGCACCAAAGCAGCTGGTATGAGGATGATGAACCTAAAAAAGGAAGTGGCCATAAAGAATAGGTGGTGGTTGAGCCCCACTGCTAGTTTCCTGTTCTGTGAAGCTAGCTTTGCAGAAAGACAGGCAGGGACTCTGGAAGCCTCAATGCTGGTCACTTTGTTTGTGTGCAGGTATGCCTCTGATTAAAAAAGAACGGTTTTATTTTGCTGTAGCAAAACTCTAGAAAATGCAGTTTAAGGGTCAGCTTCTTCCACCACCAGCTCCTGGCCGTGCTAAAACTGGACAAAGAGGGCTGTAGTGAGTGGCTGCATAGGCAGAGCATGCATTCTGGATGGTTTGTGGGGCTTGTAGTACACTGTGGAGGATGGGAGAACTATCTTTTAGATGAGCAGTTGCAAAGACAGCGTCTGCAAGCTTTCCATGATTTTTGGTTGCACCCCATCCTCCTCAACCTGCTCAGCTCTGTGCCCATTGCGTCTACAATACCATCTAGCCATCTCATTTTGGGCTGCCCCCTTCCTCTTTTGCCCGCCACCTTTCCCAGCATCAAGGCTTTCTCAAGTGAATCCTCTCTTCTCATTTGATGTCCAAAGTACTTCATCTTCATCTTCACTATTTGACCTTCTAAGGAGCAGTCAGGGTTGATTTCTTCTAAAGATGAAATATTTGTTCTCCTTGCTGTCCAGGGGACTCTCAAAACTCTCCTCCAACACCACATTTCAAAGGCATCTATTCTTCTGCGCTCAGCTTTCCTAAGGGTCCAGCTCTCACATTTATACATTACCACCGGGAATACCATTGCTTTGACTATGCAAATTTCCATGATTAAGAAGCCCATTTTTCTCGCCAAAAACCTTTGGGTCTCCCCAATACATTGATTCTATCCGAGAACTCCCCAAAGGCCAGCTCCTTGCTGTTGACCTGTTACAGGTGGTATTAAGCAGGTAGACTGCCTCTGAGTACTGCTGTGAATAATGATGAGCAACATCTTCTCCAAGGATCTATCTAATCCATTTTAAATACCTTTGCTGTCACTGCATATTGTGGTAGGCAGCCGGCCTACAGATGACTTTTGGGATGAAATGTGTGTGTCTCCCAAGAACACCTACAGGGCTGTCCAGTTGTATATGTGCGTGTGTGCAGCTTTGCTCAAGCGCTTTCAGTTTGAACTCGCCATACACACGAGTACCCAAAACCATCTACTTTGCTTCCTTTCAACTGAAAATAAAAGCGGCCCTTGTGTTCAAGGCCTTGGTTCTGTCCTCCACGATTCCAGGACTTTTCTGGATTACACAACCAGTTTGCATAAAAGGCCTGATGTAATTTCGGGGCTGGGAGCTGGGATTCCCCTGTGTATGATGCTTTGTGGGAAGCGGTGAGGAAGTCAAGCGGTGCAGGATTGGGTCCTTTGTCCGGCAGCTGCAGCGCCTGCGGTTACTTCTGATGCTCCCAGAGATGTACCTGGTTGTGGATCTCTGGACCATTGGTCTTAGGAGAGACTTTTGCTGCTTGGTCGCCCCCGCCCCCTGGCTAGCTTCCCAGAATCCTCATGCAATGAAATCAGATGCCAATGATTTGGGGATCTGAGGGTTTGATGCTCCTGGTTGATGGGAAAAACATCAATGATAGGGGACAGAAGTCACTGAGCTCGGCTCTGTTGGCTACAAGATGCACACAAAAAGCATGAATGCACTCTTTTTCCTTTTTTTTTTTTGGCACGGCCTCTGCTGTTTCCTCTTTCCATCTAATAATTATCGATTACTGGAACTTTCCAGCCCTTGTCTTTGTTCCCCTTCTGCAGCAAAGCTCTTTTTTTCCTGCCCCTCCTCTTGATTATTTATTTTTCAAAACCCAGCTTCCTTTATTACATAAGGAAGGACATCCGCCCACATTCCATGTCCGTGAATCATGTGGTCCCGGGGAGATTTTTTATTTATTTTGTTGGCTGGGCGGCTGTTGGCAGACGCTTTCCCACCACCTCCTCCCTGGCTTCTACCTTCCCTACACCTTTCCGTTTGATTTGACCGAACACTAAATTTCCCCCAATTTTATAAGACAAATAAACCGTGGATCTTGATAAAAGTGCCCAATTGCTAATCCTGCTTTGGTCTCCTTCAAGTGGCTTTTGACTGCTGTCGCCTCTTCATGTTCGGCTCGATCTAGATGTGTCATGAACCAGAGGACTGTATGTACAGTTTAAAAACCACTCTTCCACCTATCCCCATCCCAGCCCCAGGGGAGACAGAAGCAGCCCGTGGTAAGCACCTGGGCTATGTGATCTTGTGGTTAAAGTATTCCACTAAGGTTGGAAAGGCCCAGTTCACTGAGCAGTTCTGGGTCCTGTCTTTTTCTTTTGACCTGGCCTACCTTCTACGGCTGTTGTGAAGCTGAAAAGCACAAGCTTCTTCCTGAGTTCTTTGGATAAAACACAGCGTATAAATCAGGGGTTCTCAACCTTTTCAAGGCGAGGGCCATGTCATGCTCCCTCAGACCGCTTTGGGGGCCAGATGGCCATTTTGCCCTTCCTGCCACACATGGCACTTCCGAGTGTGGTGGATGCAGTGGGGGGGGGGCACATCTGGAACCCGGGCCGTAGGCCCCTGGTATAAATAGATCCAAAGAAATGGGTCTACAATTTGTTCTGGCTCTGGAACCTTGTGGCGACTATTATTATATTTGGACTTTGTAAGCCGTGCACTCGACAATGCGACTCGGGGCGGCTCACAACAATACCACATCTAATACGTTATACATATATCGCAATTCAGTAAAATAAGATACAATTAGCATACAATAATAGAAATAAACCACATCCATCCATTTCCCCCTACTTTTATGTTAATAGGAACTTTTTAAAGTACAAAAAGCTATTTATTTATTTGCTTTCTCTGCATACAATAATAGAAATAAACCACATCCATCCATTTCCCCCTCCTTTTATGTTAATAGGAACTTTTTTAAAAATAAAAAAAGCTATTTATTTATTTATTTGCTTTCTCTGCCGCCCATCTGGGATATTTTCCCACTCTGGGCGGTTTACAATAGTCACACAGTAACAACTGATGGTATCCAAGGGTGGCATATAGTCCAGTTATACACTTATTCATTGGCTTATCTATAGGAGAAAGAATGCTCTTATCGGTCTATCAGTACAGTTTTAATGGGTGAAGGAACTAGGAAGTGCCCGGCGCAGCCCCAGGTGCGCTCTACTCTTCCTAGAGTCTATGGTGACGACCCGCCCTGAGCCCCGACGGCTCCCCGCCTCCCCCTGACGACGCGTGACGTCAAGCACCGGAGCTTATATAAGGGCTTGCCGGGCGCCCGCTCTTCCCCTCTCAACGGCTCCGCGTCGGCAAGGCATAAGAGACCGCGAAGCGTTCCGGAGGAGGCCGCCATGTTTAACAAGAAAACGATGGTGTTGTACTGCGGCGGGGGGCCCAGCCTTGCCCCCAATGCGCCGGCCTCGCCGGGGGCTGGCGGCGGCGCCCACACGGAAAGCAACGGCTCGCCTTTGCCGCTGAGGGCCGCCGCCGCGGCGCCGCCGGCCTGGGGCCCCACCACCACCACCACCAACGGCTTCTCTGAGGCGCCGCGCTCGCTGATTGGTGGAGGGGCGCCTCGCGCGGGGCCCTTGGCCCTCATTGGGCCCCTCGAGGGGGCGCCCCGCGCGCTGATTGGCCCCCGCGGAGGGGCCCCCCGGCGGCCCGCCTCCCTAGTGGCCCTGCTGCAGGCTGAGGGGGAGCTGGACGGCTGCGAGCCCGACTCGGGCGACGAGGAGGCGGCTTCGGCGTCTTCGGCCTCCGGCAGTGAGAAGGAGGTGGTGGTGCCTTCCCCGGACGCCTCCCTCGACTCGCTGCCTCCTCCGGAGCCCGAGCAGACGGAGAAAGCAGCCGGTGAGACGGCGGCCAGGCCGGGCCTCCAGGACGACCTGCGCAAGGTGACGCTGGAGATGGTGGGCCGCTACCTGCGCGAGGCGGCGGCCCACCAAGGCGCCAAAGAGGAGGAGGAGGAGGAAGGCGGCGCCGGGTGGCGTCGGACCGGCAGTAGCGGCAAGAAGTTCCTCCAGGGCCTCTTCAGCCGCTTCGGGGCCACCCAGGGCGAGGCGGAGGGCGCGGCCCAGGCGCTGGAGACGCTGCGGCGGGTGGGCGACAGCATCCTGGAGAAGCACCACCTGGCCTTCCAAGGTGAGAGGCCCGAGGAGGAGGAGGAGGATGATAGGGGGGTGGTCAAGAAAGGCCAGAATATGGCGATTGGGGGTGGGGTGGGGGTGGTTGGGTTTCCACTCTCTGTCCCCTTCCCTGCGGCGGTTGGGAAAAGGATTATACGATGGGGGGTGGAGGGGTTGAAAATTGCATCCTGCTTTCCGTTGGGGAGGGGGAGGCCCGTGGGCAATGTGGTGCTCCCCAGATTTATAGGCCCCTCTGACGGCGCTGGGTCCCGCTCGGGTTGCTCCCGGGGAGTCCTGGATTCCGGAATAAAAATGGGGAGGGGGGCCCCTGGTTTTGTTTTCCGCCTTTGTTCCCCCTCGCAAGACGACAAAACCAGCCTCCCCTCCCCATTTTTAATCCGGAAACCAGGACAGCCGAGGCCCGCTGCTTAGGGTAAGCCTGGTTGGTGCCAGGAGGAAAAGAGGAGGAAGTAGCAATTGCACTTCTATATACCCGCCCTCCCTTTCTAGCAGTTTGAAAGCGAGAAATTGCAAGTAGATGAATAGGGGACCACTTCGGTGGGAAAGGTAACAGCGTTCCATGCGCTCCGGTGTCTAGTCATGCCTGCCACATGACCACGGAAACGTCTGCAGAAGGCAGACAGCGCTGGCTCTTCGGCTTTGAAACAGAGATGAGCACTGAACCCTAGAGTCGGATACGACTGGCTTTCGAGCAAGGGGAACCTTTACCTTTATACGTCTTCCATAGTGCTTAGTGCACTCTGGGTGGTTTACAAGTTAATTCTCTCTCTCCCCCTCAATATGCTGAGTCCTCATTTTACGGGCCTGGGAAGGATGGATAAAGTAGAGTCAGTCAACCTGGACCCCAGTCTGGATCGAACTCACAATGTTTTGATATCGTACTAATTACTGCGCCCTCAGGGAAGGAGGGACGGGGGTGCAAAAAGGGCTCAAGGCTTTTGGGTTGGGGTGGGTGAGCAAGAAATTGGGGAGGTGTGGGTCATTTGGCCGTTGAGAATGGTTCTGCAGTGGGAATGGAAAGGATGGGTCCCAGATGACAGCCCGCACAGCTTCCTGTGGGGGCGGGTGGATTAGTTCTGTCTGTGTATTAAGGTCTTGACCCCTGGGGCTGATGTGGAGGGGGAGGCCCTGTGATCTGGCTCAGCCCACCCTGGTAGCTGGAAGTCTTCTTTTGCCGCTTGGCTGCCTGCCCCCATTTTGTGGAAAGCACCAAGTTGGGCAGAGAAACGAAACTGAACTTTGTTACTATTGGGTGGAGGAAAGGACCCTTTCATCTGTAAAAGATAATCTGGTTACAGATAAACTTTAGATGTTGTTCACATCCTGTTCTGCCTTCAGCAAGTGAAATATAGCTCACTGTAAACAGTGTGATAAACAACTGGGTGCTTACACATGAGTAGGCTGCTTCTAACTTGGTGTAGAGTAGGCTTGTGTTTTTTACTAGCTGTTTGCCTTAGTTTCTTATCGTTCTTTTGAGATTGCCTTTCGAATGGATTGCAACAGTTTTAAATAGATTTGCAGAGTATGCTTTAAAAATCTCTGAAACATTGAGCAGTCATTGCACGTTAATTATGGACACTTCCAGACCTGTGTTTTCTTGTTAAGGAATATTTCTTAATCCCTTGCTGTCAACGTTGTGGCTGAACTTTAGCTTGGATAATAATTTGTGTTAGAAATTATTCTTGGTTGGAAGGATTTTTGCTGGAGAAACTCCAATCAGGGGACGCCTGAATGAGGCTCCTTTCATGTCCCCAAGATCTTTTCCCACTGAAGTGGTCCCTATTTATCTACTTGCAATTTCTTGCTTTCAATCTGCTAGGTTGGCAGGAGCTGAGACAGACGGGTGCTCAAACTATCATGCAGTACCCAGGCCTCGAACTGCTGACTTGCCAGCCTTCCAGCCTAACAAGGCGAGCTTCTTAACCACTGAGCCACCGCAGCCCCTTTTAGCTTTGATAAATCAATAAAGACTTCTCAAATGTGAAAACATTATGAATAATATACTTTTCATCCAGAAGGTATAGTGAAACTGTTCTAGGGCAACTCCCAGATATGAATGTTGACTTCCCTGTTTTTGAATCTGGAAAGTCTGTATGTAACTTCCTTTTTAATAGTTTACAGCAGAGCAGATAAATCTTGTTTACTTCTAGGAGAAAAATTGTATTTAACAGCTCCAGAATACTGTATATTGTTAGGTGCTTTTACTGTTGGAATTACTACTTTGTTGATGCTGGGTTAGGTTGAAGCAGTTAGTGATACAGTATTGCAGGGTGGTGAACCTGTCAAGTAAATTTGTCAAGTGGAAAATGTTTGAGTCACATTTTCCATCAGTTCCATCCAGCATAGCCAGTGTTGAAGGATTATGGAAGTTGTAATCCAAGATATTTGAGAGGTGAAGGATTTTTCACTTCGATGTGGATGGTATCAACGTTTCTGTGGTAGAGGGGGTGGGACCTCTGGCAAAAGCAGAACATAAGCAATTGCTAATGCTAATCAGGTTGCAGGCACAGACTTTCTGACTGTTTTAGTTTTCTGGGAAATGGTGAAACCTAGCTATAATCTTTTGGCTGGCAGGATATTATCCAGCCTTCTTTTCTGTTTGAAGAAGAGACTGGGGCCTGTTGCAGCAATGTTAATAATAACTATGCTATTATTCCTTGTCTTTGGTCTATGTTCCTGTAGTGCTTGTTTAAAGTGTATGTCATCCTTTCTTTTTCAGGCATGCTTAGAAAAATGGAAATCAAGAAAGAAGAGGACCTGAAGACTTTGTCAGAGGTTGCAGCAGAAGTTTTCAGAGATGGCATAATAAACTGGGGGCGCATTGTGACACTCATCTCCTTTGGGGCCTTTGTGGCCAAGCATCTGAAGAGCATAAACCAGGAGAACAGCATCAATACCTTGACAGAGATTATCACTGATGTGCTGGTGACAGAAAAACGAGAATGGCTGGTCTCTCATAATGCCTGGGTAAGTGTGGTTTGGTGCTTGCAGCTCATTATCTGAATTAATTTGAATCAATTAGAAATACCATAGATTTTACAAGGTGCTGGTAAGTGGGAGAGTCCTCCGAATGGCAGGCTATTTAAAACTGGATATAGGACCAGTATTAGGCTTCAGAGCAGTTACCAATTTTACTAATGAGAAACATGTGGAACATCTGTATCTTGATGTACCTTAGATGGAGAGAGTATGCTGAAACAGGTTTCCCACCAAGGAGTGGGGGGAATGTGTGTGTAGTCACGGAAGTCAAGGTGGGAACAGGTTTGTAGCACAGGTCATCATAGTCACAAAACTTTACCTATTCCAAGCTTTATCCATCTGTGATTGCTGCTGTTTTCTTGCTTTGGATTTTCTTAACCTGTCTGGAACACGTGTGACACTGTAGGCGCGTAAAAGCAATTAACACTTCCATTTTTTTCCCTAGGAGGGATTTGTTAAATTCTTCCATGTAGAAGACATAGAAGGCGGCATCAGAAACGTTCTGATGACTTTTGCAGGCGTTGCTGGAATAGGAGCGGGGTTGGCATACATGATCCGGTGAGCCAGAGTTTGCTCCCAGGGTGGAGCTAGCTTCGACTATTTTTGTTCCTGTTACCACTAGAAAACTGAGCTGTTCTTTGAAAGTTGATGGGAGAATGAACATCTGGGAATCCCATGGAAAGTTTGGTGTGAATTCTCAGTTCTAGAATGTAACCAACATGGATATATTGCAAATGGGAGTAAATTTATCAAGTGGAGAAATGTGCATTCTGCTTCCACAAGAAGCACCATGATGAAAAACCTAGAAGTGGACTGAAACCTTGCCCAGTTCAGATTTGCTCCTGGACTAACTCGCAGCTGCATTGGGCTATCTTGGGTAGCATCCCCGTCTACATAGGTCTGTGATTGTAGGCCAAATGGTGTCTAATGCCCCATCTTCTGAGGAATAACATTAGGGCTGAAGTCTTAAAGATGCTTTGTGCAGTCTGCAAATAAGGACCTTTTGGTGAACTCTTCAAATATCTTTATCTCTTGGTTGGCACAAGTGTCTATTGTTTCTTGTTACAAAGAATGTCTCTGTCTCTTTGTATCCTTCTTTAAGAGTTGACCTGTTGTATGTGCCCACTTCATTTCCTCTTGTTGTCTTCTCTTACCATGTGTTGGAAAGCATTTACTGCCATACCTCCCAAGACCACATGCAGCTATACCAGTGAAGATCACAGTCTAAAAAATGTGGATACAGCTATTTGGGGAAGCCAATTGAAATGATTGTAAATAAACATCAAAGGGTGTACACTTTGTACAGTTCACAGAGCTTTATCTTTGGGGAAAAGTTGTAAAGAGTTTTTTAATATGATTAGAGCCAGGATTTTGCATCTCTTTATCCTTTATTACTGATTAAAATGATCTGGGTCATTTTGAATATTATATCTCTATACTCATGTAACAGGCTCTCTTGGTTCAAGGAAGTGATTTCACTATATTGATCAGTTGACTGTTGGCCTCTTTTCTTTAAAATAAATGCTTTCTTCCTCTGAGTTTCAAAGGGAGACATACAGAATTTTTAGAGTTTACTTTCATGCTTCATTTTGACTCTTTATTACAGTTTTTAAAGCTCAATGTCCAGTTGACTGTCATTGATTTCCACTAATAATAGTACAGTAGTGTATATCGCGGCTCAGAAGGAATCTCAGTCTTTAGGGGGAAAGTTTGAGATTGGCGTGTAGGTTTGGGCTTCTTGAGCTCTATTATTATGCAGATCGCTTCAGATATAGAAGCAGAAGTGCTAGGTTTTACAGTTGGACTAGATTGCTTTTAGTTTGCACTGCTATTGTTAGCTTTGTTTAGACCAAATTACAGCAGATGTGAACTTCTAAAACAAGGCTTGGACTCAAATGGTGCTACCTTCAGGCCTTCTTGTTTTCATAAACCAGCTAATAAAACAATTAACAGGTGTTGTGTGTGGCTTCTGTTGAGGCACAAATGTGAAATAATCATTATAAAAGTTTTCATTCTCCCTTGACTGGCCAAATTATCAACTGGCAGGCCAGTCTGATCCCAAATTCTATTTCCTTCCTTTGGTGATTTTTTTTTTTGGTGGGGGGAGGGCTAGTAAAACTTCTAAGTGGGTCTGGGCAGGTACCTCAGACTATCTTACTTGTTTTGGGAGAGAAAGCAGACAGGGCCTACCAGCATATGATGAGGCCAAACAGCTTATCAACCACAGGAAGGTTTTTCTGCATTGCATTTATTGTGTCATTTCACATATTGATGCACTTCGTTTCTCATAAGTCACAGATTCTCCACCCTGCCTTATATCCTACTTCTTAACAGAGCTGTTTTTCAAGGATGGCCATGTTATATTTAGTGCAACTTGTAGGGCAAGATCTATATACTGTACCTATAGTAAAGTTAAAGGTTTCCCTTGCTCGAAGGCCAGTCGTATCTGACTCTAGGGTGCAGTGCTCATCTCTGTTTCTAAGCCGAAGAGCCAGCGCTGTCTGCTTCTGCAGACGTTTCCGTGGTCATGTGGCAGGCATGACTAGACACCGGAGCACACGGAACGCTGTTACCTTCCCACCAAAGTGGTCCCTATTTATCTACTTGCAATTTCTTGATTTCGAACTGTTAGATCAGTATTCCTAGTTCCATGTTAAGTAGCCATCTGCTTTTCTCTTTGCTAGTAAACCATGTGTTAAGAGGGGAGGTTATACTGTGAATGAGCATCCACAATGCAATTTATTAAAATACATTTTCCCCCAAGGAATCCTGATTTGTATATGGAGTATTTTGCTATGCTTTAGAGTAGATGATTTGACTGTCTTAAAAGCATTTCCAGGACCCCAAAATAGTGTACTAATGGTGCAGGCTGGCATTACACTTTGCTCTGAAAATATGCAAATTGCTTTTTGAAAGCTTCTGTTTCTGGGCAATGGTGCATTATTTCAAAATGGCTTTGTTAGACTTAGTCCTACCTAGCCTAACAGTGTTTTCATATAACAGGCAATTTGGGACAGGCGGGGAGGAGCGCTACTACAGATCAGGGTTAAACTACAAACCTTTTCTCAATATTCTAAGCATTTTGTTGATCTATGTTACTTTACTAACATACTTGACAACTGTTGACAGAGCCACTTGCTTTAACTATTTCAGGAAAATTTGCTCAAGGTATGTAATTCTATTGATGATTTTATACACCAGCTTTTTATAACTTGTTGCCACCTATCTGAACTGATACAAGAACATAAGATGACTTTCTTCCTCTAAAGTAAAACCTGATTGTTGTTTTTTATAATTTACTTTTCTGTTGTACTTCATGAAGGAAATAAGTGCTGTTTCTTTTCATTTGGTGGTGGTGGTGGTGGGGGCATGTCAAGGGTGTTTATTTTGCAGATGTGCTTCAACTAATTATTTTCACAGGTAGCACAAATATATTTATTTTCAAACCGTCCATGTATTTTTTATTTTTGGAAATATTTTCCACATCTCAACACTAGGTTTCTGCTCACCTTTCAAATCCATGTCTGTAGGGTTTCTTTTAAAAGAGGATCTCTGGTTGATCTGGGAGACTTGGCATCAGGATAGCCGATGTTCCACCAGGAGGTTCTGTCTGAATCCTTAGCTTCTTAATGCATCTGTTAGTACTAATAATATGCTTTCCCCCCTTGTTGGTAGGCTTGATCAATAAATGCACAACTTATTCAGCTTTCTGCTCATTAGCAGCCTCAGGAATAATTATACTGCTTGACACTCTGCCAATGTCATCCCACCCACTCCATGCTGTTCTTAGTTGAAGGAGTTCCACGAATTGCTATCTGGAAACTCCGTATTGAAACCTTAGTTTTAATTTAAATGAATGTTTTGATATACTGTTTTGCGGTAGCTCAAGTGGTTATGATGCTGGACTCGTTGACTGGAAGGTCGGAGTTCGATTCCTGAGTACTGCATGGCGGAGTGAGCATCTGTCTCTGTCCCAGCTCCTGCCAACCTAGCAGTTCGGAAGCAAGAAATTGCAAGTTGATAAATAGGGACCACTTCGGTGGGAAGGTAAACAGTGTTCCGTGCACTCTGGTGTCTAGTCATGCCTGCCACATGTCCATGGAAATGTCTTCAAAAGCAGACAGCGCTGGTTCTTTGGCTATAAACAGAGATGAGCACTGAAACCTAGAGTTGGATATGACTCAGGGTGACCTTTATATTTATTACTGTGCAATGCATTTGCAATCTCTTAATGAGTCTCTTACATTAAGAGTATCATTTTTTTAAAAAAGATCCTCTGACTAAGAAAAGGAGATTGTATTTTCTTTAATAATTTTGAGTGATTTCCTGGGAAATTCCTAGATGTGACAAAGAAATTCATGTGTTTTTCAGATTCTAGCCTTGACTGTTCTCTAGTCCAGTTAATAGGCTATAATTTTCTGTGCTCAATTCTTAGCCTTTTGGCTGCATTGGGTGTATTCATATGAGCAAAAGCAAACAGCATAAATTGCCTCCTTTCTTTATTGTTCACATTCTTAAGCCCACACACTAGGAATGTAGACATCTCCTGGAATCCAAAATACTTTTGCTTCTAGAATTTTCTTTTCGTTAGCGTTCTCAGAATCTTGCATATGCTACACTGGAGGCTAATTTCTGGGCCATGACCTATATAAAGAGGCCTGAGCATTATTTTGGGTATATTAACGATAAGTTATTTCATTTTCATCCTTATGAAAGGATGTCTGGTTATGTCTGGGTCAAATTCATATAGATATTATAAGATGGCTATTGAACTGGCGGGTTGAAATGATCAACTAAACATCCCACCCCCAGGCAATAAATTGCTCCCATTTTGCACAGTTCTGTTCATGCTATAGAATGAAAAGAAACACAGAAATTCCTTCTCCAGACCACTGATAATCTGATTCAGCAGCGCTTTTGAATTCTCCAATTTCACTCGGAGTCCTCTCCTCTGCTACAGCTTTTAGCCCTTAAAAAGCCATTACAATTTAGATATCCCAGGAAATTTAAAACAGAAATAAATTACAACACTCAGAAAGCCTTCTAAAGTAGGGGTTCCCAACCTTTTTGTGCAGTGGGCCAGACCACATGCCCTGGACAGCTGAGCAGGCTGGTCACATGGGTTCTGCCGCAAACACTATTGTAAAATGCATCTTTAGCTGTCGCGTAAACACATGACAGCCGCGGGTGCACTTATGGCAGGCATAGACATGTTTACGCATGTGCGGGCGCATTTTATGGCTGTTGAAAATGCTTCCGCTTCCAGTAGGGGTGAAAGCGGTGGTGGGCTGCATGGAATGGGGCCACCAGCCAGGTCCGGCCCACAGGCTGTAGTTTGGCCCCCCACCCCTGTTCTAGAGAGAGAACTGAGACCCTGAGTCTTTGAAATCTTATGACTCTAGAAGGAGCTGCCCCTTGTTCTTGCTGGGGATTTATCCATCTCTTGCTGGTTCATTTCCAGACCATTTTGGACTCCTGTTTTGCTTTTGCTGCTTTTGTTCAGGGATCCAGATGAATCATACAGGATTTGGTGCTTAGACATTTGGGGCAGCTGTTTTTTTTCTTCCATTTTCAGTTCCAAAAACAGAAATAAACTTTCTGTTAACACCATTCCTCACTGGTGAAATCATTACTGCGGCTTTTCCTGCCATAATGGGGCATTACCAGTTAAGTAATGAAAGGAGAGCTTTCATCCAAGAGAATGAAAGTTCTGTGAAATTTTTAGGGGTTGCCTGAGAAGGCAAAGAACATCTCCATGAGGTTCTCTTTTCAGGTCCCTCTGTGCTATTTCTCTTAATGGCTTAATATTTGGAAGTCATTCCAGCTTATTCACTATCCAGAGTACCATTATTCTTGCAGTAAGCAAGGAAAGAGATTATGCCTTTAGTAGGACTGCAGTGGCTCAAGTGCCTAAGACGCTGACTGGGAGGAGGAAGATCAGCAGTTCGATTCCCGAGTACTGCAGGACAGAGCAAGCTCCCGCCTTTGTCCCAGCTCCTGCCAACCTAGCAGTTCAAAAGCAAGAAATTGCAAGTAGATAAACAGGGACTACTTCGGTGGGAAGGAAACTGTTCCGTGCGCTCCGGTGTCTATTCATGCCTGCCACATGACCACAGAAACGTCTGCAGAAGCAGACAGCACTGGCTCTTCGGCTTTGAAACAGATGAGCACTGAGCCCTAGAGTCGGATATGACTGGCTTTCTAGCAAGGGAAACCCTTTACCTAGACATATCAACAACCTGAGATATGCACATGATGCTACCTTAATGGCAGAAAGTGAAGAAGACCTAAAGAGCCTTTTGATGAGGGTGAAAGAGGAGAGTGCAAAAGCTGGCCTGAAACTCAACATAATAAAACCCCCAAGATCACTCCCTGGCAAAAAGAAGGGGAGGAAATAGAAGCAGTGACAGACTTTACCTTCTTGGGATCACTGCGGATGGTGACAGCAGCCATGAAATAAAATTACGCTTACAGAGGCAAGCTTTGACAAACCTAGGCAGCATAATAGAAAGCAGAGACATCACCCTGCCAACAAAAGTCCGCATAGTTCAAGAAATGGTCTTTCCAGTATTAATGTATTGCTGTGAAAGCTGGACCCATAAAGAAGGCTGAGCGCAGAAGAATAGACTCCATTGAACTGTGGTGCTGGAGGAGACTCTTGCCTGGACTGCAAGGAGATCAAATCAGTCGATCCTGAAGGAAATAAAACCTGACTGCTCCTTGGAAGGACAAATACTGAAGCTGAAGTTCAAGTACTTTGGCCACCAAATGAGAAGAGAAGACTCACTGGAGAAGGCCCTGATGCAAGGAAAGATCAAAGGCAAAAGGAGAACGGGGCGACAGGATGAGATGGCTAGATGGCATCATTGATGCGGTAGGTGTAGATCTGGGCAGACTACGGAGGATGGCATATGACAGACGAGCCTGCCGTTGTCCCCCAAAGGTTGCAGGTGCAGAAAATTCTCTCCCGAAACCCCACTAAAATGGCCAGCCCACGGTACCTGGTGTTTGAAACATGTCTATAGAATTGAAAGCAGTCTGCTAGATCAGGAATACCTCTATAGCCAAGCCCCTGCTTCCCATTGTGGTCACCCAGAGACTTCCAGAAAGAACAACGAGCAAAAAGCTTATACAGTATCTGCCTTCTTCAGGGTTTCCTTGCCATCAAGAGCTCCATGACATACTGTCTTCTCATGGAAGTTCTCTTCCCAGATACCACCTCATGGGTCAAGAGCCGTCCCAGGCCAGTCCAAACATTCATCTGGGTGAGAATCCAGTTCTTGCCCGGCAGCCAGCCACAAAACCCATGAGTCTGGCTAAAAGCAAGTGCCCTTTCATGTTCTCATCACTTTACAAGGTATGGCAATTAGAGTCTGTGGCCAGTTGGAGTTGATAGATCTATCCTTCACAAATGTATCTAGCCCTTTTCAAAACCATACCTCTGCTAGCAGTATCTTACCTTGTACTTCTGCATGTTCAAATTTTTAATGCCGCATTTTAAGCACATAATAATAACTTGGTTGCGGTGACGATGCACCGTGTTCCTGGTGACGATGTTTTAAGCTGAAAGTGAGACCGAAAGTTGCACATTTTTCTTATCTGGAAAGTGTACCTTGGATCAGCCTTCCCCAACCTGGTGCCCTTTGGGAGGCGTGCCACACAAGATCTCCTCTCTTCTTTCCCGAGGCACTCTGGCTGCGGAGGATGATGGGACTTGTAGTACAGCACACTGTCTTAGCTTCAAGGACGGGCTTCAGACACCATCCAGGTATCGCTTTGTGAGAGGTAATTTGTGGAATAAAGGGGGGGTCTTGAAATGTCCCAAAGCTTTTACAGCATTAAAAGCTGTGTAGTAAGAAAAAGAAGTGCAACTTTTTCTATTTCCTTCCTGTGACCAAGTTTCTCTATGACACACCTAGTGACAAATCATTAAAAAATTAACCCTGAGTGAAACCAGTTTAGTTAATGGTTCAAACAAGCAGCTTCTGTTTTTACAAGGTACAGCTCCATCCCATGTAAAGTCTGTGCACCGGATTCTTTCCTGTCCACAGAATGCGCACGCGCACACCCATACACACATGACAAATGACTTTTCTTCCTTGGGGAGTTTGTGCAAAGGCAGAGCATAGGGCTGCCATGTTGGTAGCGCAGCAGGGAGAAAAGCCCATGAATGAGGCCGTAAAAGCCTCGGAAAGGGTTTCTCGGCAGACAGCGGGAGTCGGCATTCCGCACACATGAACTCACACTTGGGTCCCAGCCAGGTTGCGAAGGAGAACAGCTCTCCTTAAAAAAGAAAAAACGTAAATGATCTGTTCTTTTCTGAGAGCCGCTGGTGGCTGGAGTTGCTGGGGCATTAAAAAAAGAATCCCAGCCATCATCATCTTTTCCAGGGCCTGCGGTGAACCGTTGTCTTCTTTTTTAGATGACAAAGCAGTTGCTGCATTTAAAAAACAGATGCATGCACAGCTCTCTCTCTGTGATGTGTGTGTGTGTGTGTGTGTGTGTGTGTGTGTGTCACATCCAGATGGTATGACTTACCCTCCCCTTCATACAACTAATAGGTCCAGACTCTAAAAGGAACTCTCATTGATTCTTGCTTGATTAAAGGTAAAGGTCTCCCTTGCTCAAAAGCCAGTCGTATCCGACTCTAGGGTTCAGTGCTCATCTGTTTTATATCTGAAGAGCCAGTGCTGTCTGTGTTTGCAGCCACTTCTGTGGTCACGTGGCAGGCATGGCTAGGCACTGGAGTGCACGGAATGCTGTTTACCTTCCCACCAAAGTGGTCCCTATTTATCTACTTGCAATTTCTTGCTTTCGAACTGCTAGGTTGGCAGGAGCTGGGACAGAGGTGGGAGCTTGCTCCGTCCTGCAGCATTCGGGTATTGAACCGCTGATCTGCCTTCCATTCAGTGTCTTAGCCACTTGAGCCACAGCAGTCCCTCTTGCTTGATTAGAGCCTGAGAATTGGTATCTTTTCTCTTTCAAGTTGTAGTGGTTGAAAGAGGAAAGTATATGTCACTGATGGCAAACCTTGGCATTCCAGCTGTTCTTGGACTTCAATTCCCAGAAGCCCAAGTTCATGTAAACCCATCCGTGTTGGGACTTGGACTTCTGGGAATTGAAGTCCAAGAACAGCTGGAGTGCCAAGGTTCACCATCGTGGGTGTATGTGATCATATACCCATGGAGGTTCCCTGCCTATGTGAATCCCATGGTCTCCCTCCTGTTGTGTAACTCTAATTCTCCTTATCCCTGACCATTGAAAAGGAGATGTTGGGCCAAGTAACATTGGAAAGCCACCAGCATCTTTAGGTTCACAGATTCCCTGCCTGAAGAAAATGGGCCTTGCCTAAGACTCTGGAAATGCTGCCAGTTGAAAAATAAAAAAATAGTCATACCTTTGAAGCTTTTGAAATGTGGATCCACAGGCGGCTGCTAAGGATTTCATGGGTTGATCATGTGACCAATGTAGAAGTATTGCGCCGAATGGATAAAGAACAAGAGCTCTTTAAGACCATCAAACAAAGAAAGCTCCAATACCTTGGCCATATCATGAGGAACAACATAATATATAGAATACTCCAACTTGCTCTGCAAGGAAAGATCCCTGGGAAGAGAGGCTCTGGATGTAGACGGACTTCATGGCTGAAGAACCTGAGAGACTGGTGTGGCATGTCCTCGGAAGAACTGTTCCCAAGAGTTAAGAACAGGAAGACTATCGCCATGATGATACCCGGAACGGATGCAGCATCTGAAGAAGAAGTCATACCTTGAAATCCCTAGCAGAATAACTATAAATTGAGGTTGGTTAGATGGCACTCAACGCAACTCTTGAGTCAGAAGCAACTCGATAGCAAGGAAGAAGCACATTCATTAGTTATGACAGAATAAAGAGCCTTATAGCACCATAATCGTTAGCAAATATATTGCCGCATGAGTTTTCACACACTATAGGACACTTAAACAACCTAATTTTGGTGTCAGATGTTGCGTGGATTATGCAAGCAAGGCAGACGTGGTAGATCCATCCTTGGAGAGCAGTTGCTATTGAAGGAAGTTCTCAACACATTGTCTAGTGACCACCAAGTGTTAGAAGCTGTTTAAAAAGCTGGCTAGCCTGTTTGGTTGATGGAGTGAAACTGCTTTCCTGGAGGCCTGAGAAATGGCAGCGCAGGAATTATTTGCAGCCTTTCGTTCTTCTGATGGTTTCCAGGAAGATCTGCAACTTTCTGTCTTCAGAAGGCTGGTGTGGTTCACGCCACCAAGCCGAATTTCTTGACTCGAGCTGCATTTTAATTTCCTTGAATTTGGTATGAGCCAGAACGTCTTTTATTTTTCTAGAACTCGGGGGCCTGTTGGTCTGTAAATGAAACCTTCATGGTGAAGCTCAAGAAAGGGTGACTCATTTCCAGACCACAGGGGTGATAAACCCTCTTATCAGCCACCCACATAAGGAGAGGGGATGTAAGAGCTGTGGTGGGCCTTTTAATGGTACTGATAGCAGCTAAGAGCAGTTTGCAGAAATATTTTTAAAACATAGAAATTAGAAACCCCATCCCATTGGGGTGGTGCTCAACTCCATTTACAGCAAACAGCCAGCGCTGCCTGCATCTGCAGATGTTTCCGTGGTCATGTGGTAGGCATGAATAGATGCCAGAGTGCATGAAACACTGCTACCTTTCCCGCTGAAGTGGTACCTATGAAGTAAAGGTTACCCTTGCTTACTCGGGAATCAAACTCCAATCTTCCTGTTGTTGACCTCTGACCTTTACCTATGCTCCTGTAGATGTGCCTCAGCCACAGGCCTCTTTCTAAGGATTCTCCTGCATGGAGTTTCTCTGTTCCGCCTTGCTTCCTACTGGGTGGTTCTTAAAAAGCACTGGAGGAATTGGGATTTGCAATCCAAACCTTTACTTGCTTAACCCACAGCAGACTGCAAACATGGCAAAGTAATGTCATATTTAAACTGTCTGTCCCAAGACCAGAAGAGGATTCACATGTATGTGGCAGCACTGCACAATTCACAACATGCTTCCCTTTTATAGACGCTAATGTTTTCTCACAACTCACTCATCGCCAAACCCCCCAAAGCAAGCAGTGTCTTTTCCCTTTCGTATACAGTACTTGTTCTCTACCGTGTGGGCGTGTTTTACTTCCGCTTCCAGAAGCGAGGAGGGCAGCATGGGCCGGATGAATTGGTGTTGAGGGCTGGATACGGCCTGCAGGCCATAGTTTGGGCACCCCTGGTCTTAGCAGAGAAAATGGCAGACTAAAATCTATCTCATCCTTTTGCAAAACAGATTGCAAGGCCCGTTTTACTTCCACTTCCGGTGGGAGGAACCATGTGACCGGCCCGCGGCCCGAAAAGCTTGGGTACCCCTGCTCTACAGTGATGATTCAGCTCACGCTATCGGGGACACCACCGCAAGAGAGGCCTTTTCGGTCTCGCTCTGGGTTTCCTCTGTTATTTGCAAGAAGGAGGTTAATTGGAAGCTGCAAAAGAGCAGAGTCTTATCAGAGCCCCAAGAGGGGAGTGAACTTCCGAACAGAAAACAAGACAAAGAAGCGTCTTTCGCAGAGAGCCAGCGGAAGCCAGATTGTGATCGGCAAGGGGAGGCTTGGGAAAGCATACAAGGCCCTGCCCTGCCATCTGCTCTTCGGCAGTCCTTTTGCCCTACAGCTCCGGGCAGCTGTCCTTTTTGTTTGCTCCTCTCTGCCAGAGATGTAGCCCTGGCACAAACGCCGCATCAATTAGAAACTCGTCACGCACGCAGGCACATAATGATCTACCCCATGAAAGACCCCCAACTTCAAGGTGAGGGAGGCCGGCGGAATCCAGATTGCTTGCTGACCAGTTCCTCTGCGCACAGATGATCCTAAACAACCTGTTTCTTGAAGCAGGGTGTTCGGATCTGGCACCTCTATGCCCGTACAGCGCTTTGGTTCTTGCTGACTCCTCAGTTTAGAATCGAAGGAAGTAACCTAGTCTCATCGCCGTTGTTGGCTGCAACTCGTATCTGAGAATGCATTTTTTTCCTGAAGCAGGAAAAATGCCATTGGTGTGAATTTGTTTAAGGTGTATCTCAGTTTGCCATGAATGAAGTGACCCACATACTATGCTCACGGAGCCATCTCCTGTGGCACATATGAAATGAGACATGCAGGATCGAACACCGGGACTGCCACAGCCTTGAGGATATTATCAAGGTGGGCCTTCACAGCCAGTCCATTTGGCATGGCCTCTTCTGCCTCCATGACTGTTGGGAATCAGAGTTCCTCCTCCGCTCAGTTTGCCCTTGGGCCCAATAGGATGGTTTCCAGTGGCATTTCCTCACACTGAGGAGACCATCACCACGCCCAAAGGGGCTCATCCGCCCATAGCCGTTGGCCCCTTTAGGGAGTCAGGTTATTTACTGTTAAAGACACATTCATTCATTCATTCATTCATTAGATGCAGGCTTCCATAGAATGGACACAGGATGTCACCTTCACCTCCTTTTTAAACGCTCAAACTCAAAATATACCTCTTGTGCAGACTTCCATGCTGGCTGGATTTCCACCGTCCCTCAACACGAGAGCTGTTGCACGTTCGCACGGGCGCCTTCTCCCCCCCTCCCTGTCAAATGCCACTACAGTTCATTCATGCCTATTGCATTGCAAACAAAAGGGGCAGGGGGTGTGGGGAAGACACACATTCCTTTCTGTCTCCTCATCCCCATCTTAACCCAATCCCCATTGTCGTCGATCAAAGAGAGAATCCGCACGGAAAGCCGAATTAGCCGGGAGCAGATCAGCAGGTTAATAGGCAGGGTGTTTTTCTCCTTGCAAGCAAACATCTCTCTGGTGCCTTTTCTAAGAGGCCTTCCCTTATCCCCTGGCCCAACATTTCGGGAGATAAAAAGATCACAGGAGTCCCTCTCAGGAGCTAGGACAAGATTTATTCAGTTAAACAGTCAAGCATCAGCACATTCAAAAGCCAGCTAATTGTTTCAAGGATCATTCCCACATGGTTTATCTCAGTTTCCTTTGCTTTCCTGTATCATCATATAAGGACTAGATGGCGCTGGGAGAGCCCTTCCGGTTTTCTGATTCAACATTCAGGAAGTCCACTTCTGAGAGCTATGCCAGAGAAGAAAGCCATAGACCAGGGGTTCTCAAAGCTCATAAAGGTTGAGAACCCCTGCTGTACACTTTAAAACCAACTTTTTTTGGCTTTCTAGAGGCACATGGGAAGCAGGATGATACGTTTCAGTGGCCCTTCGGCCTTATCCGGTTGGCACTTCTGTTCTGAAGTTTTTTTCATTTTCTCTTCAACCCAAACTCATGTCCGGATCTTATGCCTGTCTTTGCAACATGCACGATAACTTCTTCTACTTCTTCTTCCCATGCATGTCAGTTTCAGGTTTTCTCCACTGAGACCTGGGTTGCTACTCTGACATTTCCTGATGCCGCGGCGAGCAGCCTCTGGGAAATTTTGTACCAAAGCTGGAGCGCAATTCATCTGTTTTGTGAGTCATTGAGGATGATTGAGTCAGATGTAGAACTCAGACTCTCCATCAGGCGCAAATATTTTAGTTGTTGCTGTCGGCAGTGTTGGTAACAAAGGGGAAGACCCGATGTTTAAAATACGAGGTTTCGACACAGATGTCCTCCCCCCCCCCCAGCTGTTATTTCTGAAGCAGTTGGTTGAAACCAACAAAAACCACAACCTTGGACTGATTCCTCACCTCAAATTCCATAAGCGGAGGGAGCTGTCAGCTTGTCTTGATCCAAGGCAGTCAACAGATTGATCCAGCCCTAAATTGTTTAATTTATTAGGGTTAGATCCTGCTCAACAACTTGAAAAGGCTTGCCTGTTAATTTTTTTAAAAAAGGGTCAAGGCTATCCCAGCAGGTTTTTCACTTTGTTTTTCTTAGAGTCCACTTACTGAAGCCAAAAAGATTTCAAACCGGCCAGGGTTGGGAAAAGAAGATCATACTATAGCAACGTCTCGGAGGTTTGGGACTAGGCTTTTCCCCTACATGGGGAGGTTTTTAGAAAGCCCTTTCCATCCTGCATTCTTTCTCTCTTGGCTAAACTTCCTCCAGTCCCTTGGCAGGCTGGTATGTTTGTCTTCTCAGGAGGAGGATGTGACCTCTCTCTAATAGATCTCTTGAATCAATCAACATTCAGCAAAGCCGGAGGCAGCGCTTTGGTCCTGTGTTGGGGTGGACGTCCAATAGAGTGTCAACTTCAACCGAGCAGATGATGAAGGGAGAAAGGAAAAGAGGAGAACTCTATACTCTATACTGGCTGGCTGTTTAGAAAATGAATCGCCTTCAGAAATCTCAAAAAATAATAACAGCTAATGTGAATGAAAGATCACCCGAATGGAAGAAGAGGATCAATATCAATGCAGCGCTAGACCCAGTGAGTCCCGAAGTCCCTCCTGGCTGCAGGAAGGCAGATTGAGGCATGCCGTTTGCCTCTTCAAGTGGGGCTACGTTTGCAGAGACGTAACTCAAGGGCCCTGGGAAGCTATTTTGATAGGTGGGCTCTGCCCTGTGAAAACCAACATTATTCCCTACCTACTCAATTTGAAAGCAAGACATTGCAAGTAGATTAACACATAGCACCTAAGCGGGAAAGGTATCAGCATTCCGGCATCTAGTCATGCCTGCCACGTGGCCACGGAAACATCTGCAGACAGATCGTGCTGGCTCTTTGGCTTGCTGTCTTCAAAGCTATCAAGTATGCAATGCAAGCAAGCAGTCCGTCGTGCTTCTAGAATCGGAGTACTGTCTAGGACAGGGGGGTTCCCAAACATTTAAAGCCAGGGGCCGAGTCACGCTTTCTCAGTCTGCTTTGCGGGCCAGACAGCCATTTTGCCCTGCTTGCACGGTGGTGGTGGTGGTCATTTTGTCCCAACAAGCTTCAAAGCTAGCTTCATTTTGTTTCTTGAATGCCCTTGGAGGGGTGGGGGCTGACATGAAATGGCGCTGGGGGCCAGATCCGGCCCGTGGCCCTAAGGTTGGGAACTCCTGGTCTAGAAAGACCCTTGTTAACACTGATTATTATTATTGAGCATTAAGTGTCTATTGTTGTCAAGTGGCATTTTTTTTTGGGTGTGTGTGTGTGTGTGTGTGTGTGTGTGTGTGGATATATGAGGCTGAGAAATAATGGTACCTTAAAAACCAACTGTTGTCTTTTAACTTTTGTGGATGAAGTTGGCTTCCTCAGACTCAAGAGAGAGGCTACATAGCAATCTTATATCTGCGGCCTCAAGATGAAGAGACTTAAGGCACGGGTTGCAAATTGTGTGAGTCAGTGTGGCATTTCACACCGCCTGTTTGGTATTCAGTTCATTTCCTTTGAAGCGTCACTCCGAGTAACTGTCCCGAAAGTGCCAAATGCTCTAAATTGGCTCTAAATTGCCTGTCTTGGTTTAATTGAGCAGATGGTTCGTCTGCGCCATCTGCTAAATTGGTCCAAACTGTACAGCAACACATGTTTGCCAAGCATTATGAAAATAAACCAGCTTATAAAAGGCTTAATTGAGGTGGCTTTGGAGAAATACAGCATCGTGTTCTGTGGTTTCTATTTCTCAACTCAAGCTATTCTTAAAGACAACTGTTGTATTGTGTTACTCTTTTAACTGGAATTTCAATCACGCTCCTTTCTGTGCCTTTCCATCAAGATGCCCCATCAGGAGAGGGGTCTCACTGCTTCTTTTAAGGCAGGGGTGCCCAAACTTTTCGGGCCACGTTTTACTTCCGCTTCACATCTGATACTCTTTTGGAATCACATGGGCTCAACTTCCCGCAAGCATCGGGACCTCCTTTCCAGAAAAAAGGAGGGGGGGCGTTGAAATAGCTGCACGCCTGGCAGGAATGTGTTAAGTGCATGTTTGCTGATGTACACCCTTTCTCTAGCCCCATGCCTCTTGCATGATCATGAGGACTAGTAGGTCAAGATATTTCTGTAGATATTTTTGTGGTTATGTGGCAGGCATGACTAGATGCCGGAGCGCCGTTACCTTTCCCACCGAAACAGTACCTATTTATCTACTTTCAATTTTCTTTCTTTCAAAGTGCTAGGTTGGCAGGCGCTGGGACAAAGACGGAAGCTCACTCGGCTGTGTGGCACTTGGGTCTCGAACTGTTGACCTGCCACTGACCTTCTAGTCGTCAAGTTCAGCACCTTTACCTCTAAACCACCGCAGTTCCTAAGGACTAGTAACCTCGTGCTCATTAAGATACCAGCTTTCTTTAGGGACTCTGGCAGCTTTAAGTTAAACTTCCAAGCTAGCAAACTGCATTCTGAGTGAACAGAGTCTATGCCATGGTAATGCTATTGACTAGTTTCAAAATGCATGCGCGCGCACGCACGCACGCACGCACGCACGCACGCGCACACACACACACACACACACACACACACACTTCTGTCTTGTGGGTGAAACTGCACATAGCAGAACAGTTCAAAAATATCTCCTGCCATTTGGTGCTGATCAGACGTCTGCCGACCAAGAACGACGACCAAAAAACCAAACCTCTTCTCACTGGTTCAGTGTCTAGTTTTGTTTCTATGCTTGAGGTTGAGCAACATCCTCTTGTTGAGAGTTGACTTTTGCTCCACCGAAGCCAAAGGGCACTTGCATATGACAGCACACTTCAAAACAGTTGCCCTCTTAGGCCTAAACATCTCGGCATTAGCAAGGGTGCAAAGCTACAACCTACTGTAGGCTAGGGGTGCCCAAATTACGGCCCGTGGGTTGGATCCAACTTCTGACACCCTCGTCTCTGCTTAAACCAGGGGTGCCCAAACTACGGCCTATGGGCTGAATCCAGCCCCCGACGCCAATTCATCTGGCCTGTGCCGCCCTCATCGCTTGCTCCTGGAAGCAGAAGTAAACACACCCATAAGTGTTTTATTTCTGCTTCCGGGAGCGATGAGGGTGGCGCGGGCCAAATGAATTGACGTCGGAGGCTGGATCCAGCCCACAGGCTGTAGTTTGGGCACCCCTGGTTTAAGCAGAGAAAATGGCTATCTCATCCTGTTGCAAAACATCTGTTGCCAAACAGATTTGCAAGGCGTGTTTTACTTCTGCTTCTGGTGGAAGAAACTACGTGACCGGCCCGCTGAACCATGTAACCGGCCTGTGACCCAAAAGGTTTGGGCACCCCTGACCTAGGCGATGTCAATGAACTGTTGGCCAAAAGAGAGTTTTTACATAGATAATAATTTAAGTCTACCACTCCGGATAGAATACTGGGTTCCTCTGCGTTGCATTTGCCAACAGGCGCCCCATGTCTGGGAGGGTACTCAATCCGTGCCAGTTATCACAGAATCCCATCCTGGGTATGGTTCAGTCTTGCAGGATGTCTCCCTGAGCTTTTCCGTTGGCTCAGCTCTTGAGATCCGGCTGCCTTTGGACAAATCCGGCTTTCTTCTGTGCACCCATGCTGGGTTTTTCCCTTTTAGGTGCGAAAGGAGGAAGCGTTCCTTTATGGAGGGACTTGTCGGGAAGGGGGAGAAATTTCAGCATGATCTGAAAGAAACAACCCCCCAGTCGCCACTCCAGGCCTGTTTCAGATTAGCAGAGGAAACGGGAACAAGGAAGACTTTCATCCGAGAAAGAGCAGCACAAAGCTCCTTTTGTGCTCTTTGCAAGGGACATTTTGAGGCTTTGACAAGAACCGGGACGTACTGCCAAGTTTTCCTGGCATAAACCGTGCCAGGGAGACCGAGGCACAATTGCCCTTCCACCCACCCTGGTCGTGTCTCCCAGAGAAGTCATTGTGCCTGCCTTTTGCAGATGTCCACCCAAGATGCTCCCGGATGCCTGTGTCGACCATGGCCAGATTCTTCATCTGAGATTGTTCGCCTCCTTCCCTTGCCGCTATTTTGGCACAACGAACTTGGGTTGAGTTTGCAACCATAAAGGGGAAGGCAGGCCGTGACACGGAAGGAGCTCATCTTCCTGTAATTGTAAATTATTATTATTATTTTGGTGGGGTGCCCAGGCTCCCCTTCCTGTTAATTCCTGGGAACCTCATCAAAGGGAGGTTGTAGGCCAGATTGTTGGTGGTGTGTTTGTTGAAATGTTGTGTGTTTAGAAGGCGCTGCCCTGTTTTCTGGTGTGACACAATCTCTTCCGGTTTCGTCCTAAGGGCTTCCGTCTGCTTCTCACTGAAGAGCGATATGGGAGATAACATTAAACATTGCACGTAGGAAGCTCACTTCTCAAATCAACCCGGAAAGCTCTGAGGTTTCATTGACTCTTAGCCTTGTCTTGGATTAGGGGAGTCACCCTCTCCTCCTGGTGGCTTTTTACTCCTGTGGATTTCGTTGATACTTGACTTAAAACAGGGGCTCACAACCTATGGCCCATGTGCCGGCCCTTGCCCATGACAGCAAATAAGCCGGCCCAGCCATGAAGACTCTCCTGAGAATATAATGAAGTGGCTTTTCATCTGCCTTCTGCATCGCAGTGTGACATCCGTGTCACTGATCCAGTTCCACGAGTCACTTTCTGGTCCTGAGCCCTTTTGGCACGCAAAGTCATCATCATCATCTCCAGGCCAGGATGGATGAAGCTGCTGCCCTCCGTCAAGATGGATTCAAGTGGGATTTAATCCATTTAAGGACCCTCACCCTTCCCTGTGTACTTCGGCACCCAAAGTCTGTTAGTTCTCAGGGTTGTCAAGTCAGTTAACCGCCGCCTGACGCTCAGCATTAAGTCGGTGGAAGTAGGGTCTACCGACACTATTACCATAGCAGGATAAGCTGGCCAGACTGCAAGCTAAGAGGCTACAGTGCTTTTAATTTAAGCACGGGTGTCATCCCATTATTGCTTTCCTGGTTATGCCTCCATAAATGAGATTTTGTTTTGTTTTTTGCTGGCAGCTGCCTGATGTAAAGATTCCCAGTGCTCTCCATTGCTTCTACCTTGAGTCTTGCCAGAAAACATGAACCTTCCTGAGGCTGGTGACACCCATCGGTGCATTATATCCATGGCACATGTCTGCATCTAGTAGTGAGTGTGAGAGATCAGCCAACTCCGTGGCTGAGCTTTTAAAGAGACTATCTTCATAACTCTTTGGAGGAGATGGGTTAAAATACGTGGCCACACCTGAGATTGCGAAAAAGGACCTCTCTCTTGCCCTGATAGACACCTACAAGCTCATACCAGACTTTGCTCTTCCATATGGAAAGAGAACATGTTGGTGGAAAACAAATGCAGAGAGGGCAAGGAAGAGTAGCAGCCCAGTCATGCCAGCCACCACCCCACTATACACAGGTCTGGTTGCTTGGGTAGCCAACACCCAACTCTCACCTGGCCAACCTGTAGAACCACGTTCTGCCCAGCCATCTGCCGTGGGGTGGGGAATCACTTGATCTCACGGTTACAAAAGGCGTTGTGTTTTGTCTTTAATTCTACTTTTGTTTGACACAATATCCTGCCTTTAGTTGGCTACCAAACCCATCTTTTGGCAG
Organism: Bradypodion pumilum; assembly: GCA_035047305.1. Classification (NCBI taxonomy): domain Eukaryota; kingdom Metazoa; phylum Chordata; class Lepidosauria; order Squamata; family Chamaeleonidae; genus Bradypodion; species Bradypodion pumilum. The sequence continues at coordinate 4,832,551 of JAWDJD010000018.1, forward strand.
ACCTGCCCGCCTGCATCTGCCGTTCAGGTATTCTCTGTAGCTCCAACTTCATCACAAAAGATGGTCCCCTGCTAGCTGTTGTCTTCGGCTCCAAGCCCTGGAAAGCCTCTGGTCAATTGGATCAAGTTGTTGCTAGCGGCAAAAAAACACCAAAAAACCCTGGCCAGTCTAGCTCTGTTTTGGAGTCTGCTTGTGTCTAGAACAACATGGATCTGAACTCCATGGCCCCATAGGTTTCACCAGAGCCCTTCTGCTTTGCAAAATAATAATAATAATAATAATAATAATAATAATAATAATAATAATAATAATAATAATAATAATAATAATAATTAATCTGCCTCCAAGACCTCCATCTGGCTGCAATAAATCCTGTAGGCTTCATCTTGTGCTTGTCTGTTGTTGTTCAACACAGAATTGAATCCCTCCTCTGTCATCTACCATCCTCCACAGCCTGGCCAGATTCAACGCCCATCGCATCAAGGATTTCATCCATCCACCTCATCCACCACATTCTCCTTTTACCTTTGATCTTTTCCAGCATCAGGGCCTTCTCCAGTGAGTCCTCTCTTCTCATTTGGTGGCCAAAGTGCTTGAGCTTCATCTTCAGTATTTGTCCTTCCAAGGAACAGTCTGGGTTGATTTCCTTTAGGATGGACTGATTTGATCTCCTCGCGGTCCAGGGGACTCTCAAGAGTCTCCTCCAGCACCACAGTTCAAAGGTGTCTATTCTTCTGCGCTCAGCCTTCCTTATGGGTCCAGCTTTCACAGCAATACATTACTACTGGGAAGACCATTGCTCTAACTATGCAGACTTGGGTGGGCAGGGTGATGTCTCTACTTTTCATAATGTTGCCTAGGTTTCTCATAGCTTGCCTCCCAAGAAGTAAGCGTCTTTTTATATCATGGCTGCAGTCACCATCTGCAGTGATCTTAGATCCTGTCTAGTGCTGTTTAATTTGCCAGGAACCTGCTATTGCCCATTGTAGTCCATGCCCCTGTGTTTTGAATGACAGGCATCAGTGGGGTTGTAGAGTTTGACTTCAAATCCTTGGTGCTGTTTTCTCTTGACGCCCCTCTGCTATTTCTCCCTTATGTGCTTGCCCTTGGTTTCAAGATCTTCAGCTGGAAAGCCTACTGCTTTTGGCTCCGTTGCCCTCAAAAATCCCCGTTGGAGGAAACACCTTTTCCATGGCTATAGTGATGGAGCAGCGGTGACTCAGTGGTTAAGATGCTCGCCTTGTTAGCTGGAAGGCTGGCAGGTCTGCAGTTTGAAACCCTTGTACTGCATGACGGATTGAGCGCCCGTCTCTGTCCCAGCTCCTGCCAACCTAGCCGTTTGAAAGCAAGAAATTGCAAGTAGATCAATAGGGACTACTTTGGTGGGAAAAGACCTTGGGGGACATGAACGCAGCCTCATTCGGGCGTCCCCTGAGTGGAGTTTCTCCAGAAAAAATCCTTTCAAACCAGAATAATTTCTGACATGGAATTATTATTATTATGGCTATAGAAAGGAGGCTAAACTGAACCTTTCTCCTGTCCTTTCACTACAAAAATATTTTTATTCAGTAGGTCTTTGGCATCTAAAGATACAGCCAGAGGAAGTGAATATTTATTTATTTTTGGTCGCTGTGTTTTTAGTTTGTTTTCTAAACCTTTGCTTATGTTTTATTAGTTTATAAAATTTCAGTTTTATTCATAGTAGTTGTGTTCAAGTTCCAATGTCCCCCCCCCCGCCCCCCGAAAATCAGGATATAACAGATAAATAAATAAGTTGCTAAGTCAAAGGACGGTGCCCTTCCAGCTGGCCATGTCTGTGATGCGTGCAAAAATTGAGCATCTTCTGCCAGAAGCAACCAGCTGGTGAATGAGAGCAAAACCCTTTGGGTTGCCATTGAGAGAAAATGCATTTCCTTTGAAATTCCAAGTAGATTCTCTGCAAGGTTGGCATTTTCCTTCTCTTTCTCTCTGTGGTTTGTGTGTTTTTTCAAGTGCATGTTTTCTGGTAGGGAAAATGCACATTACAGTTTTATAATGAGCAGAGTCCACAGGGAGGGAAAGAACAGTTGTTTAATGGGCCCAATTATGTCAGTGGAGCTTAATTACAGGCGGCGGTTGCCTTTCTTTGGGGACTGGTCTTGGCTTGAACCATGTGAAAAAATGGGGAAAAAACCCTAAAGTAATAAGGCCGCTGTTTCTAAGCAAAGCTGTTCTTTCTCACCGCCCTGGAAAACAGAAGCCTTTCTTTTTAAACCCAGAAGAGCTGCATGTTACACACATCGTAACTACTTTAAATAAAAGCTCAATTGGAAAATAGCTTAATTTGCAACCCAATAACCAGAACCTCCATGTTGAGAGGCTGTATACTTTGGAGTGTACGTTGTTGGGGACACACAACATCCTGCTTTCCCCTCCCTGCTCATGGGCTTCCCAGGGGAATCCGGCATGTCAATCCTGGGAGAAGGATGATGTATTAGATCAGGGATCACCAACCTTTTTAAGTCAGGGGCCGGGTCACGCTCCCTCAGATAGTTGTGGGGCTGGACTGGCGGTCCCTCCGCCATTTACGGCTACCGTAAACACGTCCACGGCCGATTCCAGTGGCAGCTGGAGCGAGGGCAGGGGCCGGATTATTTGGCCCTGTGGGCCAGACCCAGCCCATGGGCTGTAGGTTGCCTACCCCGGAATTAGATGAAACTGGCAGGCAGAGCTGCATATGTGCCATGATTTTCAAGAAATACTGGAGAAAGCTATACTGTAATAGTAATAATAATTTTGTGTCAGAAATTATTCTGGTTTAAGAGGATTGAGGGAGAAACTCGGCTCAGGGGACGCCAGGATGAAGTTCCTTTCATGAACCCAAGAGCTGGGACAGAGACGGGTGCTTAATCCGTCACGCAGTACCTGGGTCTCAAACTGCTGACTTGCCAGACTTCCAGCTAACAAGGCGAGCTTCTTAACCACTGAGCCACCACAGCCCCTCGGGGAAAGCTATAACATTGTGGTAAAGCGTGAAGCACCCAGTTTTTCTACTTCTTCACATTCTCTGATTTCCTTGTCCAAATAAAAAACTAAAATCCCACTCCTAATTGAGAGGGTGTGCGTCGAAATGTACAGAGTTGGCCGTCTCCCAGCGGAAGGAGAGAACGGCTGTCAAAAGCAGAGAGGAAGACTGGATGGCCCCAATCCATCAGGAAGAGGACTTTGTCCTTCTGAACATGGGTAAAGATGGTTTTCTCTTGCTGGTGGGCAACCGAATGTCTGCTCTGGTATAGAGGAGCAGGTACCCCATCATCATCATCATCATCTCTCTCTTTTTCCTCCTAAGTAAGAAACAAAGCCCTGCCTTGCCATGGGGCATTCTCTGCCAGCCACCAAAGTCAAGGGAGACTTTGGTTATACAACCAGGGCCTGAGGCCAGAGGTCTGTTCCAGCAGAACCAGGACAGTCCATTGCTCAGCTATGCGTGAAAGACCTCGTGTTGGTTTTGCAGCAGACACGCTGCCTTCCCCGTGCTTGCTGACGCCAGCTAGCTCTATGGGCTTGCTTGGCCTGTAAGCTTTCTCATTGCTAAACAAAACAGACACATGCAGAAAACATGCAAGGAAGAGATGCCTGCTGGTAATGGATAATCTAGTTTGACCCTAAGAAGATCCAGTGATTTCTGGTAAGAGACATAACCAAGTGGTTTCTGTTTCTCTCCATTTATCTGGTGGCAGAAGAAATAAAAATAAACCAGGCAGAATTGATAGAGATCTAGACAACGCTGCAGCTACAGAGCCATTACCTAGGTCCAGAATGGCGAACCTTGGCACTCCAGATGTTCTTGGACTTCAATTCCCAGAAGCCCAAGTACCTTGTGAATCCACACGAATGAGTTTACTGCGATTCATCCGGCCTGCGCTGCCCTCGTCGCTCTCAGAAGCGGAAGTAAAATGCGCACGCAGTAAACCCATTCGTGTGGATTCACAGGATGCTTGGGCTTCTGGGAATTGAAGTCCAAGAACATGTGGAGTGCCAAGGTTCGTCATCACGGACCTAGGTGTATTCCTTGAAAATAGGAGCATTTGCACTTGACCAACACTTGTCAAAATCTTCCCGGTTCCTCAGAACTCTTAGAATCGTAGAATCACTGAATTGGAAGTGGCTTTTTAGGCCATTTGGGTCCAACCCCAAATGGTCAATGAAGGAATCCCTGCTTTGGGTTTGCTATCCAATTCGCTCCTGAATGCCTCCAGTGTTGGAGCGCTCACCACCTCTCCAGGCCGTTGGTCTCACAGTCTTACTACTATAACGGTTAAGACGTTTTCCCTAATATTCAGCCTATATCTGGCTTCCTGTAGTTTCAGCCCGTTTTTACGTGTTCCTGCACTCTGGGACAACGGAGCACAGATCCTTCCTTTCCTCTTTATGATCACTTTTCAGGTATTTGAAGAATGCTATCATCCTATCGCCACTCAGTCTCCTTTTCTCTCAAGGCTGAACAGGTCCAGTTCCTTCAGTCTTTCCTCTCAGGACTTGGTTTCCATTCCTCTTATTTTACAGCCTTCTTACGACTAACTCTTTCCAAGAAGATCTTGTCCAAAACTCTTTTAGGATCCACCCTGGTATTTATTTATTCTAGTTCAAGTCTTAGGGCTGCAAGAAGAGGCCACCACCGAAGAAGCCATCCTCCTGTTGGGCGGGCTGGAAACTGAGATCTCCTACTTCAGGGATTCTCAACCTGTGGCCTGTGGGCTGCATCCGGCTCATGGCGCCATTTCATGTGGCCCCCCTACTGCCTCCACCACACCCGGAAGTGCCAATTCCTGTCCTCTGTCATGGAAGAATGAGTGGAAGCGAGTAAGCTACAATATCCCATTTCAGGAATTTAAATAACTTTGTAAAGACTTAGCGAAGCCCGAAGAGACCAGGGAGACATCCTAGTCATGGCACTGCCCTGTATCTGAGGTGTTATCCCACACTTTTTCTCGGTGCGCATCTCACAACGCACTTGTGCAGTAGATGATAATTAATGTCACCGTGTTGCTGTGGGCATGCAGAAGACCCCGAGTGGCTTGCCTGAAACCTTATGACGGACACCTAAAGATGGTTGTGACTGAGGTCAGACCTGAGCTGGAATCTCCTGGGCTTCTCAGAGCCCAGTTCTTGCCACATATTTTGTTCCTGAAGCAAAATCGCATAGATTCATTAAAAAAAAAAACACCTGAAATAGGTGGATGGACTAAAAATCTGAGACAAACCTTTCGAGAAGTATCAACAAGACGTGGGTACTGCATGACAGATTGAGCGCCCGTCTCTGTTCCAGCTCTTGGGGACATGAAAGGAGCCTCATTCGGGTGTCCCCTGAGCAGAGTTTCTCCAGCAAAAATCCTTTCAACCCAGAATAATTATAATTATTTTTATAACGAGACGTCCGAAGTAGATCTGTGGCCATGGATGGGTGGATGTTCAGAGAGATCAGAGGTCAATCAAGTAGGGGGGTAAAGGAGGGCATTTTTGTGGACTAGAGAAAGCGGGATGGAAAATGAAAGCGAAAGGATTGAGGTATCTTTTAAATATACACAACTATGTGCTATGTACACATTGTGTGGCAGGTCAATAGTTCTGGGTGGCAAGTTTGTGCTTGTTTAATTACTCCGGTGACCTTGGAGAGATCTTTTCTTACCTCCAGCCCAGATAATGAGATAATGAATGGCAGCTCTCTTGGTTTTTTCTCCCTTTCTTCATAGCAACCCGGACTCTTCTGGTGCCGGGAGATCTGCTCTCAAGCTTATGGTCCATTGTGAAAGTAGAGCCTCACAAAATGGTCACTATAGCAGCCGGTTAAGTATTTAAGCAAAGTTCAGAACTGGACTAACTGCAGTAAACCCTTGCATAAAGAGCACCTCGCTTAGAGCCTAACTCGCTTAAAGAGCAGAATTTTCTCTGAATGGTCGCCTTGCTTAACAACTAAAGCCAAACAAAAACTCGCTTAACAACTAAATCGGGGTTTGCAATCTCCCCACCACCACCAGAAGTCACAATGGGTCACTTACAATGGTGTTTCGCTTAAAGAGCAAACTCGCTTATGGAACGCATTATGCTCTTTAAGTGAAGTACCACTGTAATCGGGTTTTTTCAAAGTAGTTTCCAAGTTCTTTTCTCAACAAAAACTTTCTCAGTAGAGTAGAAGTCAAGGTTTGGATAGAGGTTAGAGCAGTGGTTCTCAACCTACGGCCCGTGGGCCGGCCCTGGCTCACGGCACCATTTCATGTGGCCCATGTTGCTGCTGGAAGCGGACGTGTTTACAACAGCCGTAAATGTGCCTGCGGCTGTCATAAATGTGTCTACGACAGCTGCAGATGTGTTTTATGGCAACGTTTATGGCGGAGGGAACCACCAGTCTGGCCCGCTCAGCTCTCTGAGTGGGCATGAGGGAACCACCAGTCCGGCCCATGGCTTCAAAAGGTTGAGAACTCCTGGGTTAGAGGAAAGCAACCAAGGAGTGTGGAACCTTTTGTCTTCTGTTCAATGTCCTAAGGTTTCACAGGGGACGCCCCTCAGGCTGCACAGGTCTGAGGTCCAAATTTCCCCATTCTTTTGCTCTCCTGTATTCCTACACAGACTCTGCTCTGTTTAGGCCCCTTGGAACCACTAAGCCCTAGTTGGGGAGATGGCCAACATTCCTAGCATGGCAGCCCCAAGAGTCAGTAACAACACTAGCACAAGCACAGTAACAAGCACAAGCAAGCCAGCCCTGATCATGAATGCCTGCACGTGCCCAGTATCCTCTTGGAAGGAAAGACCTTGCTTATGTCCTTTCTTAGTTTATACGTTAAGTTTTGTAAACTTGTTCTGTTTGCTGTGTGATGTAGGTAGAGGGGTAAAGGACGGCCAGTGAGCCTCCTAGAAGGTATTGTAGGAGAGGAGGGTAGACAGAGACAGTTCATAGCCTAGGTCAGTGATGGCAAACCTTTTAGAGACTGAGTGCCCAAACTACAACCCCAAACCCACTTACAGTATTTATTGCAAAGTGCCAACATGGCGGAGCAAACTCTGTGCTGGGGGAAGGAAGAAGCACTTTCACTGGGCAGAGAGGCGGGGTGAACTCTGCGCTGGGGGAGGGAGGAAGTGCTCCCATTGGGCTTCATGGCGGGGCAAACTGCTGGGGCGATGGCGCACGTTCCACAGAGATGTCTCTAAGTGCCCCCTTTGGCACACGTGCCATAGGTTCACCACCACTCGCCTGAATGTTTGAGGACGTTCCTGTAAAAGCGATTTAAGAAGAGGAAACATCCCTGACCAACACGAAAGAAAAATCTATCAATACAACAAGACATGCCATGCCGTTCCTTCTATCAACAACCCAATGGCTTTCTTTCATATCCTGTTCACGTCTTGTCTAGCGCAAAAAGATGGATGCGTCTCGTATATACTAGGCCCGTGTTGGCGCAGTAAACCCATTCACGTGGATTCACAGACACTTGGGCTTCTGGGAATTGAAGTCCAAGAACACCTGGAGTGCCAAGCTTCACCATCACTGTACTAGTCAATGGTAATGATCCAATGGTATGTTCCAAGAAGGGGGCAAGTGGAACCACTCCGGCTCAAGAGTGTCTGTGTTTGATGCTTCTCCAAACTTGACCTGCCTACCACCCAGTTGGGGAAATGCCCTGCCAGGACAGGGACCAGTAATTTGCTTTGCTTTTACTTTTCTAAATAGCTTTAGAGGTGGCAGTGGTGAGGGAGGATGATTTTCAGGAAGAAAAAGAAGGAGCAGCAATGTTTTTAATTGATTAGTCTTACGACCTTATCAATAACATAGCAGAAGAATTAAAATTCTTTCTCTCTCTATTTACGTCATGGATCAGGCCACAAGTGGTTGTCTGCTGGGCGACAGTTGTAGAGCCCAAAGGTCCTCTGCGTGTGCATTTTAAAATGCCAGCAGTCCAAGGGTGTGTATGTGAGCCGATTAAGCACTTTTTGCTTGCTTGCAGGGCTGTTTTGCTTGATCAGCGCTTTACCCCTTTCAGCCCGGCCCTTGATCAGCCACAGAGACTGTGTGAGCGGCAGAGAAAGGAGATAGGGTGGATGGAGGCAGGTCAAAATTACCTGTAGATAGGCAGGAGATGGACATTTGGGATGGTGCCATTTCCTCCTGGTCTAGCAGTGGACCAAGTTGTGGCCCTCCTGTCTCTCCTTGGTCTGAGCATTGATGTGTCTTGCCGTAAGGTGTGGCTTGTGAGCCAGTGAGTCATTTCAGATCTCATCTCTGATCATAAGCAAAGATAGTAAGCTTTATAGCTGTGACCACCCAAACCTAGCCCACGCCTTCCCAGATCTGCCCTAAGGAGATCGTTCTCCTAGGCCTATATCAGAGAGCTGTGCTCAGAGTTGATGATCATAGTCTGAAGGAGATGGCTTTTGACCCAGTACACCCACACGGTATGCGTTTGGGGGGCATGTGACATGGCAGTGACAGATTGCGTGGGTGGCTTGATAAAGGCTGAGTCAGAGGAAAGAGGGCTAAATATGGTCATTAGTCATGACTAGGTGGGATGGCGTCATGTAGCATTGCGATGGAAACTCAACAGGGAGCAAAGTGCAGAACCTGTGAACTTTCCAAAACTGCTGGTGGTCAGGTCAGCGCACTGCATCAAACACGATCTTAGAGGAAGACGGATCTTTCGTCTGTCTACCTCCATGCTCAGAATTATTTTGGGTCTGGGTCTGTTCCTCACAAGAAGAACTGTGGCTTAGCGGTTAAAGTTGCCGAGGCTGCTGGCCAAAAGGTTGGCAGGTCAGCAGCTCAAGAGACCCAAGTACTGTGTGACTGAGTGAGGTCCTGTCGTCTGTCCCAGCTGCCACTGACCTAGCAGTTCAAAAGCAATAAATTACAAGTAGATAAGCAGGTACCGCTTCGGTGGGAAAGGTAACAGAGTTCCATGTGCTCCAGCATTTAGTCAGGCCTGCCACATGACCACGGATATGTCTGCTGATGTGGACACCACGGGTTCTTTGGCTGTAAATGGAGATGGGCACCGAGCCCTTAGAGTCTGACATGACCAGCTTTTGAGCCAGGGGGACCTTTTTACCTTCATGCTCCTCATCTCTTGACCCTCACTGCCAAAGCTGTGTGTAAAATGTCCTGTCACTCAAGAATGGATGCAAAGAGCGAAAGAATAACAACTCTTTTGAAAGTATGTGTGAAATGTTGAAGCTATGGGGTGTGTGCGGGAGTCCTGTGTTTCTCTCTCTTGCCTTCACACACATACCCCCAAAGCTGGTTTTCCAGCATGTCGGGACGTGCCTCCTACTTCCCTGAAGAGCTGAGCGGGTGCATTCAGGTATCAAGCCAAGCCGGAGTCCAATTTCGGCTGCTTGTTTACCTTGGATCTGGCTGGGGCAGGCCAGCGCTGATTCAGCCCTCTGGAATGCGTCTCAGCGGGGACATAATGTTCAAAACAGATGCAGGAGCCAGGCAAACACCATCAGTGCCATATTATTTTTTGGGGTGAGTGTTTGCTGCTGTCTAAGATTAACCCTCTCCCAAATTTTCCACCGAGCCGATTGGGCTCCTGCCATTGGTTCCAAAACCTCAACCACCCAAAGGGTGGACCATTCCACTTGTCCGAAAGACACGGCACCGTCTCCTTTGCCAGATTCTTTGGGAAATCCAGGACTGCGTGGAGTAAAGCTTGGGAGACCTGGGCTCACATTGAGCTCCAGTGAGACTGCCTGGTTTACGGGATTAAATTGATTTTCAAGCATTCCCACGACTAGGTGGAAAGCAATCTCTGGTTTAATCTGCCAAGATACCCAGCATTTGCCTGCACAAACGCAGTAGGCTATGCCACTTCTCCAAAGCTTAACATTTTGTACATGGTTTAATGGGGCCACGGTGGCTCAGTGGTTAAGAGGCTGAGCTTCACCGTTGGCAGGCCAGCAGTTCGAGGCCCAAGTGCTGCATGACGGAGTGAGCTCCTGTCATCTGTCCTAGCTCCTGCCAACCTAGCAGTTCGAAAGCAAGAATCTGCAAGTAGACGAATAGGTATCACTCTGGCAGGAAAGGTAACAACATTCCATGCACTCTCTGGCGTCGTCACGCCTGCCACATGACCATAGAAATGTCTGCAGACACAGACAACGGAGGCTCTTTGGCTGTAAACAGAGTTGAGAACCTCACCCTAGAGTCAGACATGACTGGCTTTCTAACAAGGGAGACCTTTACCTGACATACCATAACAAGACTGGCGCACAACCTGTGTAGACTCCTTTACAGTCGCTGCGCCACCGTCCCTTTGGGGATGACTGTGGGAGCCGGGAGGGGAAGACCTCACCTTCCTAGCACAAAGATCAGATAGGCTATGGTAGAAAAGCACTGGGATTTCCCTCAGATCAAGAGAAATCCCTGTATTTCTTAGTCTGGCATGATGGCAGACAGGGAGAAAGATCTGGTTCCAGGTGGACTGGTCTAATGTTGTGTGATGGTGTAATGGCACCTAGTGGTCAAAGGAGGCAAATACAGCAGGTGAGAAAGTATGGGACTAGTAAACCCTAGTAAGTAAAGGTTTGTTGTTTCCGTGTCAGATTACTCTGGGTTGAAAGGGTTTTTGCAGGGGATGCCCAAATGAGGCTCCTTTCATGTCCCCCATCGAGCATGGCATGCCACAACACTGGAATGCATGGAATGCTATTTACCTTCTCACCAAAGTGGTCCCTATTGATCTACGTGCAATTACAGTAGAACCCCACATAACGGAAAAACTCCGTTCCACGGAGCTCTTCGCTATGCAGTTTTTATCATTATGCGAAGCTAATGGGAGATGCCCCGGATAACGAACCAAAATGTATGTTATCTGGGGTTCCCATTGACCGGGTATACTCGTTACCAAAAACCCAGCATAACGGAAAAAAATTCGTTATGCGGAGTATCGCCATTGCCTAACGAACGCTTCGTTATGTGATTTTTTTCGCTATATGAAGCGTTCGTTATGCAAGGTACCACTGTACTTGCTTTTGAACTGCTAGGTTGGCTAGCAGTTGGCAGGAACTGGGACAGACAGGCACTCACTCCATCATGTAGTACCCGGGAATCTGCCTCCGACCTTCCAGTCAGCAAGTTCAGCGTCTTAACCACATGAGCCACTGTAGTCCCCTTCAATCTTGGTATAACAAACCAAAATGAGCCCACTTTCTTAGCTGTGTCGTTGCTCAAAATTAAATCTTAACCGGTACATGTTTCAAGTAGTAATTTGCGGACCAGTAAATGAGCCAGATTCTGGATCTCTCCACATTCATATAGCGTCTGCCGGCTTGTGCCAGCTGGTCTTGCATTTATGGATACCAACTCTCAGCCTATTCAGGGTCCTCCAAGTGACGTAGGGGAGGTCGAGTTCCTCAGCCATATCCTCCTTTATGTTATTCCTTCTCCAGTGAGCTCCTTCCTCCATCTTCTGAGTTGGTTTTCCTCTTGCGTACCCTCAGGAGTGTCTCTTTTTGCCATAAAGCTCTTCCGTCATAGTTCATAAATCCACCAAAATCTCACCAATAGCCAAGACAGCCTCGCCACTTGAGGCACATTGGGGTGTGGACTGGGAGTATGTCGCCATTAATAATAATAATTTTGTGTCAGAAATTATTCTGGGTTGAAAGGATTTTTGCGGAAGAAACTCCGCTCAGGGAATGCCCAAATGAGGCTCCTTTCATGTCCCCAAGAGCTGAGATAGAGGCGGGTGCTCAAACAGTCATGCAGTACCCGGGTCTCTAACTGCCGACTTGCCAGCCTTCCAGCTAACAAGGTGAGCTTCTTAACCACTGAGCCACCACATATTATGTCATTTGGCCTAGTGGGACTCCCAGAAACTTGCATTTCAGCCTAGTAAAGAATAAACCAGAAGCCCCTGATAAGACAAACGTTTCAATATATATTTTATTTCAAAATCTGTGCATATGCTTATTCAGCTGTTTTGCAGCCAAAATAACAAAGGAGAAAGGAAAAACATATAACAAGAGGAAAGGGGATGAGGAATATTTTTCCCCGTTCAAAACAAATAAATGAAAAAAGCAACGACAAGCCAGTTTTTGATATTCATGTAACATCAGTGGAAGCTCTTGCGCAGGGGTTCCCAACCTAAAGCCCGTGTCTCCATTTCATGTGCCCCCCACTCCACCTCTCCAAGGGCATTCAAGAAACAAAATGGCCACCCCTTTTGAAGCTATTGAGACAAAATGGCCATCCCCATTGTGCAGGCAGAGCAAAATGGCTGTCCGGCCCTCGAAGCTGACTGAGAGAGCGTAACCTGGCTCCTGGCTTGAAAAGGTTGGGAACCCCCTGATCTAGCGATTAACAAGAAAAGAAATCTTTGGGATGCTGACTGTGAGATGATTGTCGGATAAACATCAGAGCAAAGGGCAGGGGAAATTTCACAACAATCCACCCACTTGCCATACAGGAAAACCCTGAAATGTTCACATCACATTTCAGAATGTGGGGAAACCTATTTTTCAACCCATCCCTAGTCTCAAAAGTGCGTCTAGACTGGAAGAAGAGGCTCGCATGTAACCGCTGGTCCCAGATTTGAATTGTCTTACTCCTATCTTGGAAAGCTTCACTCCTGAACTTTCATCAACTCTGCTATTCAACTCCACCTCCGCATTTTGATTAGCCTTTCTTATGAGGGAAGAGAAGTTACAGTAAAAAACCCACTTACGCAAAAAGTCCGTTCCGTAGGCTTTTGCTTAATGTAACTCGAAGCAAACCCACAGGAAATCGTGTTACGTAAATTTATATAAATCGGGACATTTACCGTATGCAAATCGGGACATGGTTTTAGCACAAAATCATTATGTAAGTTGCATTTTATGTAACTCGGGGCATTTGTAAGTCGGGGTTTTACTGTATAACTAATTATACAATATCAAGACCTACTTTGACTTTTTAGCAAGGGGAAAGTGCGGGTGAATTGTGATATAATGGGTGGCAAATGGCAAGCAGCTTGTGGAGGTTGATGTATTGGGGTGGAGGCTCAGCAAGCGCATGTTGTCAACTATTTTCCTTTCTATGTGCGTGCACTGAATTTGTAAAAGCAGGGAGAACATGTTTCTGAAGAAAACTTGGCATCAAGATACAGACACATAAGGGTAGATCGATGGTTACCGACTGGGTGCTTGTGTTGACTTCACTGGGGAAATGGGGGCCTCCCCTGGTTTTTCCTGGTCTGTATACCTCTGGTGCGACCGTGCGGAGGTCGCTTGCAAGCTGGAGACGTCTGGGTGACCCTTGAGGGGGATCAGCCGCCCCTTCGCGATGGAAAGATCTGTGGGCTGAAGATCTGGATCCGGTGGGCTGCACTGCTCCGAGTTTCTTACTGGGGCATCCCAAGTGGTGGCACTTATTGGGGCTGGCACGCCTGCAGTTGGTGGCGTGGCCTCACGTGAGCCACGTCCTGACTCCTTGACCAGGACTGGAGTAGGCGTGGGCTTCCAGCCTCTGATGACGCTCACCTGGGAGGGCAGAATGGTCAGTTTGGCGGAAGGATTGACCACCAGGGCACTGGCCCTCAATGGACCTCCGCCGGTGGCGTCCTTAGCCGGCTCTACTTTGGGAGCTCCCACGAGGGGCAACTCTCCTTTGGGCTTCTCTCCTTGCCCCTTTGGTTCAGAAGACGGGGATGCGATCTGAGCTTCGTCGCCCACCCTGATGGCAACGATATCTGAGACTTCTGTGACGCCCGGCGGCCTCTCTTTGTTGGTGGTCTTCTCTGGCAAAGAGGTCTCCGGCTCATCTGGTTTCTTCCGAGGTCGCCCACGCTTCCTCTTCGCTGTCCCCTCCTTGGATGTTGTGTCTGCTGGTCTCTTGTTGGGAGGTTTGGGTTTGGGGGGCTCACCTGGGCCCTGCCCAGCCTCACACCCGTACACCCCTCCGCCACTGGGGGCACCCTCGGGCTTAGGCGGGATCTCTGCCATAGGCGACGGTACAGCCATGTTGATGACCGGCATCATGTTGATGACCGGCATGGCAGCCTGTGGGCTGACCAGGCTAGGAGGCCCATTCACGGCAGGCGCCAGCAGCGTCGAGGCGGGAGCCCCCATGGAGAGAGCCATTTTCACCGTGCCTCCCACAGGGGTGGCCGTGAGCTTGGGCACCAAGACGGGTGGGGCTGGGGACACTATCCCTGGTGACACGACCAATCTGTCCCCAGGCTGGACCCGGACACGCGGCAGCAGGAGCGGCAGACGGGCTACCAAAGCGTTGACTTGCGTGCTGCTGGCCGGCTTGGTGGGAACCTCTGTGGTCTTCTTTGCCTCGTTCCGAGGGGGCGCGGGCTTGGGGCTATTCTCTGTTTTAGTCTGAAAGGCAAGAAAACGGAGAAGGCAATGGGAGGAGGCAGCAGTGTTAAGGATTCTCTGGCCCCTTGCAGGGAACAGACCTGGGTCGACACTGGATAAGCCACTCTGACTGAGCGCTACAATTCCCTTAAGTAACGGTCGCCCTTGCTCAAAAGATAGTCGTATCCGACTCTAGGGTTCAGTGCTCATCTAGTGGGGTTTCCCTGTATTTGACAGCCTGTGTGAATGCGGAGAAGTACAAACTGTCTCCCATAGGATACAATGCGCACAATGCCCTTCAACGTGCATTGAGGAGGACCTTAGGTGGGCAAGAGGAAATGCTGTTGAAGTGGCGCCGATATTGGGCACGTGTCATCTAGAGCCTTTTTGAATTCTATTTTGGTTTTAGATGTGTTCATTTTAGCTTTGCATGTCTATCTGCTGGTGGTGCATCTGACACGAATAAAGAAAGGGCTCATCCTCTGTTTATAGCCAAAGAGCTATTTCTTGACTTCGCCAAGCTTTAACCCACCAAACACCTTCTCACATTGTGGCTCCGGGCCATCTTGTTGTACCTGAGATTCAGCTTTGCCTGCGGCATTCTCGGGGGCTTCCGGGTCGTTCTTCTTCACATTTTGAGAAGGTCGCTTTTCCCTGTGGATTTCTACATTTTCTGCAGCCCCAAAAAAGAAGAAGATTGAATCAAGAAATCAGTTTTGAAGTTTTCCCAGCTCACAGTTTTCAATAAAGAAATCGCCAATGAAACAGTGTTTGATGCCAGGACACAAAAGCACCTGAAACTTAAAATCCCACCCACCCCATCTGTAAAAAGAGGGAGGATCTTAATTATGTTTTATATGAGCCAGCAAGCGGGGGTTACACCTCCACCGGTGCCCCACACCTGCCCCACCAGCCAGGTTTTCGGTTCTTTCCTAAAGGGCAGCAATTCCGTCTGCAGCTGTAACTCTATTGGCAGGAGGTTCCAAAGGGCCGGTGCGGACACAGAGAAGGCCCTCCTTCTTGTGCTAGAGAGATGAGCCCCTCTAGCCGATCTGGTACAACTAGAGAGCCTCTCCGGTCCACTCTGGTTGGATGGACAGACATTCTCGGGGAGACGTGGTCCATTACCATGTAGGGGTTTAAAGATCATCACCAGCACCTTGAATTGCAACCAGAAGCAAACTGGTAACCAGTGCAACTCCCGAAGCAATGGCGAGGCGCCGGCATAACGCCCGCACCCTATCACCACCCGGGCAGCCACGTTCTGGACCAGCTACAACCTCCAAATGGTCGTCAAGGGCAGCCCCATGTAGAACACGTTACAATAATTTAGTCTAGAGGTGACCAGAGCATGTGTGACCATGACCTTGAATTGAAGTCCAAGAACAGCTGGAGTGCTAAAGTTCTTGGGCCTAGAAGTTCTGGAAAATCTTCAAATTGATTCCATCAAACAATAAGAAAAAATTGTGCTGCCCCCAAGCACTAAAACATCCTTTCCGAAGTGGTACAGTTTGCCTCAAGTTGGCTCCATGGCCAGCCTGAGAGAGACCCAAGCAGAAGGCAGAGGAGGAAGAGGGTCTTACCTGAGACTGCCAGGGCCATGACAAGATCAGCGTGAGCCGAGCGCGAGCTGATGATGTGCTGCTGAATGAGGAACTGGGCCACCTCCACAATGGTGTTGAAGGAGCGCTTCAGGATCTTCTCAGCCCAGTCGCAGGTCAAGGCGCAGGCCGCGTCCATCACTTCGTCGTTGTAGGACTGGACTACCTCTGTCCGCTCCAGCTGCAGGAGAAGAGAGAGCAGTGTGACAACCCAGATTGAAGCAGGCATGTAGGATGGTCATGAGAGACGATGTGCTGGGCTAGTATCATCCCCTTGAACTGGAATGGGCATTTGGGAAGCCAGTACCTCTGGAATCAAATCAGCTGAACTGAATCAGTACGACAGTGGAACCAACTTCCTTGGGAAGTGCTGAGCGCTCCAACACTGAGAGAACTGAATAACCATCTGTCAGCTCTGCTATTCCTGCATTGAGCCAGGGGGTTGGACTGGATGGCCTCGTGGGCTCCCTTACAAACTCTGTGATTCTATGATTCTACAGCATCCCACTTCCATAAGGATTCACATGCATCACAAATGCTATGCCAGTTGATGCTTCTGTGCTTCTAGCACAGGTGTCGGCAACCTTTCAAAGTCAGGGGCCCGGTCATGCTCCGTCAGGCAGTTGAGGGAGCTGGACTGGTGCCCCCCCCCCCCCGGCTGTAAACACTGCCACAAAATGCATCCGTGATTGTCGTAAACAGGTTTACGAAAGTCGCATCCGCTTTTACGGATGTCGTAAAGACATTTACAACAGCTGCGGGTGTGTTTACGGCTGTTTCCACCACTTCCGGCGGCAGCAGGAGTGAGGGCATCAGGCCATGGGCTGGATCTGACCCACAGACCGTAGGTTGCCAACCCATCCTAGCAGATTGCCTTACAATATCCAAGCTTGTTAAAGGTGGTTACAGATATATAAATGAAGCAAAGTCATGGAGGAAAGAATGATTTACCAGCAGCCAAAGGCCATTTTTGCTATAGGAAGCCTCTGTCTTCAGTGGCAGTCTACCCATAAGCCTCAACTGCTAGGGATAAAATACCTCTCCGCAGTCACACCTGACTTGTGACGTTTATACAGACGTGTCACCAACAATTCCACAGGCCTTACCGTCTCCGTTTCTTTCAGATCAAGGCTGGGAAGAGGTGGCATGTTGACCACCGTCTTTCTCCGTATCCCACTGTAGCAATATGTTAAGAGTTAAGAGTTAAGGAGATTAGCCATCCTATAAACCACGAATCCAGGCACCAAAGCTACAATCTAAGAGCTGCACAAGGCATTAAGATTAGTGTAGGTAAAGGTCAAGGTCACCCTTGCTCAAAAGCCAGTCATATCCGACTCTAGGGTGCGGTGCTCATCTCCGTTTAAAGCCAAAGAGACAGAGATGGAAACACACCTTTCCAAAAGTTAATGGTTTCAGATCTTTAGATTCTTAAGATTGTAAAATACTTAAGGGAGTAACATGTCCCTTCACAGTCTGAACTTGGAAAGTTAATTTGTAAAACACAATGAATTGCTTATTTCTTTACCGCGTAAGCCATTACAAAGCCTTGGAAAGCCAGTATTTTTTTAAAACCCACAACTTCAGTTATGCCTGATGCTCTAAATCAGCAGATTGGATTAGAAAGTAACCTTCTCTATATATGATCCAGATTCTGCACAGAAGGTACCATATGATGTGTAACAATAACAAAAATGACCCTCAGCAACATAGGGAATTAAGACAACCATACAGGAGTTTAAAACTTGTGTAGGGTTCTTGTTTTGAGGTGTCAATTCATGAATAGACTGAGAATGGACAGAAATGACTGTTTATGGTGCTGTTTCAGAAAGCCGATGGAGGCTATTTTTTTTTTGGGGGGGGGATGTCTCCTTACACGGATCCCATATAGAGCTATTCTGGCCGATCCCTCTGTGACTTCATACTCAGGAAGGATATTTTGACTGCCCACGTCCACCAAGTCGTCTTGCTTTGATGTTCGGGAAAATCTCCCTGATGATCTTGCCGAAATTTGCCACACTCAGAGAGCGGCTACAAAGGTTATCGCAGTATCGCCTATGAGGGGAATATGAGAAAAGTTGATTTTACTTCCTAGTGACTAAGACCAAACCTACTACCGACGCCACATGTAGTCCTTCGGGGGCTTCGCTACATCATATGTGTTTACCAAAGGGGCCTTGCTTGGCCTTCCGAACAGAAACTTACTTGTAAGCATCATAGACATCTTGTTTTGGCAAACAGGTGTCTGGATACTCTTCAAGGTGGTTCTGGATCCAGGTGCATGCGTGCATGTGCTCAGCGGAGCTCAACGAAGCAAGATCCAGGCTGGTGGACCAAAGAGAAAACAGAACAGTGAAAATCGTTTCCTCAAGCTCAACCTGCAGCCCGGATGCGGGCCATGGTGCCATTTCATGTGGTCCCTCACCGCCTCCACCACACCAGGAAGTGCTATGTAGTGGAGGAAGGGCAAAATGGCCATCCTGCCCCCGAAGCTGTCTGAGGTGGTGTGACTGGCCCCCGGCTTTAAAAGGTTGAGAACTCTTGATCTAGTTGTTGTGGCATGATTGCCCCAACTCAGAACTCCTGCCCTTGGGTCCATGAAATTCACTTTAATTTTAATTTGAAACAATTTTTTTTAAAAAAAATTATAAATTTTATTTAAATCTACACATTACGTAATAACAAAAACAAACACATCAACTTAATACAGGACATTCACCATGTGCTATTTACATTGCCATATGGGACAGAGTTACTTAATTCTTATATGATTCCTTTCCAAAAGGAATGCTGATCCGGCATTGGCTTCTGACCTTGATCCTTATACAGTATATAGTCTATAAAACATCTCCACGTGTCCTGAAATTTATTTTCTTTTATTAGTCCTTTTCTTAAATTTAGTTCCCAGGTAAGCTTATCGTTTAAAGCAATAGTCCATAACTCATTGTACCATTCGTCAATTTTTGGAGTAACATCATTCTTCCATTGCCGCGCTATACAGTGTCTGGCACCTGATAACATGATTGCCATCAATTCCCTTTTACTACAATCCACCTTATCAACATCAGTTAGTAGTACTATAACTGCGTCCAATTTAACCTTTACATTCAAAATTTTCCCAATTTCATACTCTACACTCGTCCAGAATGGCTTCAACTTCTTACACCCCCACCACATATGCTCGTACGTTCCTATATCCTCCTTACACCTCCAACATATACTTAATTTTGTCTTGTCAATTAAATGTAATCGCACAGGGGTCATATACCATTTCCATAATATGAAACAACTTTAAAGCTACAGATTCTCACGCACGGCTCACTGTAGGTCAACTTCTTTTGGTTACGCTTGCTTCTACCACAAAGAAAAACCTACATACTTGTTGCCTTGTCGCCCAATAAGCTGAACTGCAAAATATACACAATATGTTTTGCCTGAGTTTTGCTCTCTCTCTGTTGCCCCAAAGAGATGAAATGTGAGTAATAAATTGTGCCCTTCCAAAGTTTGGGCTCCAGCAGGTATCATTGACAAATGACTTCTGTTTGAAAAAAGGACTCGGGGGGGGGGGGGGGAAACCAACGAATTACCCCCAAGGTGGAAAGGGGCTCTACAACTTCTCTTGGTTTTCAACTTTTGAACTTGCTTTGGAAACCATATATATTTTTAAAATGTTTTAAATGATTCTAATCTACTGTAAATTATTTTGGGAGCCACTTGGGTGGTCCAGAAGGTGGCAGATAAAGATGGCTCACTCACCATTTTTCCCCTGAACTTGGGCCTGAAGGCAGCTGGAGGTAGAGATAAAGTTTGGCATGATCCGAAAACCTCTGGACATCTTGCTGTTATTACAGAGCAAAAGGAGGGAGAGACAAAGACACACACACACACACACACGTCAGTTAGGGAGAAAATGCAGAGTTTCATTCACAAATCAAAAAAGAGAAATGATAAAGCAACCGGGGAATTATCTGGGTGAACGGCTGCAATCATACTGCCTCCAAATTGCTTTGGAAAAGATTAGTGCCAGAGCTGAAGGTTGGCAGCCTAAATCTTCAGCCAAAAGCTCCAGGGTTTGACTAGGAGTTTTCTCTCCTTAGGTAACTGTGGTGACTTAGTGGTTAAGACGCTGCACTTGACAACTCGAAGGTAGGCAGGTCAGCAGTTTGAGACCTGAGTGCTGCATGACAGAGTGAGCGTCCATCCCTGTCCCAGCTCCTGCCAACCTAGCAGTTCGAAAGCAAGAAACTGCAAGTAGATAAATAGGTACCACTTTGGCAGGAAAGGTAACAGTGTTCCGTGCATTCCGGCGTGACAAGATTCTCCGGTTCTATTCCAGGTATATCTAGATGAGGCGAGAAAGGTAAAGGTCGCCCTTGCTCGAAAGCCAGTCGTATCCAGGGTTCAGTGCTCATCAGTGGTAATATAGCCAAAGAGCCAGGGCTGTTTGGTGGTGTTTAGTCATGCCTGCCACATGCCCACGGAAACATCTGCAGACACATATGCTCTCTTGTCACACCTGAAGTTTTGAGTCCAAGGGCTTTTGTTTATAGTTACAGGAGCTGGTTGCAAAAACAATGGCAAACCTGATGGGGTCTTGGCCTTATGTGGTCGATAGATAGATAAATCTTTATTGTCATTGTCCTGCACAGAACAACGAGATTGAAACGAGAGAATCTGGAGAATTTTAAAACGATCTAGCTGGTTACTCACCAGTATGCCCTCCACTTTGTTCTGGACCGATTTCCTGTTGCCAAAACAAAAATGCAAATCATTCCTTACTCTTCCTTTAAAGTTTTAATCCCCAGTTAACCTTCCAAGGATCCAAGTTTTTGTCCTGCAATTGCCCCACCCCATGAGAGGATCCTTTGAGCCCTAGATTGCCACAGTAAGCATTTTCTTCTTCTGTGAGTCCTCAACCCTTTGTATCAGGGATTCTCAACCTGCAGCCTGTGGTCCGGATGCAGCCTACGCACCATTTCATGTGCCCCCCCCCCACTGGCTCCACCACACCAGGAAGTGCCATGTGGTGGAGGAAGGGCAAAATGGCCATCCGGCCCCCGAAGCTGTCTGAGGCTTTAAAAGGTTGAGAACTCCTACTTTATATAGTTTTTTTGTATTTGATTATCCTCCTTTTTTGTTGGCTTTTTAATATTTTAACATTCTGATTTTTTTTAAAAAATTACATCTTGACATATGACCACCCGTTCCAGTTGACCTCACTGTCTTTACTTAAAACTAGTTGCTTTATTTTACCAACTTTTATATTTATAAACCACCAGGGAGGGAGTATTGCCAACCGGTCAGTATTTTAAATAACCAAACAACAAAGGATTCATTCACAACTACTAACCTCTCTTTTCCATCCTCCCATAATTTTTCTAGTCCCCTTTTCAAGATGACTTAGAAAACTGATGGCCATTGGCAATATGTACTGGTTAATGAATTACGTGTCAATTAGGCAAAGAAGCCTTTTCTACTGTCAGTCCCAGATTCATTCTGTTTTCCCTGAACGACCCAGACTTCTGATATTATGGGTATTATTCCCCAACCCTTTGCCTTCCAAGGTTGGGCTGCCAGAATCTTTCTTGGCCTTTCTGCCATCATGAAGACATAAAAAGACAGAGATGGGATGGATAAAGTTTAGAAAAGAAGTACAATGAAGATGCCTTACGAGATGGTGCTCTTTAGTTTCTGCAACAAAATGCTTGGTTCGTCGGTGGCATTCTCTGGATCCACCTCAAAGGCTTCGCTCCCATTTTCCACGATTTTCGTGTTCAGACCGCTCTCTTCCATGGCCAGGAGTTTTCCTTGGTTCAAAGAGAGAAGGGAGTCCCACATGAGCCAGGAGAGGTCCTGCTATATCCACTCTACCACACCACTTTATTCTCCACCTATGAGGAGGTTGAACGGTAATTTATCTACTTGCAATTTCCTGCTTTCGAACGGCGAGCTCGGCAGGATCTGGGACAAAGTGGCGGGAGCTCACACTGTCACGCAGCACTCGGGTCTCGAACTGCTGAACTCTGCCGACCTTCCGGCCGCCAAGCTCAGCATCTCAACCAGTAACGGCCTGTTTAAAAGACAGTAAAGGTGGCAACCTGTAGAAAAGTTAGAGAGGACCATGCATCCTTCCAGATGATGTAGGACCTCCATTTCCATCATCCACACTTGTGTTTCATCTGGAGAGGGACCCATGGTCCACCGCCTGGCTGGGAAATGCATTGACGCTGAAGGATTAATAGCTTACCTCCTTGAGCTGTTTAAAACACAGACAATCTGGTTTACTTAGTTTAAATCCTGGCTTCCCGCAGAGAACGGAGTCATAACTTCCGTGGCTCATGCCCTTGTCAAGGTATGATTAGTTGGGCATAAAATGCATTTTTCCAGATTTTGCAGGAAAGGGTTGTTGTTGTTTTTTACATAGATCACGACTCCTACAGCTCTCCCCCCCCCTCTTTATTGGGGAAAGGGGTGCAGATTTGTTTCTAAAAAATCTCAAAAACCCTCCGTGGCATGCACGAGGAAATTGATCCGCACTCTGTAATGCCCAAGAGGCATTGCTAGCAGCAGCACCACCCAAGGGAGGAAATAAATCATATTTCAGGAAGAGGGAAATTCAAACTGAGCAGCTTGGGCAGAAAACGTGGATTTTATTTTAGAGGCTATTGAGGTCCTGAAGCCAAGATGAGAAGCGATCTGTGTTTTTTCTAACCTGCCCAACACTGGTTAAAAAAACAACCAATTTCTTTATTTTTAGGACACAGCTTTGCAAACACACACAAGTATATATGTACATTTTAAAGCCACTTTTCTAACAGCACCTTATGTTGCTTCTCCAAGATCTCACACGCTGGCAATGTAAAGGATCGTGCTTTCACCCCTTGAGAAAGAAACTCTTTTTGAATTAATTTGTTTGGCACTTTTCACTTCCTCTTTTTCTGTTTGTTTTGCAAACAAGAGCCAAAGAGAAATTTAATGCATGCATCCCATGCAATCAGGAAAACCCACACACATGTATATATGTATCTAAAGATGCCACTTACCTTCCTTCCCCTCTGAAGACAGGGACTTCTTATGGCAAGCCAGGTTAAAATTGTAGGACGTGCATCTTGATGGTGGAAGGGAATTCTCAAATTCTTTCCCTACGATTTGTATATTTTGCAGCTGCAACCTTTTGCCTTTCTGCTTAATGTGAGCGCTTTAGTTTGCTTGCAAAAAATAATAGTAGTAGTAGTAAAACCTTCCTGCGATTAGCCTTTGCCACGCACGCGATCGCTTCCCACGGCAAAATAAAACAGAAAAAGAAAGTATTACTGGGCAAAGGATGGGGGGTGAAAGTGGTGTGCCTTCTCACCCACCTACCCCCCCCAAAAAAAACACTTTTCTCTGATTGGCCGACATGGCGACGTTCTGCCCAGATACTGGGCTCTTCTTTAATGCCAGTGGCTGTCGGGTGTTTTTCTACCCGGATACAAGCGGAGCTGGGCTTTCGATTGGTTCGTGGGTTCGGGAAGTCTGCCTAGCGACGCGTTACTGATTGGTGGAGAGTCTTGCCCAGGAGAGGCGGAGAGGGCTTGAGGCAGGCAAAGAGAGTTCTGGGCCTGAAAGCCTCGTCTGCATTTTTTTTGGGGTATATTTGGGCGGGAAATGCAAGGATTAAACTCAGCAGCCCTGAAGTCTCAAGGAGGATGGAAGAGCCTTAGCTCTGTCCCCTGTGGTCCAAAACCCAGGTCAGACAAGCAAGTGGAGTATTAATTATTATTATTATTAATTGATAGGGTAACCACAAGTTGGCAGGCCAGCAGTTCAAGACCCGAGTGCTGCGCGCAACAGAGTGAGCTCCCGGGCGTCTGTCCCAACTCCGGCCAACCTAGTAGTCCAAAAGCAAGAATCTGCAAGTAGATAAACACGTACTACTTTCGGTGGGAAAGGTAACAACTTTATGTGTGTTTTGGCGCCTAGTCATGCCTACATGACCGCGGAAAGTGCTGGCTGTAAACGGAGGTGAGCACCGACCCCTAAAGTCGAATACATCTAGCTTTTCTACCTGCGGCCTTGTTTTTCCTGCTTCCACTTGCCAGTGAGAATCCTTTATTTTCTCCCCCCACCCCACCCCACTCGTTCCCCCTGAGATGCACCTTTGAACATGGAAGGAAGGAAGGAAGGAAGGGTGTTTCTTGCCCATTGCTTCAGGGATCATCTCTATCCATTTGGTTTCCTAGCACCTTCCAGATGGGATCGAGACTACAGATCCCATTTACAGACACCCTGTAGGTCGAGGATGATGGGAGGCGTAAACCAGGAGGTGCTCAGTTTGGGTCAAAGCTGCATCTCCAAGATGCTTCCGTTGGGCCGTGCATCCCTATAAGAGGCCCAATTGATCGCTTTTGGGATGGTCAGAAAGGTGAATGTTGAGTTTTCCAAGGAAGATAATCTCAGGGATGAGTGACTTTAAAAGGGATAATCAAGGGTTGGACCGAGATGCCATGCAGAATCCACCCAACTGTATCCAGCATTGAGCTCAGCAACAGGACCTCCCCAAAATCCCTTCCTGGCTGTAAAATCACACAATCCCTACAATTCCTCCATGGAGTGAAATGGCTAAGTTGCATCAGAATTTGTTGAGTTGGGAGTTGCATCCCTTTTCTTGCTGGCCGGGCGACAGTAGATGGAGCTGTTCCCCACCATATAACTCATGGCCAGTTGCTTTGTTTTGTGCTCCCCCCTAGGGGCTTGGGTTTCTGGGAATTGAAGTCCAAGAACAGCTGGAGTGCCAAGGTTTGCCATCGCTGCCATAGAGGGAGAACCGCATGATACCCCCTCTGTGGTACCCCAAGAACTATACATCTATTTTTGAACTTGGTCCTCAAAAGGTATCTTGATTGGCTCTGTCAGTTCCACAGAAGAGCAGTAAAGCAGAGGTTCCCAACCTAAGGCCTACGGGCAGGATCCTGCCCATGGCACCGTTTCATGTGCCGTGTGTGTGGTTGTTTGGTTTTTGCAAACAGGAATGGCCTCTTAACAAGCTGCAAAGCAAGTTGGCCAGACTTCACATCTCAAAATTAAGGATACCACAGAAATCCCATGGTGGGTGACGGAAATGTTTTTTATTAGGGCAGTGGCCTTAATTCATCTATTTTGTGCTTCCAGAGTTGCCAGGAGAATCCCAAAAACATCTCTGTTTCATAGTACACAGATGGGAAAATGAGCTCTGACTGTGAACTTCCTTCTGAAAGCAAACTCTGCAATAAATTCAGGATGACTTCAAAGAAAGAAGGAAACACAAGTTGTGAAACAGCTCTCTTTTTGGAAGCTGGTGGAAATTGGGCACCGGACATGCCTCAGCTATGGATTCCAAGCGGTTGATCCTGCAATCTGGTGCACCCAGATTCCCAACAGTTGTGGAGCAACATAAATGAGGGATTATTCCAGAGCACGGAAAAGTGGCAGGTCAGTTTCCAGCCCTGGGACTCCTTCTATGAGCCAGTGGTCACCCCAAATGCAATTGAAGCAAAGCACATCTGCGGACCAATTTCATCCCCCTGTGACCCTGAGTGAACTGTAAGAACCATCTCCACATCCCCAAATTAAAGGAACAAAACTGGAATTCCCTGGATGACCATTTCTGGCATTACAAAATTGTTTTTTTTTAAAAGGATAATTTTTGATGCTGAATGTGACCTAACGTAAAAGGTTACATGGATGTGTGGAGGAGTAGGAGAATATAGAGCATGCATAAGTAAGGTAAAAGGTGCTGACCCCTTCCCTTTTTCCTCCACACCCTAAAAAAGAGAGGAAATTCCAAAATCCAGCCTTCATTCCTGCACTCAGCGCAAAATGTACATTTGAAGCTACAACATCTGCTTAGAAGATGCAAGACCCTTTATCCAGGTGTTCTTTGTGAGCATGTGTCCTTTTCCATGGTGATAGCTTAGGAAGAGAAAGGCGTGAGTGTGCTAGACCCAGATGTCAGAGGAGCAGTCTCCCCCCGGAAAGCGCATCTCATGCGCCCGAGCAGGGCCGAACGGCTCTTTCCCAAAATCTACCAGGAAGTCTGGATTCACACAGAGGCCCCCGTTCACAGTGTCCACATCCACCTGGAGCATGACGGAGCCTTCCCTGTAATAGAAGAAGCCAAAGAATTTAAAAAATGAGGCTTGGTCAACAAATCTCTTATCTCTCTCTCTTTTAGACAAATCCATGCATGATTTGGAGCATCCAGGCTCCCCACAATAACAGCAAGATGAAACCTCCACGTCCACAGGCAGTGTATCTTGAAATTCACAGCACCGTTTCATGTGCCCCAAGGGCATTTGAAAAACAAAATGGCCACCCCTTTGAAGCTGATGGGACGAAATGGCCGGCCCCATCGTGCAGGCAGGGCAAAATGGCTGTCCAGTTCTTGAAGCTGACAGAGAGCGTGACCTGCCTCCCCAGCTTGAAAAGGTTGGGAACCCCTGGTTTAGATTGTATACACAGACACGCCAATACTTTGCACTGACACTTTGGCTTAGGGTTGTTGAGGAATTCACGGCCAAGTCATATAAGCCAATCTCGGTTCCTTGTATAGAGAATCCCAGAAGGAAACTCCTCGTTGTTTGGTCTTACTTGAGGGGCTCTTACCTCACCAGCTGAGGATAAAACTGCTTGTCCCACGGCGTGTAAAGAGAGTTAGTGATGATAAGTCTCGTACCATCCAGGCTGAGCTGAAGCATTTGAGGTCCCCCGTAAACCCTCCTTCCCTAAGGATGGAGAAACATAGGAAAGGTAAGAAAAAAAATTCAAGCAGCGCTGAATACCTTTCTTTGTTTAGGGCAGGGGTTCTCAACCTAAGGCCTGTGGCGCCATTTCATGTCCCCCTACCACCACCACTCCAAGGGCATTCAAGAAACAAAATGGCCACCCCCATCGTGCAGGCAAAATGGCCAACTGATCCTCGAAGCTGACTGAGAGTGTGACCCGGCTCCTGGCTTGAAAAGGTTGGGGACCCCTGGTTTAGGGCTCCTAAACACCAGCCTGGAGTAGGAAAGTCAAAAGTTTCGAGAACAAGTCATCCTCTTCAGCCACCAAGCTTTGCTTCATATGGTAGATCTTGGGTGCCATGATGGATGAGGGATGGGTAGATCAAAACTGGCATAGAACCCACCCAGATGTCCTCCCTTGACCAACCCACTGGTCAGGAGTACTGCAGGTTAAGACTCTTGAGATCTCCTTTGAGGAAGAAAGGACACGGCAAAGAACGGACAGTGACGGTGGTTGACTTTGAACTTATGCCCACATCCAGGAGAACTTGGATCCAAGAGACAACAGGCTGCAGAACCTAACTTCGGTTAAAATAATTACTCTGCTAAGTTGAGGGATGGAGCTTCTAGCATGTCTTCTGAGCTTTCGTAATTTTTCAGTGCCTCTGAGATGAGAGACGTTGCTCCGGAAAGTACTTTTGGGGTTAAAATGGCTCCTCCTGTCCAGCCCATGTATACGCTTCATTCTTGTTGTGCTCCGTTACTTACCTGGATCACAAAGGGATCGGGCTGGCTGTCAAGCTCTGGATCTTCGAGGACGGTCACCACCCCACCTTTGACAATGCTGCCGCCCAAAAACACCTGCAAACGCAAGAAATACGAGTGGTCAGGTGCACAGAAGGAACAGCAGGGGTAACAGCTGCTTTCACAGATTTGTTGAAATAGAACGATCATCTTCTCGTCCTCATGTCAACAAGGCAAGATGATAACTATCCCGTATATACTTGAGTATAAGCCAACCCAAATATCAGCTGAGGCACCTAATTTTGACCTGAAAACCCAGGAAAATAGATTGACCCGAGTATAAGCCGATGGTGGGAAATACAGCAGCTGCTAGTGAGTTTCAACAATCAAAATACATGAAAATATGGTAAAATTAATTAAATTGTCGGCACATCTCAATCCAGTGCAGTTTTGGGACCCTCGTGGTCATTGACCCGAGTATAAGCTGTGTCCCCTTTTTGGGGCTAAAAACCTCAGCTTATACTAAGTCAGTACATTAGCTTCTTAGTGCTTTGGGGAATTGACTTAGACTTCTGGGAATTGAAGTCCAAAAACCAAAGGTTGGGAAAAACTGGTCTAAAGGTATGTTAAGCCCAGCATCCTGATTTCAACTGTAGACACACAGGACCAGAGTGCCTCGTCCAACAAAAAATCCCACCTGAAATTTGGGGTACAGATGTGGTTCTACTTTGGGAGAGATTCTCTGCTGCAGATGTGCCTGCCCAACATTGCATGCCTTGGGCCACCGCTTCCATCAGCTTGATTTCTGACTGGCTACTCTCCTACGCAGGACTGCAGTGGCTCAGATGCTGACTGGAAGGCAGCAGGTCAGCAGTTCAATACCTGAGTACTGCATGACGGAATGAGCTCCTGTCTCTGTCTTAACTCCTGAAAAACCTAGCAGTTCGAAAGCAAGAAATTGCAAGTAGATAAATAGGGACCACTTTGGTGGGAAGGTAAACAGCGTTCCGTGTGCTCTGGTGTTGAGGCATGCCTGCCACATGTCAGCACTGGCTCTTCGAGTATAAACAGAGATGAGCACTGAACCCTAGAGTCGGAGGCGACTGGCTTTCAAGCAAGGACGACTCTCCTACGCAGGCTAACCTGGCCAACCAGTTTTGGTCGGTGCGGGTTGGTGATATCATACTGTCGGACATCGCCGTGAATCCAGTTGCTCAGGTAGAGGTAGCGGTCGTCTAGTGAAATGATGATGTCGACGACAAACCCTGGAGGAGGAGAACAGAGAGCAGGAAATAAAAGCAGAGGAAGCCGTTTTATGATGTGGAATGCAAAAAGAGAAGTCTGGAGGAGTTTCTGTACCTGTGGCCATACTCATGACAAATAACACTTCAAAAAGAAAAAGAAAAGAAACCCAGTTCCTTTCAACTCACCTGGCATTTCGGGAAGAATCCAACCTGTCACTTTCTTGTTTGGAATCTGGATCACTTTCTCAGCTGTCCAACACCCATTCTACGGAAGGGAGAGACGAGCAATATTGCAGCAAAAAAGGCATCTAATCTGTCTCGTTTCCCTCCATCCCATGACCCAGGTTTTCCATTTTCTCTGCTTAGTTGTGAATTAGCATCTACAGTATACTAAACACGGCTCTTTAGGGATCTCTCCATATTTAAAAATAAAATAAAATAGAAAAAAAATGAGGCACGAGAGAAGGAAAGGCAAGGTCACATTAGAGACCAAATGCCCAAACTGTAACCCAAAACCCACTTATTTATCACAAAGTATGAACATGGCAGGGCGAACTCTGTGCTGGGGGGAGGGAGGAAGCGTTTCCATTGGGCAGCTGGGCAGAGGAGCGGGGCGAACTGCTGGGGTGATGGCGCGCGTGCCCACAGAGAGGGCTCTGAGTGCTCCCTCTGGCATGCATGCCATAGGTTCGCCACTGCTATAGTCCAAAAGAGTAACACTCCTAAATTGAATTGACTTTTGTCCGAGCCAGTCAATCAACCTTCTTTTATATCCTTGTACTGTGTGGCTTCATTTAGAAACCAATCCGTTAACCCATTTCTTGCGTATCTGCGCCAACTTGTTGTAGGGCCAAGGATTCAGCAACAAGATGGTTGTGTGTTGGTGAATGCATTTTGCAAAACTGCGAGATTAACCATTGATTCCCCATCATCCTTATGTTCACTCTGACCTCTGTCTTGTAGAAAAGCTGGATGGAGCTCTGGAGTGTGCAGCCCACGAAGCCATAGCAAGCGTCAGGGTTGTGCAAGAACCGGATCTCTAGGGGGGCGGCATCCGGCCCAACGTCAATGGATTGTATGAGGCAGTGGGTTGTCCAGTCCCAGACATTGAGGCGACGGCCATAGCGCTCTGTCAATTAACCAACAACAAACGCAAAAGTGAACCAAAGAAGGACTGTTGTGATGGCATAAGGCAGGGGTTCCCAACCTAAGGCCTGTGGGCCAGATCACGACCGTGGCACCATTTAATATGCCCCCCCCCCACTCCTCCAAGGGCACTTGAGAAATAAAATGGACACAATTCTGTGTTACTCAGAAGGGATGAGGGAATCCCTCCCTCCCTGAAGATTATGTTCCTCAACCTTAGGATTCTGTAACCTCATCAAACCACCCTAGACTAGACAGAGCAAGGGTCTGACTTGGCCTGAATCAGTTTTCTGTCTGGATCCGAAACAAAGTTTTCACCTTTCCCCAGATCCTCCAGGTTTAACCCATTGACAAAGTATTTTGGAACGCCCCATTCGGTGCTGATCAGGACGTTGTGCCTGGGCTGATACCAGAAGTCGTATCCTTGAGGGGCTTCATCGCCGGGTCGTTCCCAGGTCCCTTTCACTTCCCAATTTTCCGCATCCAAAAGGACGAATCCACCTGGTGAAAAATGGATCACAAAGCAAATCAGCCACAGTAGTCAGAAGGCAGTATCTCTGTAGAGATTAGGCTAGAGCAGGGGTGCTCAAACATTTTGGGCCATGGGCCCAAAATGTGGTTCAGTG
Organism: Bradypodion pumilum; assembly: GCA_035047305.1. Classification (NCBI taxonomy): domain Eukaryota; kingdom Metazoa; phylum Chordata; class Lepidosauria; order Squamata; family Chamaeleonidae; genus Bradypodion; species Bradypodion pumilum. Next base: position 4,862,964 of record JAWDJD010000018.1, read on the forward strand.
GTCCATTCATGTGGTTCAGCGGGCCGGTCATGTGGAAGTGGAAGTAAAACACACCTTGCAAAATCTGTTTTGCAACAGGATGAGATAGTTTTAAGTTGCCATTTTCTCTGCTTAAACCAAGGGTGGCCAAACTACCCCTGGGAGCGTTTTACTTCTATTTCCAGGAGCGATGAGAGTGGTATGGGCCATTGGAGTTGGGAGCCGGATCTGGCCTGTGCGCCGTAGTTTGGCCACCCCTGGGCTAGAGTTTCAGCTGTTTGTTGTGCGCCCTCATTTTGCACAGAGTGGAGACAACCGAATTTCAGACAACAGAGCCCACGCTTCCCTCCGGTACCTTTTCCGTTGCCGTATACATCCCCAATAGCACTGATCATGACTTCTCCACTTCCGAGGCAGTGAGACGTATGCAGGAAAGATAAGTTGCATTTCTGGAAGACCTCTCTGGGCTCGATGACCTGCAAAGAGTTTACGAGAGAAAGTGAGCTATGTAAGTTATATTTCTTTGTTCCTTCCTATTTATACCAAGTCTTGGGGATCTGTAAGTTTGACAGTCATAAATCCATCCATCACAAATACTTGACAGTTGCAAGTGTGGCCATGATTTTAAATCAGGGTCAGTCAAAACATAACAAGTTTTAGTCAAATTAGCCAGCTAGCCAACAGAACCTACAATGTCATGTTGTAGCATTTGAGTATCACTATACCTTTCAGAAACTAGTATTTTCAGTTTATGCAAGTATTTATATTTATACAGTACGTTTTTTTCCAAACCTCTTGTTTTTAGGGGAAAACAACCTTTAATGTGGGACATTTCTTAAAATGAAACTGCATTTATCCAGTTGAAGAATTACATATTGAAGTCCTAATAGGCGACCCAACAATAGACATTACTGTAGTAGGAATAAAGATTTGTCTGTCTGTCTATCTATCTATCTATCTATCTATCTAATGTAGAGCAGGGGTGCCCAAACTACGGCCTGTGGGCAAGATCCGGGCCCCGATGCCAGTTCATCTAGCCCGCACTGCCCTTGCCGCTCCCAGAAGCGGAAGTAAAACACACCAGAAGAAAAAAATGGTAGGCCAGTACCTAGAAAACCTTTGCAGGAGTCAAGGTTCTATTAACTGGTCACCTCCAGACTGGACTATTGTAATGCGCTCTACATGCGGCTGCCCTTGATGACCATTCGGAGGCTACAACTGGTCCAGAATGCAGTTGTCCAGGTGGTGATGGGGTGCTGGCGTTATACCCATGCCTCGCCACTGCTTCGGGAGCTGCACTAGTTGCCGGTGTGCCTCCGGGTGCAATTCAAGGTGCTGGTAATTACCTTTAAAGCCCTACATGGCAGTGGGCCAGGATCCTTAAGAGACCGCGTCACCCCAAGAACATCTGTCCGTCCCACCAGAACGGTCCGGAGAGGCTCTCTTATTGTGCCATCGGCTAGAGAGGCTCACCTCTCTAGCACCAAAAAAAGGGCCTTCTCTGTGTCGGCTCTGGTCCTTTGGAACCTCCTGCCAATTGAGCTACGACTCCAGACGGAGTTGCTACCTTTCAGGAAAGAACTAAAAACCTGGCTGGCAGGGCAGGTGAGGGGCACTGATGGAGGGGTGACCCCCGCCTGCTGGCTAATATAACAAGATCGCTCCCTCATTCTCTTAGCTGTTGGAGGTAATTTTTGTAATATTTTAACGATTTTTTTTTGTGGGTTTTAAGTTTTAGATTGTGATGGTGTTTTTAACATTGTGAACCGCTCAGAGTCGTTTCGAGTTGGGAGGCTCTATACATTGGACAAATAAAATAAATAAAAATAAATTATTATAATTGTATTTAGATCTGCTTCCGTCCAGTTTCCCATCAGCTTCATCTTAGATGAGCACACCCCACCCTCTTCCCAGAATGTGACCCTCCTCGATTGATTGCCTGCCTCTTTGTCATCCGTTTTGTAAGTCTCCAGTCAAGTCATCATCCTATTTCTAATGTGCGGGTCATGAGAGTCATAGCTTAAGTAGCCCCAAAGCCATCGCCCATACGCAAGAAAAAGGCTGTGTTTACTGTGGCTCTGTATAATTCAATATAATTTGTTCCAATTATACTTCCTGGTTTGTTTTGTTTTTGCATGAATTATGCATTACCCTATTATCTGCCCTAGCTTATTCTTATCATCTGCTGCAATACAATAAATACTTTATTTGTCCATACTTTACTCCAGCTAGTAATGCAACTAAAGGCCCTTTTTCTGGGTCAATATATACTACAGAGAAGAAGCCTACCGAATTTCTAATCTTCCGCTTTGTTCCTCCCAAGCAAAATTGATCCTGCCTTAATTGTTCCACAAATTAATTTCAATCTTTCCTTGGATAATTCTTGCTCCCTAAGGAGCTTTCCTTGAATAATTGTGCTTGTCACATTTGGAGCCAGGCCTAGAGTCTGGAGCTTAAATAAAGCGGTTTTATGTGGCATCAATGTTGGGTGGACTGCAGGCCACTTCATCAGATGCCAACCGTGGGCCAGATAGCTAATGCCAAATATAAGAACAAAACCCGTTCTCTCTTTAATTGTGTTGCATTTAATTTGCATGGAGCCACTGCTTATATATTGGCATTTGATCCATACTTGTCACTCACTCGACTAGATGCAACATCTGTGATTGGGTGTGTGTGTGTGTTTTGCTATAGGATCTATTTCTTTTCATGGTTTCTCAATCTTGGGCCTCCAAGTGTTCTTGGACTTCAGTTCTCAGAAGCCCAAGTCAGCACACCTGCTAAACAAGGCTTCTGGGAATTGAAGTCCAAGAACATCTGGGGGCCCCAAGGTTAAGAAACCTAGCTGGTTCTGGAAACAAGAAATCAAAACAGTTGACCCTGCACTGCAGACTAAAGTCCCATACAGTATAAACAAATAATTCTATATCTTAATACAGTATAACATTGTAAATGAAGAACCTGTGAAGATCACTTGTTGAAGACCCCTGAAAGTCTGTAGTTTATTTAGCCCAGTGGTTCCCAACCTTAGAAGTTCTTGGACTACAGCTTCCAGAAATCTTGGCCAGGACAGCCAAAAGTGAAGGCTTTTGAGAAGTTTAGTCCAAAAACATCCGGGGACACAAGGTTGGGAACCACTGGTTGAGCCACTTGGGTCTGTCTGTTGAGTGAGTTCATGGTTTGGCCTACCTGAGATCTTTCTGGGCTCCTGAAAATAGGATGGACTGATGGGTACTCTCTGTACATAGCTTTAGACTCCGCAGCCTTTGGTTCCTATACCTTCTCCTCCCTCCTCCAACATCTCCCAGATGCCACATCCCTCATCCTCAAAGCTTTGCTGACCCTCCTGGCCTTCCACCCCTTAGCCCATCTTGCGTCCCTCATGGGACCAACGTACTTTGTACAAGCTCGGAGCCCGGGGATCGGTCCCCGTATCCACCACATAAATGCGAGAAGAGCCCAGGCAAGGGAGGACGAGCCGGTTGCGATACTTGGAGGTGTCTCCGAAACAGCTGCTGCAGGCGTTCCAGCCTGTGTGGTGAAGTTCATCGTTCAGGTAGGGCATCTGCAGGCGGTGGATCACCTGTTGGGAAAGAGGGCATAACATTGGTATTGCTTCTGGAGGTCCTTCATTCATAGGGTAAATTGCATGGCATGTAGGAACAGCAACATACACCTAATGCGAGCAGCGCAGCTTTAATTCTAGACAGGGTTTTTCATTTGATGGGGTTCTTCCCCCCAAGAGTTTCAACAAGGCTTTGTAAAATATTTGCAAAGGAGAAGATTTTTAACTTTCAGGTCTTTAGTAAAGATCTCCCTTGTCGAAAGCCAGTCATATCCAACTCTAATGATTGGTGTTTATCTCTGTTTACAGCCAAAAAGCCAGTGCTGTTGGCGTCTGCAGACATTTCTAGGGTCACGTGGCAGGCCAAAGCACACGGAACTCTGTTACCTTTCCTGCCAAAGCTGTACCTGTTTATCTACTTGTAATTTCTTGCTTTCGAACTGCTAGGTTGGCAGGAGCTGGCACAGACGATGGGAGCTCACTCTGTTGTGCAGCACTTGGGTCTGAAACTGCTGACCTGCCGACTCCCCAGTCGTCAAACCCAAAGTCTTTAACTTTGGCCAAATAGCCTTGCTGACAAGGACACCTTCTAAACAGGGCCGTAGCCGCAGGGGGGGGGGAGAGCCCTCCTGAGGTAACAGCCCCCCCCCCAACCCACCCGTGGTGCCAATATTATATATGTGAGTGACATGGTTGCCACTCCTGAAATTTTTTTTGCCTCTCCTGCAAATCCCCCAATAATCATCATCATCATCATCATCATCTAGGATCCTGGCTATGGCCCTGCTTCCAAAAGAGGGCTGTCTCCTGGCAGTAGAAGACTCTCCACCCTAAAAGAGGACATCCTACTTGCCCCAAATTTCTCACACCAGCTGATGCCAGCCAGATGGCACCTAATTAAGAATGTTGCCTTAATCAGTTGGGTGGATTCAAATGAGAGCAGATTTTTTTAAAAAAAGAACTTGGATTCATTATCATGTCTAGTGACGAATCCTAATTACTGTTCTCCCATGTCATTTGAATGTTTAATTATTTGCCCTTCTTGGTTTCTGTGCCTTATATCTCTGGGCAACAAGTAGAATATGCCACTTGTTCCCAACCCAACGTTCCTGTTGGAAATAAGTACACATAGGCCGTACTCTGGGAGTTCAAAACCCTAGAAGGGTACCACTTTTTACCTATTATCAGGGATTTGGGGCAAATGAGAGCGCCCCCCTCCCTAGTTCCCTTCATTCCAAACTGGCATCTATTTGGTCTGACATGGCACAGCCTTGACTGGATCGCCTTTCAGCTCCTGAGAAAACCTAAACTCTCAAGTCATGGCACCAACATCATTTACATCTATTATTTAGGATGCATTTTGCTTGGGAGTTTGCCCAAGATCTCAGTGGTAGCAGCAGATATGAAAGAAGCCACCCTTCCCTTAGGGTGTTTCATTAAGGGTATGCAAATGAACCCCAGATAGAAAGCTTTGTTCGAAAGCGTCACTCGAGATAATTTTGTTCCCTGAACTTACAAAGTCATACTTTTGTTTTTTGGCTTTTCCCATTTGTGGTCTGGCCAAGTTATCCTGCTATGGTAATAGAGTTGACCACACTGCCAGCGACTCAACGGCAAGCGTCAGGTGGCGCTTAACTAACCTGACTACCTTGAGGATTAACGGCCTTGGGTGGCGAAGTCCACAGGGAAGGGTGATGGTCTCCAAGTGGATTAAAGCCCACTTGAATCCATCTTGATGGAGGGCAGCAGCTTCATCAATACTGGCCTGGAGCTGAGGAGGACTTTGCGTGCCAAAAGGGCTCAGGACCAGAAAGTGACTTGTGAACTGGATCAGTGGTATGGGAGTCATGCTGCGATGCATAAGGAAGATGAAAGGCCACTGCATTATATTCACAGTACAGTCTTCATGGCTGATCGCCATGAGGATGGCCAAAATTTGGATTCAGATATGTCAGAACAAGAAGAAGAATGTGGTAGTTATGACTAAGTGCCGAAGCACACGGAAGGCTGTTACCTTTCCCGGCAAACTGGCACCTATTTATCTACTTGCAATTTCTTGCGTCCGAACTGCTAGGTTGGCAGGAGCTGGGACAGACGATGGGCGCTCATGCCGTCATGCAGCACTCGGGCCTCGAACTGCTGACCTGTCAACTTTCTGGTTGTCAAGCTCAGCGTTTTAACCACTAACCTACTTTGGCCCTGGTCGTGAGCTGATCTTAAAAAAAAACCAAAAAACCCAACACCCACCAACTCAACATCTAACACAAGATAAAACTAGGATTGGATCCAGGAAATCAGCCACAGCTTTCCCACCAGTTTGGGCTTCTTGGTATTGGAAATGTCATATTGGCGGATGTCTCCACATGGAGCCAGTTACTAAAATACAGGAATCGGTCATCCAGGGAAATCAAGGCGTCTGTGATGAGACCTTAGGGGAAACATTTTTGAGAAGGGAGTCTTCTAGACATTCCCAATCTATAAAGCATATTAGAACGAGTATGTGAATACTGGAGCTTCCTGGCTCTGCAGTCTACCTGCCAATATCAGATGCTGGGTGAAAAGGGTAGAATTTGATTGCTGTCTTGTTCTGTTTATGAACCTTCTGGAGATATCTTGGCCGATCATTGTGGGATCCATTCCTAGGCTCTGGAAATCTTTACCAAGGAAATCAAGCTCGGAGTTCTTTCTCCATTGGCAGGTAAGACCTCTTTAAAATTTCAAGTGTGACTTTTGGTAGTTGGCCAACATTTAAGGATGGGGCTCCATATCTTTCATTTGGGTGCTAACTCCCCCCCCCCTCATTGTGGCATGTATTTAAGCTGTGTTTTGAATAGATTTCAGATACCCCCCCCTTTCCTCTCCCCCCCCCTTAAATATTACAGAAATCTGCCACGAGGTCTAGTTTGGGGGAAAGAAAGGTGGCATCTAAATCCAATCAGTAATTAAGAGAGAGAGAGAGAGCTTGGTCTTGGAAAGAGGAAGCCAGGATAAATAGATTTTGAGTCCGCTCTGGCATCCCTGGCTAACATGAAATCAAAGAGTAAACAAACCAAAAGCAAACAAAAGGTAATTTTCCTTAACTTTAAGATTTAATGTAATACCTGGCAGTAGTGTGGCGATTCCGGATCCACATCTACTGTGGCCAAGTAGTCGGGCTCTCGAGGTCCGGTGCCAGTTAAGATACATGGTACGTAGATCAGCCTCTCTCTGGGACCTTTGGAGACCAAATTCACCATTAGGATGTGACAACTCTGAGCCCACTCAAAGGAAGGACATAGAAATCTTTTCTCAAAGCCTAACCCTTAACAACCTTTTCAAGCAGGGGGCGAAGTGCTGCAGGCCTCTGGGATTTGTAGTCCAGGAATACTTTACGCGTGGCCCCCAATTTTCAGAAGCCCTTGTGCTAAATGCTCACAGTTCACAATTTAGGTGAAGGTAAAAATCGCCCTTGCTCGAAAGCCTATCGTATCTGGCTCTATGGTACAGTGCTGATCTCTGTTTACAGCCAAAGAGCCAGCAATGTCTGCGTCTGCAGACGTTTCCATGGCCACGTGGCAGGCAGGACTAGACTGTGGCGCACAAGGAATGCTGTTAACTTTTCTGCCCAAGCTGTACCTGTTTATCTCTGCAATTCCTTGCTTTCGAACTGCTAGGTTGGCAGGAGCTGGGACAGATGACGGGAGCTCACTTTGTCCTGCAGCACTAGGGTCTCAAACTGCTGACCTGTCTCTTAATCACTAAGCCACAATTCAGGGGAGCCTCCCCCACCCCACCCTTTTTAAAAGCAGCTCTGCATTACCTATGGCTTTGTATTTTGAATATAGAGGTTAATAAAAACAATTTGCTGACTTGGTCCTTAGTTCAGGAGAAGAGCTTTGATGTGTCTGGCATTAAAAAGAGCATGAAGGCAGCTAATGAGCTGTCACTTTAGGCAGTCTTCCTAAAAAGCCCAGATCTGAAAGTTGTCCTTAACTCCATGGATGATCTCATTTGCTCAGGGCAACACTCACATACTGTATTCACCTTCCTATCTTTACCTGCACAACAGATCTGCCAGGTAGGTTAGACTGAGTGAGAATAGCTGCCAGAGACCCTCCATGGTGGAACAGAGAATATCATATAAACCCACACCTTTGGGTTTTTGTGGACTTCAAAATAACTGAAACTACATTATATCTATAAGACAGAGGTATGGGTTTGTATATGCTCTAATGGAACCCACAGCCCTGGACCAATGTCGCTGAAATCTGGCACATACATGCCTTGGGATGCAAAGGGGACACCCCCACCTACAGGAGAAAAAGCAACGGAACAGCAGTACTGCGCACGCACACCGCAATGAAACAGCAGTACTGCGCACACGCACCACAGCCTCCGTACTTCCTTTAAAGGAAAAAAAACTTGAACAAGGCCGGGCAATTGGCTAGTAAAATATATACAGTACTTGAAAGGAGTGGATTGCAAGGGGAGAAAACCCTTTCTGGTCCAGCATCTTGTTTCCTCAATCAAGAGACTTCTGACGAGTTGCATAAACAAGTCATTAAGGCCACAGTTCCACCCTGGGCATGATCTGTCTCAATTGGCATTCCAAGATATACTTCCTCTGCCCATGGAGGTTCTTAGCTATTCCTCCTGATTAGGAGATATTGGCAGGCCTTCTTCTCCATGGATAATTTTAATCCATTCACCCTCCCAAGAAAGCACCTTTGGCAGGATTCAAAATAAACTGGGCTTTCTCCAGTAAATTTTTGGAAGGAGCTAACCCAGTTCTGGGGGAAGTGTCAATGCGGCTTACCTCTCATCGCATCCAGAGGGCTCGCGTAGCCTGGACCGTGACATTCGCATGACTCGCCCGGCGCTGTAATTTTGGGAAAGCGGAAGTGGTTAGTTTATTCCTTTCAGGACTGACCTGTGAGCAACGAAGATCCAATTGAAAAGAAAAGACGTTGCAATGAAAAATCAGAAATAATTTCCCGAGATTAAGAACTGGCTAGAATTGGAAAGAGGAGGTCAGTGATTCTTGAGGTGTCAATACTTGCATCTTGGTGAGTCTCGGGTTCCCTCCCAACCCTACACATCTTGGTTGAACCCGGGCCCCTCTACGGCAGTGTTGTGTCCCTTGATGGAGGCTGGATCCTGGACGTTATGAAAAGCAGCCAACCTTTTTGGCCCCTGCCATATCTGGAGTCTTCAAACCAGTCCATTTTGTTCCTCTTTTAAGAGCCAGTTAAGCAGTGTATCTAAGCGACAGGCGAGGATGTCAGAGGAAGATTTAGCAAATGAAGGATGATTAAAGTTCAAATGCTATCCGTGGATAGGTGGAACAAAGGTTATAAAGAGAAGTTAAAGCAGCTGACAGATTTTGAAGAAATGATATATAAGATAAGAAGTGGTTTATTGGGGATAAAGGAAGTAGTGAGCAAATTATATAGAATTATAAATGTTACTGAAGAATCACAAAATATGCTCAAAAAATGTGGGAAACGGATTCAGATATAAGCATTTCTGTTGAAAAGTGGAAGAGAAGAATTATGCGAAGCCTATCCACGAAAGTTAAAGAACACAATTATAAAATTTTGTGGAGATGGTATAGGACGCGTTCGACTACATCAAATGGATAATAGCAAAAAAAATAAAAATGTTGGAGATGCCAATGGGAAACGGGGACGTATAAACATATGTGGTGGAATTGTGAAATTGTGTCTGATTTTTGGCAGAAAATAGAACATGAAATAGCTAAAAAAATTGGATTTTAAGTTAAAACTGAACAGGAGGATTGCCTTGCTGACTGACTTTGAGGATTTGAATGTAGTTGAAAATAAACAGGATTTACTCCAGAAGAAATCAGAATTGGCAGGATTCAGATCAACTGGGCTTTCTCCAGTAATTTTGGAAGGAGCTAACCCAGTTCTTGGGGAAATGTCAACTTGGCTTAATCACTATCTTTACCCTTGAATGAATGAACTGCGAAATAGTCTCAAGGGTGGGAATCCTCATTTCCCTGTCCGGCTCAGCTGTTTGTTTTCTTCCTTGTGTGACATATCTTCTGCATGAAAACAAGGCTAGATTTTGGGCGAGAACTTGGGATTGAGTATTACTCAACAGCAACCACAGCCAAATGGTCAAGGACCTTCTAAGACCATGGTCAGACTTTATGAGTATAACCACTGGACATCTACAGAAGGAGATCAACTCTCTGCTTAGACAACATGTCCTCAACAAGACCTGTCTCAGGTTCTGATTAGAAATACAGTATTTTCTTTCTTTGGAGCTCATCCTAACCCTAATTAGAAGTCACTCTTTTGAAGCTCATCCTTTGCCTGGAAGGCCAAGCCCCACTTGAACAGGTGAAGAGACCACCTCATTCCCCCTGATGCACCTCTCTTGGGTCCTGTGATGAAAGGAAGGCTATGAATGCGGTGAATTAATGAACTAGAAGAACAGGTTGGCAAATGCCCTGTTTGGTTCCAGAGGATCAGATCTCTTCTTACCTTCACCTGGTGTCTTGCAGGTCAGCTCCTTCACCTCTGTTACCTTTTCTTTAGACATTTCCTCCTCTGACATGGCTTGGACTTATCTGTCCAACGGCAGGAAAAGGATGCTTCAGATGGAATGGCATTCCAAATCATCCTAAATATATATATATGTGTGTGTATGTGTTTAGCTGATTGGATTACCAAAGGGTGGAGCAAGAAGGTGTGTCTTCAAGGAGAAGTTCATTAAGAAAAGGGCTGACTCTGGAAAGTTTGAATTACCTCCTCCCTTGCCCTTCCATCCCTAATGACCACAATTGTACAATCCCACCCCTCTCCCCAGAGATCTCAAACCTACGAGCGGAGAAAAAGAACAAGACAACTCAACGGCTACATCTTTGTGATCTCCTCAAGTGAGGCTGCCGCGTAACCTTTAAATGGTCCTATTTAGTTTAACACTCCATTCCTCCCTCTTAATCAGTTGGTTTCCCAGTTTTGTAGACACCGGGGAAGGTACAAAAAGTGACGCTCCATGCCCTGATTTATCCCAGGGTGGGCAGAAGTTGGATCCAGATAGAATAGAATAGAAACTTTATTTATACCCTGCCCTCCTGGTGAAAGCACCACTCAGGACGGCTTACAATATAAAGAGAAAATGTAACACAATATCAAAATATATAATACACAATATCACAATATATAATGCACAATATACAATAAATACAATACATTTCAGACAGAACCCAGGCTCAATATCATGGACGGAGACAGGACTCAACGTCTCGTACGGAACCAGGATTCAACGTCTCGGATGGATATACTGGGAGATCTCTAGAAGATTCTCAACAATTGATAAGGATTTCCGGTTCCCAGTTATTAAACATTAGATTAGGAGATAATGATACGGACTGAAGTAACAGCGGATGAGAGAGAACTAAGCAAAGAATGACCCTCGACATCCTTTGAATAGATATGAGCCTCAAGTCAGCCGGCTCAATCCAGGAAGAGCTTTATGGGAAGAACAAACATTCTTGAGGGTATGCAAGAGCAAAACCAAATTAGAAGGTAGAGGAAGGAGCTCACTGGACATGGAACGACATTAAAGGAGGATATAGTTGAGGAACTCAACCTCCCCAACGTCACTTGGAGGACCCTGAATAGGCTGAGGGTTGCTAGACCAACATGCTAAAGTGGGGCCTGTTGGTAGACAACCACATGCTGTGTGAATGTGGAGAGATACAAAATCCGGCTCATTTACTGATCTGCCTATTTACTGGTCTGCCGATTGCTTCCAGAAACATGCACCATTGAGAACTTATGCTTGGCCAACAACAAAGCCAAGAAACTGGCTTCATTTTGGCAGTCCAGAATTTGATCGGGACACAAATAAAGAAACATTTGCAGCAAGGAAATGAGTTCTCACAGTATCTACAGCCTCAAGTTAGACCACTGACCTGGAGTAAGCAAATAGTGGGATGTCCAATTGTGGATGGTTTCATTCCCTTATGGGACTCAAGGGAAAATCTACATCCGGGATTCTTTAAGTCCACGTTTGTGGTGGAGCCAGAGGTTGGGAGTTCGATTTCTCTACTGTACCTTCCAGGAAAAGAGTCAACCATTTATTCCCTACCTAGAAAACCCTGGGAAGGGTCGCCAGGCAGGCTTTGACCGGCTCCTTCAAAAGCGTGGATGGAAGAACCTTCACAGCTCACAATTCTTGTTGCCATTATATTTGAAATTACCTTAAATCCTCAGCATGAGTTGACACGTTAGAGAAAAAGAGAAAGTGCTTGCTTTTCTCTTTCCAAGCCAAGTTTGGGATCCCCGCCTGACAAAGTGGATTGAAAATGTGTGAGATTAATGGGCTTTGGCCCAACTTGCCAACGTGAGTTCAGCATTTTTAGACAGAGAACAATTAAGAAGAAACAAAGGAAGAGATGCTTTGTCTCTGATTTCATGAAAAAAAGAGACGGGGGAGGAGGGCGGGGAAAGAGATTTATGAAGGGATTGTAGGCATAGTTAAAACTTCAAAGACTTAACAGGTTTGGCTTGGCAAAAATCTCCGTGTTAGCTGCCACCACCACCTTCTTTAGATGGGTTATGAAAGTTTCTGCCCAAAATACAAGAGCAGAATGGCGCCTGTGTTTATGAAAACAAACAAAGAAGCATTTATATTGTGAGCTGCAATATCAATCTAAATAAATAAATAAATAGGAGGGCTTTAATCTAATAATTAGCAAGGCCAAAAATTTGCTCAGTGCTCTTCTACAATGTCTGTTTTATCTGGAATTTCCAAGCCAGGGTTTAAAATAGAGATATTCATTCCCTTGTCACCTCTTTCCAATACCCAAAACCTGGGAGATGGCTTAGGAAAAATAAAATAACAGATTCTGTATTTAGCTTTGATGGATGACAAGGCTATGATAAGTTTGCCAATGAAGCCGATGATACGTTTGCCTATGAAGCCTATGATAAGTTTGCTTAGTACATAATCCTTAAAAACCCATCTGTTGATAGTGATCTTGACAGCATCTTCAGATGACGCATTGCATCGATTAATTGAGCATGGCAAGAATTTCCTGTTGCTCACTTTGAAACTGTACATGGTTCATGTTCTCTGATGGCCCCAAAGGTTCTGATCTTGAATGAGTAATCTCCTCCCTGACTTTAGTCATGCTCTTCATGTGCCTTTTGCAATCTTTAATTGTCCTTTGGCAAAAGTTTGGATTGTGTAATACCTCCGTTGGATGGCAAGAAACTTGTGAACATTGTGAGTCTGCCCTCTCAGATCCAGGAAGAACTTTATGGCAAGAAGAAACATTCTTGAGAGTACGCAAGAGCAAAATCAAAATAGAAGTTGGAGGAAGGAAGTCACTGGACAAGGAACAATATTAAAGGAGGATATGGTGAAGGAATTCAACCTCCCCAACGGCACTTGGAGGAACCTGGATAGGCTGAGGGTTGGAGTCCCTAAAACAAGCATGCCCAAACTATGGCCCGTGGACCGGATACGGCCCCCAAAGGCATTCCATCATGCCCTCACCAAACCAGGAAGTAAATACAGTCGCTTCTGCACATGCGCAAAAATTGGCCATTTTACTTCCTGGTTTGGTGTGGATGCTTCTGTGAAGTAAAATGGCTACTTTTGCACATGCACAGAAGCATCTGCGCCAAACCAGGAAATAAAATGGCCATGCATGCACAAACACGCCTTGTTCCAAGTCAGGCCCCTGCCCCAAAAAGTTTGGGCACCCCTGTCTTAAATGCAAGACCAACATGCTCAAATGGGGGCTGCTGCTGGTGGACAACAACACACTGTGTGAATGTGGAGAGAGACAGAATCCGGCTCATTTACTGGTCTGCCGATTACTCTAGGAAACATGTACTAAAGAAGATTTCATTTTGGCCAACAACAAAACCAAAGAATGTGGCTTCGTTTTGGCAGTTCAAAGTTTGATCTTGGTACGACAGAAGAAAGAGAAGTTCAGCAGAACACTTCTTCAGAGGGGAATGGTATGTCTAACTCCAGTTGGAAAAGCATTCTGCAGAATACAAAAGGTGATCCAATGAAGGTTATTGTCCAATCCGGAATGTTTTTTCTACTCATCGATTGCTTCCCCCCCTTCCTGTTTATCTTTTATCAGGTATTGGTAATTGGTCAATATCCCTGCCATTGATGGCCCTGATTTGCTGTTCATTGCTACAGTCAAACCTCGAGATAAGAACGGCTCGACTTAAGGAAATCTCAAGAGACATCCGGATATCTCTGGGGGAAAAAATCAGGGTTGAAATACAAATTTTTAATAGGATTTTTTTATATATACAAAATTTAATGCGTTCCTATGGGGGACTGCATTCGATGCATTCCTATGGGAAATTCAAGATAAGAATTTTTTGAGATACAACCAACCTTGAGGAATAAATTAAATTCATAGGTAGAGGTATGACTATACTTGCAATACCACCTGCTCGGAGGAGAAATCTTGCACCACATAGAAAGACGGGCAGCCAAACACAACAATGACGAGAGAAGGACTATTCAACGTAAAGCCACCTGCTTTTATTGTTCAGGTAACTTTCCCAGCTGTCTTTTAGCAATGGTAACAACATATAATGTGCTCAATTTAGGAACTAGATATTTGCCTTTGAGATTGCAAATTCATATCGCACGTTGAAATATGCTGAACAACAGAAACAACAGAAACAAAGCCAGATTATGAGTTCGGAGGACATTCCCAACAGACGATACTTCAACCACATTAAATTAGTTTCTGCCCCAGCTCCTGTGCTACATGGTTTGTTTAGGTGAGTCTCACTTTTGGCTCCAGTCCCTGTGTGAATATTGTGTTGCTGCTTTTAAAAGCTTCAAAGTGTGGAAAGTTCAGAAGGCTTCCTTATCGCAATTTAAATAAGTTTCAGACCAGTTTTGGCTCCCATCTCTTTCTTCCCAGCAACTCTCAAGAGCTGCAGTTTTAGTTATGACGGTAATTTTGGGGCTACTGGTTATTGCTGATTAAAGTGGAGTTAAACTGGTTTGAAATCTTTTTCTCAGAAAAACATGGAGGCCCACCTGTGGCAGTTTTTCACACCCAGAGCTACAAAAAGAGGTTTAAAAGGGCTCATATCCTGTTCCCCATTGCCTTCTGTTCTATCAAGACCTTCCTTTAGACCAGCGGTTCCAAATCTTTGTTTTTTGGGCTTCAATTCCCAGAAGCCTAAGTCAGTTCCCCAAAGCACTGATCAGCCATTGTACTGACTTAGGCTTCTGGGAATTGAAGTCCCCCTGTGGTGCATGAAACATAGTTTGGGAAATGTTGCTTTAGACCAGTGGTTTCCAGCCTTTTTTTGGCCATGCTCCACCTGCATTCTGCTTTTAATTTTAAAAATAAGTATGTCACAATATATTAGGGGTGCCCAAACTATGGCCTATGGGCCAGATCCAGCCCCCAATGCCAATTCATACGGCCCATGCCGTTCTCGTTGCTCCAGGAAGCGGAAGCAGAACGCGCCCATACGGATGAATTGGCTTCGGGGCTGGATCTGGCCTGCAGACCATAGTTTGGGCACCCCTGATTTAAGCAGAGAAAATGGCAGCCTAAAATCTATCTCATCCTGTTGCAAAACATATTGCAAGGCACGTTTTACTTCTGCTTCTGTGGGAGGAACCATGTGACCGGCCCACCAAACCACATGGCTGGCCCACGGCCTGAAAGGTTTGGGCACCCATGCAATATATATTTATCTCTTGTATATAAAGCCCCTAGAACTATAAGAAATGCAAAAAAAAAAATCACTGTTAATAACTCATTCTCAAATTGCCCCCCTGTGGGGCATGTGTCCCATGTTGGGAACCACGGCTTTAGACCCAGATGTCGGAGGTGGTGTCTCCCCCTGGGTAGCGGATCTCGTGGGCGAGGGCAGGACCTTCTGGCTCCTTCCCGAAATCCACCAAGAAGTTTTTGTTCACTTTCAAGCCACCTTTCTGGGTGTCCACGTCAATTTGCAGCATGACCGAACCTTCCCTGGGAAAGGAAAAAAATAGAAGCAGCAGAAAGAACAGATATTAGTGGGAAAGTAGTGCTTTTCTTATGGGACTGTGGTGGCTTTGTGGTTAATACGCAGTAGGTCAGCAGACCCAAGTGCTACATGACAGAGTGAGCACCTGTCATCTGTCCCAGCTGCCAACCTAGCAGTTTGAAAGCAAGAAATTGCAAGTGAATAAACTGGAACCACTTCAGTGGGAAGGTACACAGTGTTCCTAGAGTTGTCTACAACTGGCTTTCGAACAAGAGTGACTTTTTCCTTTACCTAGTGCTTCTTTTGGAAGGAAGGCCAGGATCAAATCAACTAGAGGCTGGAAACAGTGCTTTCATGGACTACAATTCCCATATTGTCCAGTCACACACAAACACTGGGGGGGGTTATCGGAAGTGTAATTTGAAATGTGCCTTTTCCCGTGCTCCGAGTCTTATCAGACACTCCAGAGGAGTTTCAAGGCCTTGGTTAAGCATGAAAGTGCAAAAATAAAATCTGGAGTGAGTTCTCACTCACTGAGTTTTCCTGCTCTTAAAATTCAAGCTTTTGAAAATACAGACGCATCATCCCCTCTACACATTTATCGGGATTCGTGTTGCTTAGTCTGGGTCCCTAGCGGTCTCGTCCTTTGCGGCTGGATGGATGATGGATGTCTGCTTCCCAGCTGAGAAATCTTGATAATAAATCTAGGGTACTAATTCAGGGAGCGCATTTGGCAGTTTTTGCTTGGTAAGCCTGATTCTGCCTCTCGCCAGATTTTAAAAAATAAGGAAAGAGGCTGTTGAACACTTCATCATCCAGATTGTTAATACCACTTCCTAATAGACACAGGCTTAGATAAATAAACATGTAATAAATTGATAGTTGGTGTGGGTGGGTGAGATGGAAAGAAAGAAACAATCCTTACTTGACCATGTCAGGGTAGAACTGCTTATCCCAGCCGCTGTAGAGGGAGTTGGTCATGTAAAGTCTTTTGCCGTCTAGACTCAGCTGGATCATCTGGGGTCCCCCTTGAACCCGTTTCCCCTGCCGAGCGAGGAAACGCCAGAGATTAATAACACGTAGAGAAGGGGGTCACAACCTACGGCCCGTGGGCTGGATCTGGCACATGGCGCCAAATAATCTGGCCCCCAACCTTGCTCCAGCCGCCACTTCCACAGCCGGAATT
Source organism: Bradypodion pumilum (assembly GCA_035047305.1). Taxonomy (NCBI): domain Eukaryota; kingdom Metazoa; phylum Chordata; class Lepidosauria; order Squamata; family Chamaeleonidae; genus Bradypodion; species Bradypodion pumilum. The sequence continues at coordinate 4,879,684 of JAWDJD010000018.1, forward strand.
GGCCGTGGACTCATTTACGGAAATGCATTTACTATAGCCATAAATGAGTCTGCGGCCATTGTAAACATGTTTACGACAGTTGCGGACATGTTTTACAGCACTAGCTTGGCCCTCTCAGCTGTCTGAGGGGGCGTGGTCCGGTCCACAGCTGGAAAACGTTGAGAACCCCTGACGTAGAGGTTTCAAAGGCAGCTGCAGCGATGGATACCTTGGAGTCGTTATTCAGCGAGGATTCTGCACTTTGGCAGACGTCTCCGCAACAACCTTCCGCACATGCAAATGGACTTGAGAAATCAAGCACTGTATATCTGCAAGCGTTTTTTTAGCCATTTGGATATCACGTTACCCACTGGGTAAGGCAGACCAAAACGTGTGTCCTCCGCTTTCACCTGGCCCAAGGGATCCGACGGAGGACGCTTTGGTGAGTTTCCAGGTATGGCTGTGGGACTCATCACCACCAGAATGAGACCTGGCTGCTGGCTGGGGTGGTTTAAAAAGACTGAATGGCTATCAAGGAAGGTGGGGACCAGGGAGGGATATCCCCATTTAAACCCACGGTTGAATGAATAAGGAAAGCTTGTTGGCATTTCACACTGTGCAATGCTTCTCTTTCTTCCAGATCTGGGCCACATCTTTCTTCATCCGGTTCATCAAGGAGCCTGCGGAACTCCCTGCTACCCAATGTGCTGGTGGTCCTTCGCTGTCTTATCTTGGGTAAGCTTGAATAAATGGGGTGGTCTAAAGCCTGCCTGTGTCTTAAGAAAGCAGAGGAAACCAAGGCTTCATAACTGAAGTCTTGATGGTCCAGAATAATGGCTTTGCACTCAGGATCATTTGAATGGGGTACAGAGCTTCGTATAAGCTGACTGGAAGGATGCAGAGAACAAAGGCTTAAGGGTGTGTTGTACAGTGATTAGAGCAGGGGGTTCCCAACCTTTTCAAGCCAGGGGCTGGGTCACGCTCTCTCAGTCAGCTTTGAGGGCCGGATGGCCATTTTGCCCTGCCTGCAAGATGGGGGTAGCCATTTTGTCTCAACAGCTTCAGAGGCATGGTCATTTTGTTTCTCAAATGCCCTTGGAGGGGTAGGGGGCCCATATAAAATGGTGCCACGGGACAGATCTGGCCCATGGGCCTTAGGTTGGAAACCCCTGGATTACAGCATTGAATAACGTGCAAGAAGACCTGGGTTCAAATCCTTGCTCAGTTGCTAACCCTCTTGGTTAGCATTGAGCCAGACAGAATCTCAGAATGTTGTCTGGGGATAGAAAAGGCACAGCCTTTTGATAGGTCTCAGAGGGAAAGAATAACATCAGTGTGATAATTATTAAGCAATAAAGAGAAAATGCAGTAGCCGTTGTACCTTGATGATGAGCGGATCTGGCTGACACTCCAGTTCTTGGTCTTCAGTCACTGTGACTGGCCCCCCTTTAACAGCACTGCCACCTATAAAAACCTGCAAGAAGAATACAGGGTTAATAATCGGGAAGAGAAAGCCCCAATGGACTTCACCAGGCGACCGACTGTTGCCCTGTCCGAAGGTCCACCCGGCAAATCTCAGACTAGTTAAATGTACATGCAGAGAGCAGGAGCTTGGGTTTCGTGGCTGTTCAATAATTGCATTTAAAGTAAAAAAGAAGAGCGAGAGACGGCGTTGGCAGACTCTTTCGCAGCGGTTCCCAACCTTTTCAAGCCGGGACCCGGGTCACACACAATCAGCTTTGAGGGACGAATGGCCATTTTGCCCTGCCTGCACGATGGGGGTGGCCATTTTTTCCCAACAGCTTCAAAGGGGGTGACCATTTTGTTTCTCAAATGCCCATGGAGGGGTGGGGGCCACATGAAATGGTGCCATGGGCTGGATCCAGCCTGCAGGCCTTAGGTTGGGAATCCCTGCTCTATCGCTACGTGACACCCACCAACTCAACAGCTAACACAAGATAAAACTAGGATTGGATCCAGGAAATAAGCCACAGCTTGTTTTTACCTGTCCAACCAGTTTGGGCTTCTTGGTATTGGAAATGTCATATTGGCGGATGTCTCCATGGATCCAGTTACTAAAATACAGGAATCGGTCGTCCATGGAAATCAAGATGTCTGTGATGAGACCTTAAGTAAAACATTTTTGAGAAAGAAAAAGTTAACTACCTAGATATGACGTCGAGCCATTGTAAACCATGGGTTTTTGAGTTCCAAAAGTTCAATAATAAGCGCAAATAACCAAAGCTGAACATATAATTAGCATAAGAAGAATGCAGTATCTTTGAACCAAAGGCTTTCTTTTGGTCCTGATCCTCATATTTGCCAAGTTAATAATTCTGAGAAGACTCCCTAGAAATTACAAAAGCGATTCTGCATGTGGCCGTTGGGTATTTCATTTGTATGAAGTCAATAGGGAAGCAGATTTTTTACTTCCTCTATGTCACTTAGAGGATTCTGAATAGGCTGAGGGTCAGAGTCCCTAAATGTAAGGCCAACATGCCCAAGTGGGGGCTGCTGGTGGACAACAACACGTAGTGGGAATGTGGAGAGAGACAGAATCCGGCTCATTTGTTAGTCTGCCGATTACTACCAAAAACATGTGCCAATGAGGATTTAAATTTGGCCAGTGACAAAGCCAAGAAGAGTGGCTTCATTTTGGCAGTTCAAACTTTGAGCTGGAAATGAAAGAAGAAGAAGACTGAAAGAGAACCACAGCTTTGTTTGTGAGCCTGTTTATTCAGGCAAGTCGCTCTGAAAGGTTTGTGTGCCTGGGTGGATCCATCACTTTGGAAGCCCTGATGGGAGAAAGAGTGACTGACAAATAGTGTTTGTATTAAGTTACAGTTGAGCAAACCTGGCATGTCCGGAAGAAGCCAATCTTTCACCTTCTTGCTGGGGACTTGAATCACCTTCTCTGCTGCCCAAGTCCCATTCTGCAACAAGAACAACCACAAAGGAGAGATCAATCGTGTCATGACTCATCCCTCAAGGAGGGCTCATCCACGTGGGATAGTCCTAACTCACAACCTGCCCACCTGCGCAACCAGATCATAAGGACAGAGTCCAACCGTGTGAAACTTCTGTTGGGTTTACCTTAGCCCAATGATGGCAAACCTTGGAACTGCCTTAGCCTATGTTATTCATGAGCCTGTCACACTCTTTCCCAAGGTCCTTCTGTATCCAAAACATGAGCTATGACTTCTCCCCAGAGATCTTTCTCCTTCCAACTATCTCAGATGCTTAACCTTGTATTGTCAAGGACAAAACATCAGGCCTCTTAGGTCTGAGCAATGCACTTCCCTCCTTCTCCTGGTACTGGTTAATAGGATTGAAATCATTGCCCTACAATTACCGTGGTCTTGAAGAAACGGTGGATCGCACTGGTAAGGGCACAGCCAATGAAGCCCTCCGCAGCATCAGGGTTGTGGAGAAATCGGATTTCCAGGGGGATGGAGTTTTTCTCCACGTCTATCGTCTGAATGAACTCATGGGTGGTCCAGTCCCACACATTGATGTTTCCACCATAGCAGCCTTCAGAGGTAGGAGGTGATTTTTTTTTTAAAAAAATAATTTTTAAATTAAGCATGAAAACTGGTTTAGTTATAGATCGGTTTTCTCTCCCGTAGCCTACCTTGCTATCTTAATATGTGAATTTGATACTGATGGGGCCTAAGGTTGACCCAGCTTTTCCATCCTTCTGAAATTGTTAAAATGAGCACCCAGCATGTTGGGGCAAGATGCTAAGTACCTTGTGAACCTCCCAGAGAGTGCACCAAGCACCATTGGGCAGTATTGAAGTGTGATTGCTATCGGTAATTGCTATTTCCTGTGAAACCAAACTACAGATCTTCCGATGCCCAAATCTTGCCCCTTCATGATTTCACAGAGCATTGCTGCCATCTGTACAACCCAGTTGGCCATTTCAGATTTTCCTCATCATCCTTGCTGCCAAAGCTCTTAGCCACACACCCATCTTTCCCTCCACCTGTCAGGTAACTTTGAACAGCCAATCGCCAATTTCATTTTATTTTTTCTTTTGTATTCTATTTTGATTTTTTTTCTTTTTTAAAAAAAGTTCTGTGTTCTGTTTAGTCCATTTTAGACTCTGAAAGGTGGCCTCAGGGGAAAGCATGTTCCTTCCTTTGATTCCCAGTTTAGAAAAACCTCTTTTTCTTACTCTCCTGACCAGAGTTCTGGACTTACAAGTCTTGCCCTGATGGACCCAACCCATGCAAGGGCCATCTCACCTTTTTCCAAATCGGCCGGGTTGAACCCACCGGCCAAACACTTTGGCACTCCCCATTCAGTGCTCATCAGAACGTTGTGTCTCGGCTGGTACCAGAAATCGTAACCCAACGGGGGCACCTTGGTCCCCTTTTCCCAGTTTCCTTTCACCTCAAAGGTCTCGCCATCCAGCAAGACGAAGCCACCTGGTAGCAACGAAAAAGAGAAAGGAAAGAATTGGAAAATACCAATCATTGTTGCCGTTGACAATGCTCGATTTTGTAAACTGCAAAATATCTTTGGATACCTCCCCGAAGGGACTGTTGCCTCCATACAGCCAATATTTCAGTTTCCAGGGCATATCAACAATCTGTGTTTTTTTAAAATAAGTAAAGGTAATTAATTATGTTAAATGACGTGGATTCTGCCTGCTGGGATCCGAGATGCTCCACCGCGCACTCAACTAAGGTTTTCAGAGTTGTCAGTTCTGGATTACATGATACAAAGCAGGTTAAAACTGCATGCATAATCCACAGGTTGGCCGTTGTCACCCCACCAACCATTAGTCTAATAATGAGACGGTTTCCTCAGAAGGGTGCCTGGAATCATCCACTTCAAAGCAAAAATGATCTGGGAAGCTCAACCCTGATCTTTAGCTCAGTACTGCCCCCTGGAGGCTGTGAATTCGTGTGGATTCACAGAGTCTTGGGATTCTAGGAATTGAAGTCCAAGAACACCTAGGGTGCTAAGGTTCACCCCCAAAGTTATAGGAACTGTCCAAAGTGCTGAATCCCTATCCCATCCCCTTAAAATACCCAACAGGTTCAGCCCTTGTGAAACTCTAAAGATCAGCAAAAAAAGTGAATTTACTGTCCCCTTGACTGTCTCCAGCCTCTCTTGTGTCACTATGGGGTTTTGCACGGGGTGGAATTTTCCCATCCTAGACTTGAAGATACTGGTGGTCAAACATGGAGCTTTGTGGCATGCAGAGCAAAGGGGTCTCCCATAAAGGTACACTCTCACGCACCTTTCCCATTGCCCGAAGGGTCTCCTAAGGTGCTGATCAAGATCTCTCCACTGCCCAGGCAGTGCGTAGTGTGAGGATTAGCCAAGTTGCATTTCCAGTAAAGGTCGATGGGCTCAATCATCTAGGAAAGAGATGCACACACAGAGAGAAGGTGAGACTCTCAATGCTAGGCTTTGGAAAACTCAGTTCCTTGAGTACACAAGAACAGTTCCTGTTTCTTAGAGTCAAAAAGATCTGGCAAGTGAGGCCGTCGAGGAAAGTCGATGGTTGGGGAAGACGCTTTGAGAAAAGAACGGTGCTAAAGAAAACACGGAAAAGTGAAGTGCAGTAAAACCTCGCACAAAGAGTGCCTCACTTAGAGACTAACTCGCTTAAAGAGGAGAATTTTCTCCAAATGGTCACCTCGTAGAACAACTAAAAACTTGCTTAACAAATAAACCGGGGTTCACAATTCCCCCACCAGAAGTCACGATCAGTCACTTACCATGGCGGCGGCGGTTTTTCCAAGTGTTTCGCTTAAAGAGCAACCAGCTTAAAGAGCAGTCCTGTGGAACACATTATGTTCTTTAAGCGCGGTACCACTGTACATTGTTTGATGGTTGTTGAAATGACAATGAATGTCATGGTGGCATTAGTACCTGTTGCATAAGGGAATTGACTGCCACGAGAAGAAATCGGGGCACTAATTCTGCCTGCTATCCCATGCTGAAAGGTTCTTTTAACATAGAAGCTGAGATTTTTGGAAAGGCGCAAGAGGCAGGAACAACTGCCTCTTACCTTATGGAGACTGGGAGTTCGTGGGTTTGTTCCTGTGTCGACCACATAAATGCGAGAAGAGATCAAACTGGGGAGGATCAGCCGGTTCCGCTTCTTGGTGGTGTCGCCAAAGCAGCTACTACAGGCATTCCAGCCGCTGTGGTGGAGTTCATCATTGAGGTTCGGCATGGGAAGGCGGTGGATGACCTGCGAAAGATCAGAAGGCGGTTTTGGCCTGGCCCTATATAGAGCAGAGCATCTCTTTCCTCTCAAATAGAGATGGGCTGCCCACTTTTCACTCTCTGAGACGCCAAAAGACTCCTCCGAGTGTCGACAGAGCTGCGCTTGGGAAGTACCCTTAGCAAAGTTCATACCTTAGCCGCATCCATTGGTTTGTCTGAAAAACATCCTCTGTTAAAATGTCAGAGCCCACTTCTCATGGCACTAAGCTTGATGGGACTTAACCAAACCAACTGGCACTTGTTTATTTTATTCAACGTTCATCCTGCCTTTTTGATAAGAGCAGGGTCCAAGTTGTCTCTCAAGTATACAGAACATGAATCATAATGATAATTTCGTGTCACAAATTATTCTGGGTTGAAAGGATTTTTGGCTGGAGAAATTCCGCTCAGGGAACGCCCAAATGAGGCTCCTTTCATGTCCCCAACATCTTTTCCCACTGAAGTGGTCCCGACTGATCTACTTGGCAATTTCTTGTTTTCAAACTGCTAGGTTGGCAGCAGCTGGGATATTGATGGGCACTCAAACCATCATGCAGTACCCGGGTCTTGAACCTCCGACTTGTCAGTCTTCCAGCTAACAAGGCGAGCTTCTTAGCAACTAAGTCACCGCGGCCACAGAACATGAATGAAAGCATTCATAAAATTTCAGACATGCCAGTTTATCACCAAAAATACAACATCCATCTACACTTAAGTGAGGTCAGTTGGGAATACTGTATATCAAAAAGGTCTTGTCTGGAAAGAAAATGAGAGAGAAAAAGTCCCTCTCAGTTCCTTCACACGGGATCCCAGAGGTGACAAGAAGACCTATAATGAGGAGGGACAGATTTTCCAGAAGTCATCAAGGAATCACCTTGACCAGTCAGCCTCCCAGATTGGATTATCTAGATCAGAGTTTCTCAACCGTGGGTCTCCAGATGGTCTTGGACTTCAACTCCCAGAAGTCTAAGTCTGTACTTCTGCTCATCAGGGCTTTTGGGAATTGAAGTTCAAGAACATCTGGTGACCCTTGGATGACAGCTCCCAGAAATCTTGGTCAGTGGTGAAGGTTTCTGGAAACCTTAGTGCAGTACATCTGAGAGGGATGCAAGATTGGGAACATCTGGTCTAGATCAACCCAAAGCTCTTCTAGAATCTAAACCATGCCGAATAATGATTTGCCCATGACAGTAATGTTTTCTCTCCTTGCTTCATCCTGTTATCCTTTGTGTGTATCCTCGTTATCTAAGAGTTGCGGAATAGCTCTGTTATACTCAAAAGCTTGCTCATTACTTTTAATGACTTGGTTGGTCTTCGGAAAGGCCTTGCGCTATGGTTGGCTTTAGATCCCCTTCCTCTCAATAGACTAATGCTCCGTAGCCTTTCGAAACCCATGATGCAAGTTTTCAGAAAGATATCTTATTGCACCAGATTGTTTCCTTCCAAACCTTGCACTTTGTTTTCAAAAGTAAACACACATTTTAGCAATCTGAACCGCTCAAGCATTTGCAGACTTGTGGGGAGATCCTGTCTCTGTTTTAACTTTGCAACATTTCATTTGTTGGCTTCTTACCATGCTGTTATCCCAGATAGCAACTGCCAACAGCTTGAGCCAGCTGGATTGTGGTTTGATTTTTACATCTTTCAAAAACTTAATCTAGGAATGTGCCTGTTTCTTGTAAACTGTGCAATTTAAGCTTATTCTTCCCCTTAGTACATTGTTAAAAAGAGAGATTAAGAAACACTTTACTAGCCGATAAACTAATTGTTAACACTTGAGTGACATATTGTGATTTCAGTGAAAAACAGCACTATTAGGAAGGACCGTAAATGCAGAGTAAAGACCTATAGACTTGGAAGCAACTATTTGATCATAAGGTTCTTGATAATTTTCTGTAAGGTGCTAAGCGCTGAGCTGATCCAGAATTTAGCAGTGACCTGTCCATGAAGGCAAAGCTGGATATTGCTAAACTAGTCACCTACAACCCTATGAATGAGAGATCTCCAAAATATCCTGCCCCTAACAGCTCAACTCCTGCAAACCCAAACTTGTGGTTCCTTCCCAGAGTCAATCCATCTCATGCCCCCCCTCCCGCTGCTTTCTACTGTCTGAAGGAAAGCCCATTTGTTCTCAAGCCCTGATCATCGCTTACCTACCTGGCAGTAGGTTTTGGACTTTGGGTCTACATCCACAGTGGCCAGGTAGTCCGGCTTCTTTACTCCGGTATTCCTGTAGATGCAGGGCAGGTATAGGATCTCTTCCCGGGGCCCTTTGGGGATATAGTTTTTGGGAAAGAACTGGTATCAGACCTCAAGCAAAATATGTGCCGCTCTAATAGGAAAGATGCGGGTGTCTCAAAAACGGAAAGCTTCCAAACTTCCCAAACTAAGTTATTAATCAACAAGGGTCGGATACTTATACCCCAGAAGGGCTTTCCCTATTACCTTTCATTGCCTCCAAGGGACTTTTGTATCCAGGGCCGCACTTTCCACATTCTGCTGCAAAGTTAAACAAAAAAAAATAATTTAACCAGGAGAGAGGTTAAACAAGTTGAGGTTTGGTGCAAAACACCAACATAAATTCACAGATGGGACTGCCGTGGCTCAGTGGTTAAGAAGTTCGCCTTATTAGCTGGAAAGTCAGCAAGTCAGCAGTTCAAGACCTGAGTACTGTGTGATGGAATGAGTGCCCGTCTCTGTCCCAGCTCCTGCCAACATAGCAGTTCGAAAGCAAGACATTGCAAGTAGATCAGTCGGGACCACTTCGGTAGGAAAAGATCTTGGGGACATGAAAGGAGCCTCATTCGGGTGTCCCCTGAGCGGAGTTCCTCCAGCAAAAATCCTTTTAGCCCAGAAAGCACCTGGCACAACTGGGAAAAAAAACCCACCATCTTTCAGATTTTTTTTTAAAAAAGTAAATATTACTAGCAATGAAGCTCTTTCAGAGTTAGGAGGGAATTTTGGCTCTGGACCGATTTTTCAGTTTTATAGATAGGTTATTCATGCTGACCCTTCTCTTTTGTTGATTTTTATGTTTATGGCACTATAGCTGCTACCAAGGCAGCTGCTGCTGTTTTCTTGCCAGCCAGCGAACCAGTTGCATCACTTTGCTTTATATCTCTGCAAATCAACAAGACCAAAGGAAGAAAAACAGCATTTAAGAAAAACAACTCCCATCTGTAAAGAAAGAGCTGTTCATTTATTCCACGAGAAGAAAGCCTGCCTTTGTGAAAGCCCATTTCCCATGATGTGACCAGGGAGAAATGAGAATTCATAGAAACTGCTGATTGCCACGGCCTTGAATTTTAATTTCCCATCCCAGTTTCCATCATATTATCTATCCCACATGTCTGGCCAGTCATCCCGCTACAGCAGTGGCGTAGACCATACAGCCAATGACTCAATGGTGAGTGTTGGGCAGTGGTAAATAACCTGACTCTCTAAATGGGCCAACGGCTACAGGTGGATGAGCCCCTTTAGGTGGGGCGATGGCCCCCTCAGTGGAGGAAATGGCACTGGAAACCATCATATTGGACCCAACGGTTAAATTAGCAAAGGAGGAACCACTTCTGATTCCCAACGGTCGTGGAGGCGGAAGAGACGACGCCAGATGGATAGGCTTGTGAAGGTGCGCCATGTCAATATCCTCAAGGCTGTGGCAGTCCATTGCAGCCCCGGTGTTAAATCCGATACTCCCACAGATCTCTCTGGCTTTTGTCATTCTTGTCATGCATCTGCTTTATCTTTGCATGCCAGAGGCTATGTTTACCCACCATTCGGCTGTTGTAAAAAAACAAGAACAGTGGGCAATGTTTTATATCTTGTTTATGTCTTTAAGGCACTTTGATGCTGGCAAGAGGTGTGGAAATGGATTTGGTGCAGCCAACCAACAGAACTTGGATTGGGGCTCCTTATAAGCCATAGCAGCCTGTTTGTTTTAATAAGTAATATATTAACCATTCTTTGTAAAAAAAAAAAAAAAGTGGAGGGAAAGGGAGTGAAATGGCTTTATAGGAGCTGTCAGACCCAAGGGATAGATCCTTATTAAAGCTGGGCCCAGAAGCTAAGTTTTTAGTTCAAGCATATGAAATTTCAGCACGACAGACAGACAGAACATTTTACATGGCCTGGAAGTGGTCGCGAAAGAGACAGCATCAGAGGAAAGAGGGATCAGGAGGGAGAAAGAAAGAAAAAAGCAAGTTCAAACTTTGGTTCTGAGCTTGAAAGTTTTCGTCAGGGTTCTTTATGGCAGGGAGAGGTTGAGTCGATTGCCTGGCGGGAATGCCTTGTTTGGCAAAGCTATTGGGACCAAGCTAGCTAGCTTCTCCCCTGGAAAAGTGGAAGATCTGGCTTTCAGTGAACTTTGGTTCCCCTGACCCTTAGCAAGGTGCTGCCTTGCAATGCTGCAGCTTCAAGACAAACCTCATCGGAGAGGAAAGTTCCTTCTGGCATGTCTTGGCGCTTATTAACTTCAGCTTTCTTGGGTGCACAACTGAGGACACTTTCCACACCTTCGCGGATTCTACCATTGCATGAGAGTTTTCCTAAAAACTTTCCCCCACGTCTTAATCTGATTCGTTACATCTTCCCTGTTGTTTGAGATCAAGCCAGTTGATCTCTCTCTCCTGCAATGATGTCAGGGGATCCTGAGCCCAGCAAAGCCCAGGGCATTCAAAATCCAGCCTCCTGCCACCGATTTTAAGATTAACATACTGTATACTGTACTGTTTGAAAATATCTCTTATGCGTTTAAGGCAGGGTTTTCCAACCTTTTCAAGCCCGGGGGGCCGGGTCATGCTCTCTCAGCCAGCTTCGAGGACTGGATGCTCATTTTGCCCTGCTTGAACGATGGGGGTGGCCATTTTGTTCCAACAGCTTGAAAGGAGCAGTCATTTTATTTCTTGAATGCCCTTGGAGGAGGAGGGGGACCCACATGAAATGGCGCCAAGGGTGGATCTGGCCCACGGGCCTTATGTTAAGAACCTCTGGTTTAAGGATGTCTTTATAACCATGTTGTCGTTTGAGGTATTGATGGGGATCAGAAGCAGCAGAAGAAGTCAGTTCTGACTTAAGGAGACTCTTTCCAGAGCTTTTCAAGTAGAGAATACACAGAAGTGGTTTACTCTTTCACTTCTAATGGAACTGTGCAGCTTTCTCAAGGCTACACAGACTGGCTTTTATCTTGGGAGGCATAGTGGGGAATTGAACACCCAACCTAATACTTAAGCCACTGATCTAGCCAGCCAATGGGTTAATCCTAGGCAGGGCCATAGCCGGGATTCTAGATGTGGGTGGGTGAATATATATACTGCTAACTCAGGGTGGCCAAAGCCCAGCCTGGTCACCCCCTGGCTACAGCCCTGATCCTAGGTAAAGGTAAAAGGGTAAAGCCATCTGTGCCTTCCTTTGTGACCACTCTACTGCACTGCCTTCCTATCAGACCTATGGTTAACTCAACTCTGTTCTTTCCACCCACTTTTTATATTTTACAGCCCTTTAACCTTCTTCCGTGCAAGAGTCCTCGATGAATCATCATAAACAGTGCAATCCAACAGAGCTGCTGAAAGGGGCTTGGAAGGAAATTTGGTCGGCCCCAAAATTAAATAAACTACTGACCATTACAATTTTTTTTTAAAAAAAAACTAACTAGGGAGAGGACTTTATTGAACATGGTGGTTCTTGCTTTCAGGTTTGTAGGGTCAGATGGCACGAGGACAGTAAGAATCAAATCAACTCAGTCTTTATTACGGTCCGAGACCAACATAGCACAGCAAGAAACGGAAGTTAAAAGGAGGCTACTTAAAATATATTTTAAGAGGAGCCTTTCTGTTCAGAGTTCGAGGAGTAATAATATTAGTACTTAAGAATAATGATGCTACAACTACTACTAAGTCCATTGATGAGCAGTAAGAATTATTCTTCATACAAGAAGATAAGATCAGAAGATTATGGCCACATGCCTAAGAAAACATCTGGAAGTCAACAGGGCCGGAAACATGCATACAGGGGAAAAGTTACTTTCTGAGACTATAGTATGGCCTCTGGTGCATAGGGCAGTGCCGCTTGGCTCAGTTATTCTTCTAAACTCTGTGATTGCTCAGAATGGGACTTTTTTTTTCTGCCATGGAAACGGGGCTGGATTTAGATCTCCAGCCCCCTTAGGAAAAACATGCAGGTTAGGTTAACTGAGCTGCAGTTGAGACAGAATTCATTTTTTCGGTGGGCAGCTAGCCCATCCACAAAGGGAGGGGCGAGTGGGTTTGTTTGTGCCAAGTGAGCCACAAGCAGAAAAGTTTTTTTTGACCGGGGCCATTGGGGTGGGGAAACACCTCTTTCTTACCCATGGTGGTCCTGGGTCAGTTCTTGCACTGATGAGACCCTGGAGAACCTCCGCTGTCAACACCGCCAAAGAGAGATCGCACACAGCCTCAAAGGATTGCCCTGGAGGGTCATATATGCCTCTGCTCTTGGGCGGAGAGGAGGCGTTGCTAAAGGAGGGGGGAAAGGGCTTCCACCACATCTGGTTGGTTCTTCCTTCCTTGGGAGCCACACGGGAGGTTTGGCATGCTCCCCACACCCCCTTCCTTCAATCCTTCTGATGTGAATTGCATTTTATCTTTTCAGGTCCTGAGCCACTGGCTTTATGAGGCAGACAAGCTTTGTGGAGGGAGAGAGAGAAAAGGAAATCGCTTTTTAAAAACCTCTTGGCAGCATCTGAAGGCTCGCCCTGACTCATGCTTCACGTTGACATTGGCAGACACTCTTGAGTTTCAAACCCCTTGGCTTGTTTGCCCAGCGCCTGGTGCCAAGAGACCTGATAGGGTGAGTTTGGATGGTGCCAAGTTCACTTGGAAACACCCCCCCCCACCCACCCACCCACACACACATACCCCTTCTAGGTAAAGCCTCATGATTCCCTTGGCCAGATCTAAGGAGGGTTTCCAGTAGCGGAGAAACTAAAATCAACACACCTTCTTTCTCTGTCTGCCCTTTCTTCCAAAAAGGTGGAGGATTTAAAGGGCGCTGCCATCCTGGCCCTCGCCAAAACGGGAAGGCGTTGCCACAGCTTGCAGGGATAATAAGGGAATGAAAGGATCTAGATTTTAAATAATTCAATGAAACATCTGGAAGAATGATGGAAAGGAGTCTTAAAAGGTTCTACTATCTGTCCTGCAAACTATACATCTGTCGTTGCAACACTGAATGCTTAGAGGGATGGGGGGATGTGCAACAAAGTTAGTATAGGTGCAGATGGAGAAATGATAACAGGCAAAATTCAGGAATTGGCCAGTTCCAGCAAAGTGGGGAATATTCCTGTCCTGGAATAGTGGATCTTCTAGACCAGTGATGGCAAACCTTGCCACTCCAGCTGTTCTTGAACTTCACCCTGATCAGCAGGAGTGCTGACTTGGGCTTCTGGCAATTGAAGTCCAAGAAAACCTGGAGTACCATCATGGTTCTAATCTAGACCAGGATTGTTTTTATATATGTAATATTTAATCAGTTTTCCTTGACATCGTCAAGGGAATTACCTTGATTGTTTAGGAAATTTAGTTTTACCACAAGAATATTTGACTTTCCAAAGAGCAATCAGGTGTGATTTCTTCTAAGTTTGACCTATTTGTTCTCCTGCTGTCCAGGGGACTCTCAAAACTCTCATCCAACACCACATTTCAAAGGCGACTATTCTTTTGCACTCAGCTTTCCTAATGGCCCAGCTCTCACACCCATACATTACCACCAGGAATACCATTGCTTTGACTCTGCGAATTTTTCTTTGCAAGGTAATGTCTCTACTTTGAACTATGTTCCCCAGGTTTCTCATAGCTTGTCTCCCAAGACTCAGTCCCCTTTTTATTTCATGGCTGCAATCCCCATTTGCAGTGATCTTGGATCCTAAGAACATAAAGTCTGTTACTGCTTCTACTTCTTCCCCATCTATTTTCCAGGGGGGGATAGGGGCCTGTTGCTATTATCTTGGTTTTCTTGATGTTGAGTCTCAAGCCAGCTTTTGCATTCTCTTCTGTTTATTTACTTGCAATACCTTGCTTTCGAACTGCTAGCTTGGCAGGAGCTGGGACAGACAACAGGAGCTCAGTCCGTCGTGCAGCACTCGGGTCTCAAACTGCTGACCTTCCAGTCACCAAGCCCAGCATCTCAACTGCTGAGTCACTAGGGCCGCTCTAGGCAATCAAAGCCTCAGCGGAAAAAGTAGTACATATTGTTTTCTTCAGCCTGGGTGGCTTCTCAGTTGACCCCCAGTCTGTTAGTGGGGTGGCCAGGGTGGCCCCTCTTGGCTGCCCCCACCCCCTTTCTCTCCATCCATCCATCCTCTGACCTCCAGGATCCCTTTTATTGCTTCAGGAAAGTCCATTTTGCAGGCTAAGGGGGGGGGGGGCAGAGGATCCTGGGACACACACACACATGAGACCACATGGACCTGCCTTTTATTTTCCTCCTTCCCCCAGGAATAGCATTTGGTGACTTCTTAGACAAACTTGTTCCCCAACTGGGTTCGGTGTGCCTGGCTCGGGAAGGGAGGAAGTGAGGTCACGCTGCATCCCTCCACTAACCCCTCCACTAACGTGTGTGTGTGTGTGTGTGTGTGTGTGTGTGTGTGTGTGTGTGTGTGTGTGTGTGTGTGTGTGTGTGTGTGTGTGTGTGTGTGTGTGTGTGTGTGTGTGTGTGTGTGTGTGTGTGTGTGTGTTAGGGGTTTGTTTGTTTGTTTTTGCTTGGGCGAGTGTGTGTTAAAAAAATTAATGGTAGTTAATGATAATAATTAGTCCTAGAGGAAGAGGAGGAGGAAGTGAGGGGATGTTAATGTGAGCTGCTGAGGTGCCTCCACTGGAAGGTGTGTGCGCGCGCGCGCATGTGTCCCTTTAAGCAAAGGTAAAGGTTTCCTTTGCTCCAAAGCCAGTCGTATCCGACTCTAGGGTTCAGTGCTCATCTCTGTTTATAACCAAACTGAGCCAGCGCTGTCTGCTTCTATAGACGTTTCCGAGGTCATGTGGCAGGCATGACTAGACACCGGAGCGCATAGAACGCTGTTACCTTCCCACTGAAGTGGTCCCTATTTATCTACTTGCAATGTCTTTTTTTCAAACTGCTAGGTTGGCAGGAGCTGGGACAAAAACGGGAAAGCTCATTCTGTCCTGCAGTACTCGGGAATCGAACTGCTGACCTTCTGCCTCCCAGTCAGCGTCTTTAGCCACTTGAGCCACTGCAGTCCCGTTAAGAGCGCGAAAAAAGAAGAAGTTTGACAGAACGCTTCTTCAGAGGGGGATGGTATGTCTAACTCCTGTTGGAAAAGTGTTCTGCAGAATTGAAAAGTTTCCCTTGTAAATTTTCAGTGATCCAATGAATGTTATTGTGCAATCCAGATTTCCCCCCCTACTCATTGATTGCATTCCCTCCCATTCCTGTTTATCTTTTGTCAGGTATTGGTCAGTGGTCAATATCCCTGCCATTGATGGCCCTGATTTGCTTTTGACATGTGGGAGCTGTTCACTGCTACTTGCAATACCAGCTGCTACTTGCAATACCACCTGCTCGGAGGAGAAATCTTGCACCACATTAAAAGGCAGGCAGCCAAACACGACAATGAAGAGCGAAGGACTGTTCAACATAAAGCCACCTGCTTTTATTGTTCAGGTAATTTTCCCAACTGTCTTTTAGCAACAGTAGCAAGATATAATGTGTTCAATTTAGGAACACGATATTGCCTTTCAGATTGCAAATTCAAATCACACGTTGAAATATGCTGAACGACAAAAACAAAGCCAGACTATGAGTTTGGAAGACATTCCCAGCAGACGATACTTCAACCACATTAAATTAGTTTCTGCCCAGCTCCTGTGCTACATGGTTTGTTTAGGTGACTCCCGGTTTTGTCCTCGGTCCCTGTGTAAATATTATGTTGCTGTTTTAAAAGCTTTCAAGTGTGACAGTTCAGAAAGCTTCCTTATCACAATTTAAATAGGTTTCAGACCAGTTTTGGTTCCCATATCTTTCCTCCCAGCTACTCTCAGGAGCTGCAGTTTTAGTTATGACGTTAATTTTTCGGGCTACTGGTTATCGTTGATTAAAGTGGGGTTAAACCGGGTTGAAATCTTTTTCTCTGATCAGCTTGGAGTATTTCAGATCCAGAGCTAGGAAAGGAGGTTTAAAAGGGCTCCTATCTTATTCCCCATTGCCTTCTGTTCTATCAAGACCTTCCTTTAGACCAGGGGTTCTCAACCTTTTCCAGCCATGGGCCAGACCACGCCCCCTCAGGCAGCAGAGCGGGCTAGACACAGTCCCCCATCGTAAATGCTGTAAAACATTCCGTGGCTTTCATATGTGTTTACGAGAGCCACGGGTGCATTTACGGTGCATTTTGGGCTGTTTTTGCCTTTTCCATCACTTCTGGCAGTAGCGGTAGCGAGGGTGGCGGGCCACATGAAATTGCTCCATGACCCGGGTTTGCCCCGTGACCCGTAGGTTGTGAATCCCTGCTTTAAACGAGTGGTTCCAAATCGTTGCTTTTTGGACTTCAGTCAATTCCCCAAAGCATTGATCAACCAATGTATTGGACATAGGCTTCTGGAAATTCTGGCCATGCCCCACCTACATTCTGATTTTAATTTTAAAAATGCATATGTCTCAATATATATTTTTCTACTGTATATAAGACCCCTAGAACCATAAGAAATACAAGAAATTATGTGTTAATAACCCATTCTTGAATTGCCTGCTCTGGGGCACAGCTTTAGACCCAGATGTCGGAGGTGGGGTCTCCCCCTGGGTAGCGGATCTCGTTGGCGAGGGCAGGACCTTCCGGCTCTTTCCCAAAATCCACTAGGAAGTTCTTGTTCACCTTCAAGCCACCTTTCTCGGTGTCCACGTCAATTTGCAGCATGACCGAACCTTCCCTGGAAAGAGAAAAAATCGAAGTAGCAGAAAGAACAAATAGTGGGAAAGTAGTCCTTTTTTGGGACTGCGGTGGCTTAGTGGTTAAGACGCTAAACTTGATGACTGGAAGGCGGTAGTTCAAGACCCGAGTGCTGCATGACGGAGTGAGCTCCTGTCATCTGTCCCAGGTCCTGCCAACCTAGGAGTCCAAAAGCAAGAACTTGCAAGTAGATAAATAGGGACCACTTTGGTGAGAAGGTAAATAGCTTTCCATGCACTCCGGTGTCTAGTCATGCTTGCCACATGTCCATGGAAACGTCTGCAGACGACGCAGACAGCACCGGCTCTTTGGCTATAAACAGAGATGAGCACCGAACCCTAGAGTTGGATACAACTGACTTTCGAGCAAGGGTGCCCCGTTACCTAATACTGTACTTCTTTTGAAAGGAAGGCCAGGATCAGATCAACCAGAGGCTAGAAACTGCTTTCATGGACTACAATTCCCAGGATGTCCCATCACACACAAACACCGGAGGATTGTGGGAAATGTAGTTTGACATCTGCCTTTTCCCATGCTCCAAGTCTATCAGGGTTGTTTAGTTTGGGTCCCTAGCAGTCTCGTCCTTTGTGGCTGGATGGATGATGGATGCCTCTCTGCTAAGAAATCTTGATAATAATTTTGTGTCAGAAATTATTCTGGGTTGAAAGGATTTTTTGCTGGAGAAACTCTGCTCAGGGGACGCCTGAATGAGGGTCCTTTCATGTCCCAAAGTGCAGACCTCGGGTATCAAAATCCAACCTTCCAGTCTCCAGCTCAGCATCTTAACCACTAAGCCACCAGAGGAGCTGCAGGGGGACCAATTCAGGGAGAGCATTTGGCAGCTTTTGCTTGGTAAGGCAGCTTCTGCCTCTCGCCAGATTAAAAAAAATATAAGGATAAGTATGCCGTTAAACTCTTCATCATGCAGATTATTAACACCACCGCCTAATAGGCACAGGCTTATATAAATGAGCATTTAATAAATTGATAGTTGGGGGGGGGGGGAATGGAAAGAAAGATGATCCTTACTTGACCATGTCAGGGTAGAACTGCTTATCCCAGTCACTGTAGAGGGAGTTGGTCATGTAAAGTCTCTTGCCGTCTAGACTCAGCTGGATCATCTGGGGTCCCCCTTGAACCCGTTTCCCCTGCCGAGCGAGGAGACGCCAGAGATTAATAATACGTAGAGGCTGCAGAGGCAGCCACAGCGATGGGTAATGTGAAGTTAATTCTTTGGACTGTGGGAATCTCACTGCTACCAGAACAAGACCTAGCTGCTGGCTGGGGTGGTTTAAAAAGACTGAATGGCTATCAAGAAAGGTGGGGACCAGAGAGGGACTATCCCCATTTAGACCCACTGTTGAGTGAATAAGGAAAGCTGTTAGCATGTTTTCTTTCTTCCAGGTCTGGGCCAGGTCTCTCATCAAGGAGCTTGTGGAACTCCCTGCTACTCGATGTGCTGGTGGTCCTTCGCTGTCTTATCTTGGGTAAGCTTGGATAACCGGGGTGGTCTAAAACATGCCTGTGTCTTAAGAAAGCAGAGGAAACCAAGGCTTCATAACTGAGGTCTTGATGGTCCGGAATAATGGCTTTGCACTCAGGATCATTTGAATGGGGTATAACCGGACGGGGAGGATGCAGAGAACGAAGGCTTAAGGGAGTGTTATACAGTGATTAGAGCAGTGATGGCGAACCTTTTAGAGACTGAGTGCCCAAACTCAGCAGACTGCCATCCACGTCATAGAGGAGTGGGACAAGCTTTGTGCTGGGGGGGAGGGAGGAAGCACTCCCATTGGGTTGCTGGGCAGAGTGGTGGGACAAACTCTGTGCTGGGGCAACATCACGCATGTCCATAGAGAGGGCTCTGAGTGCGTCCTCTGACACGTATACCGAAGGTTTGCCACCACTGGATTAGGGCATCAAATAACTTGCAAGAAGACCTGAGTTCAAATCCTTGCTCGGTTGCTAACCCTCTTGGTTAGCTTTGAGCCAGACAGGGTCTCAGAATGTTGTTTGGGGAGAGAAAGGCACAGCGTTTTGATAGGTCTCAGAGGGAAAGAATGATATCAATGTGATAATTAAGCAATAAAGAGAAAATGCAGTAGCCGTCGTACCTTGATAATGAGCGGATCTGGCTGATACTCCAGTTCTTGGTCTTCAGTCACTGTGACTGGCCCTCCTTTAACAGCACTGCCACCTATAAACACCTGCAAGAAGAATACCGGGTTAATAATCGAGAAGAGAAAGTTAGGTGGGTTTTTAATGGGCTTGCAAATGTACATGCAGAGAGCAGGAGCTTGGGTTTCGTGGCTGTTAAATAATTGCATTTAAAGTTTTAAAAAGAGAAGAGAGAGAGAAGGCGTTGGCAGACTATATTGCAGGGGTTCCCAACTTCTTCAAGCCAGGGGCCGAGTCACACGCAATCAGCTTTGAGGGCCTAATGGCCATTTTGCCCTGCCTGCACGATGGGGGATGGCCGTTTTGTCCCAACAGCTTCAAAGGGGGTGGCCATTTTGTTTCTCGAATGCCCTTGGAGGGGTGGGAGCCACATGAAATGGTGCTGTGGGCCAGATCTGGCCCACAGGCCTTAGGTTATCGCTACATGGCACTGACAAGAACCAGCAGACGAAAGAGAACTGATAACGATATACAAATCTTTTTTTACAAAAATGCTTGGATTGTTTGTAACAACATTTTCAGCATTGCCTCGTTCAACCCAGCAGGTCTTGAGCCAGCAAAAAAACAAAAAAAAACAACCCTTTTAATAAGATTTCTTGCCATGCATTTGAAACAGCTTTCTGGGAAGAGATGCTCGACTTTTCCATTTTAGCAGAGATAAAGGTGGCTCATGTCAGAGTATTGATTCTACCCTGAGCTTAGATGGAGTTTCTTCTGCTAGAAACCTGTCTGAGTGTGTGTGTGTATTATTACATAAAGGCTTTGTCTGTTCTCGTTGCTAGATTATCAACAGTTAGCAGGCAATGTTTGTACGAGGCCAACGCCGAAGCCTCAAACAGTTCAGGGTCTAATTTGAGAAATTTGTAGGAGTTGCATTAACATTATAAGTGAATTAAACATCATAAATGAATTAAAAGCACCATATTCTGATGCTAGGATATTGCTATGTGTTGACATGGTCATGTTAACGTCATGGCAAAACTTTGTCAGGTGAACTACTAGGTGGCCAAAAATGGAGTGAAAATGTAACACTTCAAATCTGTTTTCTCACTAGGTGGAAATAAACAGTTCCTTGGTTGAGACCATTAAAAAGGGCCTGAGGTTATGTCCCATTTCATTGGTTAACGCCATTGAGGAGAGGGCAGACACTGTTACTCTGGAACAAGAAATAGGATATAAAAAGGTAGGTAGATTTCTGTTTGAAAGGAGAGTGGGGAAAACTTAGAATAGAACGGACAGGGCAGAAGAAAGTGGACTTCTGAAAGTGTTGCTATTCTTGTTTGTACCTGTCCCACCAGTTTGGGCTTCTTGGTATTGGAAATGTCATATTGGCGGATGTCTCCATGGATCCAGTTACTAAAATACAGGAATCGGTCGTCCATGGAAACCAAGAGGTCTACGATGAAACCTTAGGGAAAACATTTTTGAGAAAGAAAAAGTTAACTACACAGTTATGACGTCGAACCATTGTAAACCATGGGTTTCTGAGTTCCAAAAGTACAATAATAAGCACAAATAACCAAAGCTGAACATATAATTAGCATAAGAAGAATGCAGTATCTTCGAACCAAAGGCTTTCTTTTGGTCCTGATCCTCATATTGGCCAAGTTAATAGTTCTGAGAAGACTCCCCAGAAATTACAAAAGCGATTCTGCATGTGGCTGTTGGGTATTTCATTTGTATGAAGTCGATAGGAAAGCAGATTTTTACTTCCTCTATGTCACTTAGAGGACTCTGAATAGGCTGAGGGTCAGAATCCCTAAATGTAAGGCCAACATGCTCAAGTGGAGGGAAGTAAAGAGTGGGGTCCCCCAAGGTTCAGTACTGGGACCCCTGCTTTTCAACCTCTTCATAAATGATCTAGAGGTAGGAGTAAAAAGCAAGGTAGCCAAATTTGCTGACGACACTAAATTATACAGGGTAGTGAAAACTGTGAGAGATTGCGAAGAGCTCCAGAGGGATCTCTTGACACTGGGGGAGTGGGCAAAACAGTGGCAAATGAGCTTCAACATCAGTAAGTGCAGAGTGATGCATGTTGGGGCAAAAAACCCCAATTACATTTATAAACTGATGGGGTCTGAACTCTCTGCGACAAACCAGGAAAGGGACCTTGGTGTCCTGGTGGACAGCTCAATGAAGGTGTCAACCCAGTGTGCCTCAGCAGTGAAAAAAGCAAACTCAATGTTAGGGATCATTAGGAAGGGTATAGAAAATAAGTCAGCAAGTGTCATTTTGCCTCTTTATAAATCTATGGTGAGGCCCCATCTGGAATATTGTGTACAGTTCTGGTCGCCATACCTCCAGAAGGATATTATGGAGTTGGAGAAAGTACAGAGGAGGGCAACCAGAATGATTAGGGGACTGGAACACCTTCCTTACCATCTGAGGCTGCAACGGTTGGGCCTTTTCACTCTTGAACGACGGCGTCTAAGAGGTGACCTGATTGAAGTTTATAAAATCATGCACGGTGTGGACAAAGTAGATAAGGAAAAACTGTTTTCCCTATCGCACAACACTAGAACTAGGGGACACTCCATGAAACTTTTGGGTACTAGTTCTCAAACAAATAAGAGAAAGTACTTTTTCACCCAGAGGATTACTGGTCTATGGAACTCCCTGCCAGAAGAAGTGGTGACAGCTGTCAGTCTTGACAGCTTTAAGAAAGGATTAGACAAGTTCATGGAGGACAAGGCTATCAATGGCTATAATTATGGCTACCTAAGGACAACCTCCGGGTTGGAGAGATAGGCAGGATATCTCTCAATGCCATTTCCAGGGAATCCTAAGCAGGTGAAGGCATCTGCTTGGGAATACCCTGAAGGAAATGGTGAGCCACTGTGTGAGACAGAATGCTGGACTGGATGGGCTGTGGCCTGTTCCAGCAAGGCTGTTCTTATGTTCTTATGTTCTTAAGTGGGGGGCTGCTGGTGGACAACAACATGTAGTGTGAATGTGGAGAGAGACAGAATCCGGCTCATTTGTTGCTCTGCCAATTACTACCAAAAACATGTGCCAATGAGGATTTAAATTTGGCCAGTGACAAAGCCAAGAAGAGTGGCTTCATTTTGGCAGTTCAAATTTTGAGCTGGAAATGAAAGAAGAAGAAGAAGACTGAAAGAGAACCTCAGCTTTGTTTGTGAGTCTGATTATTCAGGCAAGTCACTCTGAAAGGTTTGTGTGCCTGGATGGATCCATCACTTTGGAAGCCCTGATGGGAGAAAGAGTGACTAACAAATAATGTTTGTAATAAGTAACAGTTGAGCAAACCTGGCATGTCCGGAAGAAGCCAATTTTTCACCTTCTTGCTGGGGATTTGAATCACCTTCTCTGCTGCCCAAGTCCCATTCTGCAACAAGAACAACCACAAAGGAGAGATCAATCGTGTCATGACTCATCCCTCAAGGAGGCTCATCCACGTGGGATAGTCCTAACTCACAACCTGTCCACCTGCACAACTAGATCATAAGTGTGAAACTTCTGTTGGGTTTACCTTAGCCAAGTGATGGCGAACCTTGACACTGCCTTAGCCTATGTTATTCATGAGCCTGTCACACTCTTTCCCAAGGTCCTTCTGTATCCAAAACATGAGCTATGACTTCTCCCTAGAGATCTTTCTCCTTCCAACTATCTCAGATGCTTAACCTTGTATTGTCAAGGACAAAACATCAGGTCTCTTAGGTCTGAGCAACGCACTTCCCTCCTTCTCCTGGTACTGGTTAATAGGATTGAAATAATTGCCCTACAATTACCGTGGTCTTGTAGAATCGGTGGATTGCACTGGTGAGGGCACAGCCAACGAAGCCCTCCGCAGCATCAGGGTTGTGGAGAAAACGGATTTCCAGGGGGATGGAGTTTTTCTCCACGTCGATTGTCTGGATGAGTTCATGGGTGGTCCAATCCCACACGTTGATGTTCCCACCATAGTAGTCTTCAAAGGTAGGAGGTGAATTTTAAAAAAATATTTAAATTAAGCATGAAAACTGGTTTAGTTGTAGATCGGTTTTCTCTCCCATAGCCTACCTCACTATCTTATGTGGTTTAGATCCTGATGGTGACTAAGGTTGACCCAATCTTCCATCCTTCCAAAATCAGAAAAAGGAGTACTCAACGTGTTGGGGGCAAAATGCTAAGTACCTTGTGAACC
The DNA here is from genome assembly GCA_035047305.1 of Bradypodion pumilum. Taxonomy (NCBI): domain Eukaryota; kingdom Metazoa; phylum Chordata; class Lepidosauria; order Squamata; family Chamaeleonidae; genus Bradypodion; species Bradypodion pumilum. The sequence goes on from JAWDJD010000018.1 coordinate 4,903,143, forward strand.
TCCCAGAGAGTGCACCAAGCACCATGGGCAGTATAGAAGTGTGATTGCTATTGCTAATTGCTATTTCCTGTCGAACCAAACTACAGATCTTCTGATGCCCAAATCTTGCCCCTCCCTATGATTTCACACAGCATCGCTGCCATCTGTATAACCCTGTTGGCCATTTCAGGTTTTCATCACCTTCCTTATTGCCATAGCTCTTAGCCACGCCCCCATCTCTCCTTACACCTGTCAGGTAACTTTGAACAGCCAATCGCCACCCACCAGGGCCTATTAAAAGCCGCTTCTGGCTGTGCAGATGGCTTCTTAGTGCAGGCAAATCACATGGAACAGGCGTTGCTTGATCCCCTTGACCTGGTTCTGAACACTCCCTTGGATCATAGCCTCAGCCCTGCCTGGTTTTGGCCCTATAGTCTTGTTGTGGCCTGGGAGGAGGATGAAGTGGACAGTTGGCCAGCCCAGCAGCCTGCTGACATCTCTGATCTGGAGTCGGAGCCTGAAGAGGACCTGTTGCCAGTCCCTTAGCCGGCCTCCAGCCCAGATCAGGACTCTGAGGATGAGTACATGGACTTAGCACCAGCCGTGCAGCTGGCTGTCAGTTCAGAGCAGGCTCCTCATGGCCAAGCCAGGCAAGATGATCAGGACTTGACAAGAAGACCAGGTGTCAGCACTCCGGAGGATCAAGAACAAGCCAGCACATCTGAAAGGTGCAGAGCCCTTTTGAGACAAAACCTGCATTTGAGGCAGAAGAGAGCTAGAGCACGTCTCCTGAACCTGCCCTCAGCTGCGAGCCCTGAGTCTCCTTAAAAGGAGGGATGTGCTGGCAAGCTATTGTCGGAACAATCCTTCTTGGACCCTGACACTGCGATACCTGGACCTGAACCTTTGGATATTGGAGCCTTGAACCTCTGCCTGTGACCCCGGCGATACCCCTGGAAAACCCTTGCATCTTCACTTGCTATTGACCGGCTTTTGACACTGGATATCCCCGACGACGATTCTGCCTAGATTCTTTGAACTGGAACGTAAACCACTCTCTCTTACCTTTGGTGCAGCAGCTGCTGGCTGAGCAGATGGGCCAGTGCCTGGGCCATAACAGGTCTCCACTTGCTCTTCTGTGGCTTGATAACTTGCTATTCTGGCCCCGCATCATCTTTTAGCCTACCTCTGGTCTTCCTAGAAGATCTAGATTTTGGCTTTTGGCGAGTCTTGACAGAGACGCCACAATGGGAAGGGGTTATTCTGAGAAACCAGAAGAGGTTCTGTGTTCTGTTTAGTCAAGGGGTTCGCAACCTACGGCCCCTTGACCAGACCCACTTGCAAGGCCATTTTAGGTGGCCCACCGTCCTTGCTGCTGCTGCCGCCTGAAGCAGTGATAACAGCTAAAAATGCACCGCCCTCACTCCCACCACCGTTGGAAGGTGGAAGCGGCAAAATTTATGACAGCCGTGGATGCATTTATGGCAGTGTTTACAGTGGGAAGGACCACGTGTCCAGCCCGCTCAGCTGTCTGAGGGGGCGTGGTCTGGCCTGTGGTGCGAAAAGGTTGAGAGTCCCTGGTTTAGTCCATTTTGGACTCTGAAAGGTGTTGTTAGGGGAGAACATGTTCCTTCCTTTGGCATGGGTAATGCATGTTTCTTCCTTTGATTCCCAGTTTAGAAAAACCTCTTTTTCTTACTCTCCTGACCAGAGTTCTGGACTTACAAGTCTTGTCCTAATTGACCCCAACCCATGCAAGGGCCATGTCACCTTTTTCCAAATCGGCTGGGTTGAACCCTCCGACGAAACTCTTTGGCACTCCCGATTCGGTGCTCATCAGAACGTTGTGTCTCGGCTGGTACCAGAAATCGTAACCCAACGGGGGCACCTTGGTCCCCTTTTCCCAGTTTCCTTTCACCTCAAAGGTCTCGCCGTCCAGCAAGACGAAGCCACCTGGTAGCACCCAAAAAGAGAAAGGAAAGAAATGAAAAAATACCAATCGTTGTTGCCGTTGACAATGCTTGATTTTGTAAACTGCAAAATATCTTTGGATACCTCCCCGAAGGAACTGTTGCCTCCATATAGCCAACATTTCAGTTTCCAGGGCATATCAACAATCAGTGTTTTTTAAAAATACGCAAAGGTAATTATGTTAAACGACATGGATTCTGTTTGCTGGGATCCGAGATACTCCATCGTGCAGCCAACTAAGGTTTTCAGAGTTGTCATTTCTGGATTGCATGATGCAAAGCAGGTTAAAACTGCACGCACAATCCACAGGTTGTGCATTGTTACCCCACCAACCACTTAGTCCCATCATTAGTCTACCACAGGGAAGCTCAACCTGTGGCCCACGGCCGGATGCGTCCCATGGCAGCATTTCATGTGGCCTCCACCACACCAGGAAGTGCCATGTGCTGGAGGAAGGGCAAAATGGCCATCTGTCCCCCAAAGTTGTCTGAGGGAACGTGATCCGGCCCCTGGCTTTAAAAGGTTGAGAACTCCTGGTCTAATCAGACAGTTTACTCAGAAGGGTGCCTGGAATCATCGCTTCAAAGGAAAAAGATCTGGGAAGCTCAAACCTGATCTTTAGCTCAGTAGTGCCCCCTGGAGGCTGGTACTGATTCCAATTTTGCACTCCTGGCAGATCAGTCCCAATGTTATTGGACAATGATGGTGAACCTTGGCACTCCAGATGTTCTTGGACTTCAATTCCCAGAAGCCCAGGTTTCTGTGAATCCACATGAATGGGTTTACTGCGCATTTGTGTGGATTCACAGAGACTTGGGCTTCTGGGAATTGAAGTCCATGAAACCCGGAGAGCCAAGGTTCACCACCAAAATTATAGGAACTGTCCAAAGTGCTGAATCCTAATCCCCTCCCCTTAAAAAAATACCCAACAGATTTAGCCATTGGGAAACAATATAAAGTTTAGCAAAAAACAAACAAACCCACACAATGAATTTACTGTCCCCTCGACTGTCTCCAGTCTCTCTTGTTTCTGCCAAGAGTGACCAGCAGTGTTACTATGGGGTTTTGCACGGGGTGGGATTTTCCCATCCTAGACTTGAAGATACTGGTGGTCAAATGTGGAGCTTTATGGCATGCAGAGCAAAGGGGTCTCCCATAAAGGTACAATCTCACACACCTTTCCCATTGCCTGAAGGGTCTCCTAAGGTGCTGATCAAGATATCTCCACTGCCCAGGCAGTGCACGGCATGAGGATTAGCCAAATTGCATTTCCAGTAAAGTTCGATGGGCTCAATCATCTAGGAAAGAGATGCACACACAGAGAGAAGGTGAGACTCTCAATGCTAGGCTTTGGAAAACTCAATTCCTTGAGTACACAAGAACAATTCCTTTTTCCCAGAGTGAAAGATTTGCCAAGTGAGGCTGTTGAGGGCAGAATGGATGAAGAAGATGCTTTGAGAAAAGAACGGTGCTAAGGAAAACACGGAAAAGCAAAAAACATTGTTTGATGATTGCTTGAAATCACAGCGAATGTCATGGTGGCATTAAGACCTTTTGCATAAGGGAATAAACTGTCATGAGAAGAAATCTGGATGTTAATTCTGCCTGCTATCCCATGCTGAAAGGTTCTTTTAACATAGAAGCTGAGATTTTTGGAAAGGCGCAAGAGGCAGGAGCAACTGCCTCTTACCTTATGGAGACTGGGAGCTCTTGGGTTTGTTCCCGTGTCGACCACATAAATCCAGGAAGACATCAAACTGGGGAGGATCAGCCGGTTCCGCTTCTTGGTGGTGTCGCCAAAGCAGCTGCTATTGGCATTCCAGCCGCTGTGCCGGAGTTCATCGCTGATGTTTGGCATGGGAAGGCGGTGGATGACCTGCGAAAGATCAGAAGGAAGGTTTGGCCTGGCCCTATATAGACCAAAGCACCTCTTTCCTCTCAAATAGAGATGTGTGGCCCACGTTTCCCTGCCTGAGACGCCAAAAGACTCCTCCTGTTGTCAACAGAGATGTTCCAGAACTGGGTACTCAGGAAATACCCTTACCAAAGTTCATACCTTAGCCACGACCCATCAGTTTGTCTTTAAAAAATCCTCTGTTAAAGTGTCTGAGCCTACTTCCCACGGTGCTAAACTTGATGGGACTTAACCAAACCAACTGGCACTTGTTTATTTTACTCAACGTTCATCCTGCCTTTTTCCTAAGAACAGGATTCAAGCTGTCTCAATTATGCAGAACATAAATAATAATAATTCTGTGTCAGAAATTATTCTGGGTTGAAAGGATTTTTGGCTGGAGAAACTCCGCTCAGGGAACGCCCACATGAGGCTCCTTTCACGTCCCCAAGATCTTTTCCCACTGAAGTGGTCTCGATTGATCTACTTGCAATTCCTTTCTTTCAAACTGCTAGGTTGATACCATTCCAACTGGCCCGTCTCTGTCTCCCCTGCACCCAGAAGTAGAAGAAGGCACACAAACGCACCTGTGGCTTACGTAAATGCAGAAGTGCGCACATTTATGTCAGATGTAAATGCTTCCGGGGGACGTGGCGTGGTCCGGCCTGCTAAGCTGTTCTGGTGGCGTGGTCAGGCCTGTGGCGCCAAAAGGTTGGCCACCCCTGCTATCGTGCTTGTGGAAATGTTACTGTGATCATGAGTTTGAAACTTTCTGAAAATGTTCAGTGAATTGCATAGTTTTTTCCTTCCTCATTTTCTCCTTGACAGTGGCATTTTCTTTCTATGGTTAAAAACCTTTTTAGACCTGCCCTGCATCTACGGTTGAACAAAGTGATGGGCGAGTTGAATAGATCATACGTTTTCAAACATCTTAAAGGCTGAATTTAATTTTTGAAACCTGTCTTAAAAAGAAAACTCCCTGCAATTAGACAGGCAACATAAGAGGGAGGCATATCTTTCTGACATGCTGTGTTTCTGCAGGGAGATGATGGTACCATTGAACCCTTAAAAACCATATCCTTAAACTTTTGCTGTGCTATGCTGGTCTTAGAGCCTAATAAAGATTTGATTTGACATAGCCTTAACCCCAGCAAGCTTTCGCTGCAAATGTGCCTAGACCAAATCTGATGATCAAAGTTTGTTTCCTCCGTTTTGGGGGCAAAAAAAGAATGCATGACGGTTGGTGAAACCATGGGAGAGCCCACTTGTTCTCAGGCCCTGATCAACGCTTACCTGGCAGTAGGTTTTGGACTTTGGGTCTACATCCACAGTGGCCAGGTAGTCCGGCTTCTTTACTCCGGTATTCCTGTAGATGCAGGGCAGGTATAGGATCTCTTCCCGGGGCCCTTTGGGGAAATAGTTTTTGGGAAAGAACTGGTATCAGACCTCAAACAAAATATGTGTCACTCTAATAGGAAAGATCATGCGGGCGTCTCAAAAAAAGGAAAGCTTCCAAACTTCCCAGGCTGAGTTTTAATCAACAAGGGTCAAACTCTTATACCCCAGAAGGGCTTTCCTTATTACCTTTCATTGCTTCCAAGGGACTTTTGTATCCGGGGCCGCACTCTCCACGTCCTGCTGCGAATTTAAACAAACACAAAATTTAACCAGGAGAGAGGTTAAAGAAGTTGAGGTTTGGTGCAAAACACCAACATAAATTCACAGATGGAGCTGCCGTGGCTCAGTGGTTAAGAAGCTTGCCTTATTAGCTGGAAGGTCGGCAAGTCAGCAGTTCAAGACCCGAGTACTGCGTGTTGGAATGAGTGCCCATCTCTATCCCAGCAGTTTGAAAGCAAGACATTGCAAATAGATCAATAAGGATCACTTCAGTGGAAAAAGATCTTGGGGGACATGAAAGGAGCCTCATTCGGGCATCCCCTGAGCAGAGTTCCTCCAACAAAAAAACATTTCAACCCAGAAAGCACCTTTGTCTGCTTCTGACACAATAAAAAAACAAAACACCATCCTTCTGATTTTTTTAAAAAAGTAAATATTACTAGCAGTGAAGCTCTACCCAGAAGTCAACAGGGCCGGAAACATGCATATTCTTGCACAGAGCTTAGAGGGGAAAAGTTACTTTTTGAGACTACAGTTTGGCTTCTGGTGCATAGAGCAATGCTGCCTGGCTCAGTTATTCTTCTGAACTCTGTGAGTGCTCAGAATGGGATGCTTTTCTGCCATGGAAACAGGGTCTGATTCGATCTCCAGCCCCCTTGGGCAAAAACACGCAGGTTAGGTTAACTGAGCTGCAGTTGAGACAAAATGCATGTTTTAGGTGGGCAGCTAGCCTATGATCTATCCTGTGAATCCACAAAGGGGCAGTTGGGTTAATTTGTGCCAACTGAGTCACAAGCAGAAATGCTAATTATTATTATTATTATTTGGCTATTGCCATTGGCATGGGGGAAAATCTCTTACCCATGGTGGTCCTGGGTCAGTTCTTGCACTGATGAGACTCTGGAGAACCTCCGCTGCCAACACCGCCAAAGAGAGGTCGCACACAACCTCAAAGGATTGCCCCGGAGGGTCATATATACCTCTGCTCCAGGTGGAGGGGTGGAGAAAAGGCGTTGCTAAAGGAGTGGGGAAAGAGCTTCCACAAGATCTGGTTGGTTCTCCTCGGCATGCTCCCCCACCCCCTTCTATCAATCCTTTTGATGTGAATTGCATTTTATCTTTTCAGGTCCTGAGCCACTGGCAGACAAGCTTTGTGGGTGTTTATGGAGAGAGAGAGAAAAGAAAATCACTTTTTAAAAACCTCTTGGCAGCATCTGAAGGCTCGCCCTGACTCTTGCTTCACGTTGACATTGGCAGACACTCTGAGTTTCAAACCCCTTGGCTTGTTTGCCCAGCGCCTACCTGATGCCAAGAGACCCAAGAGGGTGATTTTGTTATTTTTTTGTTTTATTAAATTTTCAGATTCATAACATACAATAATATACATTACAGTCGAACCCCGTATAACGAATGCCTCTTACAGCAAAAAAATCATACAATGAAGAGGATTTGAAAAAAAAAACATTGTGCCCTGTACGATGCAATGCATCTCTATGGGAAAAATCGTGCGACAAAAATCTCTATGGCAAAAATCGTATAAAGAAATTTTTTCCACTGTATGATTTTTCCCATAGAGATTTTTGTTGTACAATTTTTCCCATAGGGATTTTTGTTGTACGATGCATGCATTGTAAAATGAAAAAATGTATAACAAAGTGCCTCATAGGATGAATTATTTTCGTTATACGGGGTTCTACTGTATAAGAAAAATACAGTAAATGAAAAAGACAGTCAACACAAAATATACAGCTTCAATAAATCAGTATCTCTTATACCTTCTAATTTGTGTGTAACATACTACTTATTCTAAATACTTTGATGCTTTTTCTATATAGGTGAAACTCGGAAAATTAGAATATTGTGCAAATGTTCATTCAGTTCAGTAAATGCAACTTAAAAGGTGAAACAAATATATGAGATAGACTCATTACATGCAAAGTGAGATAGTTCAAGCCTTACTTTGTTATAATAATGATGCTTATGGCTTACAGCTTATGAAAACCCCAACCCCCCATCTCATGTACCCCATAATCATCACATCATCTCATGTACACTGTACACCATGATCATCACAATTATAATGAACTAAGGCATGACATCTCTCGCTTTGCATGTAGTGAATCTATCTCATATATTTGTTTCTCCTTTTAAGTGAAATGAATAAACATTTGCACGATATTCTAATTTTTCGAGTTTCACCTGTATTTTCCCTGTTGTTCTTGTGAATATTTTTGTTCAAATATTTAATTTAAACACCATTGTGCTATATTACAATGTCCTCGAATCCACCATTTGTCTTTTATATTTCCTTCTTATTTCCCCCAAAAACTCATTACGTCAGGTACTGGTTTGTCTCCTTTATTGTTTTCCAGTGTGTATTTTAAAAAAGGCTTCCGAATATCCCAGAATGTGTTCCCTTTCAATATACCTTTTCTCAAGTTTAGCTCCCATGTAAGTTTATCATTCAATGCCATTTCCCATATCTTCATGTACCAATCACCCACCCAATTTTAGGTTTGAACTATTTTTCCATTTTTTTGCAATCTGTTGCCTTGCTAAGGTCAAAAAAATCGATTAGTAAATCTTGTTTATTTGCATCTAATCTCAACTCAAAATCTGTCAGCAAGGCAATTTTCTCATTTAATTTCAAAGTAAAATCCATAATTTTTCCAATTTCTTGTTCTACTTTCTGCCAATAATCAAACGCAACCTTACAACTCCACCACATGTGTTCATACGTTCCCAATTTCTGTTGGCATCTCCAACAATTTTTGGATTTGCTATGATCTATTTGGTTTAGTCGAACTGGTGTCATATACCATCTCCATAAAATTTTATAGTTAAGTTCTTTAACTTTTGTGGTTAGGTTTCACATAATTCTTCTTGTCTATTTACTTTTCCAATTTTCCTCCAAAAAAAATTATTTTCATATCTGTCTCCCATATTTTCCTGAGCATGTCTTGTGACTCTTCTATTGCATTTTAAATTCTGTATATTTTGTTCACTATATATTTTACACACTAATCCTTTTATCCCCAATAATCCTTTCCTTATTTTATATATCAATTTCTCAATTGTCTTCCTGGTCCAAACTGCTCTTTATATTTCTTGTTCCACCTATCCACAGTTAGTATTTGTAACCAGTTCAACTTCAGTTTGTTATAGATCTCCGCCCTTGTTCGGTTGTCTTCACAAGCCTGCAGCCAATCCTTTAATAGGTCTATATTATATTTTTGCAAGATTTCTTTTAACCCTTCTTAATTTTTAATCGGGAATGTTTTTAGCTCTTGTAATTCTATGACAGGTGAGATATTTGATGCCAGTCTTTGTTTCAGCACTTTCCAAGTACAGTAAAACCCCATATAGCAATTTTAATTCATTCTACGGGTCAGTTCGCTATGTGATTTTTTTTCCCATAGAAAAAATCGTACAACAATTTATTTTGCTAAGTGGTTTTTCCCAATGAATATTGTACAATTTTTTTCCATAGGAAAAATTGTTATGTGGGGTGCCATTTTAAAGAAAAAAACCTATTTGTCAGGTGACTTTTTCGCTATAGGGGGGTTCATTATATGAGGTTCCACTGTACTCATCATTGCTTTAACAATATTATTTTTAAATTTTGACTTGAATATATCTTTATCTAAAAAACCTCCATTTCTATTTGAGTTCTTAGCCTTCATTTCTTGTTGTTGTACAGTCGCACAGTCGATTCCGACCCTTTGCAACCCTATGGACCATTGTCCTCCAGGCACTCCTGTCCTCCACCATCCTCCTCAACCCACCCAGCTCTGTGCCCACTGCGTCTACAATACCATCCAGTCATCTCAACTTTGGACAACCCCTTTTTCTCTTGCCCTCCACCTTTCCCAGCATCAAGGCCTTCTCAAGTGAATCCTCTCTTCTCATTTGATGTCCAAAGTACTTCATCCTTACTATTTTACCTTCCAATGAGCAATCATGGTTGATTTCTCCTAAGATTGACCTATTTGTTCTCCTCGCTGTCCAGGTGACTCTCAAAACTCTCCTCCAACACCACATTTCAAAGGCATCTATCGATTCTTCCGCGCTCAGTTTTCCTAATGGTCCAGCTCTCACACCCATACATTACCACCGGGAATACCATTGCTTTGACTATACGAATTTTTGTTTGCAATGTGATGTCTCTACTTTTCACTATGTTCCCCAGGTTTCTCATAGCTTGCCTCCCAAGGATCAGTTGCCTTTTTATTTCATAGCTGCAATCTCCATCTGCAGTGATCTTAGATCCTCAGAAAATGAAATCTGTCACTGCTTCTCCTTCTTCCCCATCTATTCTCCAGGGACTGATGGGGCCTGTTGCCATTATCTTGGTTTTCTTGATATTGAGTCTCAAGCCTTCATTTTCTATCATTTTCAAATAAGATCATTCACAGTCGGAACTTTTATAATACTTTACAGTCCCTTTAAGTTGAAATGCCCTATAATAATTTTTAATGTTAGGCAACCCATGTCCCCCCTCTTTTTGTGATTTGTACCATGAGCTTTTAGATATTCTTGATCTTTTCCCTCCATTACAATAATTATTTAATATAATTTGAAATATTGCAATTTCTTTCTGTTGGACTGGTAGAAAATTAATTTTTGGCAATGACTTCATCTTACATATAGTGATCCTGCCAAACCATGAAGTTTTTAAAGTTTTGGTACTGTGCAATTTTCTTTTTAATATTTACTTTCAGTTTCTCAAAATTTAATTTTCTTAGATCCTCAAATTTATCCGTGATATTTATACCCAAATATTTTAAACTTTCCTTAATTTGTATTTTATACTTCTCCTTGATTTTTTCCCAACTCCACATTATTATTACAGAATATTGCCTCTGACTTCCCCCAATTTATTTTTAAACCTGTTACTTCAGATTGATGCAGATGAGCTTGAAATTTTTTCCAGACTTATTATGAGATTTTTCATTACAATCCATGTATCATCTGCATATAAGCTTATCTTTATTCCTTTGATACCTTCTTTGTTCCTTCAATACCTTCTATTCTTGAATTATTCCTTATCGCCCTTGCCAATAGTTCCATGGCCATAATAAACAGAATTGGTGAGAGAGGACACCCTTGCCTAGTCCCGGCTCTAAGTTCTATATCTTCCATTACAGTGTCGTTAACTTTTACCTTTGCATAACTTGGTTTATATAGTTGGTCAAGTACATTTTTAAATTTTTCTCCAAACCCAATTTTTTTCTACTTCTGGGTGCAGGGGATGACTCCAGGATCATAGCAAGCTGGGATCCTCCTTAAACAAATTCACGCCAATGACAATTTTCCGGGTTCAGGGGAAAAACGCATTCTCGGATACAAGTTGCAGTCGACAACAACAACAAGAAACAGGCACATCGCTACAGTAAGTTTATTTTAAAAGATGTAGAAATCACAATCCAGCTGGCTCAAGCTCTTGGCAGTTGTTATCTGGTATATCAGCATGGTAAGAAGCCAAAGAATGAAATGTTGCAAATTAAAAACAGAGACAAGCTCTGCCCACAAGTCTGTAAACACTTGAGCGATTGCTAAAGTGTGTGTTTGCTTTTGAAAATAAAGTGCAAAATTTGGAAGGAAACAATCTTGTCCAATAAGGTATCTTTCTCAAAGCTTGTGTGATGTGTTTTGAATGGCTTTGGAATGTAAAGAATTGTGAGTGTTAGTCTACTGAAGGGAAGGAGATCTAAAAACAACAGTAATGCAAGGCTTTTCTGCAGACCAACTGAGCTGGGAATCACTGCTCTAGAATCAGGGCTTCTCAAACTTGGGTTGCCAGATGTTTTTGGACGTCAATTCCCAGAAGCCCCCATTAGCAGAAGTACAGACTTAGAATTCTGGGAGTTGGAGTCCAAGACCGTCTGGAGACCCAAGGTTGAGAAACTCTTGTCTAGATGAACCAATCTGGGAAGCTGACTGGCCAAGGTGATTCCTTGATGACTTCTGGAAAATCTGCCCCTCCTCATTATAGGCCTTCCTGCCACCTCTGGGGACCCCCTGCTAAGGAACTGAGAGGGTCTTCTTCTCTCTCATTTTCTTGCCAGACAAGACCTTTTTAATATATTCCCAACTGACCTCAATTAACAGGAGATGGATGCTGTACTTTTGGGGGGTAAATTGGCATGTCTGAAATTTCATTAATGCTTTCATTCATGTTCTGGCTGCGGTTGTTAAGAAGCTCGCCTTGTTAGCTGGAAGGCTGGAAGTCGTCAGTTCGAGACCTGGGTACTGCATTTACAATTGAGCGCCCGTCTCTGTCCCAGCACCTGCCAACCTAGCAGTTTGAAAACAAGAAATTGCAAGGAGATAAATAGGGGAAAAGATCTTGGGGACATCAAAGGAGCCTCTTTTGGGCGTCCCCCTGAGTGGAGTTTCTCCAGCAAAAATCCTTTCAACCCAAAATAATTTCTGACACAATTATTATTCATGTTTTGTATAACTGAGAGACAACTTGGACCCTGCTCTTGGGAAAGAGGCAGGATGAACATTGAATAAAACAAAGAAGTGCCAATTGGTTTGGTTAAGTCCCATCAAGCTTAGCACTGTGGGAAGTGGGCTCAGACACTTTAACAGAGGATGTTTTTTAGACAAACTGATGGATGGTGGCTAAGGCATGAACTTTGCTAAGGGTACTTCCCAAGTGCAGCTCTGTCGACACTCGGAGGAGTCTTTTGGCGTCTCAGACAGGGAAAAGTGGGCAGCCCATCTCTATTTGAGAGGAAAGAGGTGCTCTGGTGTATAGGCCCAGGCCAAACCCTTCTTCTGATCTTTCACAGGTCATCCACTGCCTTCCCATGCCGAACCTCAATGATGAACACCACAGCGGCTGGAACGCCTGTAGCAGCTGCTTTGGCGACACCACCAAGAAGCGGAACCGGCTGATCCTCCCCAGTTTGATCTCTTCTCGCATTTACATGGTCGACACAGGAACAAACCCACGAGCTCCCAGTCTCCATCAGGTAAAAGGCAGTTGCTCCTGCCTCTTGCACCTTTCAAAAAATATCAGCTTCTATGTTATAAGAACCTCTCCGCATGAGATAGCAGGCAGAATTACCGGTAACACCCAGATTTCTTCTCATGACAGTTTATTCCCTTATGCAAAAGGTCTTAATGCCACCATGACATTCTCTGTCATTTCAAGCAACCATCAAACAATGTTTTTTGCTTTTCCGTGTTTTCCTTAGCACCGTTCTTTTCTCAAAGCATCTTCCTCATCCATTCTGCCCTCGACAGCCTCACTTGTCAAATCTTTCACTCAATATTTTTGATTGGATCTTCTCTAAGCTGGTGATGTTAGCGCTCATGCAAAGTGGAGCCCCATATGACATTTGTGTGAGAGGTTTTGCCATATAAAGCTTAAGAGCTGCCACAATGTTGTTCCCGCCCTTTTCCCAGTAAAATTTCTGGATTGCCCCTGCACGTTTCTGGGCATTCATTGCTACTTGTGCAATGTGGGAGTTTCTGTGGCCATTAGATTGGAATATCACTCCAAGATATTTGTAATGTTGAACCTGTTCTATGCGCTGGGAGTTTAAACGCCAGACCTGTGAATTGAGTTTATTAGCAAAAAGCATTAACCTTGTTTTGGAGTGACTGACCTCCAGCTGGTTCAGTTGGCAATAAGTGGACAAAGAACGCATGGCCCTACGCATCCCATTGGGAGTTCTTGATAACAACACAGGATCATCTGCATGTAGCAGTAACAATACATGCTTATTAGCTAGTTTAGGTGTGTGGAGATCTCCGTGCTTTAAATGTTCTACTATGTCATTGATGTAAATATTGAACAAGGTGGGTGCAAGCACGCAGCCCTGTCTGACTCCCTTCAATGTTTCAATAGGATATGAAAGGTGGCCTTGAGCACTGCACCTTATTCTGACAGTGGTGTTATCATGGAGAGCTTGTATTAAAAATAGGAGATGTTTTTCCATAGTAGATATCCTTAATTTTCTCCATAGAATTTGTCTTGAAACAGAATCAAAAGCAGACTTTAAATCTACAAAAGCTACATACAGAGTTGTTATAGAATTGGAAGAGTACCATATATACTTGAGCATAAGCCGAGTTTTTAGCCCCCAAAATGAGGGGACACGGTTTTGAAATACTTTCAAATACTTGGATCAATGACCACAAGGGTCCCAAGACCATGCCGAATTGAGATGTGCCAACAATCTAATTAATTTTAACATATTTTCAGGTATTTTGATTGTTGAAACTCACTAGCAACTGCTGCATTTCCCACCCTCAGCTTATACTCGGGTCAATCTATTTCCCTTGGTTTTCAGGTCAAAATTAGGTACCTCATCTTATATTCGGGTCGGCTTATACTCGAGTATATACGGTCTCTGCCTATGAGATGCTCAAGTATTGCATACTGATCTAATGTTGAGCACCCCTCTCTGAGCCTACCCTGCTCATCTTCTCCGGGGAGAAGTCATAGCTCATGTTTTGGATACAGAAGGACCTTGGGAAAGAGTGTGACAGGCTCATGAATAACACAGGCTAAGGCAGTACCAAGGTTCACCATCATTGGGCTAAGGTAAACCCAACAGAAGTTTCACACGGTTGGACTCTGTCCTTATGATCTGGTTGCGCAGGTGGACAGAAGGTTGTGAGTTAGGACTATCCCACGTGGATGAGCCCTCCTTGAGGGATGAGTCATGACACGATTGATCTCTCCTTTGTGGTTGTTCTTGTTGCAGAATGGGACTTGGGCAGCAGAGAAGGTGATTCAAGTCCCCAGCAAGAAGGTGAAAGATTGGCTTCTTCCGGACATGCCAGGTTTGCTCAACTGTTACTTATTACAAACATTATTTGTCAGTCACTCTTTCTCCCATCAGGGCTTCCAAAGTGATGGATCCACCCAGGCACACAAATCTTTCAGAGCGACTTGCCTGAATAAACAGGCTCACAAACAAAGCTGTGGTTCTCTTTCAGTCTTCTTCTTCTTCTTTCATTTCCAGCTCAAAGTTTGAACTGCCAAAATGAAGCCACTCTTCTTGGCTTTGTCCTCATTGGCACATGTTTCTGGTAGTAATCGGCAGACCAACAAATGAGCCAGATTCTGTCTCTCTCCACATTCACACTACGTGTTGTTGTCCACCAGCAGCCCCCCACTTGAGCATGTTGGCCTTACATTTAGGGACTCTGACCCTCAGCCTATTCAGAATCCTCTAAGTGACATAGAGGAAGTAAAAATCTGCTTTCCTATCGACTTCATACAAATGAAATACCCAACGGCCACCTGCAGAATCACTTTTGTAATTTCTAGGGAGTCTTCTCACAACTATTGCCTTGGCCAATATGAGGATCAGGACCAAGAGAAAGCCTTCAGTTCAAAGATACTGCATTCCTCTTATGCTAATTATATGTTCAGCTTTGGTTATTTGTGCTTATCATTGTACTTTTGGAACTCAGAAAGCCATGGTTTACAACGGCTCGACATCATAACTGTGTAGTTAACTTTTTCTTTCTCAAAAATGTTTTGCTTTGTAACGATCCTCTTACAAGTAGCTCTTCAGCCTCCTCGCAATGGGATCGGGCCTGATACTGCCTACTCTCTAGCCTAACATTCCAGGCTTTTCCTAAATTCTTGCCTTCTCACTCCTGACCTGGGTCTAGGTGGTGAGTAAGGTAGCTCATGTAGATATTGTAGCATGGTCAAGTAAACACTCCAGTCTTCAGGTATTTTAAAAGTAGTGTTGTAATTCCAAATCACAGCTCACTTTAAAAATAAACTTTATTTCCTCTAACCTTTCATCTCCTGTATTGCTTTAAGAAAAGCCACAGTTAGCAAAACAAATGGAAAATAATCACAACACTCCTTCAAAGATTTGGTCCCTTCCCTGTAATAGGCCTTCGTTCCCCATTCACCTTCCACTGCTTTGAAAAGAAACCTGCTCCAAATATTTTCGTTGCTGTTGGGTTTTGTTTTCAGAACAAAAGAAGCATAAAGCCGTGAAACTCACACCTTTCTCTTGAAGGTGACAGGATTCCCTCTAAAGGAGAGACATGTCTCAACACAGCTGATCTCCAAGATCAGCCTGCCGTGTGTAGAAACTGAAGCTCGGAAGGGTATCTCTAGGCTAGGGTAGGTGTTATATAACCAGAGTCAATGCTGAGCCTAACGTGAATCCTGTTAAATGTGAGCCACCTTTATCTCTGCTAGAATGGAAAAGTCAAGCATCTCTTCACAGGAAACTGTCTTAAATGCATGGCAAGAAATCTTATTAAAAGGTTTTTTTTTTTTGTTGGTTCAAGACCTGCTGGTTTCCACGAGACACTGCTGCAAATGTTGATCCAAACAAGGCCTTTATACAGTAGTACACAGACACACACACACACACACACACACACACACACACACACACACACACACTCAGACAGGTTTCTAGCAGAAGAAACTCCATCTCAGAACTAAACTAAGCTCAGTCAATACCCTGACAACACTGACATAGATTTCACTTGAGCATTGATATTTTCCCAGAGTTGGGTGAGGTCTGGGATCCCTCGGTTTCTTCATTTGGGGGAGAATTCATCATCTCTTCCCCAATTTTCAGGGGAATTGAATTGAGCAATGATTTATTTGTTGTGCAATCTCAAACCAGCTGCAGTGTTTGATCCTAAATCCTGGCTGACACCTTTATTTTCTTCTTCTAATTTAGGAAGAAAGGTGTTGATGCCACCAAACGGGACAGAAAGCCTACGGAGAAATGTAAGTTGTCCCTTGCACAGCAAAGGAAGCTAACTAGTGTTTATCTAACTGGGTTTGCAGATAAACCGAGAGGGGAATCATGTTATTTTAATGTAAGCTGAGCATTGCACAGCTGCTAGAACATCTGGAAAAATCTGAGTTTACTTAGGCAAATGTCAGAGGTAGACGTGATAGAGAGCAACAAGACAAGTGGTCATTGTGAGTTAACACAAAGTTTTATCTGTCGCATTCTGGAACTTGTGCTGGCAAAAACTGTCGTTGTCATTCACACCAAAATGTTTAATTGATTCAACGAGGTGCTTTTGAAGTGTCCACAAAACAAAGGGTCACATTAAATAGATTTTTGCCCATAAGCTGCCATATATTCCTCTGCAATTATTTTCCATGCCACCATCTCTGTCCTTGCCTTGCAGTCATTATTCAGCGAATGGTCTGGCTGCACTACTGCATCCTTTATTTAATATAGCAGTAAGTTAGTAACATTTTCTTTAAGAAAACCTTTTTAAAATATATATTTAAAAAGAGGTTTTAAGTGGAATGTCTGTGTGAGCCTGAAATGGTGCTGAACCATCTCAACCTCCACTTCACTGAAGATATCGCCTTCCATGTGATCAGGATGCCTTTAAAAAATGTTGCAATATTACACATTTTCAAAACTGCTTCTGAATTTTGTATGTCTGTGTACTGCTTCCCTCTGCTGGGTGGAATTGTTTTTGTGAAGTAAAGATTATTATTTATTTTTATTATCATTTTATTCATTTGTTTTAAACAGGATGCAGCATCTTCAAGGGAATACAGTAAAACCCCTACTTACGTAAAAAGTCTGTTCCATAGGATTTTATGTAAATCGGTTTTTTACTTAACTTGAAGCAAATCCATAGGAAAATGATGTTTACGTAAATTGAAGCAAATCCATAGGAAAAAAGGAATTTTTTACGTAACTCAAAGCAAACCCATAGGAAACTGTGTTACATAAATTGGGACATTTATGCAAATCGGAACATGTAGTGCATAAATCATTATGTAAGTTGAGTTTTATGTAACTCGAGGCATATGTAAATCGGGGTTTTGCTGTACCTCCTTTGTTTTCCCCATTTTACTTAATTTTTAAACTTTTGACTGATCATAGTTTTCCAGGCTCTTGCAAACCGGAAACAATAAAACAATGGCTAGAGTTTGCAGAATATACAACTAAGATACAGCCAGAAGCAGGGAACAAAACATTCCAACATTATTTATTCATTTGTTTTTGTCGATTCCGAGAGGCAAATTAAGCAAAACAATAAAAGGCAGGCTATTATGCTGTCAATTTAAAACTAATTTGTTTCAATAGATTGTTCACCATTCTATGAAGAAAAGATGTCCCCAATGCATTTGTTTTGTTGTATTGGTAACAATGTGATGAATGAAGCGCTTTTATGCTGCTAACCATTTTGAAATTAGCCTTTATATTTAAAATTTGATGACTTTAAAGACCTTCAAAGTGACTTGGCTATATGCTGGATCACACATGCATTGGGGGACGGGGCAGTTAAGACTGCATAATTTTCCTTGCTTTTCTTATGGAAAGAGGCTAAACCAGGCTCTGAAGATAATCTGGCGTTATTTGGGGGGTTATTTGGGGGAAACCTTTTCCATAAAGACCAGGAGACAAAGTTTGCATTATAATATATTTCTGTGCATGATTTGAGGCAGATTCATCCACAAGGAAATTCCAGAAATTCCATCACTTACTCTAATCAGCAGGCTTTGTTCTTTAGAGCAACCCTGTATTTCTCATTGATATCTTAACTATCCAAAGCCTTCAAGCTAGGTAGCTTACTTCTTTTAATTAATTAAGAATTAATGTTTTGTCATTAATTGAATAACTAAAACATAATTAAAGCTGTATGCCTTGCTGAGAATATTACTGAAATAACAAAATAAGTGGGAAAACTCAATTGTGTGTGTGGTTGTCAGTAAAATGTAAAGGTTTCCCTTGCTCGAAAGCCAGTTGTATCCGACTGTAGGGTTCAGTGCTCATCTGTTTATAGCCAAAGAGCCCGTGCTGTCTGCATCCGCAGGCGTTTCCGTGCACATGTGGCAGGCATGACTAGACACCGAAGTGCATGGAACGCTGCTTACCTTCCCACCAAAGTGGTCCCTATTTATCTACTTGCAATTTTTTGCTTTCGAACTGCTAGGTTGGGAGGAGCTGGGGCAGAGACGGGCGCTCACTCGGGAATCAAACTCCAACCTTCATTGACCTTCTGCCTCCCAGTCAGCGTCTTCGCCACTTGAGCGCTGTTATTTTATTTCATGTTTTCTCTGAATATGTTTGCAGCTGCCTTCAGTTAAAATATACTCTATCAATTAATTAAGATGACAACTTTTAATTAACTGAATAATTAAAAAGCCCAGATGTATGCTTTAGCTGGGTAAAATATGTTTAAAGTAACGTTACTCATTTAATGTCTGCATGTCAGGAAGATGTTGTCTAACCACAATCTTGTCATCTTAACGCTTAATTAAGTGGGTGGATTTCTGATAAAGTTATTAGAAACTTAGTATAATTTCTTAATGTTGCAATGGATATCATAAATGAGCATTGTGTTAGCCTGGTCTTTTGTTGTACTCAGGAACATCAGCCCAAGGTTGATTTAGGAAGTCAAGGTCTCCCTCATTCGAAAATCAGTCATGTCCGACTCTACGGTCTGGTGCTTGTCTCCATTTACAGCCAAAGAGCTGGTGCTGTCTGTGTCTGCAGACACTTCTGTGGTCATGTGGCAGGCAGGACCAGACACCGGAGCACACAGAATGCTGTTACCTTGAAGTAGTACCTGTTTATCTACTTGCAATTGTTTCAAGAAAGTCCATTTTGCAGGCTAAGAGGGGGGCGGCAGAGGGTCCTGGGACCCCACCCCCCACCCCATGAGGCCACATGGACCCGCCTTTTCTTTTCCTCCCCCAAATCCCCCCTCCCAAGAATAGCATTTGGTGCCTTCTTAGACAAACTTGTTCCCTCAACTGTGTTCGGGTGTGCCTGGCTGCCGCGGTGACGTCACCTTCGCCCGGGCCAATCCGGAGGAGGCGTGCTCTTGTGAGGGAGGAAGTGACGTCACGCCGTATTCTACGCCAGCCAGGGCCCCCTTTTTTTGTGAGTGTGTGAGGGGCTTGGCTTTGGCGAGTGTCTCCCCCCGAACGCAATTAATTTTTTTAAAAAATGGTGATTAATAATAATTAGTCTTCGAGGAGGAGGGGGAGGGGGGACGCTCATGCGAGCCGCCCTTCGCTGAGGTGCTGCCGCTGGAAGGGGTGTGTGTGTCCCTTTAAGAGCACGGGGGACGCGCGGCCGGCTGAGGAGGAGGGACCGGAGCACCGACCGACCCGCCGCCAACACCGCGGCTTTGAAGGCTGGGAGGTATGTCGTTCGTTCCCCCCCCCCCGCCCACTCTCCCTCTCCCCCCCCCCCCCCGTTGTGGCGCGTTATGGTGCGGATGCAGGGAACGCGCGCTCTGGGGGTAGGGAGCGGGTAGTGCGCGTGCGCGGCTCTCCTCCCTCTCGCGAGAATGAGCGCGCGTTCGCGTTCCTCACAACAAGGCAGGTGGGGGGGATGGGGAACTGGTTCTAACCGCCTTGAAGGTATTTTTTTCCTCTCTCTCTGTAATGATATATAATATAATTAATATGTAATTGAGAGGAGGAAGGTTGGGAAATGGGGGAAGGATGTGTTTGTGTGTCTCTGAGGAACCGTTGGGCATATCGGCAGCGCGCATGCGCAGACGGCAGTCCCCGCGCGCGTGCTCCTCCTTTCCCTCGCTCTTTCACATAGACGCGCGCACAAAAAAAAGCCGCGAGGGGCGCGAGCCGAGACGGTTCGCTTTCTGGAGGCCGGTGGGATGGGATTGGTGGCGGCCGTGCGATGGACGGGCGGTGATTGGTTCGCTGCTGCGTGGCTCGGGGGCTGGGGGCGGAGCTCCTCCCTCCCCGTCTTTTCTCGTCTCCAATGCCTGGTGGTTCCTCCTCCGCCAGGGGGCGCTGTGCTGCTGCTTGGAGTGGGAGTGCGCGCGGAGTGATACTTGGGGGGGGGGCTTTTTTCCCCTCCGAGGGGCGGGGCTGGGGGAGAGAAAAAGGGGGCGATTCGCAATTGCTCTGCTCAGCTCCTTCCACCCGTTCTTGGCCGGCCTTCTTTTTCTCCCACCCTTGGGGGCTGGGGGAGCTTTTCTTGTGGTCTGTGTGTGTGTGTCGGTGGTCAAGTCATAGAAGCGACCCCCACCATGCAAAAACCATAGGATCGTGGTATCCCTAACAACCTTTATCTCTCTCTCTCGCTTCCCCCCTCCTTTCCAGTTTGTGGGAACGCGGATGGGTTTAAACCCTCCCCCCCCTACTCAGATCTGGGTTGGGCGGCCATGTTGGCCAAGGGGATTATTTTCTCTCTCCCCCCCCCTCCTTAAAATGTGGGGTGGCCTGCTTTTAAGCAAATAAAAACAGGTGTCACGTTGACAATGTAAGGAATAAAGATCATTTGCTTATATTGGGGGGGAGGGTCTTGAATTTTCCCTAAGCTGGAAGGGAAGAGAGACTTTCTGCTGTGTGGTGGTGGGCCTTGTCACATGCAGAGGCTGTGCAAAGAGAAGAACAACCTCTTCCCTCCGCCTGGCTTGCCGGCTGCTGCCTTGAGCATAAAGAAAAGGAGCAGCATCCTTTGACCT
Organism: Bradypodion pumilum; assembly: GCA_035047305.1. Taxonomy (NCBI): domain Eukaryota; kingdom Metazoa; phylum Chordata; class Lepidosauria; order Squamata; family Chamaeleonidae; genus Bradypodion; species Bradypodion pumilum. The sequence continues at coordinate 4,924,036 of JAWDJD010000018.1, forward strand.
GACTTTTAACCGTCCCGCCAGCTACACCGCGAGGAGGATGTTCCCGGAGTCTGGAGAGGGGACATCCCGCGCTTGCCGTGCCTAGGACCAATTTCGGAAACCGTAGCCGGACGAAGTAATGTTTTCTGAGCTCTGTGTGTTCCTCTGAATGTGTGCTTCGGTTGAGTTAACAGGTCCGTCCCATCCCTCAAGTGGTGCTGCTTTGATTAATGCACAGCCGCCTTTAGATCTGTCTCTTGAGCACACTTGAGGCCACAGGGCTGAGGAATGGCGCCGTCGGCGTGCTGAAGGGGCGAGGAGGGTCGATTTGCCAAAAAAAGGGGGTCCTTTGCATGAGACATCTGGAGTGTATTTTGGTTGAGATTGCCATGTCTCACTGTTGTGTTGGTGGCTTACACAGTGTACAAGCCGTACGTACATTTGTTGCACTCTGATGCCATAGATTGGTGTTTGCACCACAGGTCACAGCATCTTAGGGAAAGAAAGGTGGATGTCAGCTTCCCGCTCTATGGTCCATACAGTTGCCCTGAGTTGCCATCATCTCCAATGATATGTAATGCTTGTGTAATGCTTTTCCTGAGTGTTCCAAAGGTTAGGCCCATTATTGCAGAATACCTTGGCTGCACAGGATGGCATGTACAGACCGCACAGGACAGTTGCACCGCTTCTGGAACCTTGGTCCTGATTTTTGCATGGCTGCATTCTGAAATAGCATCACATCTTAACGTCATAGCAACACATTATTAACTCATGTAGAGTTTATTTCACTGTAGTTCCTGAATGCTCCTTTGGATATGCTGAGTTGGTGAGGGGTGCATCATCTCCCACTTACTACATTGATTTTTTTTCCATCATGGGTCACTTCTGGGACAGGATCCTGCTGCTTGAGTGAAGTGGCTTAACACACAGTGGCAAACTGCTGCTAGTTAAGCATCCACTCTTTCATGTCCTCACTGCCTGCCTGGTACCAGTCTTACTGCACAAGAAGATGCAGTGACTTCTTACCTGTCAGCAATTTACTGCTGTGATTCACACCAGTGCACCTACCTCAGTATAGATGAGCAAGAGGATTCTGGCCTTTTGCTAAAAGAGGTATATTTTGTTTCAAACCATTTTGAATTTTCAGTGTACTTTAAAAACTGCTTACACTTCTACTATAACTTCATTGTGCTGGGCACTTGTGTCACTAATATATATATAACAATAACTGGGTGCTCTCTAGTCAATTTTGAGTGATGGTGACCCTTTCCAGGGTTTTCTAGATAAAGAACAGACACAAGTGGTTTACACCAGTGTTTCTGAAGTAACCTGAGACTTTACAGGTACTGAGTATAATTAGTCATAGATCTTGAATAATATTTGGTTCCTTTAAAATCCCAACATAGGTTATTGCAAACCTGAATATAGTGAAACTTCTCTGTAAATAAATTTTGGAATTCTGTAGACTTTTTTGAGTCTTGGATTCCAGATATTTGCCACAAAAGCTTCAGCTGGAATTGTTTCTGCTTTTTGCAAGTTATCCTGTCTTCGCCCTTATAAAGTCTAGTTGGCTGTCCAGCCTAGTTACCACATCCTTAGATAGTGATGGCTATCATACATTCCTTTATTGCACAAGAAAGGTAATAAAAAGACAAACTTTCTTCTTTTAGTTCATGATGATTATAAATAAAACCAGGAAAGTGTGAGGGAGTGAGAACAGGAAAAATACAATTTTTTTTTTTAAAAAATGGCTGGTTTTTTGTTCAGTCACACAGTCGATTCCGACCCTTTGCGACCCCATGGACCATAGTCCCTCCAGGCCCCTCTGTCCACCATCCTCATCCTGCCCAGCTCTGTGCCCGCTGCGTCTACAATACCATCCAGCCATGTCATCTTTGGCCGCCCCCTTCTTTTGCCCTCCACTTTTCCCAGCATCAAGGCTTTCTCAAGTGAGTCCTCTCTTCTCATTTGATGTCCGAAGTACTTTACTATTTGACTTTTTAAGGAGCGATCAGGGTTGATTTCTTCTAAGATTGGCCTATTTGTTGTGCTCTGTCTCATATTGACTGTCAGGTTTAGAGTTTGGAAAATGTATTTATAATATAGCCAGAAGCGGTTGCTTTCAGTGGTTATGGCTGTGGTGCTTTTTATTTATTTACTTATTTTGACGCTAGCATGTCCACATAGGCTGAATCTGGTTTTCTCATCCTGGCTTTCGTATCTGAAAAGCAGGCTGTCACGGTTTCCGGTTGCTGGAAGAGCAGTCCCAGTTTCCTAGACAGACTGGCTGCTTGGCTTCTTGCTCCAAAGTTGCTGTTGGACTAGAGTCCTTTCCTCTGCTTTCTCATTCTGTTGCATCAAAAGCATGGGTGTCTGCCAGCCCCATCTGCGTGTTTTAAGGTCTACGTTAAGTAGCTCTTTTAGGGCATCTGAAAGAGGTGACACCAATCCATGAAACAGAAGGAAAAGGGTCCCTGAAATGTTGGGTGGGAAACTGCATGTATTCATTGGCCTACCTTGTTTCCTTATTTTATTTTCTACCAGTAACGACTTTGTCAGTGGCCAGTGGAAATAATATTGTTGTCACTCTTGGACACCATTCTTTGGATTCATTTTCTCTCTGAGTTTACTTGTTTGCAATTCCAGACCCACCCGTCCCCACCCTCCCCGGTTTGTTCTGTAGATAAGCTTTAAATTCTGGGTAACACTTTGTGCATGAGATGGAAGAGAGCTAGATAGCAGGAAAACAGCCAATGCTGTTGTGCTTTTTGTTTTCTGTAGCAACAGATGGTAGGATCTCTACCTTTCCAGGAAATTCCGGAATCTAGGACTTTGCTATCAAAGCAGAAGTCCATTTACTTCAATGGCCATGCTTGTATTGATGTTTGACTCCTCAGTGAGTAGAGCATAATGTAAACCCTGGTCTATTCTGATACGCAAACAAAACTGCTGGGTTGTAACATAAAATACTGTAATGTAATTAATTTCTTATTACCTTGAATATCATGGGTAGGGTTTTAGTGGATGAAGTAATTCAGCAAACCGTTCCCTTTGGTGTGTCTTCCTCCTGCATGCTGCTTGTTTGTAAAGGACTGGAGTGTATTGTGGTCTGGTTGTGCAGAAACAACAGGTATATCAGGAACCTGCAGCGGGTTTGGTCATTTCCTGCCATGGGCCAGACCACACACCCTCCGTCAGCTGACTGGGCCGGACACGTCATCCCCCCGGCGTAAAAGCTGCTGTAAACGGCAATGTTTGCGCAGGCGTGAGCTTGTTTACAGCTGTCGTAAGCCCATCCGCTTCCGGGGTTGTTGCCGTGGGCCGGATGATTTGACGCCGTGGGCCGGGACCAGCCCACGGGCCATAGGTTGAGAATCCCTGTGCTGGATCTCATGCTCCCCAGTTAGCGAGCAAAGAGACAGCGACCCATTCTATTCTTCTTTTGTTTAAGGATGGCGGACACCGACCTGTTTATGGAATGTGAGGAGGAAGAGTTGGAGCCGTGGCAGAAAATCAGCGACGTGATCGAGGACTCTGTGGTTGAAGATTACAATTCAGTTGACAAAACGCCCACGGGTAACGATCCTCGTCCCTTTTATTCCTTCTTCCTAAAAGAAAGCATCAAGTGATAACCCAATCTCTGTGTTATGTCGCTTGTCTCCTTGTTTTCAGTGGATGGTAAAAACTCTGCTATCTGCACCGAATAAAATTTTGTGGTCAGGTTGGTTTTCCACGTGATGTCTTTAATTTTTATGAATGAAAAGATGGAGCCCTTTTGTGTCCTGGGGGGAGTGGGCCAAGACGTCTGCTCTGGCGTTAGCAAATTCATTTGTGGTGTTGGTCAGTGCCAGCTAAAGTCCTGTCCAGCTTGACCAAATCATAACACTGCATCACAATTAAATAAAATATTGTCTGCTACTTGATCTCATCCATGTGTCCTACACTAAATCAAGTGTGCTGAATCCAAATCTAAAGTTCATTCTGCCTAGGACATCAGAATCTTAAATTAGCAAATCTCACCCTCTTGGTTAGGTTCTTGCGTTGATGATGTAGGGTATATTTGCCACAAATGTAATAAAAATTAGCCGGTTTATTAACACAGCTGCGTCTGCACATCTTTAGCTCCAAACAGACTCACTGGGGACTAGCTGTACTATCCAATAAGATGGTTTCGCACTAGAGACAAGCCCTTAGTCCACCTCGCCTCCAGTTGCAAAATTGTAGTTGTGCAGCGTAATATGGTTGATGCAGTTCTATATATGGGTAGTGCAGAGGGGTGCATCTTCTACCTAAGCAAAGGCCATGGTCATGATTTGATGTTTCAGATGTTGTAATTTGCTTAAGGCCCCAGACAAGAAGGGCACTTTGGAAGGCCCATCTGTTTTAATGCTTTAATTCATCCCATTTTCTAGAGGCTGGAGGGGAATAGCTTCTTTCTTGGCTATTCATAGCCTTCTGGGTGTAACAGATTGGCACATTTATGGGCTCATATTTTTTTTGTCTAGCTGTTCCAATTTGCTCCTTCCCTGCCTCTCTGGCAGATGCCAAGAACAGTTTGGGTTTGATCTTAACAAGTGGATTCCTTTTTAAAGGGGAAAAATAGGGTCTAGTCTTGATGCCCCGTAAGATGGGGTTAGAGGTGGTTAGTGTTGGGTCAGGGCTGTAAGTCACTCAACCAAGTGCTTCTACGTAGGTTACAAAAAATGCCTCAATTCCTGCATGTAGGGGAAAAAATCAGTCTATAATCTGCCTTGAATCCCATCAGTACTGAAAAGGCAGCACAAAAATGCAGAAAATAAAAATGTTAAATTTTTTTTACACTCTAGATTGAAAGTTAGGAGGGACTCGTGTTATTGAATACCATTTATTTTAAAAAATAAAAATCCTTCCACATAGAAAACTAGCATGTTAGTGGTGTGACAAGCCTAAACCATGGTCGTCTTCCTGATGCACTGATTTTTCTCTCTACAGTGTAAAAGCATTCTTTTAAATTACAGAAGGGGACAGACATATGTGACGGAATGCTTTCCCATAAAATGAAAATCTTCGAAAGAAAGATCGGCCACAACACTTCTGTATTGTTTAATACTTTTTCATGTGCAGGAATTTATTTATTTATTTATCTAGTTCTAGAGTGTAATCCCACTCCCTCCAGTACAGAACAATAAGATTGTACAGCCTGCACATAGAATAAACCAGCCGATTCTCCCTGCCTGTTCTAGTTTGATTGTTTGGGCTTTGGTAAAATATTTAAACATTAAAAACCACCCCGGAAAGTTGAAAATGAGACCAACGAAGGAACACTGAGCTGTTCAGTTCTGCTGAATGTACAGCCGTTGCTTTAGTGGGTCGCGCTAGAACACGTGAGGCAGTTTTGGAAACAGGCTTGCAAAAGTCCCTAGCCATTCATTCTTGGTGAGAAACTGAGAAATCCCCGTTTGAAGCAAGATCTCCTGGCCGGTGGTTCTGAATTACTGCGTGTGACTGTACATCTCTTGTGTGACTGTACATCCCCGGCCTCTGATTTCAGGTCTAGGACTTTTAACTTGCCCTCTTCCCTCTCTGGGTTATCTTTGTCGGTGGAGCTGCTGTTTTCCTGCCTAGAAGCTCTGTGGTTGTGCCCCTGAAGGCTTATTGCCGTTTTGAATTTCCTTCCCAGCAGTTTCTGTAAGCATGCAGCCGGTGGCCGCCCCGATGCCCCTCGTCACCCACGCGTCCCTCGGGGGCGGCCTGCGTACCCCCACGTCGGTCAGTGGCAGTGCCCCGGCCAACAGTGACAGTGCGAAGAAGACCCTGGTGACGCTCTTTGCGAACAACAGCGGTAAGGATTGAAAGCTTGAACCGAATCTGGGAACAAATTCGGTGTCTCGGGTTCACATTTCCCCCTGCCAGTGGCCGAAAACTGCCTTTCCCCAATCCGCAACACTTCTCTCTCTCTTTCTCTCTCTCGCTCTTTCCCAGCAGGCACACCTCTGGTTCAGCAAGGCGGGCAGCCGCTCATCCTCACCCAGAACCCAGCTTCGGGTCTAAGCACGGTGGTGACCCAGCCGGTCCTCCGGCCTGTGCAGGTGATGCAGAATGCCAACCACGTGACTAATTCCCCAGTGACCAGCCAGCCTATCTTCATTACCACCCAGGTGAGGGCATCTTCCCCCTTGAGACCTTCCCTGGACATCTCGTCCCCTTCTCAATTGAGGTCTTTATTGTTAATGCCTTCGTAATTCTGGATCTGTCTCAGCTCCTGCCAGCCTAGCCGTTTGAAAGCAAAAAAATTGCAAATAGATAACTAGGTACCCAGGGACTGCAGTGGCTCAAGTGGTTAAGACGCTGAACTCGCTGACTGGAAGGTCGGAGTTCAATTCCCAGCTACTGCATGACAGAGTGAGCTCCCGTCTCTGCCCCAGCTCCTGCCAACCTAGCAGTTGGAAAGCAAGAAATTGCAAGTAGATAAATAGGGATCACTTCAGTGGGAAGGGAAACATTGTTCCACGTTGAGGCATGCCTGCTGATTCCATGGAAATGTCTGCAGATGCAGATTCTCTGGCTATAAACAGAGATGGGCACCGAACCCTAGAGTCTGACATGACGGGCTTTCAAGCAAGGGAGACCGTTCTAAGGCACATGAAAAATAATAAAACCAACTTGAGTTTACTTTTCAGCACAGATAGGCGGATTTTATCGCCGCCTCTGTAGCTCAAGTTCCATTCAGCCAACCAGGCGGTCTCCCTTCAGGAAAATGTAGAAGATCTGTGGAGGATCAGGGCCAGAGGCTTCTCCCAACACAGCATATTCTGTCCCGGAATGCCACCTTACCTTCCTGATTGTGTCCCCCACCAACCCCACCAACAGATATCATGGGCCGGCCACCTCTGACAGTGGAGACCATACAAACTGAACTTAATCCTTTCTAGTGCAGAGATGGTTTTATTTCCTTGTGTGTTGCAGGGTTTTCCAGTGCGAAATGTCCGGCCGGTGCAAAACACAATGAACCAGGTCGGGATCGTGCTGAACGTACAGCAGGGCCAAACAGTCAGGCCCATCACCCTTGTCCCAGGTAAGCCACAGCAAGGGGAGGGAACAGTCAGGAAGATGATGGGAAATGCATTTCCCAAAGGGTAGCCTTTGGGAAACGCGGGCACTGCTGGTGGCGTGTCCCAGTCCGACGGGTCTTTTTGTCTCCTTGCCTGCAGCCCCAGGGACCCAGTTTGTGAAACCCACGGTGGGCGTCCCTCAGGTCTTCTCCCAAATGGCCCAAGTGAGACCCAGTCCAGCCGTGCCAGTCCGGCCGCCCTCCAACACCTTCACGACGGTCATTCCGGCCACCCTGACCATCCGGAGCACAGTCCCGCAGAGCCAAGCGCAACCGCAAAGTAAGTCCTCTTACTGGCCGTGCTTTCTTGTGCTTCCTCAAGAGAAACCTCGTTATTAACATTTATTGGTAATAATTCTTCCAGTGCAACATCTTTTTTTGCCACAATGAGTAAAATGTTTTGCTCCCTTTCTTTTTTTCCATTGGGCAGTAAGTTTTGTCACGGTGAAAAGGCCGGGTGTGACGGGCGAGAACAGCAACGAGGTGGCCAAGCTGGTCAATACGCTGAACACGGTGCCTTCCCTCGGCCAGGGCTCCAGCCCCATCATCCTCTCCAACAACAACCCCGCTCACACGTCCCAACGGACAGGGATCTCTGATTCCTCCGCTCAGAAAGGTAGATTTTGCTGAAACACTGCACAACAACGATTTTGTTACTGGGAATAACACGTGTGATTTACATGATATCGAGTGTGCTGATTCCAAATCTGAACTCAGAATTTGCCTATCCTGTACAGATTTTAAGGTGTGCTATAGCTGTTCAAATGGTCAGTCATTGGGCAATGTAATTTTTTTCATGGCAACATGATAACAGTTGCAGTTACCACTCTGCCTGCTGCCGCCTCAGCTGAATCACGTCCCATGGTGGCATGCATGTTCCAGTAGCAGCCGGGCATCTCTGGGCAAGTCAGTGAGCTGGTGTTAGAAATAGGCAAGATGGACCGTCTGGAATAAGCACCCCAGAGAGCAAGATGGAGAAGTGTATTGTGTTGTCTTTGCATCCTGCCTTCCCTGCTGTGATTTTTTTATCGATGACCTGCTTGGCTCAGGGGTTAAGAAGCTCACCTTGTTAGCTGGAATGCTGGCAAGTCAGCAGTTCAAGATGACCATTTTGCCCTGCCTGCACAATGGGGGTGGCCACTTTGTCCCAACAGCTTCAAAGGGGCAGCCGTTTTGTTTCACCTTTTAAGTTGCATTACTGAACGGAATGAACATTTGCATGATATTCCAATTTTCTGAGTTTCACCAGTATATTGTCATCTTAGCAATTAAGACGCTGAACTTGACGACTGGAAAGTCGGCAGGTCAGCAGTTCCAGACCCCCGAGTGCTGCACGACAGAGTCTGTCCCAGGCTCCTGCCAACCTAGCAGTTCGAAAGCAAGAAATAGCAAGTAAAATTACAGGTACTGCTTTGGCGAGAAAGGTAACAGCGTCGTGTGCGCTCCGCGTCTAGTTATGTCCACCACGTGACCTTAGAAACACCCAGCGTGAATAAGAAGTTTAAAAAAGGGATTCTAACACTTGTGGATTCTGGTTTGTGAACTTTTCCTTCTGCCTCTCCGTTACAGTCAGTTCCTCGCCCATCCCCGCCTTCGACCTGCAGGAGAGCGGGCGGAAAGTCTGTCCCCGGTGCAACGCCCAGTTTAGAATCACCGAAGCTTTAAGAGGTCATATGTGTGTAAGTAGCGCCCTTTTCTCATTGATCTTCATTGTGATGGTGCCCAAACGGAAAGTGCATTTGAGGCTTGGCTAGAGGGTCGCGGTGGGAATCCTGGCACTCGGGGGTGGGGGGGTAGGCAGAGAGCAAAAGTCAAGACGCCCAAGGAGGAACGGCTTGGCTGTCGTTATTGGTGAAGTTGGAGGTTTCATACTCCAATGGACACCGACTGGGGACTTTGGAAAGGTGCAGTCAAATTAGAGCAGGTAGAGAGAAGGGCGACGAGGGGACGGTCAGAGCCCTAGGAGGAAAGACGGAAGGAAACTGGGCCTGTTTAGCCTTGAGAAAAGGAAGATTGCGAGGGGATATAGGATGATAGCACACTTCAAATATCTGAAAGATAGTTATAAAAAGGAAGAGCAGGATCTGTTCTCCCATCATCCCAGAGTGCAGGATGCGTCATAATGGGCTGAAACTAAAGGAAGCCAGATAGATATAGGCCAGTGATGTCAAACCTTGGCGCTCCAGGACTTCTTGGACTTCAATTTCCAGAAGCCTAAGTCTCTGTGACTCCACATGAATGGGTTTACTACGCATACGCAGGAAACCCATCCACGTAGATTCACACAGACTTGGGTTTCTGGGAATTGAAGTCCCAAGAACACCTGGAGTGCCAAGGTTCGTAATCACTGATAAAGGCTGAATATTAGGAAAAAAGCTTAGCGCAGTTCAGCAGTGAAACCAACCGCCTCGAGAGGTGGCGAGCGCTCCAATGCTGGAGGCGTTCAGGAGAGAACTATGGATGCCTGCATCGAGCAGGGGGTTGGACTCGATGGCCTAAAAGGCTCCCTTCCCACACCGTGACTCTACGATTCCCTCCCTAAGGGGCTGCTTTCTCTCGTTTTGTGCAGTACTGCTGTCCCGATATGGTGGAGTACCTGAAGAAGGGGAAACCCTTGGAGTCAGAACCAGATATCCCGACCGCCAAGGCCCCTTCCCCAGAGAAGTCGGCCGCCTCCATCACGTCGCCTCCTTCCTCCACCCCCATCCCGGCCCTCTCGCCCTCGGCTAAAGTCTCGGAGCCCGGTGACGGCTTGGGCGACGGGGCCCAGAGCAAGCTCATCATGCTGGTGGATGACTTCTACTATGGCCGGGACAGCGGGAAGGTGAACCAGCTGCTCAGCTTCCCCAAAGTGCCCACCTCCTTCCGCTGCCCGCACTGCACCAAGCGGCTCAAGAACAACATCCGGTAAGGCCAGGGTGGGGCCTTGGCTGAGCCCATTCACACTCAGGTTCATTCTTTATTCGTGTCGCAGGCACCACCGGCATATGTGGCCCTAAATGAAACAGCAAGATGGGTCACAGGATACCTAAAACCCATCATGGTGAACCTTGGCACTCCAGTTGTTCTTGGCTAGATGACATCTGCCCAATATTGGGGCCACTTCAACAGCATTTCCTCTTGCCAACATCAGGTCCTCCTCAGTGCGCGTTGAGGGACATGGTGTGCATCGTATCATATTGAAGAATAGTTTGTACTTCTCCCCATTCAGCACAGGCTGTCATCTACAGGGAAACCCCGCTTTCTCAGATTAGCTCTTGATTTTCCTACCCCGGCATGCAGTCTAAGGTTTTCCACATAGGCTTTGGTTGTTTGTGGCCAGGCAGCAGAGAATCATGTGGTTCTGCCCAGTTCTCTGGTAGCTCCTTGCTCGCCTTCCATAGTTCTAAGGCAGTCTGTGGGGAGCTGGTTGTTCAGAGGGGCAGAAGTTGTGAGGAAGCCGTGCCTTGATTTCTGTCTCTGCTTTGGTGGTTTGTGACCAAATAGCAGGTGTGTTTCCGAGGATCTTTCTTTGACCCATGCTTTCTGGGCAGCACTTTCTCGACGGGATTTTGATGGGTGGAGGCCAGCTAAGTAATGCGTTTTTTGTATCGGGGTTGGTTGTAGGCATCCTGTGACCAATCTCGCTGTTTCATTTAGGGCCACACATCCACCTGCCCTGCATGCTTTGATCTGTTCCACACTGGACTAGAATACTCACCTGCAGAGTAACCTAAAGGCAGCACAGGTTCATTCAAGGTTTGGGGAAGGGGTCTCTCTCGGAGCGGGCCTTGGCCATGTTCCTCCTCCCCAATTAACGATTCAAGCTGACTCTTTGTGCCCTGTAGGTTCATGAACCACATGAAGCACCACGTCGAGCTGGACCAGCAGAACGGGGAGGTGGACGTCCACACCATCTGCCAGCACTGCTACCGGCAGTTCACCACCCCTTTCCAGCTCCAGTGCCACCTGGAAAACGTCCACAGCCCCTACGAATCCACCAGTGAGTTTCTGCCCCCGTAAGGTTGGATGGTGGTGGTCAGGATTGGGCTCCTGGCACTAGTTATGGGATGGGTGGAAAGGGTCTGGCCACGCCGGTTGCCTCTCTGGGCCAGGTTGGTCTGAACTGGAAGGTCACAAGGGTGCAGTTCGTGGTTTCCACTTATCCCTTGGGCAGAGAGGACATATTTGTCTGTAAAATGTGGCCCAGAGAGAGAGAGAGAGAGAGATGGAGGTAGGGATGAAGGTGAGAAGAAAATGCAATTCTCCACTGCATCAACTCAGTCGTGGTTTAAAAGAAACCCTTCTGTGATGAGAAGCTACTTTGCACATCTATAATTATACATGTCAGGGAAACAGCTTCCTCTTTAACTTTACATACCTTCATGAGATGAGCACCGGCCCCTAGAGTCGGATACGACTGGCTTTTGAGCAAGAGAAGGTCACTAAATTGGGGAGAGTGAATGAGTTCATTAAAAGGGGAAAAAAGGATTCTGCCCAGCCTCGGGTTTTGCCCCCGGTGTATCGCCAGGGCCTGAGTCCCTCCTCTTGTGTTACAGCAAAGTGCAAGATCTGTGAGTGGGCCTTCGATAGTGAACCCATGTTCCTGCAGCACATGAAGGACACCCACAAGCCAGGAGAGATGCCCTACGTCTGCCAGGTATGAGGGGGGCGCATGGGGGGGGGTGAAATCACATCCCAAAGCCATGGACGCTAGCGATGGAACTTCCATGGGCAGGGGCAGCGTAGCTTCTGGCACCGTCTGCTGAAGGGCCCACATTGTCATGAATATCTGAAGAGCAAAAAAAAGTCACAATAATGTGGATTTGGGAACATCTGGAGGGTTACAAAACACACACACACCTCCATTTAAAAGCATAGGTCACACAACGCTGCACAACAACGATTTTGCTACTGGGAATAACACATGTGATTTGTGTAATATCAAGTGTGGTGATATCCAAATTTGAACTCAGAATTTGCCTATCCTGTACAGATTCTAAATTAGAGGTGTGCTATAGCTGTTCAAATGGTATGGGATAATGCATTTTTACATGGGAGCATTATAACGGTTGCAGCTACTACTATGCCTGTTGCCGCCTCAACTGAATCACATCCCCTGGTGGCATGCATGTTCCACCAGTGGCTGGGCATGTCAGTGAGCTGACGTCAGAAATGGCTTGTCTCTAGTGCGAAGCCATCTTGTTTGATAGTACAGCTAGGCCATAGTGAGTCTTTTTTGATTTAAAGATGAGTAGGTGCGGCTGTGTTAATAAACTGGACAATTTTTGCTACATTTGTGGCAAATCTACCCCGCATAATCGGCGCAAGAACCTAACCAAGAGTTTGAGCTTTGCTTACTTACGATCCTGACGTTCTAGGCAGAATCAGACTTCAGATTTGGATTCAGCGCACTTGATTTAGTATGGGACACATAGATTCAGGAGATCTCAAACTTTTTAAGCCGGGTCACGCTCCCTCAGACAGCTTCAGGGGCCGGACAGCCATTGTGCCCATCCTCTACCACATGGCACTTCCGGGTGGTGGAGACGCTGTGGGCCGCGTCTGGCCCACAGGCTGCAGGTTGAGAATCCCTGGATTAGACCAAGTAGTAGATATTTTTTTAATGGCAGTGTAATAGCAGGCAAAATATAAACATAAAATGAGATAAATAGCCTTGGGTTCTGAAAGAGGGGTGTCCACTTCTCTCCCCCCCCCCCCAATCCAGGTCTGCCAATACCGTTCCTCTCTCTACTGTGAGGTGGACAGCCATTTCCGAATGGTCCACGACGACACACGACACCTGCTCTGCCCGTACTGCCTGAAGGTGTTCAAGAACGGAAACGCCTTCCAGCAGCACTTTATGAGGCACCAGGTAAGCACCCCACGGCCATTCGGGGTGGGTGGGTGGATCTTGTTTTACTTTCCTCTTCCGTCTCCCTTCAGGGATGAACGCCCATCCTCGTGGGTGGGCGCGTGGCGTTTGTGTGACTCTCTCTTTGTCCTCCTCCCGCAGAAGAAGAGCATCTACCACTGTAACAAGTGCCGGCTGCAGTTCCTCTTTGCCAAGGACAAAATCGAACACAAACTGCAGCACCACAAAACCTTCCGTAAACCCAAACAGCTGGAGGGGCTCAAGCCGGGCACCAAGGTAGGAGGAGGAACGCCTCCCAGTGGCTGGGCTGTGGTTTTGGTGCGCCGATGTGTCCCCTTTGCTGAACGGCCTTCCCTCTCGTCCCCGCAGGTCACCATCAGGGCCTCCAGAGGTCAACCCCGGGTGGTCCCGCTCTCCGCGAACGACATGCCCCCCGGGCTCCTCCAGGACCCCACCCTCCTCGCGGACTCCGCGGACTCCCAGCCCAACTTCACCTACCCACCTTTCCAGAGGAACGTCCAGAAGAAAGCCGTCAGGAGAATGTCAGGACTTCTTACCACGTTTCAGACTCGCACGCCCCGAGGGTGGGGGTGGGGGATTTCGACCAAGTTGTCCGAGTCTGGCCCTTGGGATAAATCTCTATTGCAAACCCATTGCATTTGGGCATATCATTGTTTCACGTATTCCATATCAGAATAAAACAAAACCCAAAGAAAAACAAACGCTGTAGCACTTTTAACAACTAACTGTTATATTTCAATGTGAGCTTTCGTGGATCAAGTCCACTTCATCAGACAGTGAGATTTCATGGCATCAATTTTACACACCAGGTACAGAGGGACAGATACGGAGTGATTGGTTAGCCTATAAATCAATGTGGCTTTATACAGTTGCTAATGGCAGATGATCTTTGGGCTGTTATTCAGATTATGCGTGAATATCCCCTTTTCAATTGCAGACTTAGATACAAAAGAAACACCTGGCATTGAATGTGTTTAACCTTTGTGTTGCTGTCTGTTGTGAAAGAGAAATTTTCAGATCAGTTTATGAAGGTGTACCTGTCCTCTGTACCTGATGTGTATAAATTGATGCCACGAAGTCTCACTCCCACGTCTGATGAAGTGGACTTGATCCCCAGTTGCTTCTTATTGCAAGTGGGCCCCAATAGAGGCAGAGCATAATTTGTGAAGTTGTTCAGCCTCACTGGTGGTGAAAGTTTGCCTCCCCATTACTTTGTGAACAAAGGCACACACACACCAGCAATTCCTAGGGCCGTGATGGCAAACCTTGGTACTCCAGATGTTCTTGGACTTCAATTTCTAGAAGCCCAAGCGTCTTGTGAATCCACACAAATGGGTTTACTGCAATTCATCCTGCCCGCGCTGCCCTTGTCGCTCCTGGAAGCGGAAGTAAAATGCACCCGCACAGAGGAAGGGTTAAACCGTACGGGCACATTTTACTTCCGCTTCTGGGAGCGACAAGGGCGGCGTAGGCCGGATGAATCGCAGCAAACCCATTCGTGTGGATTCACAGGGTGCTTGGGCTTCTGGAAATTGAAATTGAAGTCCAAGAACATCTGGAGTGCCAAGGTTCGCCATCAGGGCCCTAGAGGCTTTAGTGGTTAAATTATTATCTCCTTGATATCCTTTTGGAGCTCGGCTGAGTCGGCCCCTGATTTGGCTTTGCCCACTTCTTCCCCGCAGGAGTGTCCTGGGCCGACAGACGTGTCTGGAGTGCAGCTTCGAGATCCCGGATTTCCCTAACCACTTCCCCACATATGTCCACTGCTCACTGTGCCGTTACAGCACCTGCTGCTCCCGCGCCTACGCCAACCACATGATCAAGTAGGTGCCTTGCAAGGGGGGGGGGTGTTCCTAGGGATCCCTGACTTGTGCCCAAAGACCAGGCCAATAGCCTAGGCCCGTGGTGGTGAACCTTGGCACTCCAGGTGTTCTTGGACTTCAATTCCCCGAAGCCCAAGTCTCTGAATCGACACGCATGGGTTTACTGCGCGTATGCGTGTGGATTCACAGAGACTTGGGAATTGAAGTCCGAGAACGCCTGGCGTGCCAAGGTTCACCACCACGGGCCTAAGCAGATGAAGTGTACAGTAAAGCATGGCTTTTCCATAGAAGTCCTTTATCTCTCTGATGATATCCTGTAAGTGGGGTTGGACCACAATTCCCATCAGCCCCAGCAAGCCAGGGCAGGGTGCCGAGGCCACTGGGAATTATGTTCCAGCAACTATCCCTTCCTTATTTAAGACCTAAGCTCAGCATCCTGTTTCCTTATTTTTACATCATCGTCTTCTTCTCCACAGCAACCACGTTCCCCGCAAGAGTCCCAAGTACTTGGCCTTATTCAAAAACTACACTTCTTGGTAAGAAAGATGCTCGCTTCTTCTCTTTACCTTGTGCTGGCGTGACATTGTCTTCCTCTCTTTGTCCTCCTGCCATACCTTTCGCTGTGACTCTTAACCCTGGCCAAAGAGATCTGCGTTTTCACCCAAGGCCTCGGATCTCTGGTGGCCAAGTTGGAACAAACTTGTGTAGCGGCATCGAAGGATAATTGCGTGTTTCTTCCAGCCATAAGCGATTCCTTCCTTCTCATTGGTTTCTCTCCTCTCCTCTCCCCAGCGGAGTCGTCCGGTTGGCCTGCTCGGCCTGCGTCTTCGCCACCTCGGAAGGAGACGCCATGGCCAAGCACCTCGTGTTCAACCCCTCGCACGAATTCAGCAACGTCATTTTACGAGGTAGGAATGGTTGGGTTTGAGCAGGACCAGCTCACGGACACCCCCCCCCTGCTTTCAGCTGAGTATCTAAACCAGGGCTTCCCAACCTTTTCCACCCCGGGGGCCGGGTCATGCTCTCAGCCAGCCATTTTGCCCTGCCTACACCATGAGGGGGTGGCTATTTTGTCCCAACAGCTTCAAAGGGGTAGCCATTTTTCTCAAGTGCTCTTGGAGGGGTGGGGGTGGGGCACATAAAATGGCACCGTGGCCCGGAATCCTGCCCGTGGGCCTTACTTTGAGAACCCCCTGATCTGAACCCACTTCTTTCACGTCCAGATCAAACCCCGGACTCCCAAAATGAAGCCAACTTCTTGGCTTTGCCGTTGGCCAAACTCAAGTCCTCATGGGCCCATGCGTCTGGCAATAACCGGCAGACCAGCAAATGAGCCGGATTCTGTATCTCCCCCCATGCACGTAGCACATTGTTGTCTGCCAGCAGCCCCCACTTGAGCATATATCGGTCAACCAACCAAGCACCAGCCTTTATGGGTCTGAGCCTTGGGATGGGGACCTGCCTTATGCCACTCTTGGGATGTGATCGTTAAACCTGCATTTTCCCCTCCAAGCTTAACCCCCTTGTTTGTTTCTGCTCTTTTTCCCCCAGGAGGCCCTACATGGCTGTCTCATTCAAAGTAAGTCTTCCCAGAATCCTCTTCTGGCAGCTGTTCCTTCAACCTCTGCCCTTGTGTAGGGTAGACCCCCGTCCCCCCGTCCCCTCCGTTTCTCCAGGCACCCACTCGACTCTGCCTTTCTCTTTCTCCAGCTCCGCTCAGCCTTTTGATGAAGGTGCAAAGGTTGCTGTCACGGCTGCCTACCCTGACGACAAACCTGCTCCTGTGGACACGCCGTCTCCTCCGCCCGAGGACGAGAAGGAAGAGGGGGTGGCCGAGGTGGCTGAGTCTGGCCAAAAGCCCACGGTGGCGGCAGTGGCGGTGGCGGTGGCCCAGCAGGAAGAGGATGTGATTGTTGAGCCGCAAGAAGGGGAGGAGGCCCCAGCCAAGGAAGCGCCTGAGCCCGCCAACAGAAAGGAGCAGCTCTCGGTGAAGAAGCTCCGTGTGGTCCTCTTTGCCCTCTGCTGCAACACGGAACAGGCGGCGGAACATTTCAAGAACCCTCCCCGGCGGATCCGGCGCTGGCTGCGGAGGTTCCAGGCCTTCCAGGAGGAGAACGTGGCCTCCTTGTCGGAGGGGAAGTATCTGAGCCTGGAGGCCGAGGAGAAACTGGCGGAGTGGGTCCTCACCCAGCGGGAGCAGCAGCTGCCAGTCACCGAGGAGACCCTCTTCCAGAAGGCCACCAAGATCGGGCGGTCCCTGGAGGGGGGCTTCAAGATCTCCTACGAGTGGGCCGTCCGGTTCATGCTCCGGCACCACCTCAGCACCCACAACCGCCGGGCGGTGGCCCACCCGCTGCCCAAGGACGTGGAGGAGAACGCCGGCGGCTTCATCGAGTTCGTCCAGCGCCAAATCCACACCCAGGACCTGCCTCTCTCCATGATCGCCGCCATTGACGAGATTTCCTTCTTCCTGGAGGCGGAAGTGCTGAGCAGCGACGACCGCAAAGAGAACGCCCTGCAGACGGTGGGCACCGGGGAGCCGTGGTGCGACGTGGTGCTGGCCGTCTTGGCCGACGGCAGCGTCCTGCCCACCCTGGTCTTCTACCGGGGCCGGGTGGAGCAGGTGGCCAGCGTGCCCGAGATGATCCTGCTGGAGGCGCGAGGTGGGGGCTACAGCGACGACGAGGTCATGGAGGCGTGGGCCGCGAAAGTGTGGCAGAAGCACACGGAGGGCCAGAACAGCAAGGGCATGCTGGTCCTCGACTGCCACCGGACGCACCTCTCGGAAGAAGTCCTGGCGCTGCTCAGCGCGGCCCACACCCTCCCGGCCGTGGTGCCTGCCGGCTGCAGCTCCAAGATCCAGCCCTTGGACGTGTGCATCAAACGGACGATCAAGAACTTTGTGCACAAGAAGTGGAAGGAGCAGGCCAAGGAGATGGCCGACGGGGCCTGCGACTCGGACATCCTCCTGCAGCTGGTGCTGTGCTGGCTGGCCGAAGCCCTCGAGGCCATCCGCGACTGCCCCGAACTGGTCCAGCAGTCCTTCCTGGTGGCCAGCGTCCTGCCCGGCCCCGACGGCACGGCCAACACCGCGGCCCGCAACGCCGACATGCAGGAGGAACTGATCGCCTCCCTGGAAGAGCAGCTCAAGCTCAGCCACGAGTCCCAAGACGAAGAGACGACGGAGGCAGCTGCGGCGGAGGGGATCCCGGTGGCCGACGAGGCGGCCCACCCCGAGGTTCTCCACCAGCTCTTTGAGGGTGAGAGCGAGACGGAGTCGTTCTATGGCTTTGAGGATGCCGATTTGGATCTGATGGAAATCTGAACCTCCCCTTTCTTTCCCCAAACCCTTCTTCTTCCTCCTCCTCCTCCTCCTCCTCCTCCTCTTGCGGCCTATCCAGAGAGTGGGTTTTCTTTTACAGACAAATTGATGCTGGATGAGACCATTTTGACTTCCCTGTGGATTTGTGGGTGTAGGAGAATTGTAGGTGAACATGCAGACTAATAGCCATTCATGCTGTCCAATTTTTTCTTTTGGGGGGGGGGGTGGAATTGTGCTAAATTTGTTTCCCTTTTTAAAAAAAAATCTTTAATCACTGAGTTGATATTTTGTGGACGAACTTATATTTTTTTTGCCTTTTCTTTACCTCACTGTATTATAGTTTCTGGGTTTTTTGGGGGGGTTGTTTTTACCCTCGCTTCATTTTATACCAGGGGTGCCCAGTCACGTAGTTCAGCGGGCCGGTCACGTGGTTCCTCCCACCGGAAGCAGAAGTAAAACACGCCTTGCAATCTGTTTTGCAGCAGAATGAGGTAGATTTCAAGCTGCCATTTTCTCTGCTCAAACCAAAAGTGCCCAAACTATGGCGTGTGGGCCGGATCTGCCCCCCCCCTCGACACCAATTCACCCGGCCCACACCACCTAATTGCTCGCGGAAGTAAAACGTGCCCATGCGGGCGTGTTTTACTTCTGCTTCTGGGAGCAACCAGGGCGGTAAACTGGTGGATGAATTGGTGTCAGTGGTCTGATCATAGTTTGGGGGCCGGATCCAGCCCACAGGCCGTACTTTGGGCACCCTGGGTTTTTACCAGGGAAAAAACAACACAGTTTTTAATTATCCTACACCAAAAATGTGACTTCTTGTGTGAAGACAAGGAAAAACCAGGATGCAAATTTGTCTATTAAGTTTGTTTTAATACAGACTATTCCCCCCCTTTAATGCTTGAACCACCCCAGAAATGTAGATTTCTGGGTGGGGGTAGTGACATTTTTATTTTTAAATTAACCTTTTTATTTGTAGGAACGAATGATTACTTTAACGTGAGACAGAGTCTGTAGCGGCCCGTCGGGGGGTTGGGGTTGGGGGGGAGTGAACAAACCGTAAAGGAGGGGAGGGTAAAACTCTGTTTCGTCACCAGCAAACGGATCTTTGGACTTAATTGATAAAGAGGGAGAATTAAGAGGGAAAGGGGAGAAATGGTTTAAGCCAAAGATCCACTTCACAAAAAGTTACTTGGACTTCGAGATAGTCGAGTCGTGGTGTAGTTTCTGCTGCTGGCGCGAACCTCAAGTCCGTCGCAGAAGGATCCGAGCCCGGCTACGGCGGCCTTTCTCCTCCCCGCCAACGAATCCTTGAACGGACCCGTGACTTAAATCTTGCTTTTTTAAAATAATAATAATAATGGATCATTAAGCTGTCGGAAAGCCTGCTTTTCTCCTGTGAACATCCAGCTACACTACGACGACGACGACGTTCCCGAGTGGACGAGGGCTCTCGCGCCCCTCAACAATGGAAACTGTGACCTGCACAAAAGCAAAAAGAAAACAAGGGATTGATCTCCTGTTTTTATTTTTCACTGCCAGCGTAATAGAGACAAAAAAAAAGATGTTTTTTCTACTGTTTGCATGTTTGAGAGGTTGTTGTTTTTTTTAACAAAAAAGAGTTGTAACGTATTATGGTCTAAATAACGGAGCCGTTTCTACACCCATGGAAAAAGTAGGGGTGGGTGGGTGGGATAAAAAACCTGCCTCTGCCCCCCCAACCCCTGGCACTGGTTTTTGTGCCCCCCCCCTTTCGAGGTTTCCCCATCCCTGCTTTCGGCACCCACCCACCCACCCCGCTCTGGTGGCTCAAAGGCAAGCAGTACGGAGGGCGGGTGCGATGGGGTCGGGGTGTTGTGGGGTTAGCTGACCTGTAAATGGTTCATTTGTCAAATGTACATATGTGGAACATTTAATAAAACCAGGGAAATGGATTTATAAACATGCGGGTTTTTTATTACGGAGGATGGAAACGGCCCACCGGGGACCCCCTGCGCCGAGTGACAAAGGTGAGTAGCGAGCAAGAGGTCTTCCCGTCCCCAGGGGTCGATTGTGTCCGGAGGGGAAGACCCTCTTCTTTAGGGACTCCAAACTGGCCTGTGGGCCAGATCTGGCCCCATGCTTTCTCGTGATGGCCTTGCTGGTGCTGGACTTCTGCCACCCCCCCCACCCTGACCACTCAAGCTCCAGGGGGCTGTGATGGCAAAGCCTGGCACTCCAGCTGTCCTTGGGACTTCAGTTCCCAGAAGCCCAAGTCTCTGTGAATCCACACGAATGGGTTTAATTTTAAGGAAGCTGCTCTGGACCGTACCCTGCCGTGCCTTATAATTCTTTGCTGCCATCCCTTGTCAGGTCTTGAAGCCTGTATATTTCATAAGTTATAGCAGGAGTTCTCGACCTTTTTAAGCCAGGGGCCGGGTCACGCTCCCTCAGCTTCATGGGCTGGACGGCCATCTTTGCCCTTCCACCACCACATGGCATTTCTGGGTGGGGCGGCCACATGAAATGGTGCTGTGGGCCACATCCGGCCTGCAAGCCGCAGGTGGAGAATCCCTGAGTTACAGGAATCTATGGAGTCTTCTTTATTCCTCTTCCATTCTAAATTCAGGCAAAAAGTGCAATTTGTGGGCAGCCTAGAGCGGTGGTGGCGAACCTTGGCATTCCACGTGTTCTTGGGACTTCAACTCCCAGGAGCCCAAGTCTGAATCCGCAAGAATGGGTTTACTCGCAGCAAACCCATTTGTGTGGATTCACAGAGACTTGGGCTTCTGGGAAGTGAAGTCCCAAGAACAGCTGGAGTGCCAAGTTTCACCATCATGGCAGGGGATGGTGGGGGGCAAATTCTGGTAGAACGTGGCTGCTTTTCCTCTGCTTAGGGGGCTCTTAGGAAGGTTGGGGGGCCCATTGGTCTAAAAAGAGTTACCGATTCCTTCTTCTTGCAGGAGCGGCCGGGAACCAGCAAGGGGAGCCAAAGGCCTTTCCACTCACTTTGCCACTCAACCAAAGGGGGCAGGTAAGCTCAGCAGCCCCTCAACCCACCCCACACCTCCGGTTCTTCGTATTCAAATGCAGGACTCTAAAAACCCTCCATTTCCCCCTTTTTTATTTATTTATATTCATATTTATATAGCCGCCCAACTCGCAAAGACTCTGGGCGGCATACAATCTTAAAACCCTTAAAACAAGAACAACCCCATTAAAACAAAATACCCCGCTAAAACCCCCACACATTAAAAAGTTTTTAGCTGTGGTTTGAGAAGAATCCTAATCTCTTGTTTAAAGCATGGGTGCCCAAGCTTTTTGGGCCACGGACCGGGCACATGGTCCGTTGGGCTGGTCACTATGGCCCAGGGGCCGGATCCGGCCTCCGGCGCCAATTCATCCGATCCGCGGAGTAAAACGCATCAATAATCTCTCCCCACCCCCCTTTTTTTGTGGCAGTGAAATCTTTCTCTGGGATCTTCTGTGCTTCAGAAAGAAATTATTCAGATCAGGCAAAGATCTCAGGAAAGCTAGGGAAAAAAACAACAACTAGTAGAAGGAACAGGGAGAGCTGAGGAGAGAAAATTAAGGACACTTACAGGTAAGGAAAACAGATATATTAGTAATTTCTTGTCCAAAGTAGTAAGCTCTGTGCTTGCTGAATGTTCCCTGTTTTGTGTATGAAATATTTTAATATTGTTCATATATAAAAAGAATCAAAGACTTAACACTCCTTGCATAAGTGCCTAATTAATCTATTTTAAAATATTGTTCTAACAAGTGTAGAATAGAGGTGCCCAAACCTTTTGGCCTGGGGGCCAGATCTGGCCCCCGACGCCAATTCCTCCGGCTCACGAAGCCCTCGTTGCTCCTGGAAGCAGAAGTAAAACGCGCCCGGATGGGCGCGTTTTACTTCTGCTTCCAGGAGCAACGAGGGCTTCGTGAGCCGGAGGAATTGGCGTCGGGGGCCAGATCTGGCCCGCAGGCCGTAATTTGAACTCCCCTGGTGTAGAAAGACTAGAAGTATATTAAGCCCTGCGGTACTTTAGAGAAGTTTTAGATGAGATCTATTTCTGCAGAAACGTAACAAGAAACTTTTTAAGTATATAAAAACACCAACAACAGGCAAGAGTTTCAACTTCATTTATTGTGTTTACAAAAAGTTTATGGAAGGACTTTGGACCACCTGGACAGAAAACGGACTAAAGGCAGGAAATCCCGACAAACGAGGCAAAAGCAAGTTCTTCTGTTTCACTCAAAGCCACTGCAAGGGGGAAGAGAAAAAGGGAAAATTAGGTGTGCGTTCCGTCCAATTTTAACGGTAGATAAAGCCGTACAATATCTGCAAATGTTTTCGGCATGGGAATAAACTATTCTAAAGCAAACAAACAAAACCAGCCATGTAGTATTTTTGATGAGCCAAGGGCAGAAGAAAAGGTGGCTTTGAACTGTGGTTCTGGATGAACTGGCATTGGGGGCCAGATCTGGCCCACGAGCGTTAGTTTGACCTCCCCTGGACTGCAAGGAGATCAACTCAGTCCATCCTGAAGGAAAACCAACCATGACTACACCTTGGGAAAGACATACTGAAGATGAAGCTCAGGGACTTTGGCCACCAAATGAGAAGAGAGGACTCACTCGAGAAGGCCCTGATGCTGGGAAAGATTGGAGGAGAAGGGGGCGGCAGAGGATGAGATGGCTAGAATGGCATCATTGATGCAGTGGGCGGGCTATGGAGGATGGCAGAAGAGCGTGGCATACGGTGGCCCATGGGGTTGCAAAGGGTCGGTCTCGAGTGTACGACATTTTTGATGAGCGAACATGCCATTTCATGTATTTGGGCTCCAGAATGAACTCCCCTCAAATACCCCCAAGGGTTTCCACCAAGAAAAGGTGTGTTTGTGTAATGCCCACTTCACAAGAACGTAAGTGTGCCCCCCCCCCCCAACAAAGCTCCTTGCTAGGCACCCAATCTGTTGGCCAACTTTGCCCACCACCCCAAGAGGGGATGGGGTTTTGCTACCCAGCCAGCCACAGGTAAGACAGACCAGTTGTGTGCTTGGTGGTTCAACTGGTGTTCTTTACCTGACCAGGTGGGCGATGTCCCAGTTGGTCTCCAAGGAGAGGGGCCCTTCCACCTCCACACCTTTTTCCGTCACGGTGGTGATCTCGTACTGTTGGGAAAAGAAGAGCCAAACGTTAGCCCAGCCACTGTTGAGTTTGCCTATCCATTAAGGTGAGGGGGCCAGGTGGATTGCGCACCTGGGGTCACCGGCAAGACACACCGGCTAAACACACTCCCACGGTTGTAAAGTAACAAGGTGTGTGTGTGTGTGTGTGTGTCTACCCAGCTTGATTTCCTCCCGGGGTTTCCAGACTGGGGTGGCCTTACCTTGTTGAAGGAGCGGGCGTCCCGGTAGTAGAGGATTTTCATGCAGCGCTCGATGAGGGCCCGGGCTTCCTGCCGGGAGAGCAACGGCTGTTTTTCCAGGGCATTGCGCATAAGCGGCTGCAGAGGGAAAGCGACACGTCAGTTGTGCAAAATGCAGCCCAGCCCAGATGCCGCTGAGACACACACACACACACAATGCTTCTTACCGACGTGCGTGAGGTCACTAACACACTCACCTGTGCCACGTAAGAGCCATATCCAGTGGCCAGGGAAGAAGCTTCGTAAGCCACCCCGAGCATGTCAACGTAACCGAGGAAACTGGAGGAAAGAGGACAGAGATTTTAGATCCATGATGGCAAACCTTGGCACTCCGGGTGTTCTGGGACTTCACTTCCCAGATGCCCCCCCCCCGAATCCACACGAATTGGTTTACTGTGATTTATTTGGCCCTTGTCGCTCCTGGAAGTGGAAGTAAAACGCGCCCAGACGGGCCCTCGCATACCTTTGTCCGTCAGCATAGCCCCCGATCACCACCGTGTTCCAGAGGGGGTTCATCTTGGAGCGGCGGTTGTACATGGCGCGGGTAAGCCAGGAGTGGATGGCCTTGGGGCTGTAGTTGTGGCCGTCGCCGAGGAGTTCCTCATCAATCCTGGAGAGGCAAAAGGTCTCCGTGAGATTCAACAACATGTTGCGGCGGCGTCTACATTAAAAAATGGCGCATGCCGCCCTTATCGCTTCCAGAAGCGGAAGTAAAACGCGGGCGCATACAGTCCCCATCACCCCTGGACTTACACCATCTGCTCCACCACTTGCTTGAGGTACTGGAAATCGGCATAGTCGCCCGAGGCGCCCAGGACGGTGGAGTCGTTCACCTTCATCATGCGGGAGATGTTGCGGAAGCGGGCCAGCGAGCCGTAGGAGCCCAGCAGGTCGGCTGCCAGCACCACCCCGCCCTCGAACTTCAGGCCCAGGACCGAAGTCCCCGTCACCATCGGGCTCCTGGCACGAAACCGTGGGTGGGCACGTGGGTAGAGGAGGAAAAAGGAAGGTTATGGTTAGCAGGATGTGACTCAGGCTGCCCCTCTCCAACCCCTGGGGGTGGGAGCTGGACTGCATCTCCCAGAATCCCCCTCTGACGGCCAAGGGGCATCATGGGAGCTGTAGTCCAAGCCAAAGGGTTAGCATCCACACCAGTGACGGTGAACCTTTGCACTCCAGGTGTTCTTGGACTTCAATTCCCAGAAGCCCAAATGTCTGTGCATCCATTCATGTGGATTCACAGGAGCGTGGTCTTCTGGGAATTGAAGCCCAAGAACACCTGGAGTGCCGGTAAACCCATTCATGTGGATTCACAGGGGCTTGGTCTTCTGGGAATTGAAGCCCAAGAACACCTGGAGTGCCAAGGTTCGCCATTACTGAGCCACACCTAGGCACTGAAGATGGACCCCCCCCTCTCCCGTGACGTCACTCCCCCCTCCCAATGGACTCCCTGTCTTTTCCTTACAGGGTCCTGGCGACCCCGCCAGGCGGCAGTTCGTATCCGGGGCCCGGACAGACCGGGGAGTAAAGCTCCCCCGGCGAGGGACCCCCGGCCCAAAACGGCCTCAGCAGCGTCGGCGTCGCGGCTTCCATCTTCTCCCCTGAAGCACTTCCGGTGGAACGCGCGCAGTCACCGAGCCGGAAGCGGCAGAGGGCCCCCCTCCCTGCACGGCGCATGCGCGCTGCCAAGTGGATGTTGTGACCCTCCCGGCGACCCGTAGGAAGGGAAACAAAGAGAGACGCCATCTTGTGCGTTGCAAAACGGCCCCCCCCCCTTTTTTTTTTTTAAATTATTTAACGGCTATTTTTTAAGGCGAGGGTCTTAAACCGTTGTTTTGTGCCGCTGCGAGGCACAAAACAACGCCCAAGGAGGAATTATGGGGGGCGCAGAGTTTAAACTGCAGTCCTCCTGCAACCAAGAGGTTGTGAGTTCGATCCTGACGAGGCCTCAACTTTGATTCATCCTTCCGAGGTCCGTACAAATAGGAGAACCCAGCATGTTTGAAAATGCTAAGTAACTTGTGAACCGCCCAGAGAGTGCACTAAGTGCTGTGGGGTGGTATACATAAGTGTCACTTGGGCCAGATCCGGCCCCCAACGCCCGCTTCCAGGAGCAACGAGGGCTTTGTGGGCCAGATGAATTAGTGTCAGGGGCCGGATCCGGCCCACGGGCGGTGTTTGGGCACCACTGCTTTAGAAGAGGGTGTTTTAACTACATCTCCATCTGAAGTAATGGCTTTATTTATTCTTAAATTATTATTATTATTTATTCAAATTATGCCCCGCCTTACTCGGCCCAGGGCCGACTCAGGGCGGCTTACAACAGGTAAATCAAATACAGTATAACAAATGAAACACAATATAACAATATGAACAACACACAAAATACAATAGCATACAATTGCAAATTAAAGGTTATAAAATTACAAATTAGTACAAAATAAATATGCCATAGTACCACAAACATAACAGAGCATATCCCTGGGGTTGCTTCAGGCCTCCAAAGTATTTCCTCAAGGCGTGTTCCTGCGGCTGCTACGTTTATGTCCAATATTTTCTGCTACGTTTATGTCCCATATTTTATGTTACATTTATGTCCCATATTTTACACTACGTTTATGTCCAATATCTTACGCTACGTTTATGTCCAATATTTTACGCTACGTTTATGTCCTATATTTTACGC
This sequence comes from Bradypodion pumilum, assembly GCA_035047305.1. Taxonomy (NCBI): domain Eukaryota; kingdom Metazoa; phylum Chordata; class Lepidosauria; order Squamata; family Chamaeleonidae; genus Bradypodion; species Bradypodion pumilum. Next base: position 4,950,224 of record JAWDJD010000018.1, read on the forward strand.
TACGTTTATGTACCATATTTTACACTACGTTTATGTCCTATATTTTACGCTACGTTTATGTCCACTATTTTCTGTCCAGCAGTTCTTCAACCTGCAACCCAGCCAGTCGAGAGGATGATGAGAAACCTTGGGAACTGCTGCCCAGTGACATCTGGAGAGGAACAGCTGCTTCGTCCGCAAAAGATGATCCGTTCCTTGTAGTCAGGAGTGGAGAAAATGAATGACAGTACGATTTTACTTTCCTTGACTCAAAGGTAAGTCCCACGTGGGCTTTCCTAGCACAGCAGGTACAGGGTCAAAGGTCAACTCATTTCGCCCCTTTCTACACATGTGCAGAAGAGCATAATTCAGGGGTTGCCAACCTTTTTGAGTCGGGGCCTGGGTCACGCTCCCTCGGACAGTTGAGGGGGCAGGACTGGTGCCGCCCCATGCCATTGATGGCTGCCAGATCCGGCCCACAAGCCATAGCTTGCCGACCCTTGTATAATTACTACCCTCTTCCCTGCAGCATTTTGGGTTTTGTATCTAACTACACGATGGACGCCACCTATGAACTTCATAAATGACTGAATAATTTTTGTCAATAGGCACTTCTTCTTGAGCCATATCCAAATCCGAATCTTGGTGATCCTCATGGCGATCAGCCGTGAAGACTGTCCTGGGAATATAATGCTGTGGCCTTTCATCTGCCTTCTACATCGCAGTGTGACCCCCATAGTACCACGGATCCAGTTCCACGAGTCACTTTCTGGTCCTGAGCCCTTTGGGCACACAAAGTCCTCCTCATCAAGATGGATGAAGCTGTTGCCCTCTGTTGCTAGTGTGTTTTAATAATAAAAATACATGGAAATATAGTAAAATGAATTAAATTGTCAGCACATCTCAATCCAGCGTGGGCTTGGGACCCTCACGGTCGTTGACCTGAGTATAGGCCGTGTCCCCGTCTCGGGGCTCATTTTGGGGGCTTAAAAACTCGGTTTATACAGTACATGTGGAGAAGTCTTATGTTTTCAACTTGGTTGCCTTCATTTCTGCCAACCCGCTCGGGGTATTTCCTGTTGAACTCCTGTTTTTAATTGACGCTTTGGACCTCGGCCACCCCTAAAATGCTGACCGCCACAGAGACATCCCTCCAAGTGCCAGATTGGGGGCTCCTAACGTCGTGTGTCAGGTTTAGCGTCCTTTCCACTGTCTTGCCCAGACAGAAAAGAAAATGACAGTGCAGTGAATCTAATTAAGGCTAAAGAGCTGTTGATTTTTTAAACCGTGGGAAATTTAATTTGGGTGACAAAAGCTGCAAGACTGGAAGTTGGCTGTCCACAAAGCCAGCCTCCGTCCTCGACTACCTCCGAGAGCAAAGTCTCACCAAGTGTTGCGAACTGGGATGATGTTTCCCACAAGAGAGAGAAAACAGATTCCCTACCCTTTGCTTGTTAAAATGCATTTTATCCGGTCTGGAATAATTTATCAGGTCTGACCTTTAAAAGCCTCATATGTGCTGGGATGTATTTGTGGTATGAACCGGGCTGCTGCGGCGGCTCAGGGGTTAAGAAGCTCGCCTTGTTAGCTGGAAGGCTGGCAAAGTCGGCAGTTCGAGACCCGGGTACTGCATGATGGATTGAGCGCCTGTCTCTGTCCCAGACATGAAAGAAGCCTCATTTGGGCATTCCCTGAGTGGAGTTTAGGGACTGCAGTGGCTCAAGTGGTTAAGACATTGAGCTGCCCCCCTTCCCCTGCTGGCTTATATAGCTTGCTTAAGTTGCTTTTAATTATATTTTATTTGACTGTAAGCCGCCCTGAGTCGCTATGGCGAACGGGCAGCAATATAAATCTAATAAATCATAACCATTTCTTGCCTGGAAGGTCGGAGTTCGATTCCCGAGTACTGCAGGACGGAATGAGCTCCCGTCTTTGTCCCAGCTCCTGCCAACCTAGCAGTTCGAAAGCAAGAAATTGCAAGTAGATAAATAGGGACCAGTTCAGTGGGAAGATAAAACAGCGTTCCGTGCGCTCCAGTGTCTAGTCATGCCTGCCACGTGACCACGGAAATGTCTGCAGAAGCAGAGAACGCTGGCTCTTCGGCTTTGAAACATAGATGAGCACTCAACCCTAGAGTCAGATACGACTGGCTTTCGAGCAAGGGAAACCTTTACCTTTATATGTATAGACCAATTGAATAAAATTAAGAATTGTTAATGGATTGTTAATGGAGCATAGAGCATTGTGAATGGATTTTGCAATCAATAGAAACAAGAGAGATGTGATTGTTGTGACAGCCATGAGATTTTACATTGTCACCAACAAGGCCCAGTGTTTCTAGACTTCTATGGCCTTAATTTTTGTCCCCAGGCCATTGTTTCACACATATTTTATGATAAACACTTCTTTAAAAAAGTACAAGACAAATTTACGGTAGATTAAATCAAGAGTGTTCACCAGACTGTGTCAAATCGTGTGCCAAATCTCTTATTTAGGGCTATTCCAAGCATTTGACAATTTATTATTATTATTATTTTGCATAATGACCTCCTGGATTTTTTTTATCTGGAAGGGGCCGTTGTGTAATCTTTGGTGCTGTAGGCCTGTCCCCCAAATCCACGTACCTTTGCGTACCCTGATCTCTTTCCATATAAATAAATATTATTTATTTTTCTCCTGCCAACCTAGCAGTTTGAAAGCAAGGAATTGCAAGTAGATAAATAGGGGCCACTTCGGTGGGAAAGGGAAACAGCGTTCCGTGCGCTCCCGGTGTCTAGTCATGCCCGCCACACTACCACGGTAACATCTGCAGAAGCAGACAACACTGGCTCTTCGGCTATGAAACAAATGAGCACTGAACCCTAGAGTCGGATACGACTGGCTTTTCGGCAAGGGTGACCTTTACCTATGGTCATAGAGTAGACCCTACTGCCAGCGACTCAAGTGTGGCGGTTAACTAACCAGACCACCCTGAGGACTAATGGCCTCGGGTGGGGAAGTGCACAGGGAAGGGTGATGGTCCCCAAGTGGATTAAATGGTCCCACTTGAATCCATCTTGATGGAGGGCAGCAGCTTCATCCATCCTGGCATGGGGATGATGATGATGATTTAGCGTGCCAAAAGGGCTCAGGACCAGAAAGTAACTCACAGAACTGGATCAATGGTACGGGGGTCACGCTGCGATGCGGAAGGCAGATGAAAGGCCACGGCATTACATTTCCAGGACAGTCTTCACGGCCGATCGCCACGAGGATTGCCTGTATCCGGATTCGGAAGGAGAAGAAATGGGGATCTGGATTACAATTTGGGCTCCCACCTCTAACGAGAAATGACTGCTCTGGGGGTTAGTTAGGCGGGCCAAAAAAAAAAAAATGGCTCGTTCCGTCTCATTAGTGCTCCCTGGCAAAGTCTTGCCAAAATAAATAAATAAATGACATTTTCAGATGAAAGGAGCTCATTGTTCCGTCGTGAGAACGGGCCACGAAAATACACGCCAGAGACGGCCTGGGTGGAAACAGGCGCCCGCCTTGTCCGGTTCAAGGCCCACCTCTCCTGGCCTCTGCCTGTTGGCCCAGTTTTTATTTTCTGCCATTCTTTCTGCCGCTTAACTTTCGGGGAAATGGGGACCAATGGCCAAGCACGCCAAAGGGCAGGGGACAAGCCCAAGAAGAGACCCTCGTGGTGGAAGGTTGCATCTCATGCTCATCCTCCTGTCGCTACCTGGGAGGGGAAGTAGCGGTGTGAGTTTTGCACTTGGGTGTCAGAAGCCGTTGCATTACATTCAACTGCGCACCACTTGACCCTGCTTTGATAGTCATTGACGGGTTTGTATACCTGCACCGGATCGAAACTGGGCAGGAATTCCTTTTGATGGCACCAATATAGGCCCACATCGGGTTATTGAAAATAAGTCTTGTTTTGAGCTACGCAGGAGTGGCCCCGAGTGTGAGTCTACCCCAGGGGTGCCCGAACTAGTGTTCGGGCCGTGGGCCGGTCACGTGGCTCCTCCCACCCGAAGCACAGAAGTAGAACACGCTTTGCAACCTTGTTTTGCAACAGGACGTGATATATTTTAAACGGCCATTTTCTCTGCTTAAACCAGGGGTGCCCAAAATATGGCCCCCGGGCCACCACCCCGATGCCAATCCATCCGGCCCATGCTGCCCTTGTCGCTCCCGGAAGTAAAATGAGCCCGTACAATTGCAGTGTCACTTGCTCCATTCCTGTCAGGCGTACTGGGTTTCACCCACGACAATGCTAGCCTCCTTGGCCCGCTGAGGAGATGCCAGGGGGTCGGGGTGACCACCTCAGCCACCGGCCCGCGGGCCACCCTGAGCTCAGACACCACCTCGTGGACTTTGCGTGGGGCCCAGACATGATCCTCTGCCCCATCAGTACCTCTGTGCGCTGCCATGGCTTCTACCTTGGCTGTGTTGGCGCCAGGGCCACCAGGTTGAATGGGGCTGAGACCTGCCCATGGGTCCATGTTCTGAGCCCATCTGCCCTCCAGTGGCAAGTAGTCCCACAGGCACACCAGCAGCAGCAGCACCGGGGGGGGTGACCGTCCCCCAGCGCGCCACCAGGCGGCGCTGCACCCCTCTGGGCAGCCAGCAGAGAACAGCGCGGCGGGAAGGGGCGGGACGTCGCGTCGCTAGGCGACCGCGCGTTGACCAAAGGAGCCGCCATAGAACGTTGGGACAAAAGGATACATAGAATAGAACGCGGCGGAGACAATGGAGGAATGAATGGAATGGAATGGCGCCCACGGTAGGGACCCAGCGCGGCTTCTTTGCCCAATGAATGGGTCTCTATCCTGTCTATATTGGGGGGGGGGGGGGGTTATCTTGGGAGGAACATTTTCCCCAATTCTGCCCCCCCACTCACCCATGTTTATTACCGAGTAAGCTTGCAGGAAAAAGAGAAATGCTCGGGTGGGAGGCAGGGACTGAGCCCCAGAGCACCCCCCCGTCCTCCTAAGAGCAACCTTAATTAACCTGCTCTTCAAATTAGACACCCCACCCCACCCCACCCCCCTTTAGAAATCCTTCCTGGCCCTTTAAAGCTGGGCTCAGGGTCACGTGAGGCTCGGGGGGGGGAAGGTTTTTTTTTAATTAAAAAAAATGTGCCTGGATTTATTTATTGTGTAGACTTCGAAACTAATCTGGATTTGTGGGGTCCCCCCCCCCCCAATGCTCTTGTGAAAATAAAAGCAGAGTAAAACAGTTAAAAGAATGTCTTGACTCACTAGGAGGGCTGCTCAGGTGTATAGGATTAAATCTGCCCGGGGTGGAGGGAGATGATGGAGGCTCACTGTTTGCAAAGGCTTTCTTGAAGATGTAGAAGCAGAAAGGGAGGATAGGAATGATATTATTGAGGGGGCCAGGGGGGTGTACCCCCATATGTTTTCCGTTTCTACATTTCTCTGATTTTACATAGCCAGGCTTTGCATTCTACTAAAGTGATGTGTGTATTTTCAAAAAAAAAATATTAAAAAGGTACAGTACTTGCTTTTCTTCATTAATATGGCCTGCTTAGAAAAAGAGCTGGATCTTCTAAGCCAGGGGTGCCCAACGCCATTCCATCTGGCCCGCAAAGCCCTCGTCGCTCCCGGAAGCAGAAGTAAAACGTGGCCGTATGGGCACGTTTTTACTTCTGCTTCTGGGAGCGATGAGGGCTTTGTGGGCTGGATGAATTGGTGTTGGGGGCTGGATCCGGCCCCAGGCCAGTGACCAGCCTTCTGAACCATGTGACCGGCCTTTTTGTTGTTGTTCAGTTGATTCCGACCCCAATGGACCATTGTCCTCCAGGCCCCTCTGTCCACCACCATCCCTCTCAGCCCTCCCGGTTCTGTGCCCATTGCGTCTACAATACCATCTCATCTTTGGCCGCCCCTTCTTCTTTTGCCCTCCACCTTTCCCAGCATCAAGGCCTTCTCAAGTGAAGGCTGCAATCCCCATCTGCAATGATCTTAGATCCTAAGAATGTAAGATCTGTCACTGCTTCTCCTTCTTCCCCATCTATTTTCCAGGGACTGAGAGGGCCTGTTGCCATTATCTTGGTTCTCTTGATGTTGAGTCTCAAGCCAGCTTTTGCACTCTCCTCCTTCAGCCCATTCAAGAGCTTCTTTAGGTCTTCCTCACTTTCTGCCATCAGGGTGGTGTTGTCTGCATATCTCAAATTGTTGATGTTTCTCCCAGCGATTTTAATCCCATATTGTGATTCCTCCATCCCTGCATTGCGCATTATGTGCTCTGTGTATAGATTGAATAAGCAGGGTGATAAAATGCAGCCTTGTTTTACTCCTTTTCCTATTCCAAACCACTCTGTCATTCCATGTTCTGTCCTAACTGTTGCTTCTTGACTCATGTACAGATTTCTCATGAGGTTTATGAGGTGTTCTGGTATTCCCCTTCTCTTTAATGACTTGCCACATTTTGTTGTTGTCCACACAGTCAAATGCCTTGGTGTAGTCAATGAAGCAGAAGTAAACTTGTTTCTGGTATTCCTTTGTTTTCTCCATGATCCAACGTATGTTGGCAATGTGGTCTCTGGTCCCTCTGCCTCTTCTGAACCCAGTCTGCACCTCTGGTAGTTCTCTCTCCACATGCTGCTGAAGCCTATCCTGTATTATCTTGAACATCACCTTGCTGGCATGTGGGATGAGCACAATTGTTCTATAATTTGAGCATTCTTTGGCATTGCCTTTTTTGGGATTGGAACGTACACTGATCTTATTGTATTGGTTTATTGTATAATTGTGGATTGTTTATTATTATTATTTTGCTGAATTTCTGTATGTTGTACTCAATGAACTGTAATTTGATTTGTTTCATATTATGTATTTGTACGGTATATTAGTTTGATCTGTATTTGAGATTTGATTATGGTTTTGATCATTGTATTACTGATATGTTGTTAGGCCACCTTGCGTCTGTGTAGGCAGAGAAAGGTAGTATATAAATTAAAATTGGATTGGATTGGTTTTCCAGGCCTGCAGCCACGGTTTTGTTTTCCAAACCCGCTGGCATATTGAATGCAGTAGTTTGATTCCATCATCTTTTAGGGCTTTGAAAAATTCACCTGGGATGCCATCATCTCCACTAGCTTTGTTGTTTGCGGTGCTTTTTAGTTTTCTGGCTCTACAGAAAGGAGCCTAGATATTTCGCTTGGGAAGGCGGAGGACAAATAGCCAGAACTCTTTGTGGCCTTCCACAGGCACTACAGCACCCATCTGCCATAATGTACACTGAAATATAATGGGTGTTGCAATCGACTACCTCTGCTAGGCCCTAAAATAAAGGCATCAGTGTTAGAGGGTGACACATGTCTTTGCTTTATATTAACAGAAAACAAAATCTGCCCTTGGGTTTTTGGGCGGTGGGCAGACTGATCGGAGCAGGCAGGCAGCAATTCCACAGGGGCAGATGTTTTACTCCAGAGTAATAGGAGGTGCAGGTTTGGTTTGGTTTTGCAAAGGACTTTGATCAAGCAGCTCAGGTTTTGCAAAGTATATTTTGGAAAATCATGGTCTTGCAGGGAAGCCGGAGAACATGCAGGGATGGTCCACTGAGTCTAATAGTACCCATTTCCCAGGCCCTGGAGCCAAAAAAATTCTTCTTTCATTCCTTTTCCACCTTTTGGAATAAATGATTTATACTTTTGGGTTCTTGTTAGCTCTGCTTTATTCCTTTTTGTGCATTACTGATAGATATGTTGTTAGGCCGCCTTGAGTCTGCGTAAGCAGAGAACAGCGGGATAGAAATTAAAATTAATTAAAATTGTTGTATTGTATGGATTTTGATATGTTGTTGCCGCCTTGGCGGAGAAAGGCGGGGTATAAATTAAAATTGTATTGTATTTCAGGGTTTCTTGGTCTTTATTCATTTGTGTTAGTTTGTCTTTGGCGAGCAGCCTCTTGACTCAAATACTTTGAGCAAATGTTCTCTTTCTCCTGCTGGTGTGGCTCTGATGACAAATTGGACAGATTAAACCAGGGGGTGCGCAAACGTTTTGGGTCGCGGGCCTGTCACATGGTTCATGGGGCTGGGTCACTACAGCTCAGGGGCCGGATCCGGCCCCCGACGCCAATTCATCTGGCCCCCCGGAGCCCGCATCGCTCATGGAAGTAAAACATGCCCATCCGGGCGTGTTTTACTTCTGCTTTTGGGAGCAGCAAGGGCTTCGGGGGCCGGATGAATTGGCATCGGGGGCCGGATCTGTAGTTTGGCCACCCATGGCTTAAACACTAGTTGATTTGGGTATCAATTCTTCCCCTTTTTAATTTGTTCACCAATTCTGTGTTGTTTTTCATTGTTTTAACTTATTTCCCCTCCTCCCTTCTGTTCAATCTGGTGCCCTGAACTTGTAGCAAATCCGGGTGTTTTGTATGTCTTAAATTTACAATGTATATTGTGGAGGTTGTGTTGTAAATATAATAAATATATATATTTTTCAAATAAACACATCCATTGTAGCCAAAGCTTATTTTGTGGAATAGAGTTTATTTCATTACATTTTTTAAAAAAAATCACATTGGTCTCCCAGAGTTTTTAAGCTGCTCCATTTTCCTAATATTGTTACTCCTGGTATGTTTATTGTGGATTTTGTAATTTTTTAATTGTGCCCCACTCTTAGGGAAACCAAAAATGGGAAATAGTGTTGAGCCTGCTGTTAATTATTAGCCAAGCAGGCATAAATAAAAATAAAAATAAAACGAGTAAAACAAAGGTGGAAACTTAATTTAAAAAAAGTCAATCAGCCATGTTGAATTTTTGTATAAAATGTCTTTTGGCACCAAATTGGGGCTTTAAATAGCAAGAATTAATCAGGCTCCGGTGTCTAGTCATGCCTGCCACATGGCCACGGGAACGTCTGCAGAAGCAGACAGCGCTGGGCTCTTTGGCTTGGAAACAGAGATGAGCACTGCACCCTAGAGTCGGATACGACTAGCTTTCGAGCAAGGGAAACCTTTACCTAGATATTATTTTATTATTACAGTATTTAGCTTGACAAATTTAGAAAACTCAAGAAATCTGAATTAACTCAAGAGGCGAGTCCTTAAATTTAAAATGCCTTGCAGCGAATCCTCTATTTTAGTGTTTATTTTGAATTGCGATATGTATAAACTTCGGTGGGAAGGTAACAGCGTTCCGTGTCTAGTCATGCCTGCCACATGACCACGGAAACGTCTGCAGAAGCAGACAGCGCTGGCTCTTCGGCTTAGAAACAGAGATGAGCACTGCACCCTAGAGTCGGATACGACTGGCTTTCGAGCAAGGGAAACCTTTACCTTTACCTATGTATAAAGAAAGAAATATAAATTCAAACCAATTCGGGCAATCCAGTTTAACGTGTTGGATTTAGCCCCAGTGTTGCTAGCAAGGCTGCACATTTAAACGTGGATGCATTTAATTTTAATTTTTAACTGTTTAACGGAGAAAATAAAATAAAGCCGCGGGGCAGGACAAAATGGCCGGTTTTTTATTTTTATTATTATTATGAAAATGTTAATTAGAAAATAAAATTTTTAATTGTTTTGCCTTTGGAAACGGAGCGGGAAACTTTAAAGTAAAAACCCCGCTTCGTTGCCTCAAGAGTTCGTGAGGTAAACAAGGAAATGGATTTTTAAAAATTTGCCAAGGCTGCAAATTTAGGCATTTGTTTGTATTTTTTAATTGGAAAAATTTAATTTTAAAAATTTAATTTTACTTGCTTAAAATAATAAAAAGAGTAAAAGCCGCCTTCCTGGCCCCCGGGGTGGGGGCGGGAGAAAAAGGCTATTTTTAAAAATTATTTTGCAAATGTAAATGAGAAAACAAATTGTTAAATTGTTTTACAAAAATAAAATGCCTAAATAGTTTACGGGGAAAAACAATTCCATGTATTTCCATTGATTTACAGCGTTTATTTTTTTTTTTACTGACGTCACAGCGTTCTCCATGTCAAGTTTACCAAAACCCTCTTTCCCTTCGGGCTGATGGGATGGCTCAGCGGGATAACGCTTGGTAAATGAAATTATTGCGGCCATATGCTGCGTAGTCAAAACCTGCCCTTGGCGGGTTCGAATCCCGAGGGTTTCTGAGCCAGATGACCTGACGCCGGTTCTCTGTTCTCTGGGCTTGGGTCCTGCCACCTGTGTCAACCTTGGGCAAGTTGCACAGTCCTCCACTAGCCCCACCTTGGCAGGACCGCTAGTGTTAGGGCTATGTGACATGCGCAAGGTTAGGCATAGGTAGCGGGGCCCAACACCAGGAACAGAGAACCATTTTTGACAAAATGGCGGGCGCCACCAAAAAAAAATTTCAATAATATCTTTTTCTTTTCCCAGCCTGGATTCGAACGCGCAGACCTCTAGAGACCTGCAAGGCTTATAGCCGCCGAACCCACTGCGCCACCGCTGGCTCTACGAGAGGAGCAGCCTTTTTGGTATATTTGACTATATGACCAGTGACGTCAGAAATGACGTCAGAAGAGGCGGGACCAGTGTGTAACCTGAAAAGTCGTCCCCTTCTTCCGGGGGAACTCAAACTGCCAATGCTTTCGTTCCCAACCCGGACAACTTTTTCCGGTGCACCCACCCAGAAACCGGAAGTGGATTGCCGAAATCCTCTTTTCTAATAAAATAAAACATTAAGCATTCATTAATTGATTTTCTGAGTCTTTATTATGCAAATTACATTAATTAATCCAAGGAAGACGCTTTTGCCGCTCCGAAGAAGGTGGCGCGGCCGAAATTATCTTCTGTCTCGCCAAGGAATTCGGACCCGGGACGACGAGGCATCTGTGGAAGAAAGAATAGCTTAGGTTAGAGAGAGAAAGAAAGAATGAAAGAGAGATAAAGAAAGAAAGAGAGAGAGAATGAAGGAGAGAGAAGAGAATGAAAGAGACAGAAAGAATGAAAGACAGAGAGAATAAAAGAGATAAAGAATGAGAGACAGAATGAAAGTGAGAAAGAAGGAAAAAGAAAGAGAGAAAGAATGAGACAGAGAGATGAATATGAAAGAAAGAATGAAAGAGACAGAGAGGGAAAGAAAGAAAGAAGAGAGAGAATGAAAGAAAAAGAGAGAAAGAGATTAAGAGGGAGAGAAAGAATGAAAGAGAGAAAGGTTGAGAGAGACAGAAATAATGAAAGAGAGATTGAGAGAAAGAAAGAGAGGGAGAGAGAATGAAAGAGAGAATGAGAAAGAGAAAGAATGGGTGAGAATGAGTGAGAAAGAATGAAAGAGAGAGACAGAGAGAGAAAGAATGAAAGAGAAAGAATGAGAGACAGAATGAAAGAATATGAAAGAGAATGAAAGACAGAGAAAGAAGAGAGAATGAAAGAAATAAAGAGAAAGAGATTAAGAGGGAGAAAAAGAGAGAATAAAAGAGAAAGAATGAAAGAAAGATTGAGAGAAAGAAAAAGGGGAGAGAGAAAGAATGAAAGAGAGAAAGAATGAGAGACAGAAATAAAGAATGAAAGAGAGATAATGAAAGAGACAGAGAGAAAGAGAATGAAAGAAAGAGAGAATGAAAGAAAGAATGAGATAAATAATGAATGAAAGAAAGAGAATGATAGAGAGAGGAAGAGAAAAGAGAGGAGCAGAGGGAGAGAATGAAAGAGAAATAATGAATGAAAGAGAATGAAAGTGAGAGAAAGAATGAAAGAGAGATTATGAAAATGAAAGAGAATGAAAGAAAGAATGAGAGTGAAAGAATGAATGAAAGAGAGAGAAAGAGAAAAGAGACAGCAAGAAAGAAAGGAGATGGAGGAAGGGAGAGAGAATGAAAGGGGGAGGGGAGGGAGGGAGAAAAGAGAAAGAATGAAAGAGAAAGTATGAGACAGAGAGATGAATATGAAAGAAAGGGAGAATGAAAGAGAAATAAAGAGAAAGAGATTAAGAGGGAGAGAAAGAGAAAGAATGAGAGAGAGAGAAAGAGAATAAAAGAGAAAGAATTGGAGAGAAAGAATGAAAGAGAGAAAGGTTGAGAGAGACAGAAATAATGAAAGAGAGAATGAAAGAGAAAGAATGAAAGACAATGAGAATGAGAAAGTGAGAAAGAATGAAAGAGAGAGAGAAAGAGAAAGAGTGAAAGAAAGAATGAAAGAGAAGGAGAGAGAATGAAAGAGAAAGAATGAAAGACAGAATAAAAGAGAAAGAATGAAAGTGAGAAAGAGAAAAAGAATGGAAGAGAAAGAATGAGAGACAGAGAATGAAAGAATATGAAAGAAAGAATGAAAGACAGAGAGAGAGAGAGAATGAGAGAAAGAGAGAGAGAATGAAAGAATATGAAAGAAAGAATGAAAGACAGAGAGAGAGAAAGAATGAAAGAGAAACATTGAGAGAATAAAAGACAAAGAATGAAAGAAAGATTGAGAGAAAGAAAAAGGAGAAAGAAAGAGACAGGGAGAAAGAATGAAAGAGAGAGGAAGAGAAAAGAGAGGGGAGAGAGGGAGAGAAAGGGAGGAAGGTAGAGAAAGATGAAAGGGAGAAAGAGAGAGGGGAGGGGAGAGAATGAAAGTGAGAGAAAGAATGAAAGAGAGAGAGAAAGAAAGAATGAAAGAGATTATGAAAATGAAAGAATGAAAGAATGAGAGTGAAAGAATGAATGAAGGAGAGAAAGAGAAAAGAGACAGCAAGAAAGAAAGGAGAGGGAGGAAGGGAGAGAATGAAAGAGAAAGAAAGAGGGAGAGGGGAGGGAGGGAGAAAAGAGAGAGAGAGAGGGAGAAAGAGAGAGTTCACGTAGAGACAGTAAGAGACAATAAGAATAATACTGTACAGGAATAGGCGCTCCAACAGAAGACAGGAAGGAGAGATGGAAAGGAAGGAAGGAAAGGAAAGCAAGAGAAAGGAAAAGGATGGAAAGAAAGAAAAGGAGGAAAGGAAGGAAGAACAAGGGATGGGAAGGAAGGAAAGGAAAAGGGAGGGAGGAATAGAAGGGAAAGAAGGAAGGGAAAAGAGCAAGAGGGAGGGATTAAGAGGACAAACTCCCATTGGCACAGACACAATAATAGGACAATAAATCAACAGACATTTTATTTAATATACAGAAACTCAAACGCAGCCCTAGAGGGACATTTTAAAAAAGGGGGGGTGGAGGAGTCCTTCAGGGTAAGAAGCCCCCCAAAAGAAACACACCAACCCCCCCAGAAGGGTTTGGGGGATCCCTGAAACAAAGCCCTGTTGGGGTTTGAAGATGCAATGGATATCCTGGTTTTTCAGAATCTCCTCCTGAGGTCCCATCGTTCCTCACTGCTTCTGCCTAGCCTGGGCAGGCGATTGTGGGGCATTGTAGTCCCTGACACACGTACGTAAAAAGGCACAATAAGCAGGGCAGGGGGTCCAAATCAGGCTCAGAAATCATGCCAGGTGGTCTTTAGAGCAGAAAGGGTGGAGAGGAACCTCAACACCCATCTTCCCCTGCCAGCCCACGTCTAGGGCGGACGGATGGGAACAAGAGTCCCAAGCTACTCAATAGGCCACATCTTGCCCATCCACGCTGGAAACTCAATGTTAGTGGGGGAAATCTCCCAGGGAAAGGGTGTGTGTGTGGTCCAAATGTAAGGGGATAATGGGACTTACCAGTCCATTCTGCAGCATGTCCAGAAGCCATCCTCCTTTCTGAGCCCCCCAACGCTGCAGGGCCCTCTTTCTCCAAAGTTGGAAAGTGGGGGTCCTTTTCCTGCCCGGTTCTCAAATAAATCATCCGTTATGCTGCTCAGGCAACCTGTTGAGAGAAGGCAGGAGAAAAGACCTTAGAATGGAAGCTTTACCTTTTTAAAAAAATAAAACACAATTAAGGAAGGGAATCAAAAGCAAACTCTCTCTCTCCCCTCCCGGGAACACCTGGAGTGCCAAGGTTGGCCATCACGGGCCTAGGGGTTCTCAACCTTGAGTCCCCAGATGTTCTTGAACTTCAATTCCCAGAAGCCCTGATCAGCAGGAGTGCTGAGTCGGGCTTCTGGGAACTGAAGTCCAAGAACAGCTGGAGTGCCAAGGTTTGCTATCTCGGCTCTATACTCAAGAAAACAAATATATATATTTGTTTAAAAGCCAGAGATTAAAGGACCAGGCTAACTATTGCTGATTTACTTGTGTTCTGCACACTATACAAAACAAAAGGTTAGAGAGTTCTAGGTTCAAATTTAGGTACTAAACTCATTTAATAGCCAGACAAATTGTCTAGCTCTTAGTCCTAAATCTCCACTGGTGATGTTAGAAGGATGGAAAGAACATTAGCTAACTAGCTATACATTTGCTGCTCTGGGTTGCTTAAAACAATTTTAAAAATTAGCATTAAGATTAACAATAAAGGTAAAGGTCACCCTTGCTCGAAAGCCAGTTGTATCCGACTCTAGGGTTCAGTGCTCTTCTATGTTTATAGCCAAAGAGCCAGTGCTGTCTGCATTTGCAGACATTTCCATGAATATGGGGCAGGCATGCCTAGACACTGGAGTGCATTGAATGCTGTTTACCTTCCCTCCAAAGGAATAATCATAATTTCATGTCAGAAATCATTCGGGGTTGAAAGGATAAACTCCGCTCAAGGAATGCTCAGATGAGGCTCCTTTCATGTTCCCAAGAGCTGGGACGGAGATGGGTGCTCAATCTGTCATGCAGTACCCGGGTCTCAAACTGCCAATTTGCCAGCCTTCCAGCTAACAAGGCAAGCTTCTTAACCGCTGAGCCACCGCAGCCCCAGTACCTATTTATCTACTTGCAATTTCTTGCTTTTCAACTGCTAGGTTGCCAGGAGCTGGGACAGACGACGGGAGCTCACTCCGTTGTGCAGTACTCGGGTATCGCACGCTGACCTTCCAGTTTTCAAGATCAGCATCTTAACCACTTGAGCCACTGCAGTACATTTCTCTTAATAAATATATATATATATATTTATTTATTTATTTAAAAATAGCTGCAGTTGGGCTGAACAGTGTCAAGAAGAATTTTAGGCTGGGTCACAGCTAGGCAGAATTGACCCGACGGCCTTGGCCAGAGATGTCTCTTCAACTTCTGCTTTCCCCATCAAGAATTTAATCTCATCTTTCTACAGCATCCTCTACTGTGGCTCAAGGCAGTGTTTTCTGAACCTCAGAGTTTGCTACTCCAAATCAAATTGGCATGCTTATACGAAGGGTCAACCATGTCTGTGTCTCAGAGGCTCCGCTTTGGCTTGTGAGAGGCTACCAGAGTCCATAAATTGGGTCTTGAACAGAAGAGGTTGATTTTGTTTTTCCCTCCAGTGTCATTTATCCTGAGATAACTCTTGGTACTAAACTTTTAGTTTCAAAACTCCAGTGGCTGAACAGAAATCTTAAACACAGCTTGGCATCTAACAGCCTCTTGGTTAAATGTGGCACCTTTAAGAGGCATCATTTAATTCCAGAAATTAGCAACGGAGGGGGCAGGAATGCGGAAAACATTAAAATTCGGGAACCCTGAATTCAACAGGCGCTAACTTGCTCCATTTCTATCTCACATTCTGTATATCTCATATTTTATGCAATTCCCTGGTTTATGCAATTAATTTTATTTGTCTGTCTAAACAACAACAACCTAAGAGCCAAACAGAAGAACACTTAGCATTGAGGATATTTAAATTGAAGGGGAATGATAAAACACGTAAGAAAAAAATAAACATTAACAAGATATAAATGGCTGCAGTGTTTGTTTTATAGCCTGTCGACCATCCGGGTTGGCTTTTGCCAACAAAATATGCACACAATGCTTCAATGTCTCCACGTCAAATCCTCAGGATACTGTATTATCAGACAAAACTAACATCTAGTTTTATGTTGGAGTAGAGGAAATGTAGTGGATTTACGTAAATGGATGGTTCCCCAATTCTTTGCTTTCCAAATCTGCTAGATTACAATGCTGGTTGGCCCCAGACAGCCATGCTGGCAAGGGTAATGGGAGGTGTAGTTTAAGTGCGCTCGAGTACTGGTATGGTTGCAGGTTGCCCATCATGCTGTTAGGTCAGGCAAACCTGTAATTTATTTATTTTATTTTATAAATTTATATAGCTGATAATAATAATAGCTGATTTCCTCCTAATTTTGAAAAGATAAATAGTAATCATTCCTTGGATTGCCCCAAGTTTAGAAACAGGCATGGTTTTAGGTAGGCAGATGGGAAATCATTAAAGGGAGATACAACAAGTCCAATATTAGAAAAATTGGTACTTAATTTGGAGTGTAACATCATTTGACACCAGATGTCAATGTTCAAATGAACAGTGCTACCTAGCAGTTGGAAGAAAGTTATCTCTTGAAGATCTGATCTGTTTCCTCCAGGTACATTCTCTAAAATGGCCAAACATGCTCGGAGAGCATGTGCAAAAAAATAAATAAATTCAGGTCAATAAAAATCATGTCCCCATCCAATGGGCAGATGGTAAATCCAAGTTCATTGGGTGAATTCAGAGTTCAGTACTGTATCTAAATTTAGTTTAGCTTTGCTGACCATCTGGCTTCCTGAGCCGACAGTCATTGCATCTGGCCCAATTTTTTCTCTACTTGCCTGAACCTCACGCTGTACCACCTCTGCCTAATAGTGTTATGAAAAATTGGCAAATTATCTTTTTTATAACTTAATGATTCAGCAAAGCTATTGCCAGACACTAAACTTTGTCCCAAAATCCATGGCCAGTCTTACTACGGTATTAGAACCAAACGATATTGAGCTATGGAGAAAACTGTGACATTTCCAAGCCATGAAGAGAAGGACTAAAACAAAATTGTCTCTCTTGGAATATTTTCTAACCTGCAATGAAATTCTCAGTGTAAGAACACTGCGAACAGAATAGTGTTTTGCACCCACGTGCTGAGTTCTAGAAAGTACAAAGCAGAAAAGGAAAAGCGCTTTTGAATTTTGCCAGGCATTTTCTGACTCCTGCGAGAAACAATAGTCTTGTACTGGAAGAAATAAAAATTCCTTACCGTATATGGTGCCTTGCTGCAAATCCCACCTCACGCCTCAACGTGGCGCAGCGATGATCCTGGCCGTCCGACAGCTATGATGGCAGGGGTATATTCCCCTGGCAGGTTCAACCATGCCACAAAGGTGTCATCTAGAGGTCCAGAACGATCCTGGAACCACAGGTCAGCTAAGTGGGGTTGGGTACTCAGGTAATGCACATGGCCAGTGTGCATCGCTTTAGCATGGCCATCTTCAACATGAGCCCAGCCAGTTGTGCTATCCTATTTAAAATTGCACAATGAGGATCAAAAATATGGGCCTCAGTCTCCCATGTGCCATCAGAGCCTGCTATGGTAGCAGTAGGACCTCTCGATAGCGAGAGCCTGCTAAAATCTCGTGGTAGATGATGCTTTGATCTGCCACATCAAACTAGACAGACCAAGTACTGTACAGATTAACCAAGTAAGTACTGTACATGGTGCCTATCTGCTGAAAACCAGAACACGGTGTGAGTACTAGGAATTGTGCATTTATTTATTTATTGGATTTATATAACTGCCTTTTCCGGCTAAGCGACCCAAGGCGGCTCACAACATCAGGTAAAACCCATACCAATACTAACTAAAACCTAATACTATAAAATTCTCTAAAAACGTCCATAAAACCTTAAAAAGAGGGGCACCCGGGCAGGAGTAAATACAAACCCTGGGCAGGGCTAAATAAGCCAACAGGGCTGGGTTGTGGGTAGTATTTAATACTGGGATTTTAAAACTGAAACTTGTTCCTATAATGAATACACCTCAAGGTAAAGGTCGCCCTTGCGCGAAGGCCAGTCGTATCCGACTCTAGGGTTCAGTGCTCATCTCGGCTTATAGCCTAAGAGCCAGCGCTGTCTGCGTCTGCAGACGTTTCCGTGGTCAGGTGGCAGGCATGACTCAACACCCGAGTGCACGGGACGCTGCTGACTTTTCCGCCAAAAAGGGTCCCTATTTATCTACCTGCAAGTTTCTTGCTTTCGAGCTGCTAGGTGGGCAGGAGCTGGGACAGGCGACGGGAGCTCACGCCGTGGTGCAGTGCCCAGGTGTCGCACTCCTCCGGCCTTCCAGTCTAGCGTCTTAACCACTGGAGCCGCCCCAGTCCCGAACACGCATAAACAAAGGCCTCAGTCAGGAAAGGCCCAGCCAGAGCTCAGCTGTTTGCTATGGAGGCGTCAGCTGGTACCTGGTTGCCAAGGACTCCTCCGTGCCCCGCCCCCTTGATCCCTACCTGGCCGCCATCTTAACTTAGGTCGCCCTGGTTTTCCCTTCCCGCCTGATGATTGGTTGCCGGCCATGCCAATCCACGCCCACCCATCAGGTTTACCCACCCCCAGGGGAGGGCGGGGAAACGATGTGGGCGCGGCTGTGGGCCGAGCCGACGGGACCGCCGCGGCCAATGGGAAAAGACGGAGGCGTGGTCAGGCGGGCGGAGCTCAGGTAACAGGTTGAGCGCCTGCCTGCGCAGAGGCAGAAGGTGCGCGGCGCGGGACAGGTGGGGCGGACGCGGAGGAAGCCGGACGGTAAGTGGGGCGATAATAGTAATAATAATAATAATAATAAGCCAGCCCTTCCTTTTCTAGGGGAACAACAAGCGCTTTTCCCTCCTGTAAGCAGCGACTCCAGCTGTTTAATGCCCCCGGTTTCCACGGGCAAGGTGGGGCTATGGAAGCACCCCCTGTGGAACCCTATGGGAGGGGGGCGGCGGCATGGTTGACCCTTGAAAGCGGCTTTCCAGAGGTGGCTTTGCTCCCCCTTCTCACTCCACAGATGGCTCTCCCATTGCTTCATAGCTTCCCCCCCCCTTGAATATATTTATTTAGATTTATATGCCGCCTTATCCAATGGGCTCTGGGCGGCGTACGCAAGTTGAAACCAATATAAAACAATTAAAAACCCCTTAAAACATGGATGTGGTTCCCAGAAGGGGAAGACCCAAGCCCCACCCCACTGACCTGCACTGTTCCCTTCTCTCCACACCTCAGCTGGGATCAATGTGGTGAGCGATTCCCCACCCAGTAATTATGGTGGTTGTCCAACATCTGTTTGCAGGAAGCTTCACACACACACGCACACGCACACACGCACATTTCCCCATTACTGGTCTAGAGGAGGAATCAGATTTGAGCCCCCGGTGTTGTGCGTTGCCATGTTTCCCTGAAGCTTTGGTGTGTTGCAGGCTAGGTGGTGTGAACTAGTCTCTTATGGAGGTGTGTGTGTGTGGTGGTGCAGCTGGATGCCTTCCATGCCAAATAAGGCAGCATGAATTCCAGATGCCAGGGTTAGCAGAGCTTGGAAACTTTCTCCCATCTACCCATGGGAATCTCAACCCCACGGAAATGGGTTAGATAGAATTCTATGTTTTGGGGAGGGAACTGCACCCTATTCCCAGGTATTTGGGGCTTTGGGGGCCTTTTTAAAAAGCTGTTTTAGAAAGGCAAGTGGTCCAAAACCAAGGTGGTGGTTTCTATTTTACTACAGACAAGAAACCCAGAGTAACTGGGGTAGGATTCAAATGGGACGGACCTTTAAGGCAGCAGATGTAGGAATGCCAGGTTGCATTTTAGGGACTACAATGCTCATGAGTCTTGCCCCTTCAATAGAGTAGCAGTTGCATCTCATGGTCTTTTAGGACTCAAAATGCTTGTCTGTAAGGAACTTGTCAAGCAAGTTAAAGTTGGCTTTGATATTTGGCTTGATAGGGAGACAGTGAAGTCGAGAGGCTTTGAAGGTTACCTGTTTCTTAAACCAGAAATGCTGATCCATCATCTGCTAGTTTTCTGATAATTCTCTTTTTGTGTGTTTGTGTGCTAAGCTTGGAGTGGAAAGAGCAGCATCTTTCCCATCCCTCAGGGTAGCTTGACAAGAGAAGAGCCAAATCAGGTTTCTATATCTTTAAGCCTAGAAATGATTAAGTTTCCAAGCTTTTCATAGTGGTTTAGTAAAGAGGATTGCCCTGTCTGAAGGGAATGTAAAATGGGTGCATGGAGTAGGTTTATGCAGAGTTCTGAGCATCAGTTAGTCCTCTGTTACAGAGAATGGGAGGGAAAATTAATTCTCTAAAGGACATATGTGGATAAACAGGTCATG
The DNA here is from genome assembly GCA_035047305.1 of Bradypodion pumilum. NCBI lineage: Eukaryota > Metazoa > Chordata > Lepidosauria > Squamata > Chamaeleonidae > Bradypodion > Bradypodion pumilum. The sequence continues at coordinate 4,970,230 of JAWDJD010000018.1, forward strand.
CATGAGTGGACAACAAAGTAGAAAATCAGGAATCTCGCTGTTATCCAGTGTCTTGTGTATCCTTCGTTCCAGTCTGATACCTCAGAAAGCCTTGTCAGCCAGGTCGTGAAAGTGGTGTCTTTCTCCCAATGCTTAGTATAGAGATATTCACGTATACTGCCTTTGACCATGGAGGTTCCATTTAAATGTCTTGACTGAGAGCCTTCAAGAGACAAATCCAGTGGTGGGCATTAGCAGGTTTGTACCAGTTCGCCAGAACCAGTAGCAGAAATTATGGCCTATCCATGGTTTGAAATAACGTGCAGTAGTCCTAATTCAGGTGCAATGCAGGGCTTTCCCACCTGGCCACCCCCACAGTGTGGTAGCAAAAAAAAAAATTTGAGCCCACCACTGGCCAAATCATCTATGCATTAAAATCTCTTGTGAGTTCGGCTGTGGCAGCAACATAACTCTTGATGTGCAAAGCTGATTACTACTTTGCGGGTGTTGGTTTGCTTTGATCTAACTAAGCTTAAGTGGCAAAGGGTTCTTTAAGCCCTTTCTTCCTTCTTAAGAGAGGCTTGAGCCAGAGCCTTTTGCCCTTCTTAAGTGCCTCTCATGGCTCCCTTCACCAAGACCCCTAATGAGGAAATGACCTCTGTACCTGCTAGCTGTACGAAGAAAAGGCCTTTGCCCTTGGCAAAGGTAGGAAGGAATGGGGCGAACCAGGCTTGCAGAGTGTTTATTTCCATGCAATCCTGACAAATACTGTAAGCCAGCTGCAAAGCAAAGCTGAAGGGGCAGCTGCCTAGTCTCCCAACCTCCACATGTGTTTGAGTTACATTTGCCCACTGAATCTACTTGCAGTTTCTTGCTTTCGAACTGCTAGGTTGGCAGGAGCTGGGACAGAGATGAGATCTCACTCTGTCATGCAGTGCTCGGGTATCAAAGTCTGACCTTCGAGTCTTCAAGATCAGTGTCTTAACCACTAATCTGCCATAGTCCCTTAAAGGTGGGAGGGGGGAGGCAAATTAACTTTTTCTAAAGCAAGTTTCCTAATTCTTTGTGTCCACAGGAATCTTGATCTCTTCCTTCCTCCTCATATTTGCCTTGGGTTTCTTTTCACACCTGCAGAGTTATGTCTTTCCTCTTCCTACTCCCTATCAGCTGATTGAAACCAGGGCAGCAGCCAGGATGCTAGATGCGGGTGGGCGAATATTTTTTCCAGGGTGGGCAACAAAGCCTCTTTTCAATGCATCCCTATGGGAAACCATGCCTTGCCAGGGTGGGCCAACCAAGCCCCCCCCCCCCTACGGCCCTGATTGAAACAGCTAAAACTCCCGTTTCATTTTCTTGTTTTTCCCATGTCTCTGTGAGAGTAATTGGGCTGGAGAGGGGAGGCATGATCCATACAATTCAGAGACTTCATTGCTTAATTGGCCATTACTGCAAGGAATTTGCCTGTTGTCAAGTCCTATTTGTATAAAGGAAGGGGAAAAAACCTCACTAAGTATCTCACTGACCTTTTCTGTCTCTCTTGTTCCAAAAGGGCTCTGGTTCCTGGAGAATTGGTGAATGCAGGGGCGCCATCAAAAAGTCAGTATCTGACAAAGCAAACAGAGGACAATCAATACTGACTCTTGCCCTGTGACCAGGTTGATTCCAAAAATAAATATTATGAACAAACTGGGCTAGCAAAATCATGTTTTTAGTCCTGGTAGGGTTGCACAAATGCAGCTTTAGATCCAGGCTCCTAAAAATCTGGCTTTTGGGTCTGCCATGTCAGTGTTTAGCTATGTAGTGTGGGAAGGTAGGCTTGTTCTTTTCTAAGAGGAGCACCTGGCAGTAACATCTTGCCATGAACTTTCATTAATAATTTTATGCCTGCCTGATGAAGAGATCGTGAATCTCCAAAAGCTTGCACAACTATTTGTTTTTTGAGTGATCCAATAAAGGTACTGTATCGCCTCCTTCCTGCATGTTTTGTATTTCTTCTTTGAAAAACATTAAGTACAGAGTCCCTTTGTGTACCGGCAATTAGTTAGGCAAAGCAGAAAAAATAATAAATGTGATGCTTACAGATTATATCAGAGATGCCCAAACTGTGGGCCGGTCATGTGGTTCACCAGGCCGGTCACGTGGTTTCTCCCACCAGAAGCAGGAGTAAAACGTGCCTGCACATGCTCAAAATGGTGCTCTATATGCACCCACAGCTGTCATAAACGCTTATGACAGCTGTGGGTGCATTTACGGCACCATTTTGCGAATGTGCGGGACACATTTTACTTCTGCTTCCAGGAGCGGGATGGGCAGTGTGGGCCGGATGATTTGGTGCAATGGGCTTGTTCTGGCCCACGGGTTGTAGTTTGGTCACCCCTGGATTATATCCTGACTGAGAGTTTCCAATATTACTTGGCAGTGAAGGAAATATAATTTAGACTTTATCAGTGAGCCACTCTATATTCCATATTTTATTTTATTTTGTTCTGGATTTGATGCTCTATGCAAGTTGAACCCTCTGCTTCCTGATGTAACGCAATGCCTTTAAAACATTTAACAGCCATCTCGTTGCCTCTCTCTGCTTCGTTGATGTTGCGCTGGAGGGTATTGCAGCAGAAGTTTCCACAACACACGAGAACTTGAGCCACTGAGGCTGTACAATTGTCTGAAAAATGAATACTTCCTCTGTTTAAGTTGCCATTTTCTTGAGTGACGGGTCTGGTAGTTCCAGTTAAGGGTGGTGCCTTTTGTCATACTTTCAGGGTGGCGTCGGCTTGTTTAACCTTGTATCAGAAGACGTTCAGGAACTGAAGTCGTTTTCCACCCTTCCTTGTGACTCTTCCATATTTCATGCTTCCTTAAGGAACTTACTCCTTTTCTTTCCATATATCTTTTGTCCTCATTTTTTTTAAAATGACAGATAAACCCATTTCACAGATCAGGATATCTTGGGGGGGGGGTGATCTATTGGGTGTAAAAATGTATTCTGATTTCACAGGTGCACATGTGTGGAAAGGCGCAGGCATGTAGAACATAATACTTCATTGCTGCCAGATTGGTTTCTCCACAGCGTGCAAGAACTTTGTTTTGTCTGAGCTGCACCAATTCTATAATTAGTACAACCGGTTCCATGGTGGGTTTTAACATTCCTAAGCTCCTTCAAAACCAGGGAAATAGTTCCAGTTTACACTCTCTCTTTTGGAGACCAAAGTGGAACAGACGGTTACAGAGGGATTCAAGGCAGCAGGTAGAAGAGAAAGGGCTCTTGGGCTGGAAAAATATGTTAAAAATAAAAGATACTCTCAAATTTCCCTGTGTTGACGGGAGATTATGGGATCTGTGATAGTGAATCATAAATAAATGTTGGGTTAATTGACTTGTCTGTCCTGTTCCAAATTATTCCATCACAACATAAAGGTACTCTAAAACTAATTAATTTATTTCACTGTGAACCTTTATGGCTTTTACCCTACTATTTTTATTTATTTATATTTTTATTGCATTTTTATAACGCCCATTTGGGAAAGTTTCCACTCTGGAACTACTTCTTGTGATACAAATCTATGAATTATAAAACAGACTTGTTCACGAAAGCTCACACTGTAATACGTTTGTTTTACTGAAGGCAAAATATTTTTGTTTTCAAGCTTGCTTTTGTAGAAACAGCCTAATACTGCTATTCTTTTGAAACTTGCTATCTATTTTAAAAATTGTTTGGTTATTCATGGTTTAGGAAGGCTCGATAAGCCGTTCTGTAAAAAGTCCAAAACTTCCAAAGGTGTTTGTACAGCTCTCCAGATCCCAGCTGGTAATCCTTCACAGCACCAGTTTCTAGGGAAAAAATAACTATTTTGGGGGAAACTGAGTGACTCTTTTCTCTTCAGCCTAATTTCTCATGTCCTACCTTTTTTTCCCCTTCTACACCAACCTGTTAGACTGCTTTTTTGGGAGAAGGTTCGGGTTTCTATTTGATGGAGCTCTTTAAAAGTGCCAGGTATGCAGTTGAAAACAATCTTAATTGAAATGGTGCATAAAGACAAAACAGAATGCATTGTCTACCCCACTCCCTGCGTTGATGGCTATTTAAAGTACTCTACTACCCTGCAAAACTGAGAAGCATTCTACTTATGTGAGCTGCGAAATGGATATAATTAAAGAAAACAAGGTACTGTATATCAACTTACAGGTTTGTGTGAATCTTTCTAATGATCCCACAAAGTTTGGAAGAAATGTGTTCATTTTTAACTACAATTCCCATATCTGTTCCCCTTGGCCCTAGTGTCTGGGACTCTGGGTATGATGGGAATTCTTCCTCTCTTCTTCTTTTACTCTTTCAGGTGTCAAGAGAGAGAGAAGGTTCTTCTTGTTCCAGCACTTCTAGCAGCCTCCACCAGCATTATTTGGTGTTCTTGTAAAATATTTTTTTCTTCTTCCTCTGGATCTGCCTCATGGTCTTTTTCCTTCTCCTCTTTTCACATATACTTTGTATGGTGTAGAATTCCAAGACAAATGGGCAAGCCACTTTATTGTAGTTTAAAATGGGTTCTATTCCAATTCTTTCACTTCTGATCTCATTCCTGATTTTATCCCTTCTAGTCACTCCAGCAGCCTTCCTCAGACATCTAATTTCTTTGGTGACCAACTTTCTTTTATGCTTTTTGTAAGTGTCCATGTTTGTCACTGGTAACATTAGGTGGGAGTTGAAGTCTAAAATACTGTATCTGAAGGGCTTCCTGTCCCTGGCATAACAGCCCTTGGCCAGCAGGGTTCCTCATATCTGTGACTAGAATCTGTTTTACAGTCATGGCTCCAAACTTTGTGTTTTTTTTTTAAATCCATGTCCCTCTGCAGCAATCGCACAAGCAGGTCCTACTTAGTAGCTTTAGCTGAGCAGGGATTTGGACTTGTTTCTAGGGTCTTACCCACATCTCTTATGCTGGATCTGCCTACCTGTGTGAACCTGTTGCTGAAAGCTATACTTTCGTAGATGCTTTAGTTGGTGGGAAATTGAATCGAGGAAATAATTTTAGTACTGTACTTGTAACAGCACCCAAACAGGCTCTTCCTTTGTTTATGTCCTTTGGGTACTTTTTTTAAATGTTCTAAAAGCTTGGCTTATGATTAACCTGCTACAGGTCTTTATCTTTAATTTTCTTGCCTGTGGAATGACAAACCCAAAGTGAATGCATAAGAAGCTCTTTAGTTTTTTCTTTGTACTCATAGGGAGTGCAAGGAAGTTAATTTCTCCAGTGTTTCTTCAGCGGGTCTAGCCATAAATATGCTAAGATGGGAAAGAACCCCAGTTCATTTGAAATGTGGTACCAAATTGGGCTTTGAACAACCTATGGTTAATAAACCTTACTTTGAAAGGGGGTCTTTGGAGAAAATTAGAAAACCTGTCTCTGTATGATTCTTTCATCTTGTGAATGTGACTGAATGATTTACTTGCCAGTTTTTTTTTTAAATTGCAGCTTCTTTGCAAAACAGGTCCTTAAGTCAATGTCAAACCTTGATCATAGCTTCTGGCAAATGGAGCTTTTGATAAAGCTGTAATGATTGAAAAAGAGTGGCAAGTAATGGTTTGATCAAAACAGCAGTTTCTTCTTAATCTTCCAAGCATGGTTTAGAGCAGATTTCTCTAATCAGTAATGCTGAGTAACAACACTCATAGCTGTTCTCCAAACTGCACTTAATACAGTTTTAACCATGTCTGAAATGTAGAGAGAAATCATTCAAGAAAACATCTTGTGAAAACACACACAAAAGAGAATATATATTCCTCTGTGTGCTTGCATTTAACTGCCAAGATTTTGCAAAGCTAATGTTGGGGGATCTCTGGAATTGGGTAGTCATAATCCTGACAAATAGGAATTAATTTGTCTTGTTGAAATGTCAAGACTTTAAGATCACAGTCTTTAGCTGTCTCCGTTAAAGTACCAAGGGACAAGGTACAGAGAACAATTGAGTATGTTTGTTTAACTGGGCATAATTATTCCTGCATCTTTGATTTAGTTTAGCAGAAAAATGCAGGAGAAAAAAAATGGATGGATGAGATTGAAAAAAAGAGAAAAAATTACTTGGAAATATTTCCGTAATGTGTAGAATCTTTAAACAAGAGGAAATGAGGGGAAAGATGCTTTTTAAAGTAGTGATTCCTGCAGCCAATGGATTCTGTGAACTTGTGAAACTGTTTTACGTCAAAACAGTAGCACTAAAGGTAGCACTAAATGGACACTTCTCCAAGTGGAGGGAAGTAAAGAGTGGGGTCCCCCAAGGTTCAGTACTGGGACCCCTGCTTTTCAACCTCTTCATAAATGATCTAGAGGTATGAGTAAAAAGCAAGGTAGCCAAATTTGCTGACGACACTAAATTATACAGGGTAGTGAAAACTATGAGAGATTGTGAGGAGCTCCAGAGGGATCTCTCGACACTGGGGGAGTGGGCAAAACAGTGGCAAATGAGTTTCAACATTAGTAAGTGCAGAGTGATGCATGTTGGGGCAAAGAACCCCAATTACATTTATAAACTGATGGGGTCTGAACTCTCTGCGACAAACCAGGAAAGGGACCTTGGTGTCCTGGTGGACAACTCAATGAAGGTGCCTCAGCAGTGAAAAAAGCAAACTCAATGCTAGGGATCATTAGGAAGGGTATAGAAAATAAGTCAGCAAGTGTCATTTTGCCTCTTTATAAATCTATGGTGAGGCCCCATCTGGAATACTGTGTACAGTTCTGGTCGCCATACCTCCAGAAGGATATTATGGAGCTGGAAAAAGTGCAGAGGAGGGCAACCAGAATGATTAGGGGACTGGAACACCTTCCTTACCATCTGAGGCTGCAACGGTTGGGCCTCTTCACTCTTGAACGACGACGTCTAAGAGGTGACCTGATTGAAGTTTATAAAATCATGCACGGTGTGGACAAAGTAGATAAGGAAAAACTGTTTTCCCTATCGCATAACACTAGAACTAGGGGACACTCCATGAAACTTTTGGGTACTAGTTCTCAAACAAATAAGAGAAAGTACTTTTTCACCCAGAGGATTACTGGTCTATGGAACTCCCTGCCAGAAGAAGTGGTGACAGCTGTCAGTCTTGACAGCTTTAAGAAAGGATTAGACAAGTTCATGGAGGACAAGAGTATCAATGGCTATAATTATGGATACTTAAGGACAACCTCCGGGTTGGAGAGATAGGCAGGATATCTCTCAATATCATTTCCAGGGAATCCTAAGCAGGTGAAGGCATCTGCTTGGGAATACCCTGAAGGAAATGGTGAGCCACTGTGTGAGACAGAATGCTGGACTGGATGGGCTGTGGCCTGTTCCAGCAAGGCTGTTCTTATGTTCTTATGTTAAAATGTAGAAGGAGAAGGCGATATCTATATTGGATCATTAAACACAAAACAAATATCATTGCGATCTTTCTTGATTCAAGATCACTTCTTCAGGCATTCTTGTGGGAAAGGCAGGGAAATTATCAATGAAAGTCCAAGTGTTTATGATGGCATGATGGTTGTTTGCCATGCTCTGTTCTTAAAAATGTATTTGAAGCAGCAGTCCTTTTTAAACTCTTCCCCTGTTTGACAAACACAGGAAACCAATGGGGGAAGGATTTTTGTTGTTGTTCAGTTGCACAGTCGATTCCGACTCTTTGCAACCCTATGGACCATTGTCCTCCAGGCGCCTCTGTCCTCCACCATCCTCCTCAGCTCTCCCAGTTCTGTGTCCATTGTGTCTACAATACCGTCTAGCCATCTCATCTTTGGCCGCCCCTTCTTCTTTTGCCCTCCATCTTTCCCAGCATTAAGGCCTTCTCAAGTGAATCCTCCCTTCTCATTTGATATACAAAGTACTTCATCTTCATCTTTACTATTTGACCTTCTAATGAGCAGTCATGGTTGATTTCTTCTAAGATTGACCTATTTGTTCTCGCTGTCCAGGGGATTCTGAAAACTCTCCTCCAGCACCACATCTCAAAGGCATCTATTCTTCTGCATTCAGCTTTCCTAATGGTCCAGCTCTCATAGCCATACATTACCACCAGGAATATCATTGCTTTGACTATGCAAATTTTTGTTTCCAATGTGATGTCTATGCTTTTCACTATGTTCCCCAGGTTACTCATAGCTTGTCTCCCAAGAATCACTCGCCTTTTTATTTCATGGCTGCAATCCCTATCTGCAATGATCTTTGATCCTAAGAATGTAAAATCTGTCACTGCTTCTACTTCTTCCCCATCTATTTTCCAGGGACTAATCGGACCTGTTGCCATTATCTTGGTTTTCTTGATATTGAGTCCCAAGGCAGCTTTTGCACTCTCCTCCTTCAGCCCAATCAAGAGATTCTTTAGGTCTTCCTCACTTTCTGCCATCTGGGTGGTATGGTCTGCATATCTCAGATTGTTGATGTTTCTCCCAGCAATTTTTATCCCGTATTGTGATTCCTCCATCCTTGCATTGCACATTATGTGCTCTGTGTATAAGTTGAATAAGCAGGGTGATAAAATGCAGCCTTGTCTTACTCCTTTTCCTATTCCAAACCACTCTGTCATTCCGTGTTCTGTCCTAACTGTTGCTTCTTGATTAATGTACAGATTTCTCAGGAGGCATATGAGGTGTTCTGGTGTTCCCATCTCTTTAATTACTTGCCACATCTTGTGTGTGGTCCACACAGTCAAATGCCTTTGTGTAGTCAATACAACAAAAGTACACTTGATTCTGGTATTCCTTTGTTTTCTCCATGATCCAACGTATGTTGGCAATGTGCTCTCTGGTCCCCCTACCTCTTCTGAAACCAGCCTGCACCTCTGGTAGTTCTCTCTCTACATGCTGCTGCAGTCTACCCTGTATTATCTTGATCATCACTTTGCTAGCTTGTGGGATGAGCGCAATTGTTCGATAATTTGAACATTCTTTGGCATTGCCCTTTTTTGGGATTGGGACATATACCGATATTTTCCAATCCTGTGGCCACTGTTTTGTTTTCCAAATCTGCTGGCATATAGCATGCAATAGCTTGATTCCATCATCTTTTAGGGCTTTGAAGAATTCAACTGGGACACTATCATCTCCACTGGCTTTGTTATTTGCTGTGTTTTTTAGGGCCTTTCTGACTTCACTCTCTAGGATGTCTGGTTCAAGTTCAATCCCCCTCATAGTTTATCCGGGGTGTTTAGGTCTTTTTTGTAGAGATCCTCTGTGTACTCTTTCCATCTTTTCTTTATCTCTTATGCATCCACTAACTCTTTGCCATCATTGTCTTTTATCGTGATCGTTTTTGCTTTGATCGTTCCCTTGACTTCCCCAAATTTTTTAAAGAGGTCTCTAGTCCTGCCTCTTATGTTATTTTCCTCTATTTCTTTGCACTGTTCATTTAGGTAGGTTTCCTTATCTCTCGTTGCTTTTCTTTGAAATTCTTTAAGTGGTTGTATTTTTTCCTTTCTCCTTTGCCTTTTGCATTCCTTTTTTCCTCTGCTATTTTAAGAGTCTCCTCCGACAACCACTTTGCTTTTTTGTGCTTCTTTTCTTTTGGTATGGTTTTCCTTGCTGCCTCTTGCATAATGTCTCGCATCTCTGTCCATAATTCTTCTGGTACTCTGTCTATCTGGTCCAATCCATTGAATCTGTTCCTCACCTCCACCGTGTATTCCTTGGGTATGTTGTTTAGATCATAACTATTTGTTTTCCCTATTTTCTTCAGTCTGAGCCTGAATTTTGCAATCAGTAGATTGTGATCTGAGCCACAGTCTGCTCCAGGTCTTGTTTTTGCTGACTTTATGGAGGTTCTCCAACTTTGGCTGCAGAGTATGTATTCAATTTGGTTTCGATGTTGGCCATCTGGTGATGTCCATGTGTAGAGTCTCCTCTTGTGTTGCTGGAAAAGGGTGTTTGCCATGACTAGTGTGTTATCTTGGCAGAACTCTTACCAGTTTTTGCCCTGCTTCATTTTGTGTTCCAAGACCAAACTTGCCTGTTATTCCATCCACTTTTTGATTTCCTACTTTTGCATTCCAATCTCCTAGGATAATGTGGACATCATTTCTTGGTGTCTGTTCTATGAGATGTTGTAGGTCCTCATAGAACTGGTCTACTGTGGCTTCATCTGCACTAGTGGTTGGTGCATAGACTTGGATTACAGTGATATTGAAAGGTTTGCGTTGGATTCTGACTGACATCATTCTATCATTTTTGAGGTTGTATCCCATTACTGCTTTTCTCCCTCTTTTTATTTACAATTATGGCCACTCTATTTTTTCTGAGGTTTTCTTGTCCACAGTAGTAGATATGATGGTTTCCAGAGCTGAATTCGCCCATCCATGTCCATTTTAGCTCGCTAATTCCCAGGATGTCAATGCTTATTCTTTCCATTTCCTTTTTTACCACTTCCAGCTTTCCTTGGTTCATAGATCTTACATTCCATGTTCCTATGCAATATTGTTCCTTACAACACTGTATTTCTCCTCCTCCTCTCCTGCCCATCCCTTTCTTTCCATCTTATGTGCTGAGCATCCTGTTCCCTCTGATTTGTCCCTTTACTTTGGTCCATAGGGTTCTCTTGAACATTAGATTAGATAAATCTTTATTGTCATTGTCCTGCACAGAACGAGATTGGGTACAATGAGATTGGCATTGCCCTTTTTTGGGGATTGGAACGTATACTGATCTTTTCCAATCCTGTGACCACTGTTTTGTTTTCCAAATCTGCTGGCATATTGAATGCAGTAATTTGACTCCATCATCTTTTAGCACTTTGAAAAATTCAACTGGGATACCATCATCTCCACTAGCTTTGTTGTTTGCAGTGCTCTTTAGGGCCTTTCTGGCTTCACTCTCCAGGATGTCTGGCTCAAGTTCAATTTCCTCATCAATGTTATTAGGAGTGTTGAGGTCCTTTTTGTAGAGTTCTTTGTGTACTCTTTCCATCTTTTCTTAATCTCTTCTGCATCAGATAACTCCTTGCCATTTTTGTCCCTTATCATGGTCATTTTTGCTTTAAATGTTCCTTTGATTTCCCCAATTTTTAACAAAGCCAGTCTCTCCCCCGGCCCGGGAGACTCCGAAGACGCCGCCGCCGTGAGCGCTGCGCTCTCCCCGCCTCTTCCACCGGCGGGGAGATAAAGGGAGTCTCTCCCGGCCCGGGAGACTCTGAAGACGCCGCCGCCGTGAGCGCCATGCTCTCCCCGCCTCTTCCACCGGTGGGGGGATAAAGGGAGTCTCCCCCAGCCCGGGAGACCCCGAAGATGCCGCCGCCGTGAGCGCCACGCTCCCCCCGCCTCTTCCACCAGTGGGGAGATAAAGGGAATCTCCTGGCTGAAGAGATGTTGTACCTCCTGGCCCCTTTGTCGTCCAGGAGGTTGGCAAGGGCGGGTGTAACTGTGACTTTTGTGGCGGTTTCCCACTGCGCTGGGACGCCTGGGGTTATGAATACTGGGATGCTGCTTCTTTGTGATTGCATTGGTTTTTTATGATATTTCCATTTTGCATTATTGTAATTGTACTTTTGTTAATCTTGCTGTTTGATGATATTGTATTTTTTGTATTTTGTAAGCCACTTTGAGTGGCACTTGTGTCAGGAAAGCGGGATAGAAATTAAACGTAATAATAATAATAATTTTTTTGAAAAGATCTCTAGTCCTGCCTCTTTTGTTGTTTTCCTCCATTTCTTTGCACTGTTCTTTTAGGTAGCTTTTCTTATCTCTCGTTGCTTTCCTTTGAAATTCTGTGTTGAAGTGATTGTATTTTTTTCTTTCTCCTTTGACTTTTGCGTTCCTTCTTTCTTCTGCTATTTTAAGAGCCTAATCAGACAACCACTTTGCTTTCTTACGCTTCTTTTCTTTTGGTATGGTTTTCTTTGCTGCTTCCTGCATGATGTCCCGCTTCTCTGTCCATAATTCTTCTGGCACTCTGTCTATCAAGTCTAAGTCATTAAATCTGTTCATCACCTCCACCGTGTATTCTTGAGGGATGTTGTCTAGGTGATATCTGTATGGGCTACTTGTTTTCCCTATATACATTTTTAGTCTAAGCCTGAATTTTGCGATCAGTAGGTGGTGTGATCTGAGGCACAGTCTGCTCCAGGTCTTGTTTTTGCTAACTGTATGGAGGTTCTCCATCTTTGGCTGTAGAGTATGTAGTCAATCTGGTTTCGGTGTTGGCCATATCTGGTGATGTCCATGTGTAAAGTCGCCTCTTGTGTTGCTGGAAGAGAGTGTTTGCTTTGACCAGTCCGTTCTCTTGGCAGAACTCTATCAATCTTTGCCCTGCTTCGTTTTGTGTACCAAGACCAAATTTGCCTGTTATTCCTCCACTTTTTGATTTCCTACTTTGGCATTCCAATCTCCTAAAATAATTTGGACATCATTTCTTGGTGTCTGTTCTATGAGGTGTTGTAGGTCCTCATAGAACTGGTCCACTATGGCTTCATCTGCACCAGTGGTTGGTGCGACTTTGCGTCCTCCCAAAAAAATTCTATTGCTTTGTTCCTTCTGTAATCCGTCAGTACTTTAAAACCTCTTTCTCCACAGTTTGGGAAATATGATGAAGGAATAACCCTAGCATGTACAATTCTAAAGATTTTGAAGTGTCTAGCGTAGCCTACTTTTCACACTGTAATGAGATTTGTAGTCGTCTGTGTGTTTCCTGTATAAGTATGAGATTTTCTTCCTGGGATCACAATTCCCTTTCTTGTCTTTCTTCTTAAAGCTTCTGGGAACAGTTATTCTTCAATGTTTTGGGGTCACAGACCTCTTTGAGGACCTAAAGAAAGGAATGGACCCTTTCCCCAAAAGCAGAGCACTGCAATAATGTAATCTGACATAGAAACAGAATTTTTCCCATAAAAACAAATTTCAGAATAACAGGAAATAAGTTGAAGTTAATTCTCTTGTTTTGACTTCCCTAAAGCAAATCCACGGACCCCTTAGTATTTATGGGCTACTGTTTAATCACTGCTGTTCTAAGAGCTTTAATTGCAAGATGCTGAAGAACTATCAAAGGTGGAAACTTAAGATGTGTGATTGATACCACAATGGCTCAGTTGTGTAACTGAGAAGGACCAATTCCAGCAAAGCTCATGTCACAATAAATCTATCACCATTCAGCATGATACAAATTTTGTCATTTTTTACTGCAACAGACTAAGTGGCTAACCCTTTGGAAACATCTTAGTACGTGACTGAATGCAATTTTGAAGTACACAAATCAAGTGGGTTGTATAATATGAAGTGGTCCTGTTCTGGACAGCCATGCCTGCCTATCAGTTACTCCATTCCTCTTTACTGTTAAGTGGCCCATGGACATATTTTATCTTGACTGGAATATGTTTCACAGTGGTTTGAATTTTGCCCTTAGGCTTTTCATTTTTTCTCTCCTAAAGATCTCCCCCCATTTGTTTTCTGAACGTGCTACCATCTTTCCAAAGTGGCACATTTTTTTTACTATATTGCAAGCAAAACTAGGGTTCACTACTGATAATGTATATTCAATCTATGTAATTAGCATATTTCACATATTAGTCAACTGCAGTCATTTAGAGCAGGGGCGAGTGTAAAAGTTAAACTTAAAGACATGACTCCAAGTTGCTAGGCCTCATGTTTGTTCACATTTTGACTTCAGGTTTCTAGAGCTTGCATGCAGTTCCTTTGAGGAACCTCAACAAATTGCGGTGTAGTTAAACATAAAACTGAACCGTAACTCTACTCAGTCAGGGTTTTTCTAGTGGGAGGGGTGGGCAAAGAGAGAACTTTCAAATCTTACTTCAATTTGCGGAGCAGTGATCTTACTTAACTGGCAAGTAAAGGTAAAGGTCACCCTTGCTCGAATCCAGGCATATCTGACTCTAGGGTTCAGTGCTCATCTCTGTTTATAGCTGAAGAACCAACACTTACCTGGCAAAAGAAAGCTCTTAAAGAACTTCTTTCCCTTACCAAGGACGTGTCAGTTGCTCTAATCGTTAGTTGCCTGGGACAGGTTGGCCTTGCACAAGGGAGGAAAGGTTACAGCAGTTGGCTGGTTGTACTTTTGGAATTCCATTCCGCCCACTACACCTGCAAGAATAGATCAATGATGTAATCTGAGGTGTGTCAGTTTCAGGTTTCTCTAGGTTGCTTAGCAGAGTCCCTCCCCACACCTCTATACAACTAGCCCCATCAGCTGTCTTCTAAGCCATGGGCAAAATCTCTCCTTGTTATTTCAGAACTTTCGGAATCCCTTTGATCAATAGCTGTGTCTGACCAGGAAGATTTAACAAGTAGATATGAAAGTTGTTCTGAAAATGGGCACCTATATGACAAACTTATGTGTTTTTATGTGTCGGAACGGAATTTGCTTCGCAAAAGCTGAGGGTTTTTAAGCAATGGGAGATCTGGGAAAAGGCCCGTTCAGTCAGCCCATTTTATACTTTTCTGAAGAGTTGGTCTCTTGATGTGAAGCAGAGTTCTGCTTTGTGCAGAATTGTGTTGCACAAATCTAGAATATGGGACTGCACAGTGAACTTGAGGAAACAGTGGGATCTGGCTCACAACTAGGAGAGTGTTACTCCTTTGGAAGACGAGTCTCAGAATCTCACTCAGCCTTTACAGTCATTGGCCAGAGGATTCCCAGAGTTGTAATCTGAAAAATAATAACTTTTTCTAGCTCTGCTCAGGCTGCAGATTAAAAAGGAAACATCTTTTTGTGCAGTTGACATTAGTGAAATGTTACCATAGGCCAGTGATGGCAAACCTTGGCACTCCAGCTGTTCTTGGATTTCAATTACCAGAAGCTCAAGTCAGCACTTCTGCTGAACAGGGCTTCTGGGAATTGAAGTTCAAGAACAGCAGGAGTGCTAAAGTTCACCATCACTGCATAGGCCAATTATGTCGAATCTTTTTAGAGACAGAGTGCCCAAACTCAACGAGCTGCTGTCTGTGCCACAGAGGGGCGGGTTGAATTCTGTGCTGGAGGGGAGGGAAGAAATGTTCCCATTGGGCAGAAAGATGGGGCAACCTCTGTGCTGGGGAGAGGGAGGAAGTGCTCCCATTGGGCTGCTGGGCAGAGGGGTGGGATGAACTTTGTGCTGGGGTGACGGCGCATGTGCCCACAGAGTACCCCCTCTGGCATGCATGCCATAGGTTTGCCACCACTGGTATAGGCCATGGTGATATGGAATATAGATGACTTAAGGAAAAAAGACACATTGATGCTTATGTTTTTATGTCTTTTAAGAAGCAAAAATAGTTTTTAAAATATTTTAAAAGTGGTTTGTAAACAAACGAAAGTTCCAATTTTAAAACCAGTTTCTCTACTGGAGATGGTTTTTGGGAACCAGGGCATTCTGCCATAACCGTAGAATGCCAACAAACATAAACTCGCAGATGTTTCTTTGAGTTAAGTTCATCTCATTATCTTAATGAACTACAAAGGATTGAAATAACAGACTGTGGATTATGGGATTGGTAGGAGGCTGGAATCTCTGTTATTTCTCCTGGGAAGGGCCTTCTTTCCTGGGGTTTGAACCTTAGAGATTTCTGATATAATTACTCTGATTTATTCAGCTGCCTGTGCTATCTGTAAGGAAATGCAAAGATTTCACTAGGCCTTCTATGCCTAATGTTCCTGTATATGCATGAAGCATAATTTATTTACTTATGACATTTTTATACCATCCATCTGGAATGTTTCCCACTCTGGGTGGTGTACAAATAATTAAATGATCAAACAATGACATAAAACAAACAAAATAATAAAATCATTATTTCGTGGCATCTGAGGCTCAAATCTAAACATATGTCTTTGGTCATAATGACTAGATTCTTGCCATAGTGGCACAGATGGATGGCATCTTACACTGGGAACTCCCTCTTGCATAGCCTAAATTGCTGTTTCAACTTCTCTTGTTTCCTTTCCAAGTTTCCAAATCATATGTTAACTTTGTTTACTTGAAATCACCATCAGCTAAGCATAAGGTTATTTAATGCAATAGCATTTTTTTATTTTTTAAGCTAAAGGAAGGCTAAGCACAGATCTTATCATGTCTAATTTTCTTCTTTAAAGTGAGGCTGAATGCTAAAGCTTAGTGTTAAAGTACAGTTCTGCTTGCAGAGCAGGATGTTTGCCAAATTCATCTCTTGTATGACCACGTCAAGCTAGTATGACCACGTCAATGAATTCTGCCTTAAAACCCTCAAGAACCATTGTTGCCAATCAGAGTAGAAATAACTGGACCTGATAATCTGAAGGCAGTTTATGTTCCTACATTCCTAAGATTGCTACATGCAGGTCTGTTCTGCTTTAAGTTGGAAATGAGTTTGATCATGCACTCTTGATCTTGCAAATTTCACTGGCCAGCAGGGATTCTAGCTAAACCTAAAGTAACTGAAATAATCCCATCTGTCTTGTTTTTTGTGGACTGTGAGGTCCTGAAGGGCTTTTATTTCTGTGTTGACTGCCCTTAGCCCTTCACACTTTCCTAGCTTTTCCAAAAAAAAAAAAAAACACACACACACACACTTATCTCACCAGGTTAATGGATGAGTGAAAAGCTTCAATCTTGGGGATTTTTCCTTGTTTGCTTAGCCCAGGGAGAAAATGCCAGCCTCCTACAGGGTATCTGACCTGCCACCTCCTTCCCTAGCTGATATGAAATTGGCACTGGCCCAGTCATTGTTGAATGGAAACAGAAGAAGCCATGCCCTTCTGCTCAGCTGTTTACCTTGTTCCGAACAAGAGGGTAACAGCCACGTTAATGACATTTAAACATCAACATTTAATTCACTTATTTAATTTGATGTGTCAAGGAGATGCAGATTTTTTACCTGGACTTACATCTTTATTGCCATTTGTTAATTCCCTTCCCTGCAGCTGATGGATTGGCTGGCTGGCTGGGTAGAGACACACACACATACTGACATAGAGATGTTGGTTTTCATAACCAATGTAGGGATTTGAACTTGCATCTTGATTGAAACTGTCCATTTCCAACAGATAAAAAGTTTCAAATCATACAATAATCTACCTTCAGAGGAAGGGCTTTGTATTTAGACAGAACATTTTAGGAAAGGAAATCCCATCAACAGTGTGTATGTAACAGCTATGTTTTAGTATCAGCCTAAGTGTGGGATTTTCTATTTGAATTGTTTAAATTGGGACAACCAGATATTGGGAGAAAAAGTCATATAATGTGCTGTCTCTTGAAAGCTTATCTCCAGCCATTCTAAAGTACTTGCTAATCTGACACATAAAGTGCCTCCCTAATTTGAAATCTGCATTTTTGTCCTTTAGATCTGTCCAAAGTAAGACTATACAGTATTAAGTAATTTGCTGATTTATAGTAAAGAATCTGGCTTGTCTCTGATGGAGAAAGCTAGATACCTCCAGGAAGACCTTAAAGAGGGCATGAAGACAATAGCATCATTTTTCTGTTAATCTCCTGGTATCCAAAGGTAGGCTGCCTCTGTAGTGGAAGCTCTATATCAGTGGTGGTGAACCTGTGGCATACATGCCAGAGCGGGCACTCAGAGCCCTCTCTGTGGGCACACACCTTGTCGCCCCAGCACAGAGTTCACCCGCCCCTCTGCCCAGGAGCCCAATGGGAGCGCTTCCTCCCTCCCTCCCCTGTTGTGAATGGGTTACTTACCTGTAACTTTAGTTCGAGTGAATGTCTGTGAATTCACACATGTGGGTCTTTGCGCCTGCGCAAGACTCCATTCGGATTCTACCAGAGCTATATAAGGGGGGGAAAGGAGGAAAAGTATAGTACAAAGCCCCACCCCCTCCCTATATATTCCTGGCTCTGGACCTTCCCTCCTCAGTCCATAACATAGCTAGAGCCAGGAACCCCTCCAGACCGGAGAGCGGGGAGGAAGGGCGGGTATATGTGAATTCACAGACATTCACTCTAAGAACTAAAGTTACAGGTAAGTAACCCACTCTTCTTCGAGATGTCTGTGAAACCACACATGTGGGTGACTAGCAAGCTGCTTGCCGGATGGAGGGTCCGTGTCTGGCATCCAATGTCTGTATTCACAGGGCCGAAGACAGGACCGTCCTGCCAAAGAAGGCATACCTAGCCATTCCTGTGTCCAGCCGATAGTGGTGGGCGACTGTGAGAGATTGAGACCAGTTAGCAGACTGAGCTGGCCTTGAAACGGAGAGGAAAACAGGTAGTAGACAATATCAATAGTCATGTCTATCTACTTTGAAGTCCTTTGGGGCGATACTGCAGTCCCCTCCCACGGGCCACCACAGGCTACCAAAAGCCTGCTGGACGATCGGAAGGGCGTAGTCCTGTCCAGGAAAAACAGCAACGCCCACCTAACATCCAGTGTGTGGAATGACTTTCCCGCGGCCGTGGATGGGATAGGGAAGAACACTGGCAGAGGCAATGGTTGTGATACATGGAAATCCAAGACAACCCTTGGTAAAAAGCCCAGTCCGGGTATAAAGTCCAGTCCGGGTATAAAGTGACTTTTAACGGGTGGATCTGAGCGTAACGCGATGAACTCAGATGCCCGTCTAGCAGACGTTATCGCCAGAAGAAAGGCAGCCTTGAGAATGACGAACTTGACGTCCACGGATGCCATGGGTACGAAAGGCGGGTATCGGAAATGGCGTAGCAGAAGATAAAGTGACCACTGTGTTGTTGGCCCTTTGGGGGCATAAAAGCTTATCATGCAGCCCCTTTAGAAATCGTTGACAGTTGGATCCCGGAACAAAAGTGAATGGACCGGGTGGTGTGGTTGATGGGTCACTATGGCAGCTAAGTCAACTGTGATTGAGGAATGAGATTGACCTTCCTAAGCCAGGTGCAACAAATAAGTGAGAACATCAGAAAATGAAAACTTAGGAACATTTTAACTTCCTTGCAAAATGAACAGTGTGTACTCATCAGCTCAATGCTTGGTAGTAGAAGGTTTCCTGTTCGTAGCTAGGACATCCACAATTACGGGATTATCCTCCAGGCGGTCAGGTGGAGCTTGTGTACATCCAGATGCAACACTTGGACGCCGCTTCAGTGGATCAGGTCCAGCACATTCAGTGGCCGGAGGAAGTCCGAGGCCAGAGTTTCGAGAATGGTTGCCGAGGCCACCATGGGGTGATGAAGATCACATCGAACCTCTCCCTTGTCACTTTGACTAGGGTGCAAGTAATGAGCAGGAACGGGGGAAAGAGATACACCAGGGTTCCCTGCCAGGTCAGCATGAACATGTATTGGGGTTCCACGCCCACCCTTGAGCAGTAGAGCGGGCACTTCTTATTGAGGGCTTATGCAAACGCATCCACTGATAGGGTCCCCCATCTGTGGCACAACCTGTTGAACTGATGCAATGTTGCTGTAGTTCCCACTCATGCATTGAGACCCCTGGCGACTGAGGTTGTGGTCCAGGGAATTGTCCAGACCTCGGGTATCGATTGCTATCGGAAAGATCCATTTAGCGATACACCAGTTCCAAAGGGCTGTTGACATTTAGAGTAGCCTTGTGGACCATGCTCGTTTACGCAGGCAGCTGCCGTAGCATTGTCTGTGGTCACCTGAACCACCTGATTTGAGAAGTGGGGGGCAAAAGCACGGTGCGACTTCCTCATTGCAAGAAGTTTGAGCAGGTTGACATGCTTCTCAGGAGACCAGACATCGTGGACTCGATGTGGTCCTCAGTGGCATCACCATCCGGCACGGCTCGCTTTCGAGATCACCTTTGCTGTAGTGGCCGGAGGTTGAAGGGGAAGACCTGAGGTGAAGTTGTGAATTTTGGACCACCACCGGAGTTGGAGAACTAGATCAGAGTGACTCGTAGTCTTTCTGACTAGTAGCGAAGATGTGGCTTACAGTTCTGGAGTAGCCATGCTTGTCAGCGACGCATGCAGAGATGTGCATATTTGAACACTGCAACCGTGGATGCCATGCAGCCCAGAAGCCTTTGAGCCATTAGGGCAGACACCGGGCATAGCGGATGGGATCATTGTACTAGATATCGGAGTTTGTGAGTTCTTGCTGCTGGCATGCATGCTCTCTCAGTGCGGGAACTCCACATTGCCCCTATATGAGACACCACCTGAGTTGGGCAGAGCATGAATTTTGGTAATTGATGTTGAGACCAAGTTTGTGCATAATACCGACGGTGAGACGAACGGTGTCCAGTTCCTGCACGTGACGGGGCTACGAGGAGCCAGTCGTCGATGTAGGAAAACACTGCCACCCCAAGAGAGCGGAGGTAGGCGGCCACAGGGACGAGACACTTCGTGAAAACGCGGGGTGCCGAGCCGAGGCCAAAGGGCAGAACCATGAATAGAAATGTATAGGAGCCAAGTGCAAAGCGAAGGTAGTGGCAATGGCTCGAATGGATTCAGATATGAAAGTAGGTGTCAGTGAGGTCAATGACAGCGAACTAATCTTTCTGTTCTATGAGTGGTAATATCCCCTGAAGGGTTACCATGCAGAAATTCTGCTTGGCAATAAATTTGTTCAAGCATCTGAGATCAAGGATGGTGGAAGGGTGAGGTTGCAGGGGTATGGGAGGGTACACGGAAGGTTGAACAAGTCAATTTTGATTCTTTTGTTTCCTGTCCCATGACTTGTCGCTTTGATGGTGGCAAAAGAAGTGCTTGTTACGAGTTAAAGAGGCCCTCCACATCAAAGGGAAGATCCTCAATCCTCCTGCATCATCAGTTAAGCACCCAGCGCGAAGCCATGAATAATGGCAGAGAACAACAGCCATTGCCATGCCCCTGGATGTGACACCCGTAGTATGACTTGAGGACCTAATCCTTTGGGCAGCCAGGAGAGAGCCCTCCTCCATAATTGCCTTATTCTGGGACCTAGGGTTCTGTCAGTGACACGAGTAAGAGTTCAACCTTGTCCCAAAGGTGTGCATGATATGCCCTCATCATCGTTAGATAGTTAGCAATATGTATAGATGAGGTGGAGGAGAAAAAGCAATGGCCAAGATGGTCCAATTTTGTCTTTGTTAGAAGCAGGTGTTGTAAATTTACGAGAACCAGACTTTCCAAGAGCCGTTTCTACTACAACAGAGCATGAGATAGGATTTTAGAGAAGGAATCCCGATTCATGGTCAAAGACCTTATAAAGTCCTTCTGTGCGCCGAGATGTCTTTTGCGAAGCAGAAGGTTTAGACCAGATGTCTTTTCCTAGATCAAGGAGGGATGGGAGCATACCCGCTGAAGTGGGGAAATCCTCATCCTCAGCAGCCTTTAGAATACTATGTCAGATCTAGGAGCTGGGGGCTATTGGAATTCAAGATCGATGGCTTGGGCCATCTGGAAACGAGTCCCGTGTAGGCTCTCGAATCCACAGGTGGTTGAGCAGACTGAGGATTAGTGGATCCAGATCCGGGTGTTGCTGGGATCGAGGAATCCGATTCACTTCCAGAGTCAGATGCTACTGCTGAGTGGGAGTGCACCGGGAAAAGTCCCCTCTCAGCATCTCCCGAGGCCACGGGATTGTGAATGCTCACTACCGATGGAGCAAGGGAGTCTGCATGCCTCAAACTCAGAGCCCTTGTGGATCCATGGAGGGAATCCACCCTTTGGCTTCTAGCCGCCTCGCACAGCTTAAGGGTACTCCTCGACATTTGTGGACAAGGGTCCCTTTGGGTACCATCACAGGTCATAGCTGCAGAGCCCTTCTGGATCCATGGAGGGAATCCACACTTGGGCTTCTAGCCACCTCGCACGGCTTAAGGGTACTCCTCGACACTCGCTGACGAGGGTCCCTTTGGATACCATCACAGGCCATAGCTGCAGAGCCCTTCTGGATCCATGGAGGGAATCCACACTTGGGCTTCTAGATGCCTCGCACGGCTTAAGGGTACTCCTCGACACTCGCTGACGAGGGTCCCTTTGGATACCATCACAGGCCATAGCTGCAGAGCCCTTCTGGATCCATGGAGGGAATCCACACTTGGGCTTCTAGTCGCCTCGCATGGCTTAAGGGTACTCCTTGACACTCGCTAACAAGGGTCCCTTTAGATACCATCACAGGCCATAGCTGCAGAGCCCTTCTGGATCCATGGAGGGAATCCACACTTGGGCTACTAGATGCCTCGCACGGCTTAAGGGTACTCCTCGACACTTGCTGACAAGGGTCCCTTTGGATACCATCACAGGCCATAGCTGCAGAGCCCTTCTGGATCCATGGAGGGAATCCACACTTGGGCTTCTAGCCGCCTCGCACTGCTTAAGGGTACTCCTTGACACTCGCTGACAAGGGTCCCTTTGGATACCATCAGAGGCCATATCTGCAGAGCCCTTCTGGATCCATTGAGGGAATCCACACTTGGGCTTCTAGACGCCTCGCACAGCTTAAGGGTACTACTCGACACTCGCTGACGAGGGTCCCTTTGGATACCATCACAGGCCATAGCTGCAGAGCCCTTCTGGATCCATGGAGGGAATCCACACTTGGGCTTCTAGTCGCCTCGCATGGCTTAAGGGTACTCCTCGACACTCGCTAACAAGGGTCCCTTTGGATACCATCACAGGCCATAGCTGCAGAGCCCTTCTGGATCCATGGAGGGAATTTACACTTGGGCTTCTAGCCGCCTCGCACGGCTTAAGGGTACTCCTCGACACTCGCTGACAAGGGTCCCTTTGGATACCATCACAGGCCATAGCTGCAGAGCCCTTCTGGGGCCATGGAGGGAATCCACACTTGGGCTTCTAGACGCCTCGCACGGCTTAAGGGTACTCCTCGACACTTGCTGACAAGGGTCCCTTTGGATACCATCACAGGCCATAGCTGCAGAGCCCTTCTGGATCCATGGAGGGAATCCACACTTGGGCTTCTAGCCGCCTCGCACGGCTTAAGGGTACTCCTTGACACTCGCTGACGAGGGTCCCTTTGGATACCATCAGAGGCCATATCTGCAGAGCCCTTCTGGATCCATTGAGGGAATCCACACTTGGGCTTCTAGCCGCCTCACGCGGCTGGTCGTAGTTACCTCAGGTTTGTGGCTACGTCCTTCCATAGCAAAGTGGTCTTGGAGATGAGGGTCAGATGACGAGTACCCATGTGGCCTGGGGGAGATCCAAGGCATCCCCTCGTAATAATGGCCATTATAGTCCATGCAAGCCCACCCGCCCCCTCACGAGGTGGGGGGAGGAGGACAGAAAAAAATGTTGCTGTTTTAAACTGCTAAAACAGAGGCAGGTGACTATAGCTTAAAGCAACAGGTACAAGATCATATTCTTGTATGTGTGTGAAATATTTCATTTTAATTTGTTCTGAATTTCCTGCTCCTTCTGATCTGCCATTCTAGCACTCTCTTGCCCGAACCATGACCAGATAAAAAGTCTTCTATCTCCTAAATTGGATACTTTATCAAAACTTTATCCTTTGCCTTGGTCCTCAACACTTGTTTCCCCCATCTAAAAGAGACAGCTTTATTTCAGTTATTCTGCTCAGCCTCTTTTACATTTCTGGTCAATTCTGCAGAAAGGCAGAGCGAAGCACTGTTGGCTGGGAGCAAGTTGTCTAGGATATAAGAGGCAGTTTGGATCTGCAACATTTGCTGCTGCTTCCCGGACAATGGAAGACCTGATCTCAACATCTTTCTCTGTTTTTATCTTATCCCCCACCTTTATTCCTTCACCTCTTCTATTTCCTTTCCTAATCTTTTCCATAAACCCATTCTTGCTGACTATGAGCCTGTGAATCCACATAACTGGGCTTGTACCTCTCTCTATCTTTATCTCCTCTCTCATTCTCTCCCCCCCCCCCTTGCTCTCCCATTCAGAGCATCTTCCACTCTTTGTCTGAGCAGCTACCGATGCCGACTGCTTCGGGCTGTGGATCCAGAGGTAGGAGAAGATCTTTTTTGTGCTGTGCGTGGTCTTATTTCATTCTGTGCATCTCAAAAATCTACAGAAGTAGGTTCTCAAAAAGAGGACACAAAGGTAGGGAGGAGGGAGGCAAGCTCTTCAGCTGCCTATGAGCTCAAGGGCGTTTCGCTTCCTTCCCAGCAGGTTTTCCACTGCCAGGAACCTTGCCCAGATCTACCCGATGTCTGCCGCAGGGAAGGAGCCAGTCGACGGTAGCGAGTCTTGGCTGCTCTGTTGCCGTGGAATCGATGCCACGATGCAGTCCGGCCATGTGCGGTCAAGCTGCCGTTGCATCACCTTGCGCTCGAGATGTCTATGTGGATGCGAGTGAGTCCTTGGGCTGGGCAAAGTTTTCTCTGTCCTTTGTCACATCGGATGCCATACTCATGCTGTAGCTTAGTTCAATACTTTTTAAAATTTTGTTTTATTCCTTTGCCTCCCTCTTTGGACAACACAAGAGCATGCATGTTAGGTTACCCAGTTTCCTGTGCTCTAGTTGCAGTGAGTATTGCAGCATTATGCCACTGGGTCATGAAAAAGGTGTAGATCTGGGTGGCTGTTTCTGCCAGGGTTAGTATTTTTATCTGAAACTCATGGTTACTTTTTTCAGATCCTCTTGTTAGCAGTCTTAAAACCATGTCCAGCAAATGTACATCTTTCTTCTCTCTCTCTCTCTTCAACCCTCTCCCTCTCCTAATTTGCCATGAAGTTCCTCTTGTTTTTCCCCTGCTGACACAGCTTGATCTCCTACTAATTGATGCTCTTTTCAGGCTCCAATCATATACCGTTAATTCATTCTGGGAGCTGGTTACAAACAAGGGTGCTTGGACTGGGGATATCTGGCATTAACTCCTCGCTATGGGAACAATCTACTCATTGTCTGTGACTTTCCTGTATCCAAAAGACTTCCAACATTACGCACTCCCAGACTGGAAGTATCTCTAATATGTTTCCTTATTTTTTAATCATTGCTACATGAAGCTGAGCAGAAGGAAACATGTGAGTTGGTTTGCAGTGGTGAGCTGGGAAGTTCTCCCAGGGAGTGGTAGGGGATGAGATGCAATAAGAAATTATATGCAAAGACTTTTTCTCTTTCTTTCTTTACACCTCCTACTCAGTGAAGGCTCATAGTCAGCATGGGATTCAGGAGACTGAAATCTTGCAATAAAAAAGTTATAGAATCTATTTCCTTGAGATGTGGCAATTGCTCTTGTTTGTATGGTATTTTGTTTGAATCTCTCTTTCAGTACTGGAAAGATGGTGTGATATTAGCTACATCAGGTGAAGAAAAGCCTCCATATTCTTGAAATTCTGGGGGAGTTAAATGTGGGATGGAGTTCTCTTTCTGCCCTGCTTTAGTGGCATCTGCAGGCATTAGGAAACAGCTAGAGGTACCACTACAGATGTGATTATATTCAAATCTTGTTTCATCTGATCTAGAAGCTTGCTATGTGGTCTTGGCAAAGCCATGCTCTCTTAGACTGAGGGGGCTTGCCTGCAAGTTAAGGTGATGCTGTTCTACTCCGTAGGGCTGTTGAGATTATGATTGAGTATCACTTTGGTAGTTCTACAGGTATGTTATTGGTGTGAATATTAGAGATTTCATAACGTTGCTCTTCACTGGTAATACTTTTTTGTTGTTGTTCAGTTGTTCGATTCCGACCCTTTGCGACCCTATGGACCATTGTCCTTCAGGCACTTCTGTCCTCCACTATACTCCTCAGCCCTCCCAGTTCTGTGCCCATTGTGTCTGCAATACCATCTAGCCATCGCATCTTTGGACGCCTCCTTCTTTTGTCCTCCACTTTTCCCAACATCAAGGAATCCTCCCTTCTCATTTGATGTCCAAAGTACTTCATATTCATCTTTACTATTTGACCTTCTAATGAGCAGTCCGGGTTTCTTTTCTTCTAAGTTTAACCTATTTGTTCTCCTCGCTGTCCAGGGTACTCTCAAAACTCTCCTCCAACACCACATTTCAAAGGCGTCTATTCTTCTGCGCTCAGCTTTCCTAACGGTCCAGCTCTCACAACCATACATTACCACCTGGAATACCATTGCTTTGACTATGCGAATTTTTGTTTGCAATGTGATGTCTCTGCTTTTCACTATGTTCTCCAGGTTTCTCATAGCTTGTCTCCCAAGAATCAGTCGCCTTTTTATTTTATGGCTGCAATCCCCATCTGCAGTGATCTTTGATCCTAAGAATGTAAGATCTGTCACTGCTTCTACTTCTTCCCCATCTATTTTCCAGGAATTGATTGGGCCTGTTGCCATTATCTTGGTTTTCTAGATATTGAGTCCCAAGGCAGCTTTTGCACTCTCCTCCTTCAGCCCAATCAAGAGATTCTTTAGGTCTTCCTCACTTTCTGCCATTAGGGTGGTATCGTCTGCATATCTCAGATTGTTGATGTTTCTCCCAGTAATTTTAATCTGGTATTCCTTTATTTTCTCCATGATTCAATGTATGTTGGCAATGTGGTCTCTAGTCCCCCTGCCTCTTCTGAAACCAGCCTGCACCTCTGGAAATTCTCTCTCCACACGCTTCTGAAGTCTACTCTGTATTATCTTGAGCATCACCTTGCTGGCGTGTGGAATGAGCGCAATTGTTCGATAATTTGAACATTCTTTGGCATTGCCCTTTTTTGGGATTGGAATGTATACTGATCTTTTCCAATCCTGTGGCCACTGTTTTGTTTTCCAAATCTGCTGGAAAATTGAATGCAGTAATTTTACTCCATCATCTTTTAGCACTTTGAAAAATTCAACTGGGATACCATCATCTCCACCAGCTTTGTTATTTGTAGTGCTCTTTAGGGCCTTTATGACTTCGCTCTCCAGGATGTCTGGTTCAAGTTCAATTTCCTCATCATTGTGATTATCAGGAGTGTTGAGGTCCTTTTTGTAGAGTTCGTCTGTCTATTCTTGTCATCTTTTCTTAATCTCCTGCATCAGCTAACTCCTTTCCGTCTTTGTCCCTTATCGTGGTCATTTTTGCTTTAAATGTTCCCTTGATTTCCCCAATTTTTTTGAAAAGATCTCTAGTCCTGCCTCTTTTGTTGTTTTCCTCCATTTCTTTGCACTATTCTTCTAGGTAGTTTTCCTTATCTCTCCTTGCATTTCTTTGAAATTCTGTGTTCAAATGATTGTATTTTTTCCTTTCTCCTTTGACTTTTGCGTTCCTTCTTTCCTCTGCTATTTTAAGAGCCTCATCAGACAACCACTTTGCTTTCTTACGCTTCTTTTCTTTTGGTAAGGTTTTCTTTGCTGCTTCCTGCATGATGTTCCGCTTCTCTGTCCATAATTCTTCTGGCACTCTGTCTATTGAGTCTAAGCCATTAAATCTGTTCATCACCTCCACCGTCTATTCTTTAAGGATGTTGTCTAGGTGATATCTGTCTGGTCTACTAGTTTTCTCTATTTTCTTTAGTCTAAGCCTGAATTTTGCAACCAGTAGGTTGTGATCTGAGCCACAGTCTGCTCCAGATCTTGTTTTTGCGGACTGTATGGAGGTTCTCCATCTTTGGCTGCAGAGTATGTAGTCAATCTGGTTTCGGTGTTGGCCATCTGGTGATGTCCATGTGTAATGTCGCCTCTTGTGTTGCTGGAAGAGAGTGTTTGCTATGACCAGTGTGTTCTCTTGGTAGAACTCTATCAATCTTTGCCCTGCTTCATTCTGTGTACCAAGATCAAACTTGCCTGTTATTCCCTCCACTTTTTGATTTCCTACTTTGGCATTCCAATCTCCTAAGATAATTTGGACATCATTTCTTGGTGTCTTTTCTATGAGGTGTTGTAGGTCCTCATAGAACTGGTCCACTGTGGCTTCATCTGCACCAGTGCTTGGTGCGTATATTTGGATCAATCACAGTGACATTGAAAGGTTTGCCTTGCATTCTGACTGACATCAACCTGTCTTTTTTGAGATTGTTACTGCTTTTCTCACTCTTTTGTTCACAAGTATGGCTACTCCATTTCTTCTAAGGTTTTCTTGTCCACAGTAGTAGATATGATGGTTTCCAGAGCTGAATTCGCCCATTTCTGTCCATTTTAGCTCACTGATTCCCAAGATGTCAATGCTTATTCTTTCCATCTCATTTTAACCACTTCCAGTTTACCTTGATTCATAGATCTCACATTCCATGTCCCTGTACAGTATTGTTCTTTGCAGCACTGTATTTCTCCTCCCCCTTTCCTGTCCCTCCCCTTCCTCCACTCTGTTGTGCTAAGCATCCTGTATCATCTAGACTGTTCTTTTGTTTTGGTCAGTAGGGTTCCCTTGGCAAGCTTTTTTAGCATGATGATTTAGCAAATATGCTAGATTGTAACTTTTTCATGGTGCATGTGGATGATGAGAATTGTAACGTGGCATGTCTGGATGATGCTGGGCTAGGGAAGGCTAAACAAAGATTCCAATCCAACTGGCGAACCATAAAAGGATGTGCCTTTTCATATGATGGAGACTGTGTTTAGGGGACTCACTGATGAGGCCACAGTCTTGGTTTCAGCTTGAAAGATGATTAGACAATGCAAGTGATCAAAGAGCTATCAATAACTATGGGCATGGTAATAGGTAGATGGAATTTCCAGGTCCAGGTGCAATCTATCAATATCAGATGCTGGGAGATCACTGTAGGAGAGATCTTCTGCCTTAGTCCTCATTTGTGGGCTTCCTGGAGGCATCTAGAAGGTCATCACCAGCAACAGGATGCTAGGCAAGGAGGATTCATTTTGTGTTCTTATGGATTATCTTTGACAAGCTTTCTGGGAAGGAAAAATCAGTTTTCAATTTGTGTCAGCCATAGGTCCACCATTGTTGTCAAGGGCGAGTACCATAAATAATTATTAACTCCAGCCCAGTGTGCATGTTTGTATATGTCCTGGAGGTCAAATGGTCACTCCCATACAGTGAGTGACCTCTGGACTGAGAATATCTTGTAAACCTCAAAATGGATGAATTCTTTGCTTGCCTTCTTTTGACCCATCATCCAGTTCAGGACTCTCAGCAGTGACTATGGCCTCTTCTTTTCCAAGGCTTCTGGGGGAGGTGGTCCTTTCCCTTAGATATGTCTGGACAGACCAGGGATTGTACCTGAAAACTTCTGTGTACAATGCAGGTTCCCTTTTACAATGCAGGTTCCCTTTTCCAACATGCTGCTGCTTTACAAGTGTATCTTAAAATAAGTTGAACTGTAATGTGTAGACTGGCAAATGATTTGAGAACTCTTATGGATTGGTATTTTGTTGCAGTGGTTAGAACAGTTCATAGGCCCAGATCTCCCATTCAGGATTTTCACAATTCATCAATGGCAATATTTGGCAGGTTAAGCCGTTGAACGTGAATGGGTCCTCCTCCTCCTCCTTCCAGTTAGGCTTGTAGTAATCCTGATTTTCTCTTTGAAGACATGCTCTGTGTGTGTAAATCAAGTTATGCATGGCCAAGCATTCCCGTGCTGACGTGCTTGCTCATTATGTTTGTGATCTGTCCCTCGTTGTGTTACCTTGTTCTTTGCATTGAAGCATGCATTCAAATCCCCTTTGTATGCAGGTGCATATAGTCTTCCAGATGGAAGAGGTTTGGGGTTACAACTTTCAGCACTCCCAACCAGGTATGTGAGTTCAAGTCTAAGATAACGGATTACCTATGTGTTGTAGGAGAACTGCTGGCTCCAAGTAGATCTTTGCCAAGTATACACCTGATAAGAATTTTTCATTCCAGCTTCTTATGCAATATTGTTCTTTAGAGCATCGGACTTAACTTTCACTGTCAGACACATCCACAGCTAAGCACCCTTTTGGCTTTGGCAAACTCACTTTCTAGAACTACTTGTGTTTGCCCCCTGCTCTTCCCCAGTAGCATATATAGGACACCTTCTGACCTGATACTGTCCATGGGGCTTTCTTGGCAAGGACACTGTAGTGGGTTGTCAGTTCCTCCTCCATTAGATTGCGTTTAGTCCGAAGTTGGTTTGCAAAAGATAAAAAGAAGTGCTTCTTTACAGGACGCTAGTTGCACTGTGGAATTCATTGCCACAGGAAATTGTGAGAAAGTTTTCATCAGTTTTAATGACTTTAAAAGAAAGCTGAACAATTTCTAGAAGAATAAACCCTTCTCTGGTGATGTAGCTATATACTTTCAGGTTCCGATGCAGCATGCCTCTGAATATCTTGTTGTGTTGGAATAACAACTGGGGAGATTTATTCTCCTCTTGTCCTGCTTTGGGGTTGGCCAGAGATATAGGGTGTTGGTTGTTGTGGGAAAGAGAATCCTCAACCAAACAGGTGAATCTTTGGTCTGAGCCTGCAGGTTTAACCTTGTTTTTCAATGTGGTGGTTCTTTTCTTCCTCTTTTACCCCATTGGGTGTCAAAGGAGTTCTTCTGTACATTTGTATCCTGTCTTTCCCCAATGAGTTCAAAGTATATAATCATACAATGACTCACTTTCTCTGTATTTCATTCTTCACAACTGTGTCAGGTACTGTAGGTTGACTAAGAGGAAGTGCCTGGCACACGGTCTCACAGTAAGTTTTATGGCTCAGTGAGCACTAGGAACTTGGATCAGCACAGTCTAACTGTAGGATATAGGCTATCGGTTTAGACATAGGCAGGTGAAACTTATGTTTTTGAACCTGAATCCAAACCTGTTGGTTCCACATCCAACTTTCCCCACTCCCATGTTGTTACTCTCTTTATATTTGTGCCAGCAGACAGTTTCAGCAGTAGTGGTTTCCAGCAAAAGTATTTGCAAGGACATCCCGTGATGTTCTGGTTTGATAAACCCTGTTTGCATATTTTCCCTCTGTTGTAAAAAGGGAGTTGCCAACTATGCATGTTGTAGAGGCTAAAGTGCAGCTTGGGTGCCTCTGTAACAGAACAGAAATGAATTAATGTAGCTTTATTGTAAGATGTGCTTTTGTGTGTATGTGTGTGGTACTATTTTATAGTGGTTACTTAACGCTTACATTTTTCCACGGCAAACATCCTTTCTTTCCGGACTCAAATTCTGAGTCCTGTTTGGGGCTTGCTTAGTTCAGCTCATAGTCTTGCTCCAAATGGTACAATGGGCTCAAGTACATGTATGCACCCATTCAGTCTTCTTCCTTGGCTGCTTGATATGCTGGTGTTACACAAGTCCTGTGCTTGAGCCAGGAAGCTTCAGTGCCGCTTAGGAATGGGTGGAAACAGATGCTCAAGCATCACACATGCAGGTTGAATTTTATTTCCTTTTCCAGTGCCTCTTGCCCTGAGATTTGTCTAAGCATAGTAGTCCTCTAAGACTTCAGCGGTTGTCTTTATGCCAGGCCACCCTAGTCGCCAGCATTGTTTTCCAACTTTCCTCTCAACCAAGCAACCTGCACCTTCCTCTGTAACCGCAAAGATTCTCCATCTCATAGGGGGGGGGGGCAAAGTCTTCAGTCTAGACATTTTTGAGACTCTTCAAAGAAAAATGATGAAAACCACTCAATGAGCATTAACAGGGCAAGGCAGCTTTAGGGTGATGTGGCTGTATTTTGTGGCTAAAGAAGCAAAGACTTGTGTGCAACCTCTTGAAGAGTTCTATTTAGCATAAACCATTGTGGATTGAAGCTCATTTCCTCAGGCATATATTTTTTCCATGATGAAAAGCTGCTTATCTGTACTGTGATACTGTCATTGGATCAAACGTATGGCCTTTGGCTTTTCAGTTCACTGTCTTTTCTCTTAATCTATGTTCTTCTCCCTTTGCAGGATCCTTTAAGACTCCAGACCTGTGGGAAATGGACCGCCACGTAAATGGCACTACGGCCGAGAAGCATAGCCCTATAGACTATGGGGTCCAGATCAGATTCATTAATGACCTGCAGGAACCCAGCAAACCACAAAAGTCGCGCTCCAAGGCCTCTAAGCCAGGCTCTTATGGGGTGGCAGTGCGAGTCCAAGGCATTGACGGACAGCCCTTTGTGGTCCTCAACAGTGGCGAGAAAGGTGGTGACTCTTTTGGGGTGCAGATCAAAGGCGAGAGCAAGTATGGGGTGCCATCCCGGAATCAGCCACCTGAAGAGACTTTTCTGAGCTCTGCACGATCATCATCCAAGGATGCCTCTGGCTCCATCAGTTCAGATTCTGACCTTCCAGAGAATCCATATGGGATGAAGAACTCTTTATATAGCTCCCAATACAGCACGTCAGATGAAGAGCAAGCCCCAAAGCAGGGGATCCCGAAATCAGACTCTTTGGACGGAGGTCGCTCATCATGGACCAATATTGCTTCTCCTGCTCAGAGTGGCTATCGGACGCTTCCCCAAAAAAAGGCTTCGGGGGAACAGTTGCGGCGGACTCAGTCTTATGGCTCCTTGCTCAGCACTGAGCTGGATGAGTCCCAAGAAACCAGCCCCACCAGGACTCAACTGGCAAATGTTCCTCAGGCTCCACCTTCAGGAGCCACAGCAAGGAGCAGTAGCATGATGAATCTTGCTGGCCAAAGATTGAGCCCTCGAGAGGATGCTGGCAACAACATCATCTCTGGTTTGAAGCCTGTCCCTAAGTTCTCACCCCTAAGCACAGCCTCAGCTGAGTTAGACCAGGTGACGAATATGGGCGACGGTGACATTGATACAAAGCCTTTGTCCTCTGTGGACTCATTGATCAACAAGTTTGATGGGAAAGCCCAACAGAAGGTCAGATCTGCCCGGAGAAGTCGCATCTCACTAGAGACCCGGAAGCGCTCACAGAGTCTTGATGGGAGGTCGGTGTATCCTGACACAGTTGACGGCCGAGAACTGGAGAACAAAGAGCTCCAGGAGATTTTTGGAGAAGGAGCAAAAACCTTAGCAGCGAAGCAGCCCTCCTCGGCCAACCCCCTGGGAAGCCGGAGCCTCCCCAGAGGCACTGGGCCACAGCTAAAAGAAAGCGTACTGGATAAATCAAAACTGACCCGGGACTGGATCAACAAGAACCTGGAGGGGCAGGGAGTGGGAAAGCAGCCTGAAAAAGTACAGTCAGACCTGCAGGTAATTCCCCTTAATGTCCCATGACCAGGTTAATGTAGACTTCTCCATGTTATTCCTTTTTTCTCTGTATCCCAGAGTTATGCAAAATTGGGATGCAAGATGCCAACTGAGGTGAGTTTTACTCCTGATAATCAGTTTTTACTGTAAAGACTGCAGTTGTAATTAACTAGATTAATCAGGGTTTTAAAAAGAAATATCTATGCAAAGGTGTACATATATTTACATGTACTGTGCATAAGTATGAATGTCTTGCTTTTGAACTGTTAGGTTGGCAAGAGCTAGGACAGAGACAGGGGCTCACTCCTTCATGCAGTACCCAGGAATCGAACTCCTGCCTTCCAGTCAGCAAGTTCAGCATCTTAACCACTTGAGCCACCGCAGTCCCCTTACTTAAATTAAGCTGTCTGTTATTCAGTTATTGGCTTTTTTTATTGGCGGGCGGCTTATTTCCAGTCAGTTTTGTGATGGGATAAATGGCACGGCAAATCTGCCATGCTGCTTGTAAACAGGGTTGTTGAACCAACAGCTTGTCTGCTCCTGTTTCACCTAGCAATTTGTCATATCCCTCTTTGCCACCAGATTACACTGTCCTATAAGATGTCAACAGTATACTCAAAAATTGGGGTGGGATAAGGGAGAGAGCTATCAGAGCTAGAGCAGAACAACTTAATCTCAAAGTGAATGAGATTGCAGGAATTACCAGTACCCTCCTGGCATGGTAACAATGACACTTTAAAGGTTTGTGTTGGACTAAGCATCATCCCAAGCAGCCACTTCCTAGCAAGAGGAGGAAAGGCTTACAAACTATGGAAGACATTTTAGTTCTTCAGTCACATTTTCGTACAGAATACTGAGGACTGCAGTATAGATACCATATTTTGTGACACTCTCATCTGCAGAATTACAAGCAATACCCTCAAGTTTCAGTCACTGCCATGGCCTTTTTAAAAAAAAAAACAAATTGGCTGGGCAAAGACTATCCGAGCAAATCTAGTACATTTAGCAATTGGGGTACTTTTTTTTGTCCAAGCCAATATAATGTATTGGATCAATCAATCAATTTCATGCTGCTTGCCTGTGCAAGAATCATACGTATTCTCTGGGAAAATATACGGCACATATGCTCATTTTATTAACCCTAGTAAAGGTAAAGGTTTCCCTTGCTCGAAAGCCAGCCGTATCCGACTTTAGGGTTCACTGCTCATCTCTGTTTCAAAGCCAAAGAGCCAGCGCTGTCTGCTTCTGTAGACATTTCCGTGGTCATGAGGCAGGCATGGAGCACTGTTACCTTCCCACCGAAGTGGTCCCTATTTATCTACTTGCAATTTCTTGCTTTCGAACTGCTAGGTTGGCAGGAGCTGGGACAAAGACGGGAGCTCATTCTGTCCTGCAATACTCGGGAATTGAACTACTGACCTCCTGCCTCCCAGTCAGCGTCTTATCCTAATTATGGTACTAATGCTACAATTAATTAGAACTATCTTGAGATTAGAAAATATCCCAGAATCCACTCAGTGAAAATTCTTTCAAATCAAGTAAACATCCTGACTCTTTGCCCCTTTTGCCTAGTCTCCTCTTGAGGTTGGGAATGTTACTTTTTTGGACTACAGTTCCCAGTTTTCTCCGATCTTTGAACTGGGCATTTGAACTGGACTAAGCTATGGTTGACCTTTAGGTTTTTCCTTACA
Organism: Bradypodion pumilum; assembly: GCA_035047305.1. Lineage (NCBI taxonomy): Eukaryota > Metazoa > Chordata > Lepidosauria > Squamata > Chamaeleonidae > Bradypodion > Bradypodion pumilum. The sequence goes on from JAWDJD010000018.1 coordinate 5,004,701, forward strand.
GCTCAAGTCAACTCCGGACCTTTTGAAAGACCAGCAAGAGGTGTCTCAGCCTGGAAGCAGAGAGTATATGAAGGAGTTGATCTACAGTATCCTGAAGGATGGGTGAGTACTGAGACATTAAAAAACTACCCCTTTTGTAGATTTTCGCTTGCTATGATTAACGCATCTCATTGGAAACTGGTTTCAAAGGTAGACAATTTGTACCTTTTAAAGATTTCTGTGGTCTGCGATTGAAAACGTGTTTCAAAAAGTTCCAATGTTTAAAGACCATAGACAGAACCATGCTGAGTTCTACCCAATAACTTGGGAGTCCTTACACAGGAAACTTTTGGTCCTTGGGCTTGTATGGCCTTCAGCGATTTACTATCCAGTCAGCAGACATCTCCCACGGTGTCCATAAATCAGCAGCAGAAGATAAGGTCTACAAAGGCATTTAAAGTTTAAGTACGCTGCAGAGAGTTAAGCTGCCTCTTGCAGGCCTGAAAGCTGTTGTAGAGATTTAAGCTGTGCATTGTAAACCTGAAAATATTTGTACTTGAACTTTACTCGTGAGTGGACTTCCAACTGTGTCCATTCTTTTCTTGGCTTCACTTCATGCCTCTAATCCTGCCGATTGCTGGAATGAAGGCCACAAAATGAGTCTCTAGTCCACCTTCCTACAATGTCTCTAGAATAGGGGTTCCAAATTTTTTCAAATCAGGGGCCAGATCATGCTCTCTCAGTCAGCTTTGAGGGCCGGACAGCCATTTTGCCCTGCCTGCACAATGGGGTGGCCATTTTGTCCCAACAGCTTTAAAGGGGTGGCCATTTTATTTCTTGAATGCCCTTGGATGGGTGGGGGCCATAGGAAATGGCACCATGGGCCAGATCTGGCCCATGGGACCTAAGTTGGGAATCCCTGCTCTAGAAGACCAGCAGACATGACATAGGGTAAAAAGTCCTATCCGGCTGGTCTGCCCTCAGCAACTAGTATTAAAGGACAAACTGGTATTGCATATGGACGGTCCTTTACTTTTCAATATGATACTTTCTTCTTCGTCCATCAATCCTTCTGATCTCCTTTTATCCAAAAAAATCAAGTTCCTGTGGCCACAAATGGGAATACTGACTGAATATAATTGCAGCAGAATTGTACTGCCTGGCTAATCTTGACTCTTTAAAAATGCCATTTGACATTTAAAATCATATGGTAATCAGAGACTTTGAAATGTGTTGGCAAACTGATCAGCCATTCTAGATAAACATCCTAAGTAGTTGATTCTAAGCTGGGTAAGCTGATCTGTTTTCTCACCTTTCAGAAACATGGAAAGTGATGCCGTACTGAAGAGGAAAACCAACCTTATAGTTGAGAAAACCCAAGTACTCTCTGTGAGTCCTGTAATGAGTAGTGCAACATATTTGAAATCTATTTGATATTTTTCTCCCTCTTAGAGAAAGTCTTGTTCAGAACTCTTGTGTCTGCTTCAGAACAATGTGGTACCTCCTTTAATTTGGTCTGGCTGCTGATATTCCAGTGCTTCTCTTGAGAGCAATGAGGCTTAGAAACCGATTCTTTCCCTAGAGTCTAGAAGATTGCATTTTTCCTCTAGTGGCAATGGTGGATTTATTTACTATGTTATTGAGGAGTTGCAGGAGAGTTCATGTGCGGATTTATGGGAGGGATAAGGATCAGAGTGGAAACGTTTTCAAACAGCTTTAATTTTCCTCAGTACTAATTTACTATGCAAGCACTGCAGGAGCATCATTGCAGCTAGCAATTTCTTCTGCTCATAGGGACTTATGCTATATTACAGTAAGACCCTAAAAGTGTGAAAACAAAGTGCCACTACAATTTGTGTGTGTTTCACCTTCACTCGTCATCATTTGCGCAGAAAGGCACTTTTAAAAGTGCTGTAGTTGACATCTTGGGGACAAAACCCAGCCATGGCAATCAGTTGGCAGCAAGCTATTTTGAAACCCCAGCATATTCAGTCTCCGCATAAAACTGAACAGGGTCTCATATTTTCAAGAAACCCAAATGCTTTTCCTACACTTCTACATTCCTTTCTGCTGCTTACAGCAGTTCTTAAAAAGAGTGTTTCCAATGCCTTTTTGTGTGTGCTTTCTTGCCCGTCTTCCCCCTCTGATCCTTTTAGGCAGAGATGACAGGAATCTCTCTGTTGTTATCAACTGAAACTGGTGTTTTGTGGAAGTTGGCTGTTGATGGCCCTCTGTATGAAGGGACTCTGTAGGCTGGTGTAAGTAGGGTGCTTATGTGAGCTAAAATCTCACAGAGTAAAACATGCCTCCCTTGTTAAAATTAGTACAAGTAGAAGCTAAAATCTGGATATGTGAAGTGTGAAGGAGTGGAGTTGAGAGAGAGAAAAGGCAACTCCTGTTTTAGCTTCGGTGTTCTAATTTTTGCCCTTAGGGATCTTACCACTTTCTTAATCCTAATCCTTTAAGAAGGACCTACTAAACTTTATAGCAGGGGTGCCCAAACTACAGCCGGTGGGCCGGATCTGGCCCCGACAGCAATTCATCTGGCCCACACTACCCTCGTCACTTCCAGAAGCAAAATATGCTTTACTTCTGCTTCCGGGATCGCTGACGGCGGCATGGACTGGATCCAGCCCACGGGCCATAGTTTGGGCACCTCTGCTTTAAAGCAAAAGCACTTTCGACCTAGCAACTTGGCTCCAATGCTGTCTGCACAAAGAAAGTTGGGTTTCACTTACCAGTGTATAGTTTGTGAATACACACTATTAGGTTATGCGCCTGCGCAGAACATCGATCAGAGGCTTTAAAGCTGATTGGTTAAAAGTTTTGGCGGTAAGACATCCCACCGTACCGCTCACCCTTAGGCGCCAGTTCGTCATTTTACCTCAGTTCCATACTTAAGCCAAGCACAGGATAAACCAAATGATCTCATCCGTGCTGCTCAAGAGGGGAGGCAAGGTGGGTAGTGTGTATTCACAAACTATATACTCGAAGAACGAAAGTTATCACTGGTATACTTTCTCCTTCGTATAGTTTGTGAATCCCCACTATTGGGAGATTAGCAAGCTCACACTTACTTGGTAGGTGGGCAGTCGGATGAGATGAGTCCATGGTGAAGATGTCAGTCAGGATCCTCAAGGAAGAGGCGCCTGGAGCCCTCTGGCAAGGACGGCATGACCAAGTCTGGCATCCGCAGTGGCTCTGGTGTCCATCCTGTAGTGCTGGACAAATGATGAAGGTCTGGGCCAGGTGGCAGCCTTACAAATATCCTCAAGAGGGGTGCCCTCCAAAAAGGCAGTGGAGGTAGCAACCGCCCTGGTGGAATGCACCCTGACATGTGGCGGAGGTGGCAACGAGGCAGACTCGTAGGCCAGGTAGATGGTTAATGTAATCCATTTGGAGAACCTCTGGGAAGAGATGGGTTCACCTTTGGACTTTCCCCCATAGGCAACAAACAGACGCTGTGACTTACAGAACTCACGTGTCCTGCTGGTGTAAAACAATAAAGCTCGTTTCACATCCAGCGTGTGCTAAGTCCTTTCTTGGGCATTGCTGGGGTTTTGAAAGAAAGTTGGTAAGGATATAGTCTGCGCCATGTGGAATTGGGAGACTATCTTTGGTAAGAAGGTGATGTCGGCATGGAGCACCACGCAGTCATTGTAAAATTTGAGAAACGGGTCATCAGCCCGTAAAGCAACCAGCTCACCAGCTAGTTGAGCAGACGTGATGGTAGCAAGAAACGCCATCTTCCAGGTGAGACGAATGTCTGCGGAGGCCATCAGCCAGATGGACCCGTATGGAGGTGATGCTGAGACCTGACTCTGCCAAATGGAGGAGGTATGCCATGATGTGTTGAAGACCAACGTTGAGTGGAGGCACCTGTTACCAACGTTGAGTGGAGGCACCTGTTGGGTATCCAGGATGGCATGGAATCGCTTGTACTTGGAGGCATAAGATTTCCTCGTAGAGGGACGCCTTGCTAGTTCCAAGATCCTGGACAATCTGGGATTATCCTCCACACGGTAAGGTGGAGGCTGGGCAAGTCCAAGTGGTGAAGTTGTGCTTTCTCCATTTGGAGAAGAGTCGGAGAGTCTGGCAGCGTGCGAGACTGCAACGAAATGTGCAACAGAAGTGGATACCAGGGTTGACAAGGCCATGCCGGAGCGGTGAGAATCGCGTTCGCCCGTTGCTGGTACATCCTGGTGAAAACCTTCTGAACCAGAGGAAATGGTGGAAAGGCGTAAAGATAGTCCTGGTCCCACCGTTTCATGAAGGCATCGCCCTCGGAGTTTAATCCGATGCCGGCTCTGAATCCGACGCAAAGAGGTCGAAGCTCGGGGTCCCCCATGACCTGCAAAGGGAGTGAAAGACCACGTTGTCCAGCTCCTACTCTTGAGTGGTCAAGGTGAGGCGGCTGAGGTGGTCGGCCAACACATTCAGTTTGCCCTGGATGTAGACTCCAATTGGGAAGATGTGTCTCTCCAGGCACCAGTCCCAAAGTTTCACTGCCAGGTAGAGCAATGTCGTGGACCTTGTACCTCCTTGCTTGTTGAGATACGCAACCGCTGTGGTGTTGTCAGATGTAATCTGGACCGCCTTGCCGCAGAGCAGTGTCTCGAAGGAGCGCATGGCCTTCCATATGGCCAGCAACTGCAGATAGTTGATATGGTGCACCATCTCGGGAGGAGACCAAGTGTTGTTGACCATTAGAGTCCTGCAAGCTGCTCCCCAGCCGAGGTTGCTTGTGTCGGTCAGAACTTGGAGAGACGGCTGTGGAGGGTAGAAGTTTTTCCCCATAGCCACATTGAGATGCTTGGTCCACCACGCCAGCTGGTCCGCCAGTTCCGGAGAGGGAAGCAACTGTTTGGACTGACTCTCCGTGAGCGGATCGAATTCGTGGAGAAGCCACGATTGCAGAGACCGGAACTTCAACCTGGCGAGAGGAATTACTGCCATAGTGGAAGCCATCAAACCCAGGAGTTGTTGAGCCTTTTTTGCCCCAACGAAGGGTTTGGTCCTGAAGTCGCTTACTACTTGTGCAATGTCCAATAAGCATTTCTGTGTGGCAAAAGCCCTGACTCCCAGGGAGTCGAGTACCGCTCCAATGTACTCTACTCGCTGTGAAGGTTCCAACTTTGATTTTGTAAAGTTGATTCTGAGCCAAGGCTCTTCATAAGGTGAACAGTGTACTCCATGTCCCGAATGGTGGACGATCTGGTGGGAGAGCCAGTTGTCGATGTACGGGAAGACCCTGATCCCCTTCTGGCGGAGGAAAGCAGCCACCGGAGCCATACATTTGCTGAAGACTCTTGGTGCTGTGGCCAGACCGAACGGTAGGCAACGGTATTAGTACACAGAGTTCCCTATCTTGAAACGAAGGAACCGTCTGTGTTCCTCGAGGATGCTGATGTGAAAGTAAGCGTCCTTGAGGTCTATCACCGTAAACCAGTCCCGTTTGTTGATGAGGGGAAGGATGGTCTGGAGGGTCACCATCTGGAACTTCCTGGTGAGGATGCACTTGTTGAGGCGATGCAAGTCCAGAATTGGGCGGAGTCCTCTGTCTTTCTTCTGGACAACGAAGTACCTCGAGTAGAAACCGTTGTTCCAATCGGTTGATGATACCAGCTTGATGGCTCCTTTGGAAAGAAGGGTTGACACTTCTTCCTCTAAATGGGGAGACAAGGTGGTGAAACGGTTTTCCTACCCGGGGCATCCGGTCGAACTCGATGGCGTAACCAGCGGACAAGATCTTCAAGACCCACCGGTTGTTCGTTATGTCGGACCACACCTGGAGGAAGTTCCAGAGGGGGAGATACGGAAGATGGAGCGAGAGAGCCTTGGCCGGAGAAAAGTCAAACTCGCGACTTGGACTTGCCATCCGTGCGCTTACCCTGGCCATAGGGTTGGAAACGTTGCTTGTTGTGCTGCCGCCTTGCGTGACAAAAGCCAGTGTTAGACTGTTCGTTAGATGCCCTTTGTTGCTGAGGGTTGCCTCGATAACGGTGGGTAAACGGTTGGAACCTGGGTTTCGCCGGCTGGGAAGGAGAAGCAAGACCCAGGAACTTTACTGTCGAGTTTGTTTGGCGAAACCTGTTCAGCACCATTTCCGTATCTTGGCCAAACAGATCCTGTCCATCAAATGGAAACTCTTTGATTAACTTTTTATGGAGTCATTGAGAGTGGTCCCTCTTAGCCAAGCGTGACGCCGTAAGAGAATGGCGGAGGACGTGTCTTTGGCAATCGTTGATGTGCCTCGCAGTTCTCATCTGCTGCTCGGCCAGAAAGTCACCTTCCTTGCTCAGAGATTCGAGTTCCCTCTGGAGATCAGCTGGCAACTTGGCGGCGAGGGTCTTTGTCTGCTCCCAAAGATAAGACTGGTAAAGACCCATAGTGGTGGAATAATTCGCCGCCTTAAGAAAAAGTGACCCGGTGGCGTAAAACTTTCGTCCCACCACGTCCAACTTCTTCCCTTCCGGAGTCGAAGGTACCGGGAACCCACTGACGGCTGTCTTGTGTTGGAAGGCCTTCACAACCAAGGAGTTCGGCAGTGGATGTGCCTGAAGGAACTCGACGTTTTCATCCAGGACTCGGTACATCCCATCGAGCATGGACGAAACGGTGTGGGCTGAAATGGGCTTCGCAGACGTCAACATGGACGGGAGCATGGTTATGTGGATCAGACGGATGGCCTTTTTGTCCAATTTGGCAGTCATCTGGTCCTCACCCTCCAAGGGCGGTTGGTCCACCCGTAGATTGAGAGTGGTGCCCAAACGGGTGAGCATCGCCATGAGAGATCTCTGGTCCTCTCCCATTGCCGGATCGATGGCACCAATCACTTGGTTGGGCATCTTTTCCACGTCCACATCCCCCTCCTCCTCCTCCGAAGACGAGCTGGAATCATCGGAGGATGAGGGGGTGGTCCCTGGAAGCCACATCAGGATCGCGCCAGTACGGCCTGGGTGGGTCGACGGGCTGGGTGCTCATGGCATCGACGTCTGGACCATGCCAATCCGTTATGGCTGGGCCAGCGGAGCGACTGCTTAACCCTCGAGAGGGCAGTGGAGTGACAGCAGGGCCAGAATCCCTGGGGCATGCAGTGGTCGGTCCCGGAGCTGCAGAGGCCGCCGGAATGGTGGCCTTAAACTATTGGACAAAGGATTTTGCCATCGCCTCGAACATTCTCTTGAACAGGTCCATCTGGTCCGCAGCGACAGTAACCGGTTGCGATGAAACGGTGGGAGGCAAAACGGTGAGAGGAATGATAGGTGACGAAATGGTAGCCGAAACGGTGGCTGCCGGCTCGTCTATAGTAGGCGTCTGCGGCCTGGGGAAAACAGACTTGTTGTGTGACGGAATGATCCCTCTCACCATGTGGTGAAGAAGAAAGTTGCAAGGGGCGAGCTGGAGCACCAGCCCTGCGGCCCTTGTCCAGGGAGTCGAAGGAAGACCGACCACCCCAAGCGGAAGACCCCGGCGAGGGGCATCTCGCGATGGAGAAAGGTGGTGAGGGTCGTGGTGAGACTGGTGGGCGAGGAGTAGGCGGTAAAGAGCGATGCCATTCCGACCTATGCTTCTTCTTTTTCTCCCGGTTCTTGGAGAAGAAGAGGACTGGAGAGTCCCTGCTGTCTGAGGAGCACTCATGGCGGTTGAAGTGGAAGGAGCAGCGGTAGGAGCGAGGGCGAGTTCCATTAGATGCGCCTTCAACCCATTGCTCCGGTTTTGGACCGTGAGCCGAGTAAAATTTTGACAGTGCGCACAAGATTGGCTCAGGTGCGACTCCCCGAGACAGAAAAGGCACTGACTATGTCCGTCCGAAGCCGGGAACTTCTTCAGGCAAGAAGAGCACTGTTTAAAGGCCGCAGCCATGAAAAAATTCTTCTGAAGGAAGGCAATGGAGAACGTCGAACGTTCAAGAAGAAGAAACCCCTTGAGGGGGGGGGGAACGGTGACCAGAGCGAAGGTAACTGAGTCCTCAAAGAAGAAACAGCACCGGGTTGGTAATCCTGCCCGGAGGACAAGATTGCCACTGAGGCGGAAAGAAGAGAACTGAGGTAAAATGGCGAACTGGCGCCTAAGGGGGGGGCGGTACGGTGGGCCGTCTTACCACCAAAACATTTAACCAATCAGCTTTAAAGCCTCCGATCGATGTTCTGCACAGGCGCATAACCCAATAGTGGGGATTCACAAACTATACGAAGGAGAATGAGGTTTGTTAGCTTGCACTGTGGAAAAGAACCTTCTGCATATAACTGAGTCTTCCCATTAAGACAAATCACTACAGTGGACCCTCGCTTAACAAATCTAATACGTTCTCTGGGACCTTTTGTACTACACAAAGTTTGTAAAGTGAATTTCCCATAGGAATACATTGAATGCAATTTTCCATAGGGATGCATTGAAACCAAAATTTGTTAACCAAAACACAGTTTCCCATAGGAATGCATGGAAAACCAATTAATCTGTTTAAAAAAATTGTTAGCCAAGCCACTATTTTCTATGGATTTTCTTTTGTTATGCAAATTTTGTGCTAAGCGAGGGTCCAATGTATTCATATTTGTGCTGCCAAATAAAAACCTATTTATTTAACTGTGTTTCAGAGCTAATCCTAGTTTTTAGAAGGAATTTTAAAATGGTTTTTTTACTGTTTTATTACTTTAGCTACTAGTTTTATGGGACAGAAACTTGTTGAAAGAAAAAACCACAGGGTTTTCCTATGCTTTATTTCCCTGTGGGATGTCCTTGCATGACTGGTTGCTGCTGGTTGTGAAATTAGTTGTGGAATGGACAACTATCGTAAGTCAGCAGGGCTAACTGTATGCTTCCATTGGATGTAATTTAACTTTCTCTCTGTGTGTTGGGTTTGGTGGTGGATACAGGCTGTCCCTCCAACAGAGTCGAGAGAATCAAGTGCGCTGAAACAGAAGGTCGGCGAACTGCAGAGGAAACTAGATGAGCAGACAAAGGTGGTCTTAAGAGACTCTTTTCCTTACATGTTCTTTAATTGTTTGTTCTTTGTATCCTGTCTTTCATGGCTGTATACAAGTTCCCATTCTTCACTATGTCTTAGGAAAAACAGTGAAGTAATTCAGACTGAAAGAAACTGTAGCTGATCCAGGATCATAAAAGTTGTTTTGTGGTTCTGCAAGGAATTGGGTTTGGATCTTTCACATCCCAGATCTTACATTTTCAATCATTATCCAATCAAGCTAAGATTTCTGTCCACGTGCTTCCAAAAATGAGTACAAATTCCTTTTAAAAATAGCCTTACAAGTAACCAGATGCTATGTTACTTCTGAAGTATTATTTCATTATGCCCTGATTATCTGGGTTGGATTTTACATGCTCCCATCCTTGACAATATATTGTAAATAAAACTACTTCTTCTATCATTTTTGGTTTCAGTAATTGATATACCGAGAATTTTTTTTCATCCGTCGTCCATCTTCTTTCTTTCTTTTTCTTCCTTATTAAAACCCCACAAAGCAGCTTTGTCAGAGGTTACAAGTCTCCCAGGACAGCCACCAAAATGGTAGCCCTCGCATGCTGGAAATCCACTTGGAGGAGTCAGAAGAGGAATGTCGGCGACTCAGGGAGGCCTTTGAGAAGAAGAGTCAAGAACTTCAGAGCAGTTTAGAAGAGTAAGTGCATATCTGTTTAGGGACAAAATCCTGTTCTTGCTTTAATATTCCCTCATATTCTATCATTACCGGATTTTGTTTTATTCTATCAGAAGCACACAAAGGTGCTTTATAGCCAAAGTTAAACTGTGATTAAGTCACAGTCTGCCCAATTAATTCATTAAACTGTGGAATTTTAAAGTATTATCCCAAATTGCCAAAAAGAACACCCATAAAGAGAAACTTTTTAATAACAGCATTTGGGTATTAATAAACAATTAAAACAGCTAATTTTAAATTTCTTGCTAGTAAATTTTAATATTAGAGTATCAAGTTAATTAACAATAAATTATTTCCAAGCTCAGTTTAAAACTTGGATTTGTTCCCTTAAGCCTTTAAGTTAGGGATTCTTCTTTCAAGTCTAGGCCAGACTTTAAACAGCCAAAATGAAGCCACCCTCTTGGCTTTGTCGCTGGCCAAACTTAAATCCTCATAGGCACATGTTTCTGATAGTAACTGGCAGACCAGCAGATGATCTGGATTCGGTATCTCTCTCTAACTATATAAGCTGGGGATGATTTTTTTTTGCTTTTAATGTAGCATTACATTTTTCTTTTGTACACCACTGGTACATTTATAGAAAAACGTTGTGTAGCATTTAAGACTACATTACTTAATTTTACCTTTAAAAAGGAAGGCAGCTAAGGTGAATCTTTCCTTAAAATTAAGCAAGTTGGCCATTTCAAGGGGTTTGTGGTGGGTTTTTTTTTTGTTTCTTTTCAAATCTGGGGTTTCCTATCATATGTAATTTATATGGTAACCATCATTGCTTTCTCTGGTGTTAAATAATAATTTTCAGGCTAAAAGAGGTGAAAGCAGTTAAAGAACAAACAGAAGCCAAGCTGTCCGACTTGGAAGAGCAGCTGATGGAGATGCAGGAAGCACTTGATCGATTCCAAGAGCCGCCAGGAGAAACTTCAGACAGAGAAGAGTTGCTCAAAGTAAGTGCCCAAAAGAAAACCCAGTTGGATCAGGGCTCTCTAGTCCTGCGTTCTGTTCCTACAGTGGTTAACCAGATGTCCCCTTGAAAGTCTGTAGACATGAAGGCAGCAATACCTTTTTCCTCACATGTTCCCCAGTAGCTCATACTTAATGGCACATTATTTTGCGGTATTAAAGGTGATATATCACCATCAGGACTGTAGATTTGGGTAGCTTTATACTCCATATATTTGCATAATGCCACCTAGGTGGCTGGGCTACCATCTCATCTTGTGATATCGAATCTGAAACATGCCACTACACCTATGTGAAGTATTTTCTTTCTGCTTGTCTTCCGTATCTTGCTGTTGAGTTTCATAGTTTAACTAGTTTTAAGGGGAAACCTTCTCCCCTTCCTTCAATTTGTCTTGATAAGGACAGCTTCAATGTGAAGTTCATAATTTTCACCTGAACATGTGCTGTTTCTCACTTGGCATGCACAGAATCGCACTTCCTATTTCAGTGCCTGATACTGCAGTGTGGAAAGATTTTCATCAACATCTAGGCTGCACATTTCTATTGTGGAGTCATACGGAGCACTGTCTTGTAAGAAAACAGCCAGACCCCACAACCACTTCACTGCAAATTGATTCAATCCTCTTTTGTTCTTTCTCTAGGAACTGTTGGAGACCCGGGAAGAGTTGGAAGAGATCCTGAGGGCGAAGCAGAAGCAAGAGGAACAGTTGCGACAGCGGGAACGGGAGCTGACTGCTCTGAAGGGAGCCCTGAAGGAAGAAGTGGCAAGCCATGACAAGGAGCTAGATCGCGTCCGGCAGGAATATCAGCAAGACATGGAGCAGCTTAGGCGCAATATGGAGAATGTGTCTCAGGTGAACAAATTGGTTTTCATACATATAGCTTCATATAGGCTTACAAAATGATTGCTGAGAAAATGACACACAGTGCAAGGAAGGATCAGAACTGTTTCCATGTGGCAGAATTTTTCACTTGAGTTGTCGGATTGCTGTGATGAGATTTTCAGAATCCCCATTGTTGGAGTTCTATCTGCTGTAAACCTCCTAGACCAGGGGTTCCCAACCTTTTCAAGCTAGGGGCTGGGTCATTCAGTCAGCTTCGAGGGCCGGACGGCCATTTTGCCCTGCCTGCACGATGAAAATTTGTACACCGGGACAGCATTTCCATAGGATTTGCCGTTGTAAACGGCAGCAAACCTGAACCGAGGCAGTTGTAACCTGGAGTTTTATTGTACTTGGTTTCTTGCCCACAATCTGAAATGGTGCTTTACTAGAAGAATCACTTCTGCCAATCAGAGGGGAGATGAACAGTTACCAATCTTGGATCTCCAGATATTGTAACATTAAAATTTATAGAAGCTTTTGATCAATGGTGAGAGTTCCAGGAACTGAGCCCAATCGCATCTGAACAGCTTCCATGAAAACTACTAGTCAGCAAGTCCTGAACTAGATAAACCAAGGGTCACACCCAGTAGGAGGCAGGTTGGTATGTTCATGTTCAAATCAATGCTGCTAAATATTTCTGCAAATATTCCCCAGAATCCTCTTCCCAGCAGTTGTGCTGTATGGAGAATTTGGAAGCTGTAGTCCAAAGAAGGAATTTAAATACTAATCTCAACCCTCTATTATAGTTTACAAACTAAGCAACTGGCTATTACTCACAAACTGCTAAGTTTCCACAAGAGACCTGGAAATGAATGGGTTACTTACCTGTAATGTTAGTTCTTCAAGTGAATGTCTGTGAATTTGCACATGTGGGTCTTCGCGCCTGCGCAAGACTCTGTTCGGATTCTACCAGAGCTATATAAGGGGAAAAAGGAGGGAAAGTACAATAGTATGAGGCCCCTGCCCCTATATATTCCTGGCTCTGGACCTTCCCTCCTCAGTCCATAACATAGCTAGAGCCAGGAACCCCTCCAGACCGGAGAGCGGGGAGGAAGGGCGGGTATGTATGAATTCACAGACATTCACTCAAAGAACTAAAGTTACAGGTAAGTAACCCATTATTATTCTTCAAGATGTCTGTGAATCCACACATGTGGGTGACTGGCAAGGCGCTTGCCGGATGGAGGGTCCGTGTCTGGCATCCAATGTCTGTATCCACAGGGCCGAAGACTGGACTGCCCTGCCAAATAAGGCATACCTGGCCATTCCCGTGTCCAACGGTAGTGGCGGACGACTGTGAGAGATTGAGACCAGTTAGCAGACTGAGCTGGACTTGAAGCGGAGTGGAAAACAAGCAGTAGACAATATCAATAGTCATGTCTATCCACTTTGAAGTCCTTTGGGGCAATACTGCAGTCCCCTCCCACGGGCCACCACAGGCTACAAAAAGCCTGCTGGATGATCGGAAGGGCATAGTCCTGTCCAGGTAAAACAGCAATGCCCACCTAACATCCAGTGTGTAGAATGACTTTCCCGCGGCAGTGGATGGGATAGGGAAGAACACTGGCAGAGGCAATGGTTGTGATACATGGAAATCCAAGACAACCCTTGGTAAAAAGCCCAATCCGGGTATAAAGTCCAGTCCGGGTATAAAGTGACTTCAACGGGTGGATCTGAGTGTAACGCGACAAACTCAGATGCCCGTCTAGCAGACGTTATCGCCAGAAGAAAGGCAGCCTTGAGAATGACGAACTTGACGTCCACAGATGCCATGGGTACGAAAGGTGGGTATCGGAAGCGGCGTAGCAGAAGATAGAGTGACCACTGTGTTGTTGGCCCTTTGGGGCGTAAAAGCTTATCACGAAGCCCCTTTAGAAATTATTGACAGTTGGATCCCGGAACAAAAGTGAATGGACCGGGTGGTGTGGTTGATGGGCGACTATGGCAGCTAAGACAACTGTGATCGAGGAATGAGATTAATTTAATTTTTTTAATTTAATTTAATAGTCATGTTTATATATGCCGCCCACTCAGGTAGAACCCGCCTCAGGGCGGCATTGACCTTTCTAAGCCAGGTGCAACAAATAAGTGAGGAACCATGGTTGCCGAGGCCACCATGGGGTGATGAAGATCATGTTGGACCTCTCCCTTGTCACTTTGACTAGGGTCCAAGTAATGAGCAGGAATGGGGGAAAGAGATACACCAGGGTTCCCTGCCAGGTCAGCATGAAGATGACTCCCATGTATTGGGGTTCCACGCCCACCCTTGAGCAGTAGAACGGACACTTCTTATTGAGGACTTATGCAAACACATCCACTGATAGGGTCTCCCATCTGTGGCACAGCCTGTCGAACTGATGCGATGTCGCTGTAGTTCCTACTCATGCATTGAGTCCCCTGGCGACTGAGGTTGTCGTCCAGGGAATTGTCCAGACCTCGGGTATGGATTGCTATTGGAAAGATCCGTTTGGTGATACACCAGTTCCAAAGGGCTGTTGACATTTAGAGTAGCCTTGTGAACCAGGTACCCCCATGCTCGTTTACACAGGCAGCTGCCGTAGCAATGTCTGTGGTCACCTGATTTGAGAGGTGGGGGGGGGGGCAAAAGCACGGTGCGACTTCCACATCGCAAGAAGTTTGAACAGGTTGACATGAAGCCACTTCTTCTCGGGAGACCGGACATCATGGACTCGATGGGGTCTGCAGTGGCATCACCATCCGGCACGGCTCGCTTCCAAGATCACCTGTGCTGTACTGGCAGGAGGTTGAAGGGGAAGACCTGAGGTGAAGTTGTGAATTTTGGACCACCAGCGGAGTTGGAGAACTAGATCGGAGTGACTCGTAGTCTTTCTGACTAGTAGCGAAGATGTGGCTTAAAGTTCTGGAGTAGCCATGCTTGTCGGGGCGCATGCGGAGACGTGCAGATTTGAATACTGCAACCGTGGATGCCATGTAGCCCAGAAGCCTCTGAGCCATTAAGGGCAGACACCGGGCGTAGCAGATGGGATCGTTGTACTAGACATCGGAGTTTGTGAGCTTTTGCTGCTGGCATGCATGCTCTCTCAGTGCGGGAACTCCGCATTGCCCCTATATAAGACACCACCTGAGTCGGGAAGAGCATGAATTTTGGTAATTGATGTCGAGACCAAGTTTGTGCATAAGACCGACGGTGAGACAAATGGTGTCCAGTGCCTGCACACGTGACGGTGCTACGGGGAGCCAGTCGTCGAAGTAGGAAAACACAGCCACCCCGAGAGAGCGGAGGTAGGCGGCCACAGGGGCGAGACACTTCGTGAAAACGCAGGGTGCCGAGGCGAGGCCAAAGGGCAAAACCCTGAATAGAAATGTATAGGAGCCAAGTGCAAAGCGAAGGTAGTGGCAATGGCTTGAATGGATTCAGATATGAAAGTAGGCATCAGTGCAATCAATGACAGCGAACCAATCTTTCTGTTCTATGAGTGGTAATATCCCCTGCAGGGTTGCCATGAGGAATTTCCTTTTGGCAATAAATTTGTTCAAGTATCTGAGATCAAGGATGGTGGATAGGTGAGGTTGCGGGAGTATGGGAGGATACACGGAAGGCTGAACAAAGTCAATTGTGATTCTTTTGTTTCCTGTCCCATGACTTGTCGCTTTGATGGTGGCGAAAGAAGTGCTTGTTACGAGTTAAAGAGGCCCCATCAAAGGGAAAAACCTCAATCCTCCTGAGAGCGTCATCAGTTAAGCACCCAGAGCGAAGCCATGAATAATGGTGGAGAAGAACAGCTGTTGCCATGCCCCTGGATGTGACACCCATAGTATGACTTGAGGACCTAATCCTTTGGGCAGCCAGGAGAGAGCCCTCCTCCATAATTGCCTTATTCTGGGACCTAGGGTCTTCTGTCAGTGACTCGAGTAAGAGTTCAACCTTGTCCCAAAGATGTGCATGATATGCCCTCATCATCGTTAGATAGTTAGCAATACGTATAGAGGCGGTGGAGGAGAATAAGAGATGGTCAAGATGGTCCAATTTTGTCTTTGTTAGAAGCAGGTGTTGTAAATTTATGAGAACCAGACTTTCCAAGAGCCGTTTCTACTGCAACAGAGCATGAGATGGGATTTTAGAGAAGGAATCCCGATTCATGGTCAAAGACCTTATAAAGTCCTTCTATGCGCCGAGATATCTTTTGCGAAGCAGAAGGTTTAGACCAGATGTCTTTTCCTAGATCAAGGAGGGATGGGAGCATACCCACTGAAGTGGGGCAAACCTCATCCTCAGCAGCCTTTAGAATACTATGTCAGATCTAGGAGCTGGGGGCTATTGGAATTCAAGATTGATGGCTTGGGCCATCTGGAAACGAGTCCCGTGTAGGCTCTCAAATCCACAGGCGGTTGAGCAGACTGAGGATTAGTGGATCCAGATCCAGGTGTTGCTGGAATCGAGGAATCCGATTCACTTCCAGAGTCCGAGGCTACTGATAAGTGGGACTGCACCAGGAAAAGTCCCCTCTCAGCATCTCCCAAGGCCACGGGAGCGTGACTGCTCACTGCCGATGGAGCAAGGGAGTCTGCATGCCTCAAACTCAGAGCCCTTGTGGATCCATGGAGGGAATCCACACTTGGGCTTCTAGCCGCCTCGCATGGCTTAAGGGTACTCCTCGACACTCGCTGACGAAGGTCCCTTTGGATACCATCACAAGCCTTAGCTGCACAGCCCTTCTGGATCCATGAGAGGAATCCACATTGGGCTTCTAGCCGCATGGCACGGCTTAAGGGTAGTCCTCGACACTCGCTGACGAGGGTCCCTTTGTATACCATCACAGGCCATAGCTGCAGAGCCCTTGTGGATCCATGTAGGTAATCCACATTGGGCTTCTAGCCGCCTCGCACGGCTTAAGAGTACTCCTCGACACTCGCTGACGAGGGTCCCTTTGGATATCATCACAGGCCATAGCTGCACAGCCCTTCTGGATCCATGAAGGGAATCCACATTGGGCTTCCAGCCGCCTCGCACGGCTTAAGGGTACTCCTTGACACTCGCTGACGAGGGTCCCTTTGGATATCATCACAGGCCATAGCTGCACAGCCCTTCTGGATCCATGGAAGGAATCCACACTTGGGCTTCTAGCCGCCTCGCATGGCTTAAGGGTACTCCTTGACACTCGCTGATGAGGGTCCCTTTGGATACCATCACAGGCCATAGTTGCAGAGCCCTTGTGGATCCATGAAGGGAATCCACATTGGGCTTCTAGCCACCTCGCACGGTTTAAGGGTACTCCTCAACACTCGCTGACGAGGGTCCCTTTGGATACCATCACAGGCCATAGCTGCAGAGCCCTTCTGAATCCATGGAGGGAATCCACACTTGGGCTTGTAGCCGCCTCGCACGGCTTAAGGGTACTCCTCGGCACTCGCTGACGAGGGTCCCTTTGTATACCATCACAGGTCTTAGCTGCAGAGCCCTTCTGGATCCATGGAGGGAATCCACACTTGGGCTTGTAGCCGCCTCGCACGGCTTAAGGGTACTCCTCGACACTTGCTGACGAGGATCCCTTTGGATACCATCACAGGCCATAGTTGCAGAGCCCTTGTGGATCCATGAAGGGAATCCACATTGGGCTTCAAGCTGCTTCGCACGGCTTAAGGGTACTCCTCGAAACTCACTGACGAGGGTCCCTTTGGATACCATCACAGGCCATAGCTGCAGAGCCCTTCTGGATCCATGGAGGGAATCCACACTTGGGCTTCTAGCCGCCTCGCACAGCTTAAGGGTACTCCTCGACACTTGCTGATGAGGGTTCCTTTGCATACCATCACAGGCCTTAGCTGCAGAGCCCTTCTGGATCCATGAAGGGAATCCACATTGGGCTTCTAGCCGCCTCGCACGGCTTAAGGGTACTCCTCGACACTCGCTGACGATGGTCCCTTTGGATATCATCACAGGCCATAGCTGCACAGCCCTTCTGGATTCATGAAGGGAATCCACATTGGGCTTGTAGCCACCTCGCACAGCTTAAGGGTACTCCTCGACACTCGCTGACGAGGGTCCTTTTGGATACCATCACAGGCCATAGCTGCAGAGCCCTTCTGGATCCATGGAGGAAATCCACACTTGGGCTTCTAGCCGCCTCGCACAGCTTAAGGGTACTCCTCGACACTCGCTGACGAGGGTCCCTTTGTATCCCATCACAGGCCATAGCTGCACAGCCCTTCTGGATCCATGAGAGGAATCCACATTGGGCTTCTAGCCGCATGGCACGGCTTAAGGGTAGTCCTCGACACTCGCTGACGAGGGTCCTTTTGGATACCATCACAGGCCGTAGCTGCAGAGTCCTTCTGGATCCATGGAGGGAATCCACACTTGGGCTTCTAGCTGCCTCGCACGGCTTAAGGGTACTCCTTGACACTCCATGGAGGGAATCCACACTTGGGCTACTAGCTGTCTCGTGTTGCTGGTCATAGTTGCCTCAAGTTTGTGGCTACATCCTTTCATAGCAAAGTGGTCTTGGAGATGTGTGTCGGATGACGAGTACCCATGTGGCCTGGGGAATATCCAAGGCATCCCCTCGTAATAATGGCCATTATAGTCCATGCAAGCCCCTTTGCAAGTCCACCTGCCCCCACACGAGGTGGGGGGAGGTGGACAGAAAAAAATGTGGCTGAAAATTTTGGTCCCCAGGGCAGCAATTAAACAACTCGTATCTCAGGGAGACAGAACAACGGTTTGAATGCCGGGCAGGGGGAGGCTGAGGGAGATGTGTCGTTTATTACCTGCCATGACTCGGCCTCCTCCTCATTCACTTCAGGGCTAATGGACAAGATGGTGTCGCTGGCAACAGTTGTGATGACAGAGGACGGTTTGACAGCTGCGGCGTGCTTGGCACCCTTAGAGGGGCCTTCCCCGCCAGCCTTAAGGATTTACTTTTTATTAGTATTATTTGGGGGGAGCAACATCAGGTTTTGCCTTATCTTTTCTTTCCTACTGTACTTTTTAGGCTTCGGTTTTAAAAAGCCAATTTTTTGATGTGCTTCACCAAGGCACCTGAGGCATTCAGAGTGACCATCGGAGAAGGGAATTTTGCCAATCAAAACAATCAGGCTTTAAAATTGGCTGATGAGGCCAAAAAAACAATCACAATAAGTTGGGGAAAATATTCTTTAGAAACTCTGGTAGCAGAACAGAGCTACGAATGAAGCGGAAAAAAGACTGAGGAGGGAAGGTCCAGGGCCAGGAATATATAGGGAGGGGGCGGGGCCTTGTACTGTTGTACTTTCCCTCCTTTTTCCCCCTTATATAGCTCTGGTAGAATCCGAATGGAGTCTCGCGCAGGCGCGAAGACCCACATGTGTGGATTCACAGACATCTCGAAGAAGAAACACTGCTACTTCACCATCACCTGTCCGCTAGTCATATCCTGCTAAGGAAAATAGTTTAGCCCTCACCGCATCCTACCTTGGAAGTGTCTCCTTGGAATGATTCTTCCCATCCTCCTCTGAACCTGTGAGTTGCTTTTGTTCTTGTCCAGGATCAGGTCAGCTTGGAAGCTGAGAGGCAGAAGATGAACTCTGTGGTGAGAAACCTCCAGCGGGAGTTGCAGGAGAGCAATGAGGAGACGGCCCACTGGAAAGAGATGTTCCAGAGGAACAAAGAGGAGCTGCGGAATACCAAGCAAGAGTAAGACCTTCTCTCTCCACCTGCATTGGTTGGGAAAGTAACCTACAACTCACTAAAATCCCTTCCCTTCTTGCTCTTGTATTGATCCCTGACCCAGCTTTATTTGCTTGTATTAGAGCTGTGCAAAATTTAAAGGTATACACATATGTACATGAAATGTTGTCGTCGTCAGCAGCTGCAACTTGTATCCAAGAATGTATTTCTCCCCTGAAACAGGAAAAATGTCATTGGCGTGAATTTGCTTATGGTGGATCCCAGCTTGCAATGAAGTGACCCACACACTATGATCCTGGAGCCATCTCCTGCGCCACATATGAAATGAGGCGTGCAGGATTGAACGCCGGGACTGCAATGGACTGCCACAGCCTTGAGAATATTATCAAGGTGCACCTTCACTGCCAGTCTTATCTGGCATGGCCTTTTCCACCTCTATGACTGTTTGGAATCAGAGTTCTTCCTCTGTTCATTTTGCTATTGGCCCAATAGGATGGTTTCCAGTGGCATTTCCTCCACTGAGGGAGGCCATCACCCCACCTAAAGGGGCCCATCCACCCATAGCCGTTGGCCCTTTTAGGGAGTCAGGTTATTTACCACTGACCAACACTCGGCGTTGAGTCGCTGGCTGTACAGTCTACTCCATTACCGTAGCAGGATGTCCAGCTAGGCATAGACATGAAATATAGATAAAATTCAAACATGTTAAAATGACTAGACTGCTTTTGATCAGAGGTGTGCTATTTCAATAGTGTTATCTTGGCCACTTACCACATCGTCTTCTGTTGTTGTGTGTCATGAAGTCATCTCAGACTCATCCTGTCATCAGCAGTCTTGCTCATCTTTTGCAAATGCAAGCCTGTGGGTTCCCTCACGGAATCAATCCATCTCATGTTTGGTCTTCCTCTTTTCCTGCTGTCTTTCCACCATTTCCAGCATTACTATTATTTCCAGAGAGTCTTGCCTTCTCATTATGTGCCCATAGTAGAGTCTTCAGAGACAGTTATGGCTTGATTTGCTCTAGTATCCCTTGTTTGTCTTTCTGGAAGTCCACACAGTATCTGTAGAGCTCTCCTCTAGCATCATATTTCTAATGAATCATTTTTCCCCGTCAAATTTTTTAAAATTTTTTCTAGCTTTCCCATCTATTCATGGTGATCGGTAACACCATGATCTTGTATACCTGAGAGTAAACAAAACAGAACAGCAAAAAAGGACAACAATGATGTGGCCTCTTAAAGCCTAACTCCTGTATTTAAATGTGATTTTTCGTGGACCAAGTCCACTTCATCAGACATAATGTGCCACAATATTTTTTGACTGTTCTGTTTACTCTCAGATATGCTTGCACAGACTAACACAGCTACCACTTAAAACATTGAGGGACTTTGGTTAAGAAGCTCACCTTGTTAGCTGGAAGCCTGGCAAGTCGGCAGTTCGAGACCCGGCTACTACATGACGGATTAAGTGCCCATCTCTGTCCCAGCTCTTGGGGACATGAAAGGAGCCTTATTCGGGTGTCCCCGCGTAGAGTTTCCCCAGCAAAAATCCTTTCAACCCAGAATAATTTCTGACACAAAAGCTCAGCACCATATTTCAAAATAAATCAATTTTTTTCTGTCATCTTTCGTTACTATCTTGCTTTCACATTTGTACATGGTTGCAGGGAATACAATAGTGGCATATTCCTGGCATATGAGATCATTGGTTGATCAGTAAGTAATGGTGCCAGGAAACTACTTTGTGGGGATTCATTCTTTCATTTCTCCAGCAATTGTGTTTCCTTGCAATTCAAGAAGGAATCTTCAACCCTGCTGGACAGTGGATTCTGGCAGTTATAGTCCAAAAGAGTTATTCTCCCAAGCTGTTCTTACTACCACACTATCCCCAGTTATGTGTAGCAACATAGAAGCTAACCTAGTTTCTTCTTCATGGTCCCTGTAAATTGTGGGTGCCCAAACTATGGCCCGGGGGCTGGATCCGGCCCCCAAGCCATAGTGAACAGCTCCCTGAACCACCCGACCAGCCCGCAACCCAAAATGTTCAGGGACCCCTGCTGTAAATACACAAAAATGGGTTCAATCCCACGCATGCACAGATTCATTGGAATGTTCCAGAGCTCAAACAGAGCAGTTGGCACCATCACTACCTTCTCTTGATGCATGCAGTTCCCACCCAATAATCCCTCAGTTCTGAAACTGCCACATCAAGAAAAAAAATGTCTCATATTGTCTACAGGGCATTTCCCCTCCTCCCTTAGCAAGTAGGTTTTTCTTCTGCTGTTAATCTTTATAGTGTTAGTAGTGTTAATATTTTTAATTTTTTTATATAGTTAGTTGGTTTTGTCATATTTTTTCCAATATGGTGGTTTCGGAACAGAGGGATAATTTGGCAGGAACTGCGTATATCAAAAGAGGGTAGAGGTAGAGCCAATGGCTCCATTTTGAGCTCTGGAACATTTTGAGGAGTCTGCACATGTGCAGGATTTAACACATTTGTTTGAAATCACGGCTGACCACTCAAAGAACTAAGTCACAGGTAAGCAACTTGTCCTCCTAAACCAGTGATGGTTAGCCTTTTAGAGACCGAGTGTCCAAACTCACTTTCACCACAGATTCAGCAGGCTGCCATCTGTGCCACACCCTCACGCCGCATGTGGGCCACCCACCTTACTCCAGACAGGGGTGCTGCAGTGATGCCACATGTGCCCACATTCCATAGGTTTGCCACCACTGCCCTAAACACTTTGAGGTCCCATCACTGAATGACAACTTAGTTAACTCCTTTTGTTGTTTTTACCTCTTTCTTTAGGCTGATGCAGGTGAAGGTGGAACGTGAAGACTTTGAAGAAGAGCTGAAGGAGGTGCGTGAACGCTTAACTGCAGTGCGTCAGGAAGTGGAACAAGCCCGAAGTGGTACTGTGGATGCTGGAGAAGCCAATATGCTCAGGAAGGTATGTACATCTCCAGGGCATGATCCTCTGCTTGGCTGCAGAAGTGAAGCAAAACAGCACCTCAAGGATTGTGTGCAAAGCAGGGGTTCCAAACTTTTTCAAGCCGGGAGCCAGGTAATGCTCTCTGTCAGCTTCAAGGGCCAGACAGTCATTTTGCCCTGCCAGCATGATTGGTGCAGCCATTTTGTCCCAACAAAGGGGCAGGCATTTTGTTTCTCGAATACCCTTGGAGAGGTTGGGGGGGCAATGAAATGGCGCTGGTGCCTGGATCTGGCCCACAGGCCTTAGGTTGAGAACCCCTGGTATACAGGCTTCTGGGATCCTGAATGATGATAAAGATCGAGTCTAGCTTGTTTCTTGGAGTATATTGTCGTCATCTTATTCCCTTTCTTCCTGCCAGGAGCTGCGGGAGGCTCGGGAACAGCTGAGGGAGTTGACATTGGAGAAGCAGAGCCAGGATGAGCTGCTCCGTCAGCGCGAGAGGGAGCTGGTGGCATTGAAGGAAGCATTGAAAGAGGATGGAGCCAGCCATGACCAAGAAGTGGAGGAACTAAAGCAGCAGTTCCAGCAGAACCTGCAACATCTCCAGAAGAATTATGAGGACACATTTAAGGCAAGAATTTGGATGTCCTGGTGTTTCTAGTGGCATTTAACTTGGGGAGGTGGCTCTATCATGAAAGTAAAAGGCTTATCATTGCTTTTTTCAGGTAAAGGCTGTGTTAGAGGGTGAAAAAGAGGCAACTGAACAAACAAAGAAGGCTGTAGAATCCACACTGAGAGAGACGCAAGAAGAAAATGATGATCTCCGACGGAGGATTCTGGGCCTGGAGACGCAGCTCAAGGAATATCGGCACTTTGCAGACAATTGGCAGGGCACAGAGGCGAGGCTGAAGGAGAAGGTTGCCAAGCTGGAGGTACTACAAAGAAGAACAAATACTGTAGGTCTCTTTGTTGTAATATTGTGGCACCAAGCTAGCTGCTAAATTTTGGAACCTGAACTCTCTTGATGATGTTTGAGCCGAGATACTTGTGGCTTTTTGGTCAAATCTGGTTCAGAAAGTCTTTAAAACAGGTACATCAACCTAGGTCCATATACTTTTAATATCTCTATGCTTATTGGGGAACCCTCAGTGTGACAAACTATGTCTGATTTTAAATATGAACACTGGTAAATCATTAGCATCTTTCTGTGCTTGTATGGTTTGAAGGTAGGGTGCCCAGACCCCAGGAATTTCAGCAATGCCAACCGGGCTTAATTGCATTATAAACTGTCTGCTAGGAAGATCACAGGCAAAACCCTTCATAAACAAGCTTCAGAGTGCAAGGTCCTTGGGACAGATACTTTGTCCCTTTGAGTACTGTCTGAAATATAAATAATGAGACCTGCATTGTGAAGAGTAGCCAGAAATCTATTTATGACATATATTCCTTCTGTCTTTCACTTCTTGCTCCTAGGCTGAGCGTAGGCAGATGGAGGAGTCTTTGGGGGATGCCACGGACCAGGAGCAAGAGCTGTTACTGGCAAAAAGGTCACTGGAGAGCCGCCTGGAGGAGGCCCAGCGGAGTCTTAGCAGGCTCTCAAGAGAGCATCAGGACCTGAGTGCATCGTATCATGAAGAAGTGAAGCAGAAAGAGCAGCTTAAAAGAGCCAAAAGCGAACTGGAAGAGGAAAAACGTCTGCTGGACAGGAGCATTGCAAAACTTACAAAGGAGGTAAGGCTGTGGGATGGGTACCTGGACTTGTTTTATTCCATTTGCTTATTTGTTATTTAAGGGCACATGTAAATAGCATTGAAGCTTCCATCATAGGCCATCATCTTAGATGGATAGGACATGTCTGCCTCATCAAATTCTTTATGGGGAATTTAGCTCTGGTACAAGATAGTTGGGTTTCACTTACCAGTGATAACTTTCGTTCTTCAAGTATATAGTTTGATGAATATACACTATTGGGTTATGCGCCTGCGCAGAACATCGATCGAAGGCTTTAAAGCTGATTGGTCAAAAGTTTTGGTGGTAAGACTGCCCACCCGTACTGCCCACCCTTAGGCACCAGTTTGCCATTTTACCTCAGTTCCATACTTAAGCCAAGCACAGGATAAACCAAATGATCTCATCCGTGCTGCTCAAGAGGGGAGGTAGGGTGGGTAGTATGTATTCACAAACTATATACTCGAAGAACGAAAGTTATCAGTGGTAAGTGAAACCCAACTTTCTCCTTCGTATAGTTTGTGAATCCCCACTATTGGGAGATTAGCAAGCTCACACTTACTTGGTCCGTGGGCAGTCCAATGAGATGAAGTCATGATGAAGCACATCAGTGAGGTAGGATGGATCCTCTGAGATTAGTCCTCTGGTAAGGACGACATGACCAAGTCTGGCGTCCGCAGTGGCTCTGGTGTCCATCCTGTAGTGTTGGACAAATGTGGAAGGCCTGGACCAGGTGGCAGCCTTACAGATGTCCTCGAGCGGGGTGCCCTCCAAAAAGGCAGTGGAGGTAGCAACCGCTCTGGTAGAATGCGCCCTGACATGTGGAGGAGGTGGCAAAGAGGCAAACTTGTAGGCCAGGTATATGGTTGATGTAATCCATTTGGAGAACATCTGGGAAGAGATGGGTTCACCTTTAGACTTTCCCCCATAGGCAACAAACAGAAGCTGTGATTTACGGAACTCACGTATCCTGCTGATGTAAAACAATAAAGCTTGTTTCACATCAAGTGTGTGCCAAGTCCTTTCTTGAGCATTGCTGGGGTTTGGAAAGAAAGTTGGTAAAGATATAGTCTGAGCCATGTGAGATTGAGAGACTATCTTTGGTAAGAAGGTGATGTCGGCGTGGAGCACCACGCGGTCATTGTAGAAATTGATAAATGGGGCATCCGCCCGCAAAGCAACCAGCTCCCCAGCTCGTCTAGCAGACGTGATGGCCACAAGAAACGCAGTCTTCCAGGTGAGGAGACGAATGTCCGCAGTAGCCATCGGCTTGAAGGGAGTCTTAATGAGGGCATTCAAGATGGTAGATAAAGACCATTGCACGGTCGGAGTATTAACAGGAGGGAAAGCGTTTCGCAGACCTTTGAGGAAACTCTTCACCGTGTGGTCGCGGAAGGCACCAGAAGCAGGTGATCCAGTTGGAGAGTGGGCTACTACTGCTGCCAGATGAACCTGTATGGAGGTAATGCTGAGACCTGACTCCGCCAAATGGAGGAGGTATGTCATGACGTGGTGCAGACTAATGTTGAGTGGAGGCACCTGTTGAGTATGCAGGAAGGCACGAAACCGACTGTACTTGGAGGCATAAGACTTCCTCATAGAGGGGCGCCTTGCTAGTTCCAAGATCCTGGACAATCGGGGATTATCCTCCACGCAGTGAGGTGGAGACTGGGCAGGTCCGAGTGGTGAAGTTGTCCCTGCTTCATTTGTAGAAGAGTCAGAGAGTCAGGCAGTGTGAGAGACTGCGACGACATCTGCAAGAGAAGTGGACACCAAGGTTGACGTGGCCACGCTGGAGCAATGAGAATCGTGTCCGCCCGTTGCTGGTACATCCTCATGAGGACCTTCTGAACCAGAGGAAATGGGGGAAAGGCATAGAGGTAGTCCTGATCCCACCATTTCATGAAGGAGTCGCCCTCGGAGTTCTGTCCGATGCCGGCCCTGGAACAGTATCTGGGACTCTTGCGGTTGGAATCTGATGCAAAGAAGTCGATACTCAGGGTTCCCCACGACTGGCAAGGGACTGAAAGACCACATTGTCCAGTTCCCACTTGTGAGTCGTTGAGGTGAGGCGGCTCAAGCGGTCGGCCAGTACATTCAGCTTGCCCTGGATGTGGACTCCAATTGGAAAGATGTGGCGTTCAAGACACCATTCCCAGAGTTGCACCACCAGATAAAGCAACGTAGTGGACCTCGTCCCTCCTTGCTTGTTCAGATACGCAATCGCGGTGGTATTGTCTGAGGCGATCTGGATCGCCTTGATGCACACCAATGTCTCGAAGGACCACATGGCCTTCCATATGGCAAACAACTCCAGATAGTTGATGTGGTGGACGATCTCGTGCGGAGACCAGGTGTTGTTGACCGTTAGAGTCCCGCAAGCAGCTCCCCAGCCGAGGTTGCTTGCGTCGGTCAAAATTTGAAGAGACGGCTGCGGAGGATAAAAGTTCTTGCCTGTAGCCACGTTGAGAGGCATGGTCCACCACACCAGGTGGTCCATCAGTTCCGGTGATGGAAACAACAGTTTGGACTGACTCTCCGTGAGAGGATCGAACTTGTGTAAAAGCCACGATTGCAGAGACCGGAACTTCAGTTTGGTGTGAGGAATCACTGCCGTGGTGGAAGCCATCAAGCCCAGGAGTTGTTGAGCCTTCTTTGATCTGACGAAGGGTTTGGTACGGAAGTCGCTTACTACCTGTTCAATGTCCAGTAAGCGTTTTTGTGGGGCAAATGCCCTGACTGCAAGCAAGTCCAGAACCGTTCCAATGTACTCTACTCGCTGTGAAGGATCCAACTTCGATTTGGTGAAGTTGATCCTGAGGCCAAGACTCTCCATGAGATGGACGGTGTACTCCATGTCCCGAATGACAGATGATCTGGTGGGGGATACTATCAGCCAGTCGTCGATGTACGGGAAGACACTGATCCCCTTCTGGCGGAGGAAGGCAGCAACCGGAGCCATGCACTTGGTGAAGACTCTTGGTGCTGTGGCCAGACCGAATGGTAGGCAACGGTACTGGTACACGGCATCTCCTATCCAGAAGCAGAGGAACCGTCTGTGCTCCTTGAAGATGCTGACGTGGAAGTAAGCGTCCTTGAGGTCTATCACTGTAAACCAGTCCCGTTTGTTGATGAGGGGAAGGACGCCATCCAGAACTTGCTGATGTGGATGAACTTGTTGAGGCGACGCAAGTCCAGAATCGGGCGGAGGCCTCCATCTTTCTTCTGGACAACGAAGTACCTTGAGTAGAAACCGTTGTTCCAATGGGTTGGTGGTACCAGCTCGATGTCCCCCTTGGAGAGAAGAGTTGTAACTTCTTCCTCCAGATGAAGAGACGGGGTGGTGAAATGGTGTTTTCCTACCCAAGGCATCCGGTCAAACTCGATGGCGTAACCAGTGGACAAGATCTTCAAGACCCACCTGTCATTCATGATGTCAGACCACACCTTGAAGTTCCAAAGGGGGAGGTACAGGAGATGGAGCAAGAGAGTTTTGGCCAGAGGGAAGTCAAACACGAGACTTTGACTTGCCCTCGTTACGTTTTCCTTGGCCGTAAGGCTGGAAACGCTGCCCCCTTTGTTGCCTCCGGGGACGATAGAAACCAGGCTTGGGATTATCGGCAGGTCCACCCTGTTGTTGGTGCTTCTGCGCATTTCCACGGTAGCGGCTGGTAAACGGCTGATACCTAGGTTTCGAAGGCTGGGATGATGTGGTGAGGCCCAAGAACTTGGCAGTCGAGTTGGTCTGCCTAAACTCGTTGAGCACCTTGTCTGTGTCTTGACCAAAGAGGCCCTGGCCATCAAATGGAAACTCTTCAATGAGCTTTTTCATTGAGTCATCCAAGGTAGTTCCCCATAGCCAGGCATGCCGCCGCAGGAGAATCGCCGAAGACATGTCTTTGGCCGTGTAGTCGTTGATATGGCGCACCCTCCTCATTTGCTGCTCCGCCAGGAAATTGCCCTCATCACACAGACTTTGGAGATTGGACGGCAGCTTAGCAGCAAGCGTCTTGGTGTGCTCCCAAAGATGGGACTGATAGAGGCCCATAGCTGCTGAATATTTCGCGGCCCGTAGGAACAGCGACCCATTCGCATAAAACTTCCAGCCCACCACGTCAAGTTTCTTCTCCTCAGGCATCAACGGTACCAGGAAGCCGCTGACCGCAGTTTTATGTTGGAAGGCCTTCACAACCAGGGAATTTGGTAGTGGGTGTGCCTGAAGAAATTCGATGTCCTCGCCCAGGACTCGGTACATCCCATCAAGCCTGGACGAAACGGAGTGGGCCAAAACAGGCTTCTTCCAGGTGGCCTTTGCAGATGTTAACATGGAAGGGAGCATTGTAATGTGGACGGGTCGGATGGATTTCTTGTCCAGCTTGGCCGTCATCTGATCCTCTCCTTGCAGTGACAGCTGGTCTACCAGTATGTTCAGGGCAGTTCCTAAATGGGTGAGCATTGCCGTGAGAGATTTTTGGTGCTCTTCTCTGGGCGGATCGACAGCACCAATCACCTGGTCGGGCGTCTTCTCCGCGTCCACATCCCCTTCATCCTCCTCCAAAGACGAGCTGGAATCACCAGAGGATGAGGGGGGACTCTGGAAGCCACATCGGGACCGCGGCAGTACAGCCTGGGCAGGTCGATGGGCTGGGCGCTCATCCCCTCGACGTCTGGGCCGTGCCAATCTGTTATGGCTGTGCCAGCGGAGCGACAGCTCGACCCTCGAGAGGGTGGCAGAGTGACAGCAGGGTCAGAATCCCTGGGGTGTGCAGTGGTCGGTCCCGGAGCCGCAGACGCCACAGGAATGGTGGCCTTAAACTGTTTGGCAAAAGATTTTGCCATGATCTCAAACATTGATTTGAAGAGATCCTTTTGGCCAGCAGTGACGGTAGCCATTGGTGATGAAACGGTGGGAGGCGAAATGGTGGGAGAAATGATGGTAGCCGAAATGGTAGCCGAAGTGGTGACTGCTGGGACATCTACCATTGGAGTATGCGGCCTGGGAGACACAGAGACTTGCCGCATAGTGGAACGGCCCCTCTCACCAGGCGGTGTTGACGGACAAAGAAGCAAGGGGCGAGCTGGTGCACCAGCCCTGCGGCCCTTGTTTCGTGACTCTGAGGAGGAACGGCCACCCCACGCGGAGGATCCTGGAGAGGGACATCTCGCAACAGATAACGACGGAGAAGGCCGAGGAGAAACCGGCGGACGAGGAGTAGGAGGCAAGGAGCGACGCACCTCAGTCCTGTGTTTCTTATTCTCCCCATTCTTCTCCTTCTTCTTATGGATGAGAGTTGAAGAAGAGGAAGGCTTAAGAGCACATTCGAGCGGCGGACCAGTCGTGGAGGGAGAAGTAGAAGCCGCAGCAGCGGGAGCCAGGGCAAGCTCCATTAGGTGCACCTTGAGTCTGTTGCTCTGATTTTGGACCGCAAGGCAGGTGAAATTTTTACAATGCGCACAAGACTGACTCTGGTGCGATTCGCCCAAACAAAAGAGACACTGACTGTGGCCGTCCGAAGCCAGGAATTTCTTGTGGCAAGAAGTGCACTGTTTGAAAGCCGCAGAGGCCATGAAAAAATTCCTCCAGAGAAGGCGAGGAGAACAAAGAACGTTCGAGAAGAATGCCCTGAAGGGCCGGCCTACTGCCACCCCCTTGAGGGGGAAACCGGCGACCTGATCGAAAAAGTGACTGAGTTCTAC
Organism: Bradypodion pumilum; assembly: GCA_035047305.1. Lineage (NCBI taxonomy): Eukaryota > Metazoa > Chordata > Lepidosauria > Squamata > Chamaeleonidae > Bradypodion > Bradypodion pumilum. The sequence goes on from JAWDJD010000018.1 coordinate 5,034,206, forward strand.
TAGAAGAAACAGCACTGGGGTGGCAATCCTGTCTTAAGGACTAACATTCCTCTTTTTCCCTTAGTTGAGGTAAAGGTGGCCTATCTGGCTCTCTCCTCTTCAATTTATTCTTACAACAACCTTATAAGGTTGACAAAGAGAAACTGAGAGAGACTGGCCCAAGATCAACCAGAGAGGTTCTGTGGAGACTTGAAACTTGCATCTCCCAAGGTTTCAACACACAAAGCCAAAGGTGGAACCCTAAAGGGGGCTGGATTTATTTCTCCTGGTGTTCTAGCATAGCACGCTGTGCTTTCCGGGGTGTGACCACCATTTGGATTCCCAGCTTTTGTACCTGATCCCTCTTCAGCCAAAAGGCTGAAATGAATCTTGTAAGGCATAGCTACTGGCAGTGACATTTTGAAGGCCATATCAGCTGGTATTTTTGGTTCTACTTTTTTGCAGTTGGCCCAGCTTGCTGTCAGAATGAAGGATTTCAAACCTTTTCTAAGTTTGAAATGGGCCTTTGTGTTGAAAGGTGTTTCTCATACTTGCTGTAACTGTTACTCCACAGCTCTTTGCAATGGATGCTAATTAACTTTGAACTGCCCACAGAGTGCACTAAGTGCTATGGGGCGGTATATAAGCGTTATTGCTATAGGTATTTCTGTAGCTATTAGGTATAGTGGTTAACTGAAGCCTCTTTTGGTAAAGAACAGTTTCATAACTATAGGGTATAGAGGATAAAGAAAGACATCACTGTTGTTTCCTTCTTAGGAGCTTCCTGATTTGGAAGTGTGAGACACTGGTTGTCCACTATTAGAAACAGGATTCTGGAAATTTTGGTTTAATTCTAGAAGAGCAGTTCTTAGTTGATTATGGATAGGGAAACAGAAGCTCCTCAGATGTTAAATTCCCAACTCACATCATCCCCAGTCGACACAAGCAGAGGTCCAAAATGATCATAGCTCTAGACAAGGGGATCCCAATCTAAGGCCGGTGGGCCAGATCCAACCTGCGGCATCATTTCATGTGGCCCTCCACCCTTTAAAGGGCATTTGAGAAACAAAATGGCCACCCCTTTAAAGCTGTTGGGACAAAATGGCCATCCCCCCATTGTGCAGGCAGGGCAAAATGGCCATGTGGCCCTCTAAGCTGACTGAGAGAGCGTGACCCGGCTCCCAGCTTGAAAAGGTTGGGAATCCCGGGTCTAGATCAATGGGATATGGAAGATTCACTGTCCATTTCTTAGGCCATTATAAGAAATGGATTAAAGTGGGATTGGATGACTGGGTTATGTAGTGAATCTGTGGTGAGGGCAGAAGGAAGTGCTTAAGTGTACAGTTTAGCTTGTTCCACAAGATACTGTATATGGCTTCCATCCTAACCATTCTTCCTCTTCCCTTATGGATTCTTCCTGTACATGTCCAGTCAAGCAATAAGAGGTTGATGGTCCTAGAAGGAATATAGCAAAGGCAAATGATAGATATCTCAGATAAATAGAGAGAGTTTTCCTAGCCATTCGTTGATCTCCACAGTCTAATTCTTCTTTCTTTTAAGCTGCCAAAATGAAGCCACTTTCTTGGCTTTGTTGTTGACAAACTTAAATCCTCATTGGTATATGCTTCTGGTAGTAATCTACAGACTAGCAAATGAGCCAGATTCTGTTTCTCTCCGCATTCACACAGTGTGTTATCCACCAGCAGCCCCCACTTGAACATGATACGTTTAGGCACTCTTGACCTTCAGCCTATTCAGGTCCTCCAAGGTCGAATTCCTGAGCCAGATCCTCCTCTAATGTTATTTCTCATTCAATGAGCTCCTTCCTCCATCTTCTAATTTGATTTTGCTCTTGAATTCCCCTCAAGAATGTTTGTTGTTGCCACAAAGCTTTTCCTGGATCTGAGGCATATCCATTCAGAAGTTATAGCAGTAATAATAACAGTAGGCTATCTTCCTACTGATGGAGATTGGGTTAAACAAAATGGGCATGGTTTAAAAAAATGCCTAGTGATTAATCTGGATTTCCCTTTTCTTCAGCTGGAACAGATGTCCCAGGAATCCAACACTGCACTATCCGAACTGCAGTTACAACTGGAGGAATATAAAGAGAGATCCCGCAGGGAAATCACAGACTCTCAGAAACAGGCAAAAGACCGGAATGCTGAAGTGGAGAAGATGCAGTATAGCCTGGGAAGGCTGCAGGATGAGGTAGGTGTGGAAAGGATGAGTGAGTCAAAATATAATTCTCTTTCTCAGTTCAACTAGTACTTCTGGTTTCCAGGCCATATTGTAAGGAGATATATCAAAGTAATCCTTGGATCTGGGTTGAAATGTCTGATCCTAATTCTTCCAAGAGATCTACTCTTCTCACATAACTGTCTCTCTTTCTCCAAGGTAACACGGCTCAAGCAGGCCCTGCATGACAGCCAAGCTGAGCGTGAGAATGCTGTATTGGATAAGGAACTGTTGGCTCAGCGCCTCCACAATCTTGAACAGGAAACTGAATCCAAGCGGCGGTCCCAGGATGAACGATCACGGCAAATCAAGGCACTGGAGGTTCGTGTTTCCCTCTGCCTTTCTTTCCTCTCTAACAGTCGATTCCACTTTTCTCTGAACAGAATTCCAATTAATTTTCAGTTCCAGCTTATTTGGCTACTTTTGTCTTTGAGATATTATCCAAACAAGATGGCCAAAGCCAGGGACCTACTGAAGGTTTGCTGCTGTACAGACAATCCCCAGTGATAATTAAGGCCCATACAAATAATGGCTTCCATACTGATTCCACCAGGAGTTGAATTTCAGGAGAATCCTGCTTTTGTGCGGCTTATAGCATTGGTGGTAGCAACTTGTCTTTGTCTCAATTTCGGCCTATTCAGGGTCCTCCAAATGACATGGGTGTGTGTGTGTGTTGAATTCCTCAGCCATATAATCCTTTAATATTGTTCCTTGTCCAGTGAGCCCCTTCTTCCATCTTTTAATTTGATTTTGCTCTTGGGTACCCTCAAAAATGTTTATTCTTGCCACAAAGCCTTTCTTGTACATTTTCTGACAACTTCAGAATTGGAGAATGTAGTATTAAAGCCTGCTGGTGCCTACCATTAACAAGAGAATGCTTCTCTGATGGAAACAATAAGGCTTCTTACAAACGTTGACTTAAGAGCAAGCAGTGTCATTAATGTTTTCCTTTCTGCAGCCACCCTTAGAGCACAGTTGTTGTTGGTCAGTCGCAAAGACAACTCCAACTCTTTGCGACCCCATGGACCATTGCTCTCCAGGCACCCCTGTTCTCCACCATCCTCCTCAGTCCGCACAGCCCCGTGCCCATTGTGTCTACAATACCATCCAGCCATCTCATCTTCGGCCATCCACTTCTTCTTTTGCCCTCCACCTTCCCCAGCATCAAGGCCTTCTCAAGTGAATCTTCTCTTCTCATTTGATGTCCAAAATACTTTAGCTTCATCTTTGTTATTTGTCCTTCTAAGGAGCATTCAGGGCTAATCTCTTCTAATATTGACCTATTTGTTCTCCTCACTGTCCAGGGGACTCTCAAAACTACATCTCAAAGGCATCTATTTTTCTTTGCTCAGCCTTCCTAATGGTCCAGCTCTCACAACCGTACATTACCACCAGAAATACCATTGCTTTGACTATGTGGACCTTTGTTTGCAGTGAGATGTCTCTACTTTTCACTATGTTCCCCAGGTTTCTCATAGCTTGTCTCCCAAGAATCAGTCACCATTTTATTTCATGGTTGCAATCTGCGTTTGCAGTGATCTTTGATTCTAAGAAAGTAAAATCTGTCATTGCTTCTACTTCTTCCCCATCTATTTTCCAGGGACTGATAGGGTCTGTTGCCATTATCTTGGTTTTATTGATATTGAGTCTCAGGCCAGCTTTTGCACTCTCTTCGTTCAACCTAATCAGGAGATTCTTTAGGTCTCCCTCTCTTTCTGCCATTAGGGTGGTATCATCTGCATATCTCAAATTGTTGATGTTTCTCCCAGCAATTTTGATCCCAACTTGTGATTCCTCCATCCCTGCATTGCACGTTATGTGCTCTGTGTATAAGTTGAATAAGCAGGGTGACAAAATGCAGCCTTGTCTTACTCCTTTTCCTATTCCAAACCACTCTGTCACAGCACAGTACTGTAGGTGTAAAAACACTTTGTTCAACAGCAGGGGGCAGCATTGTTTCCCAATCAAAACCCTGTTGTCTTTTCTGAGTTGTCCTGTTTGATTTTTCTTTATGTGAAAGGGTTATGGTAAAGGCAGATAATGCTTCATATTCATTTATTATATTCTTCTTGAATTACAAACCAGCAATTAGTTAGATTTGCTTTTCCCATTCTTTGGGCATTGCAAACCCTGTTTTCACATACTGAAATTCACAGGGCTTTTAAAATATATATTGCCTAAGCAATGACTTAAATTCCTTGTACATGGAATTTTGAATAATTATGTTCTGTTTTGAACAGGAAACACAGTGACCTCTAGTTTGTTTGGGCTATAATGTCCAGGGTCACTCAGTAGTAGCCATACTGGCTGGCGCTGAGACAGAAGGTATTAGCCACAAGCATTTTTAGGGCAACAGGTTGCCTAACCTTATTAGCCGCTTTAGCAGGTATGAAGTTCAATTATCTGCTTGTGGGGGCTACATATACCTCCAGAATGCAAAAGGTAAACAGAAGTCCACCTCTAGTTTTGAAAAGTTGATAATCTGGGAGCAGAACAATGCAGGAGATTGTTTGATTTATTTAAAAGGTTAATCTCCTGCCCTGGAAAATTCCAAGTCGCATGATTTTTCGTCCTGCCAAGGTAAAAAGGAAACCAAGGGACAGCTAAGGTCACAGAAACAGCCTGGTGGCAGTGGAAATAAATTATGCTTTTTGTTGTTGGTGTTCAGTCACACAGTTGATTCCGACCTTTTGCGACCCCATGGACCATTTTGCACTGTTCGTTCAGGTAGTTTTCCTTATCTATCCTTGCTTTTCTTTAAGATTTTGTATTCAGGTGATTGTTTTTTCTTCTTCTTGGACTTTTGCATTCATCCTTTCCAATGCTATTTTAAGCACCTCATCAGACAACCACTTTGCTTTCTTACGTTTTTTTTTCCTTTTGGTATGGTTTTCCTTGCTGCCTCCTGCGTGATGTCCCGCATCTCTGTCCATAATTCTTCTGACATGCTGACTGAATGGAGGTTCTCCATCTTTGACTGCAGAGTATGTAATCAATCTGGTTTCGATGCTGGCCATCTGGTGATGTCCATGTGTAAAGTCAGCTCTTGTGTTGCTGGAAGAGGGTGTTTGCTATGACCAGTGGTTCTCTTGGCAGAATTCTATCAATCTTTGCCCTGCTTCATTCTGTGTTCCAAGACCAAACTTGCCTGTTATTCCATTTACTTTTTGATTTCCTACTTTGGCATTCCAATCTCCTAAGATAATGTGGACATCATTTCTTGGTGTCTGTTCTATGAGGTGGTGTAGGCCCTGGGAATAACACATGTGATTTACATGATATCGAGTGTGCTGATTTACAGATTTTAAGGCGTGCTATAGCTGTTGAAATTGTCAGTAATTGGGTAATGTATTTTTACATGGGAACATTGTAACAGTCACAGCTACCACTATGCCTGCTGCCGCCTCAGCTAAATCACGTCCGCTGTTGGCATGCATGTTCCAGCAGAGGCTGGCATGTCTGAGCAAGTTAGTGAGAAACCATCTTATTAGATAGCACAGCTAGGCCATAATGAGTCTTTTTTTCCCCAAAAGATGAAAAGGTGCAGCTGTGTTAATATACTGGAAATATTTTTGCTACATTTGTAGCAAATATACCTTGCATGATCAACACAAGGACCTAACCAAGAGAGTGAGATTTGCTAATTTAAGATCCTGACGTCCTAGACAGAATCGGACTTCAGATTTGGATTAAGCGCACTTGATTTAGTATAGGTCACATGGATTAGACCAAGTAGCAGACAATATTTTTTTTTCTGATGCAGTGTTTTAGGTGCACATTGCCCATCTCTGGTTTACCATCCTGTATACTCATGCAGCTTTTCTGCTTCCAGTGTAAGGCAGTGATGTAATTTTTTTCCCAACTGAGTTCATTAGATAAGCTTGACAATGAAATTGCAGGACAAATCAAAACGCCTTGAAGTAGAGCTGGACGAAGAGAGGAACACCGTGGAACTGCTGACAGAGAGGATCAATCGCACAAGAGACCAGGTGAGTAGCTAACAATATAATTTGGAGCAGATTATGTGACTTCTCGGCTTGTGTGTGATTTTTAGCCAGAAAGAAAAGTTGCTTAGACTGCATAGGGTCTTTTGTCAGTTGGCCTTGTTTTTGCAAAGCAAGTACTGACAATCCTTTCCAAATCATACCTTGTAGAATTGCAGGTTTAGCAAGGTTTGCAGAGGTATTTATGCTTGCATATCTTTTAAGGACTGACCTTGACTAACCACAGAACCCATCAATAACTATTTTTAGCTTCCTCTTACAAAAGTGTTCCTGCGTCGTTGTTGCCATGATGTTGATAGTTGTTTACTTTGTTTCAGCAGTTTTTACAATAGTATATACATTGTATATACATTTTGACATTGTTACTCCCATTAAATCAATAGAATTTGGACAGAGTAGTAATATTAAGTCTGGCCAGGCTATCCTACTATGGTAATAGAGTAGACCATACAGCCAGTGATCAACGCTGAGTGTTGGGTGGCGCTTAACTAACCTGACTACCCTGAGGATTAACGGCCTTGGGTGCTGAAGTCCACAGAGAAGTGATGGTCCCCAAGTGGATTAAATCCCACTTGAATACATCTTGATAGAGGGTAGCAGCTTCATCCATCCTGACCTGGGGCTGAAGAGGACTTTGTGTGCCAAAAAGGCTCAGGGCCAGAAAGGGACTTGCGGAGCTGGATTAGCGGTATAGGGGTCATGCTACGATGCGGAAGGCAGATGAAAGGCCACTGCATTATATTCTCAGGACAGTCTTCATGGCTGATTGATATGAGGCTGACAATATTTGGATTTGGATACGGCAGAAGAAATAAAATTCTACTAATAACCGTGTTAAGCATTGAACCTTCATTAACAGGTGAAATCCCAAGTTAAGTACTGTACTAGGAGCTGCATACAAAGCAACAGGCATTTGTGTCCTGCTTGCATGATTCCCAGAGATTTCGTTTAATAGCAGTGATGTCTATGTCTTTTGCCTAGTCCTAAAGGGCTACCCCACTTATTGCCCATATTCTCCTGCTTTTCCTTCAGATTGACCAACTACGTGCTGAGCTGTTACAAGAGCGTTCTGCCCGCCAAGACCTAGAGTGTGATAAGATCTCACTGGAAAGACAGGTAAGGCTGCAGGACATTTGGTTTTCTGGTTGTTGATGTTTTAATTCTTGGCTGCTTCAGCAGTCCTGGAGCCTGCTAGAATATTCCTGACTTCTACAATCTGTTGCCAGTGCTAGGGCTAAATGAAGGCAGATAAGCAAAATAGAGTTCTATTCAAAACATATGCAGGGAAGTTTTGTTTTTGTTTTTTTACTCCTGAGGAAAAAACTCAACTTGAAATTGGATTGCAGTATTGGTTGTCTGCTTTAAATCATTGATAACTGTGTGACGAGAGTCTAAGACCAACAATTCCTGGATAGCTGTTCATCTCTGTCCTGTGCTATCCTTTAGATCAGGGATTCTCAACCTACTGTACGGCCCATGGGCCGGATGCAACCCACCAGCACTAAATCATCCATCTTGCGCCCTCACTCCAACCATTACTTCTACTGATGTTGGAAGCGGCTATGAGCACGTTCCTGGTGGCTGCAGGGGTTTTCCCCACAGCCACAGAGGCATTTTCCTTCACCCATGCCATGCAACTCCTCCAGGCCAGTAAGCAGGGGAGTGGTGGTGGGGGAGGTTTTTTTGGTGTGGCGGGCTTGGGGTGGTACTGGCGGGGGACACTGGTCCAGTCCGCAAACAGTCTGAGGGGACATGTTCCGGGCCCCAGTTTTAAAAGGTTGAGAACCCCTGCTTTAGATCTTCTGCATCCTTGGACCTCAGGGTTGGAAACTCACAGGCAGCTGGCAAAGATGGATAGCAGTCATGCCATCCCTGCAACAAGCACCATTTCAGATCTTTTCTGCTGTATTCCAGACCTCAGGCTGTAATTGCCTGAGTTTTTAAGGCTTTTGAAATCTCACATGCATTCATCTAAGAACTTTTCTCTCTCTCTTAACAGTCCTATTGGAGGTAGGGCTGCAAAACTGGTTTTGTCATTTAGGGATGACTCACAACTGGGGCTGCTCCTATATGCCTCTGTAGTTCGCTGTCTTTGTTCTTTGGTTTTGTTCTGTTTGCAAACAGATTACTGTGAAGAGACGGGGCAGGGGAGTGTATCTTGGCTTTACTTTCCAAGTTGCGAAGAACCACATGACTTGTGCACACAAGTTAGAGGAAGAATATCCCATCTGGTGTGACTTTTTGACATGTTCCATCAGCTCTCATTAATGGCTCCTGCAGGAGATGGCATGGCCAGGATGCATTGGTTATGGGTGCCTGGTGAGACAGAGGATCATGGATGACAACAGTCCAAATGGTGACCTCATCATGATATATAACAAGCTTAATCCAGCTAGCTTTAAGAAGGCGTCCGGAAGGAGACAGCAAAGCATTCCAGACACAGATACAAATGCTGTACACTTTCTCTGAGGGCAAAACTGTTGGAACATGCCTTAAGTATAGAAAAACATCTCATTATCATAGCATAAATATTCCACAGCTACCGTAATTGGCTTTGCTCTGTGACAGGTCTTCAGATTGTCTTCATCCACAGATATGATTGTTCTATTGCAAATGTTTGCCTGAATCACATATCTTTAACGGATTTCAAGAGGACCATTCATAATATAAATATTGGTCTTCAGCTTCTTCTTTCATGTCCTTTTAACTTCCAAAATGAAGCCACGTTCTTGGTTTTGTTGTTGGCCAAATTCTCCATATTCACACAGCGTGGTGTTGTCTGCCAGGAACCTCCGCTTGAGCATGTTGGTCTTAAAGCCTATTCAGAGTAATCCAAGTGACATTGAGGAAGTCGAGTTCCTCAGCCATATCTTCCTTTAATGTTGTTCCTTGTTTATTGAGCTCCTTCGTCCATTTTCTAATTTGATTTTGCTCTTGTGTACCCTCAGGAATGATTGTTCTTGCCATAAAGCTATTCCTGGATCTGAGTTGACAGATATGAGGCACGTATCCATTCAGAGGATGTTGAGGGTCATTCTCTTGCTTAGTTCTCTTGGTGTCCACTGCTACGACTCTCACCTTAGGTGGAGCAACAATAACAAGAGTACTGTATATATTTTTTCAACTGGTGTAGGTTTGAGGCATCTGTATTTATAAACATTGCTTCATTAACAGCAATATCAACTTGTTTTGTGTGTGTGGATGCACTCCATACTGGAGCAGCATACTCTTCTGCAGAGATGCTCAGGGCCAAAGTTGATGTATGCAGCATGGACGGTCTTTAGCTGAAAATAAAGCCTACATGAGATGGTGCAGACTGGGCAAAGTAAGGCGCATTGACTCTTTCTTAAGGGGCTCAGTGGGTCAACCTAATCCCAACACTTTTCCTTACCTCTTTTTGACTTCCTTTCCATTCACCTTTGCTAAATTTATCTACAGTCAAGCCTCTACATACGAATTTAATCCGTTCCTTGAGGCTGGTTGTATCTCAAAAAATTCTTACCTTGAATTTCCCATAGGAATGCATTGAATTTCTTACCTCGAAAAAATCCTATTAAAAATTCTTATCTTGAACCTGATTTTTTTCTGAGATTTCTGGATGTATCTCGGGTTTTTCTTAAGTCGAGCCATTCTTATCTCAAGGTTTGACTGTATTTTTTATATATACAGTTGTTCAGTCGCACATTCGATTCTGACCCTTTGCGACCCTATGGACCATTGTCCTCCAGGCACCTCAGTCTTCCACCCTCCTCCTCAGCCCACCCAGCTCTGTGCCCATTGCATCTATAATACCACCCAGCCATCTCATCTTTGGCCGCCCCCTTCTTTTGCCTTCCACTTTTCCCAGCATCAAGGCTTTCTCAAGTGAATCCTCTCTTCTCATTTGATGTCCAAAGTACTTCAGCTTCACCTTTACTATTTGACCTTCCAATGAGCAATCAGGGTTGATTTCTTCTAAGATTGACCTATTTGTTCTCCTCGCTGTCCAGGGGACCCTCAAAACTCCTCCAACACCACATTTCAAAGGCGTCTATTCTTCTGCGCTCAGCTTTCCTAATGGTCCAGCTCTCACAGCCATACATTACCACTGGGAATACCATTGCTTTGACTATGCGAATTTTTGTTTGCAATGTGATGTCTCTGCTTTTTACTATGTTCCTCAGGTTTCTCATAGCTTGTCTCCCAAGAATAAGTCACCTTTTTATTTCATGGCTGCAATCTCCATCTGCAGTGATCTTAGATCCTAAGAAAGTAAAATCTGTCACTGCTTCTACTTCTTCCCCATCTATTTTCCAGGGACTGATAGGGCCTGTTGCTATTATCTTGGTTTTCTTGATATTGAGTCTCAAGCCAGCTTTTGCACTCTCCTCCTTCAACCTAATCAAGAGCTTCTTTAGGTCTTCCTCACTTTTTGCCATTAGGGTGGTATCATCTGCATATCTCAAATTGTTGATGTTTCTCCCGGCAATTTTGATCCTATATTGTGATTTCTCCATCCCTGCATTACACATTATGTGCTCTGTATATAAGTTGAATAAGCAGGGTGATAAAATGCAGCCTTGTCTTATTCCTTTTCCTATTCCAAACCACTCTGTTATTCCGTGTTCTGTCCTAAGGGTTTCTTCTTGGTTCATGTACAGATTTCTCAGGAGGCATATGAGGTGTTCTGGTATTCCCATCTCTTTAATTACTTGCCACATTTTGTTGTGGTCCACACAGTCAACTGTCTTGGTGTAGTCAATAAAACAAAAGTATACTTGTTTCTGGTATTCCTTTGTTTTTTCCATGATCCAACATATGTTGGCAATGTGGTCTCTAGTCCCCCTGCCTCTTCTGAAACCGGCCTGCACCTCTGGTACTTCTCTCTGCACATGTTGCTGAAATCTATCCTGTATTCTCTTGAGCATCACCTTGCTGGCATGTGGGATGAACGCATTGCCTTTTTTTTTTTTTTTGGGGGGGGGGGGGGATTGGAACGTAAACTGATCTTTTCCAGTCCTGTGGCCACTGTTTTGTTTTCCAAATTTGCTGGCATATTGATTGCAGTAGTTTGATTCCATCATCTTTTAGAGCTTTGAAAAATTCAACTGGGATACCATCATGTCCACTAGCTTTTTTGTTTGCAGTGCTTTTTTGGGCCTTTCTGACTTCACTCTCCAGGATGTCTGGTTCAAGTTCACATTTCTCATTATTGTTATTATGAGGAATGTTAAGGTCCTTTTTGTAGAGTTCCTCTGTGTACTCTTGTCATCTTTTCTTAATCTCTTCTGCATCAACTAACTCCTTTCCCTCTTTGTCCCTTATCATGGTCATTTTTGCTTTAAATGTTCCCTTGAATTCCCCATTCCCCCCAAATAATAATAATAATAATAATAATGCCTGCCTCTTGTTTTTTCTCTCCATTTCTTTGCACTGTTCATTCAGGTAGTTCTCCTAATTTATCCTTGCTTTTCTTTGAGATTCTGTATTCAGGTGATTGTATTTTTCCTTTCTCCTTGGACTTTTGCATTCATTATTTCCAATGCTATTTTAAGCACCTCATTAGACAACCACTTTGCTTTCTTACGTTTCTTTTCTTTTGGTATGGTTTTCCTTGCTGCCTCCTGCGTGATGTCCCGCACCTCTGTCCATAATTCTTCTGGCACAATGTCTCTCAGGTCTAAGCCATTAAATCTGTTCCTCACCTCCACCGTGTACTCCTTAGGGATGTTGTCTAGGTCATATCTGTCTGGCCTAATTGTTTTCCCTATTTTCTTTAGTCTAATTCTGAATTTTGCAATCAGTAGGTTGTGATCTGAGCCACAGTCCGCTCCAGGTCTCGTTTTTGCTGACTGTATGGAGGTTCTCCATCTTTGGCTGCAGAGTATGTAATCAATCTGGTTTCGATGTTTGCCATCTGGTGATGTCCATGTGTAAAGTCGGCTTTTGTGTTGCTGGAATAGGGTTTTTGCTATGACTAGTGTGTTCTCTATACAGTACAGTACTGTATATCTATTCCACTTGTACTTCCCTGATAGAAGTTAACACAGAATATACAAGATTCCCATTCTGCTGTATATATATCAATGAGTGCTTCAACAAGAATGATGTACTGAATCCCTTCAGACCGTCGGGAGCCTACCATTGCTCCAGAGAGACGATGGCAACATTCACAGTTCCTATCTCGCTCCCTCTCCATCTTTGCAACAATTCTTGGAGGTAGATTAGTTTGAAAAACAGCAACTGTCTGAAGGATATTACATTGTGAGTTTTGTGGCTGAAGTAAACAAAAAAGCTGAAATTCTAAAGACTCTGGTGGAAGCCTGTTAAAGGGTGTTGAGGCAATAAACATGACATCCTTTGTTTGGAAACTTCTTATTCCCATGTATGCTTCTGTTCTGTAGCAGTTGCCCAAAACATGTCTAAACACAAGGTGCTGTTTATGGCCTCCTTGGATCTCTGCAGAGTTTTCTGTTTCTTCTGCTTGGCCACACTTCAATGCAAGGGAAACATAATGACTGTTACATAATGTAGCTAATGAAACTTCCTATTGAGAAGTCATTGAAGCAATGGTGGGAGAGAGGGATTTGGAAGATTACAGAACACCATGTAGTGTGTTCTCAAGTTGTTTTTATCTGTAAATTGCTGACTCAGATGAAGGCTGTGTCAAAAGGTTTTTCAAATAAGTCTCTAGCCAAGGAAGACTAGACAAAAATAGTTTGTGGACTTGTGGGAGACACCCCTCTTAAAAATCCATCATTGAGGCCAGTGCTGTCTCTTCCTTTCAAATACGCTTGGTATTCAAAGGTTTTAAAAATCACCAGTACAAAGAATGGCTCCACACTGTGATAATTCAGGAACCAATCTCCACAATGCATTGTGGCCTCCAACAATGTATGTGCTTGTCTGACTGCTTAGCTAATTATGTAGTTTCTGATGACTCAAGAGAGCAAGCTGAGTTCCAAGTAACAGAGGAGGGGAAAACATGGTATATGGGTAAAATAAATAGCTTAGAATATATGCTTCCTTCATTTTCGTCTGGTACTGTATATGCATATGACACAGAAGGCAGCATCTTAAAACAGATATTGGTTCTTGGTTGGGGAAAACGGAAGAATCTTTGTTTTGTGATAGCATTAGAAAAATCATTCTTACCATCTCAGAGGAGGCAGTCTTGTGTAAGAGAAGAACAGAACACTTCTAGGTAGCAGAAACTATGTGAGGTTTTATAAGTACTTGTATTTAAAGTGTAAGAATCTGCTTGGAAGAATTAATTTGAAAGGATTTTAGTTGATCAATTTTTAAATAAATAAATATTGTAATCTTATCTCAAATGTATTTTGAATGCCAGAGTTAATATGTGAAAGAAAAGGACCGTTCCGGAGTAAAATGTGTATTGTTTGATACAGTACTTCATAATTGTAGCTAGAGTAGAATGTGTTGAGATTTTGAACTTGGAGAGGTGCATTTGAGTCCAAGCACCTTTTTAGAATATTCCTTTTAACTTGTGGTTTTAGACTCAACTCTTTCAATGTCATTTATTTTGCGCTGGTCTATGACTGTAAAAAAGATGAAGATGAATATTCCTTTATAAAAAAAATTCTTCCGGAGCCCATGATGTCTAGTAACACAACTCCATCTTCTAATAAAAGCTTGGTTTCTGAAGTCCCCTGTTGAACCTTCTGGGTCACAAATATAGACCCAGAAGGTTCCTCATCAGCCACATGCTGTCACTCCCTTCTTTTATTTTTAATTGTCTTTTTAAAAAAAACTTTCCAGAATAAAGACCTAAAAAGTCGACTTACAAGCCTTGAAGGGTTCCAAAAGCCCAGCGCCAACATCTCGCAGTTGGAGTCCCACATCCAAGAACTTCAGGATAAGCTCCATGCTGAAGAGAGGTAAATGACACCCCTACTTCCTTTTGCAAGCAGAAATCTTACAAAAGAGATACATGTAATTAAATAAAATAAAATAAGATCTGGTGCTCTATATCACACCAGTTAAATTCCTTCTGCTTCTGGCCAGTTTAACCCTGAACCCTTTTTTGAATTACACCAGAAATCTCACTGAAATAGGTGTTGCTCCAGTGTCCCCAAGGTTTCTGTGGGTTCAAATTATTTTTCCCAGGCCTCAGAACCAGATTTCTGTCAATTTTATTGCCACTATTGCAGTCCTTCTCTCTCCCAAGGCAGGTAAAACTGGCCCAAGAACTAGTCAATCTAATGATGGGTTCCTTTTCAAAGTATGGATGAAGCCGTGAGAAACACACACAATTGAAATGGTTAAGCCTTGGTGCATGCCTTCCCCCTTTTTATTTAGAGAGAAGAGTGTCCTGGTGTCGTCAAATCGCAAGCTGGAGCGTAAGGTAAAGGAACTGACGATCCAGATTGATGACGAGAGGCAGCATGTCAACGACCAGAAAGATCAGGTCAGTTGAAGGAGGAGCAGAATGCTAGGTTTCTTTTCTCCTGTGGCAGAGGGGCAGTAGACGAGCCAGATCCATTAAGAGAATGGCATGTATAACTTGAATGAGGACTCTTGTTGCATGCTTCAAGCAATCAAAACTTGCAAAAAGAAATATGTGGTTTCGAGAAGAAATAGGTGAAATGAATATGCATGGAGAAGGTCCCAGGTTCAATCCCTGTTAGCATTTCCAGGGAAAGGCCTGTACTGTAGCTGAAACTCTGGAGAACTTCTTCCTGTCCGAATGGCTAATACTAGATGAGATGGATCAGTGGTCTAAATAAAACAGGTTCCTGTGTGCTTTTTAATACAGTATATGAAGTACCGAATTCCACTGATCACTTGTTACTGATTAAAAACACTGGTTGGTCCGCCTGCATTGTCTTTTCTGACCCTCCAGTTTTATGTAGTTTCCTAGGTTCCTCTTCTTGAGCCAAAGTGAGCAGAATTTAATGCTGAGCACCTCTCCACCCCTTTTTTTTGCTCGTAGTTGAGCTTACGAGTCAAGGCATTGAAAAGGCAAGTAGATGAGGCAGAGGAGGAGATTGAGCGGCTAGAGGCGACGCGGAAAAAGGCCCAGCGGGAACTGGAGGAGCAACATGAGATCAACGAACAGCTGCAGAACCGTGTTAAGACCCTGGAGAAGGACCTCTGGTAAGGAGCCTGGACCTCTCCCCTCTGTGTAGTTAGTTACCAGTACTTCTTTTGTATGCCTGGTGGGATGATGAAGGTACTTCTAAGGTACGCTACACAGGGACCCACAGCATAAATCATACGGAAAGCCATTTGTCCAAATCACTTAAAAATCTTAACCACTAAGTCAGGGGTTCCCATCCTTTTCAGTCCGGGGGTCAGGTCGTGTTCTCTCAGTCAGCTTGAAGGGCCAGATGGCCATTTTGCCCTGTTTGCATGATGGGGATGGCCACTTTGTCCCAACAGCTTCAAAGGGGTGGCCATTTTGTTTCTTGCATGCCCTTGGAGGGGTGGGGGGCCACAGGGCTCAGGCTGGGCTGGAACCCCTGCACTAAGTGGTGCAATGGTTATACTGCAGCCACAACATTGTGAGTTCAATCCTGACAGGATTCAAGGTTTGATTCAGCCTTCCATCCTTGTTAATTACCTTGTGACCCACCCAGAGAGCGCATTAAGCGCTATGGGTGGCATATAAGTGTAATTGCTGTTGCTAATAGTGACAGAAAGAATAGTCAGAGCAATAAAGGGCTTGCATTCCATAAAAATTAAACACAAAATAATATATTAAAGATGATCTAAGAGTTTTACTCATTTTTGTATGTTATGTGAATGTGAGACAACATACTTCAAAACATACTTCATACTCCAGAGCAGTTTCTTCACCAACAAGGGCTCTCAGTTGCTGCTTGATCCCAGTGTTCATAATTTATAACAACAGGAAATACTGACTGGCATTGCTGAGAGCAGAAGCCTAATAGAGTCTATTGTTGTTATTCAGTCGCACAGTCGATTCCGACCATTTGCGACCCCATGGACCATTGTCCTCCAGGCACCTCTGTCCTCCACATTCCTCCTCAGCCCTTCCAGTTCTGTGCCCATTTTGTCTACAATACCATCCAGCCATCTCATCGTCGGCCGTCCCCTTCTTCTTTTGCCTTCCACCTTCCCCAGCATTAAGGCCTTCTCAAGTGAATCTTCTCTTCTCATTTGATGTCCAAAATACTTTAGCTTCATCTTTGTTATTTGTCCTTCTAAGGAGCAGTCAGGGCTAATCTCTTCTAATACTGACCTATTTGTTCTCCTTGCTGTCCAGGGGATTCTCAAAACTCTCCTCCAGCACCACATCTCAAAGGCATCTATTTTTCTTCGCTCAGCCTTTCTAATGGTCCAGCTCTCACACACGTACATTACCACCAGGAATACCATTGCTTTGACTATGCGGACCTTTGTTTGCAGTGAGATGTCTCTACTTTTCACTATGTTTCCCAGTTTTCTCATAGCTTGTCTTCCAAGAATCAGTCGCCTTTTTATTTCATGGCTGCAATCCCCATCTGCAGTGATCTTGGATCCTAAGAAAGTAAAATCTGTCACTGCTTCTCCTTCTTCTCCATCTATTTTCCAGGGACTGATATGTCCTATTGCTATTATCTTGGTTTTCTTGATATTGAGTCTCAAGCCAGCTTTTGCACTCTCCTCCTTCAACCTAATCAGGAGCTTCTTTAGGTCTTCCTCCCTTTCTGCCATTAGGGTGGTATCATCTGTGTATCTCAAATTGTTGATGTTTCTCCCCGCAATTTTGAGCCCATGTTGTGATTCCTTCATCCCTGCATTGCACATTATGTACGCTGTGTATAAGTTGAATAAGCAGGGTGATAAAATGCAGCCTTGTCTTACTCATTTTCCTATTCCAAATGACTCCGTCATTCCATGTTCTGTCCTAACTGTTGTTTCTTGACTCATGTACAGATTTCTCATGAGGCATGTAAGATGTTCAGGTATTCCCATCTCTTTAATTACTTGCCACATTCTGTTGTGGTCCACACAGACAAAGGCCTTGGTGTAGTCAATGAAACAGAAGTAGACATGTTTCTGACATTCCTTTGTTTTCTCCATGATCCAACATATGTTGGCAACGTGGTCTCTAGTCCCCTGCCTCTACTGAACCCAGGGGGACCCCTGCCTCTACTGAACCCAGTCTGCACCTCTGGTAGGTTTCTCTCTACATACTGCTCCAGTCTATCCTGTATTATCTTGAGCATCACCTTGCTAGCATGTGGGATGAGCGCAATTGTTCAATAATTTGAACATTCTTTGTCATTGCCCTTTTTTGGGATTGGAACATACACCGATCTTTTCCAATCCTGTGGCCACTGTTTCGTTTTCCAAATCTGCTGGCATATAACATGCAATAGTTTGATTCCATCATCTTTTAGGGCTTTGAAGAATTCAACTGGGATACCATCATCTCCACTGGCTTTTTTGTTTACAGTGCTTTTTAGGGCCTTTCTGACTTCACTCTCTAGGATGTCTGACTTCACTCTCTAGGATGTCTGGCTCAAGTTCAATTTCCTCATAATTGTTATTATCTGGGGTGTTGAGGTCTTTTTTGTGTAGAGTTCCTCTGTGTAATCTTTCCATCTTTCCTTGATCTCTTCTGCATCTGTTAACTCCTTGCCATCTTTGTCCCTTATCCTGGTCATTTTTGCTTTAAACGTTCCCTTGACTTCCCCAATTTTTTTGAAAAGATCTCTAGTCCTGTCTCTTGTGTTGTTTTCCTCTATTTTTTGCACTGTTCATTTAGGTAGGGTTCCTTATCTCTTCTTGCTTTTCTTTGAAATTCTTTATTCAAGTGATTGTATTTTTTTTCTCCTTTGATTTTTGCATTCCTTTTTTCCTCTGCTATTTTAAGAACCTCATCAGACAACCACTTTGCTTTCTTATGCTTCTTTTCTTTTAGTATGGTTTTCCTTGCTGCTTCCTGCATTATGTCCTGCATCTCTATCCATAATTCCTCTGGCACTCTGTCTATCTGATCCAGACCATTAAATCTGTTCCACACCTCCACCGTATATTCCTTAGGTATGTTGTCTAAATCATATTTGTCTGGCCTAATTGTTTTCCCTATACGGGGAAACTATTGGGGGAAAACGCGCTTTAGACATTTGGGCAAAAAGCTTTGCATTTGTGGGCAAACTGCGATGTCCCATTTTAGGAGCTGCTCAAGAGATTGGGAGTGGGCCACCCATTCAAAACAGCATCCTGGCCTAGACTCAGAAGAACTGTGACTAGCTACTATTGGTCATGATAGCTTTAAGGAACCCTTATGTGAAGTTGCAGTCCCTGCTTGATAACCAGATATTGGGCATGCAACAAATTATAACCCTTACTTTTGTTACTCCTAGCTGTAGTTGGATATAATAATAATAATTTTGAGGTAGAAATTATTCAGGTTTGAAAGGATTTTTGCTGGAGAAACGCTACTCAGGGAAGGCTCGAATGAGGCTCCTTCCATGTCCCCAAGAGCTGGGACAGAGCTGCTCAATCCGTCTTGCAGTACCTGAGTCTCGTACTGCTGATTTGCCAGCCTTCCAGCTAACAAGGCGAGCTTCTTAACCACTGAGCCACTGCAGCCCGTTACCAAAAGCAATTCATAGGCAGATCCTTTGACATGAAAAAGTGTTCCGTCCATCTTACCTTCTGGCAAAGACATCTCACCTACCCAGTTGCAAAGAGGATGCAAATTTGTTCTTGCTTGCTTTTGTTTCTAATCTAGGCGCAAGGCAGCCCGTTCCACCGCTGAATCGTCTTTGAAGGATGACCACTTGAGCTCAGATGAAGAGTTTGACAGCGCTTACGGCCCGTCTTCCATCGCATCGCTGCTAACAGAGGGGAACCTCCAGACAAGCTCTTGTTAGCATCCCGCCTGTGTCTGGCAGCAGAAAAAAAGAATTGTCTGTGTCAGCTTTTATTGAAACTGTTTCAAATGAACACATTAAAACTCAGCAAAAAAACAACTGTTACATCTGAAACCAGAAGACATTGATACTATGCTGTATGCCTGTAGATACAATAGACCTCTATCAACAAGACAATATTTTTACTTTTGCTTGCAAAAAGGGCAATGGGAGCAGGCCTTGGAGGGGGAGGCAGAATGTAAAATAGAAACAAAATTATATTTAACCCCTTCCACCCAGCTTCCCTTGATCTGGTTCTCAGGGTACTGGTGAATGATTAAGAAACAGAATCTTCTGCATCTATTTTTTAAAAACCAAAATTGAATTTCCTTGCTGATGTATATAGAGCTTGTCTATGTATGTTGATTGCATGTGTAATGAAATGGATGTGCAATAATGTTAAAAGATTAGTCTCGGGGAATGGATGAAGATGTCTTGAAGGGCAACCAGAGGGGCCCCCCTGATCCAGTAAATGCATGTAAGCATTTAGTATGCAGATGCTGAGGTGGTCTTACCAATTCAGTTGATTGTTGCATCCTTGCCTGTCCTGGTAGACATATGATTTGTTCTGGAAGAGAGGAGATTGTATGTGATTTTTCCAGTTGTGCAACTTTATTTGATGGCTTGGCTTTATTTTACACCCACTGGTTCCTATTTCTCTCATGAATATATATGCCTTTTCCCCATGGCTTCTTGACAGGGTACTTGATACATGTCTTTTCTCCCATGAACGTGATATCTAACCAAATTCTCAGGGGCAAAGATTAGTTTGTAAAGGAGCTTCTTGATCTGATTCTTACGAAGTGGTAAGCTGTTGCATCCAAACTGTTTCCTTTTCCCTTTATGGCAGGGGTGCCCAAACTCCGGCCCAGGGGCTAATCCAGCCCGATGCCAGTTCATCAGGCCCGCAAAGCCCTCGTTGCTCCTGGTTCTTTCCAGATGTTGGACTGTATCTGCTATCATGCAAGACAGTTACCTTTTTGAGTGGGCCTGAGGTTCCATTTAGAGGAGCCCATATGGGGCATGTCAAAGGCAAATGTTTCTCACAGTATGAGAGTGAACAAGCCAGCAAAAGTTATTAATCTCAAAAGTTATTAATCTCTTTTTATACCATTTGTTCTGATGTCTCCCCCATAAACTGGGTTTATGGGACAGTAATGTAAAAATTATCCCAGGAGATCGACATTTTCTTGTCAAAGTATTATGTGAACTCCTCCTTTGTAAACCCCAGCTTCGCACAAGGCTAGGTATTAGAAAGTTTTATTGTGCTGCTCAGTAAAATACAGCTGTGCTATCAAAAATCTTCAAAAGGGCTGCTTCTCCTATCCCAGTTTTTAAAAATATCCCCTTCAGATAGCTATTTTACCTTTTCGGCCTTGAACAAAGTGCCTTGTTGATGTGTCTCAAGAGGGGAAAATGCTTCTAATGTACTTTTCTGAATTGCAGACAGACTGTATGGTTCATGTTTGGAACCGAAATATTGTTAACCTGAAATATATCTATACTGTAGCATTTACGCATTCATGTGCTTTTGCACCAGGGAATAACACTGTCTTGCTGTGATTTTCCCCTCTTAAAATGTGGCATTACAATCTCTCTTGTTATAGCAATAAATCTAATTTTTTTTTCAAAGAGAGAGGGAGAATCACTGGTTAGATGTTTTCCACCTCAACCGAGCCACTGTGAAGGTAACTGGGATATAGCTGAAGGCGATCCTAGAATTGAAGAATTAAACTTTTTTGAAGGGGGGTAATGCTCCCTTGTAGGAAATGCTGCAAGATTAAATTTTACACAGCCCTTCCAGCTGTTTTGCTTTTTTCATGGGCACCTGGCAAATTGAGTAGTTTTGGGGAAGAAACTTCTAGGAAAAACTGTAGAAAGCCTAGGAGTTTGGCCAGGATTGAAAGATAAAGTATTGCTTAGAAAAGCTCTGTGATCCTT
This sequence comes from Bradypodion pumilum, assembly GCA_035047305.1. Taxonomy (NCBI): domain Eukaryota; kingdom Metazoa; phylum Chordata; class Lepidosauria; order Squamata; family Chamaeleonidae; genus Bradypodion; species Bradypodion pumilum. The sequence goes on from JAWDJD010000018.1 coordinate 5,055,237, forward strand.
TTACTACCGGTACCAACCCTTTAATTACAACATATTCTGTAACTTGGCCTTAACTTTTAAGCTTCTGATGGTGATAGGGATAATATTTCCAAAATGACATTGGGTTTTCTAGAGCAAGAACTCTTGGGTCCAAGCCTCAGCTGATGATAGTGTGGATGTTACCTTTGCCATCATTACTGGAGGAAGAAAAAATATATATCAGGGTTGGGGTGGATACCCCCCCCCCACTTTACTGTGAAAAAGTCAGGGGCAGCCTCTAGGTAGCTACTCTGCTTAAACTCTAAGACAGACATTCCTGTAGCACAGTGAATGTCAATACTAGACCTACCATATTACTTGTGAATGTAGGTCCCTTTGCAAGTATAAGTCCAGGGGTGGGAAACTGCTTCTTCCCTGTATCAACAGCAAGGTGTCATCTTGCAGTAACACTTACCTTTGGCCAAACAGGCCTAATCCATGACAATGGGTGCCACTGGAGCATGTTGTAAGAAAAGAGGCTGCTTGTCCTTTGTTACTTGGTCACAGTTCTTGCTTAGGTGTTTTCATGTGACAGATTTCCTATAAAAGTGTCAAAAACAAACAAAGACACAAGTTTTAAAGTTTAAACTGAATATTTAATTAGATCAGGGGTTCCCAACCTGCGGGCCGGACTTGGTCCATGGCACCATTTCATCGGGCCCATTGCTGCCGCACCCAGAAGTGGACGTAGATGCGTTTACGTCAGCCATAAAATGCACCAGTGCATGTGTGAACATGCCTGTGGCTGTTGTAAACGTGCCCGCTTCCAGGGGTGATGGTGGTCAGACCCATTCAGCTGTTCAGGCAGCGTGGTCAGGCCTGTGGTGTCAGAAGGTTGGGAACCCCTGGATTAGATTAGACAAAGTAATTTTTTGTTCCAGCTATTGGCCTTAGATCAGTTTTCATTTATGCATTTAAGATCACAATGATTTTTAAAATCTCCTACTTCAGTTAACTAATGATGAACTGCTCCTGTTAACAGATGATGAACTGCAGTATCAAAATAATATAACACCATACTGTGGGGTTCTGTATTTGATACATCCAGTAGTCAATAAGAGGCAACAACTGTGTCTGCTGGGGGCCATATATATAATTATTCATCGAAGCTCACCACTCAAAAATGGATATTGTGGAAAACATGTGAAATCCTGTTCCTTTTTTACAGCAATGCAATAATTTGGAAATGTATATTGAAGGGGAGAAAACCCAATCAAGGTGGAATGTTTAATAATGATTGTGCTGACATATCCTGCCGTGGCAGATTTATACTGTTTTAAAATGGCTGCTAATGTGATCTGAGTTGGTTTTTATTATTTGTAACTTTTAATCTCCTTCCAGATTTATTTTCCTTTTATTAAAAATTAAAACTAAAAACCTTTGTACTGTACATTGATTTTTAAAATAAGGCAAAGGTAAAGGTTTCCCTTGCTCGAAAGCCAGTCGTATCCGACTAAGGTTCAGTGCTCATCTGTTTCAAAGCCGAAGAGCCAGCGCTGTCTGCCTCCGCAAACGTTTCCATGGTCATGTGGCAGGCATGACTAGACACCGGAGCGCACAGAAAGCTGTTACCTTCCCACCGAAGTGGTCCCTATTTATCAACTTGCAATTTCTTGCTTTTGAACTGCTTAGGTTGGCAGGATCTGGGACAAAGACGGGAGCTCATTCAGTCCTGCAGTCCTCGGGAATCGAACTGCTGACCTTCCGCTTCCCAGTCAGTGTCTTAGCCACTTGAGCCACTGCTCAAAATAAAAGTCTTATATTAATTTGGCCTTATGACCTCTCTCCCCCCCTCCCACTTTCCTCCCAAACCTATTTTTGACACAATTCTTACATAAGTGATTTTTGTATTATTTAAAATGTATCTATCCTATAGTTTCACAACTACAGTAAAAAACCCTACTTTCGTAAAAAGTCTGTTCAGTAGGCTTTTATGTAAATCGGTTTTTTACTTAACCTGACGCAAACCCATAGGAAAAAATGGATTTTTTTACTTAACTGAAAGCAAACCCATAGGAAATGTAAATCAGAACCTTTATGTAAATCAGGATATGATTTTAGTGCAAAAATTATTATGTAAGTCTAATTTTATGTAACTTGAGGCATATGTAAGTCGGGGTTTTACTGTATTAATTTCAGAGAATCCTAGGAAATGATTCCAAGAAAAATCCCACTGCTACGGTACTGGAGCTAAGCAGTAGCAGGGTGGGGAGATCATCCTCATCATCCTTTACATCCTGGTTGTTTTCTAGATTAAAAAAAACCTAAGGGAAAAAAATCTCTTCTCCTTCAAGGGTGCTTAAGACTATTGGGGGGGGGGGATCTTTATTTGGGAATAGTACAGCCTGAGAAAAGGTGATGCTGCTTAAAATCATCCTCATCATCATCAAACCAGTCAGTAGGTGCCTTAAGACGTCCACTGTGTAATTAAAGGTTGCAGCTCCATCTTGGTTAAAAGTGGTTGAATTTTTTTCTTTTATTTAATGCCCCAAAGCATTAAATTGTTTTTAATGGGCTCTGTTAAATTGTTTTTATTGTTGTTTTTGCTCTCGAGTGAGAGTGAGGAAAGCGGGATAAAAATGCATTTAAATTTAAATAATAAATAAATAAAATAAAGCATTAACATCTCTCAGGGAACTTTTACCCCTATTTTCCTGCTTTTTTTTTTGAAAATAAATCTCAACACGTCTTAATAATGCTTAGTTTCCTCCTCTTTTTACCTTTGGGGAGGACCGTCACCCCAGGGAATTAAGCAACACTATCCCAAGAGCTCCATTGTTACTTTTTTGTTTTATTTATTATACTTTTACCCCCAAGAAACCCTCATTTTTTCCCTCACCTGGGGGCTTGAACAACAATATCCCAATTCCCCCCCCCACCTCGTAAAGCTATTCAAGAATGTGTTTAGGGCCCAATCTCCTCTTACCCATTTTTAATTTAATTTATTTTTTAACCTCAGGGGTCTTAAAGCCCCACTCCTGCAGAGACCCCTCTTCTGTCCTTTATTTGTTTATTAAATTTATACACTGCCCATTTGGGAAATGTTCCCACTCTGGGTGGCTTAGTTAAAACAATTACCTCTGTCTTCCCACTCCCATCCCTTTTTTTACCTCAGAAAACCTCAGCAACTTTTTTTAAAAGCCCCTATTTTCTCTTTACATATTTCCAATTTTACTCCCATTTTTACCTCAGGATTCACAGCCCCTTCAAGCCCGCAGGTGGGCCTTAGCTTGCCTATGAAGAGCGACGTCTGCCTGCTTTCCCACCCTTTTTAATTCTGATTTTTTTTATTAAAAAATCCTTTCCCCCACCCTAAGGAATTTAGCTGCTGCCTCAATTTCCCCCTTTCTATTTTAATCTCTTCACAGTAGTGGCATTTAATGGTGGGGGGCTTTAGAAAACGTTACAGAAAGGCAGCCTATAAAGAAAAGTTACAAAAAATAAAGGCCCCTCTCCCATTTTCCCCTCCCTTTTTTACTTTTATTTTCATTTTAGCTCAGAAATATTAAGAGACCTTTAAATGAAACTAAGGATGGATAGATAGATAGTATCCCTCTCTGTCCTGTTTTATACTTACCTCACAGGTCTTGCCAGCACTGCCCCAGAGGGCTTGTCTTTGGTCTCCTTTCCTTTTTATTGTATTTTTTAAGCAAAGGAATATTAATAACTGCCTTTAAAATGTCTATTTTTCCCATCTTTTCACTTTATTTCTCCTTTCCTTTTTATCTCTCAGGAAAGGGAGGGGGGAAAGGAGCTTAAAAGCCGAGCTGTCCCTTTCCCCCCTCTTTGGCCTGGGAGGAGGGTATTTAAAATGGCTGCTCTGAGGGACTAAAATGGTGCCTTTTCCCCTCCTTAAGGGGAAAGACAGGACAAAAGAGCCAGAAACCAAGAAAGCAGGATATGGATTGAGAGAAAATGCCTGGAAAAGCATATCTTATTTTATTTTTTACCTACCTACCTAGCTCCGGTGTCTAGTCATGCCTGCCACATGACCACGGAAAACGTCTGCTGAAAGCAGACGGTGCTGGCTCTTTCGGCTTTGAAACAGAGATGAGCACTGAACCCTAGAGTCGGATATGACTGGTTTTCGGGCAAGGGAAGCAGTGTTCCGTGCGCTCCGGTGTCTAGTCATGCCTGCCACATGACCACGGAAACATCTGCAGAAGCAGACAGCGCTGGCTCTTTCGGCTTTGAAACAGAGATTAGCACTGTACCCTAGAGTTGGATACGACTGGCTTTCGAGCAAGGGAAACCTTTACCTTTACCTACCTAGGGACTGCAGCGTTTCAAGTGGCTATAAGATGCTGTCTGGGAGGCGGAAGGTCAGCAGTTTGATTCCCGAGTACTGCAGGACGGAATGAGCTCCCGTCTTTGACCTCAGCTCCTGCCAACCTAGCTGTTCGAAAGCAAGAAATTGCAAGTAGATAAATAGAGACCACTTCAGTGGGAAGGTAACAGCATTATGTGCGCTCTGGTGTCTAGTCATGCCTGCCACATGACCACAGAAGCGTCTGCAGAAGCAGACAGCGCTGGCTCTTCAGCTTTGAAACAGATGAGCACTGAACCCTAGAGTCGGATATGACTGGCTTTCGAGCAAGGGAAACCTTTACCTATCTTCCTATCTACCTATTTATCTATTCTTGCTTTCTTTCTCATCTATTCTTCCTTCCTTTTTCATCAGTCCATTTATCCATCCATCCATCAATTCTCTTTCTCTCTCTCCCTATATATATATAGGAAAAAATTATTTTTTTACGTAACTCAAAGCAAACCTATAGGGGAAATGAAATTTTTATGTAAATTGAAGCAAACCCATAGGGAAATGAATATTTACGTAACTCGAAGCAAAGCCATAGGAAAAAGAATCTTTTTGTAACTTGAAGCAAACTCATAGGAAATTGTGTAAATCGGGACATGCTTTTAGCACAAAATCATTGTGTAAGTTGAATTTTACGTAACTCAATGTATTTGTAAGTCGGGTTTTAAAGTATTTTATTTATTTCAAATTATTTTGGGGTCACTTTTAGGCATCTGAAACGGTTGGTTTTAAATTTAAGACATTATTTCCCCTATGGGCCTCTGGTTGCCCAAAACCGGAGAATGAACTAGGAAAGGCCCAATGGCCATATGGTCCAACTATTTTGAAAAAGCTGAGTAGGGTTCATTTTTACTTATGCTAGAAACTGTAGTCCCCAAAATTAACTTTTTGAGAATCTGGTACTCCAGCTGTTCTTGAACTTCAATTCCCAGAAGCCCTGATCAACAGAGGTGCTGTCTTGGGTTTCTGGCCACTTGCCGTAATAAAGATTATTGATTGGTTGACTTGGGTTTCAAGTAATTGAAGTCACAGAACACCTGGAGTGCCATAGTTCGCCATCACAGGGCTAGGGAATGCAGCACATCTGGATGGGTCTCAAAGCTACAGGAGAATGGTTTTGAGTCTAAATGCGCAAAGATTATGTACGGCCTGCCCTTGGGATTGAATCTGTCCAAGATGCGCCCTTTGACTGGAAGGCTCTATGTCAGTCATGGCGAACCTTGGCACTCCAGCTGTTCTTAACTTCAATTCCCAGAAGCCCTGATCAGCAGGAGTGCTGACTTGGGCTTCTGGGAATTGAAGTCCAAGATCACCTGGAGTGCCAAGGTAAAGAATGGGTAAGCAAGCAGAGACACTCCTGTGAGGTTTGCTTCCAAGCAAAGCAGGTACTCAGGCAGACACACTCCTGTAAGGTTTGCATGCCCTGGTGGATTTCTGCCTGCCAGGGAAAGGTGTTAAAAGGCCTCTCTGCTCCTTGTTTACAAATTATTTCTTTTTCAGGTAATATTTTGAATGGTGACTCCCTGCCATTGGCCTTCGCAAGCAAAAATTGCACAGTCAGATTCACCTTGCTCCAGGTTGCACCTGCCATCATCATGGTCCTGGATGCCAGGAGACCACCAGCATCCCAAAAGCCAGTAATCTGTATTAATAGTATCTGAGCTTAGATATGATAATAGTAATAATAATAATAATTTTGTGTCAGAAATTATTCAGGTTGAAAGGATTTTTGCGAAAGAAACTCTGCTCAGGGGATGCCCGAATGAAGCTCCTTTCATATCCCCAAGAACTGGGCCAGAGACGGGCGCTCAATCTGTCATGCAGTACCTGGGTCTCAAACTGCTGACTTGCCAGCCTTCCAGTTAACAAGGCAAGCTTGAGCCACCGCAGTCCCTTAGATATGATAATTTGTTAGCTGGTGGAGCCAGTTTGGGTCTGCTCCATCTGGTTAACATACCGGATTATCCGGCTATGCTGCCAAGACTCACGGTGTCCCTTGGGTTGTTCTTATTTCATAAGGCACATTTTTAAATTTATAATCTCATCTGGGCTCTATTCCTAACAACTTTGCACATCATCTCTCTTTGATACTTGGCAAAGAAATCTTAATTAGATTATCACAAGGGTTTGATTAAGCAAGGATGCATAAGGGTGGAAACAATTTCAATAAATAGTTTACCCACTAGTTTCCCAACACTCTACTGCAGTGGTGCCCAAACTTCCTCCACAGGGGCCTGACCACGCCGCCTCAGCTGAGCATGCCGGTCACATGGTTCCTCCCAGCGGCAATGGCAGCACATGAATTTGTGCTGCATTTCTGGGCATTTTTTGCCTCCACCACTTCCTGTGGCGGTGGGAGCAAGGGCACCGCATTTTTAAAAGTTTTCGCCACATTTTTGCACAAAAACAGTAATTTCAGTGCATTTGGTGGCGTCGGGACACTTTTGGCATTGGCAGCAATCCAGCCTGTGGGTCGTATGATTTGGCGCCATGGGCTGGATCTGGCCCACAGGCCGTATTTTGGGCACCCTTGCTCTAGTGTGTTCTAATCAGCAACATTTAATTACTTGAAGCTGCTGGATATTTGTTTACCTGGAAAGGCTTTGTTAGGCGAGTTCACTTCCTGCTTTATGTATGTATTTATTTATGTATAGTACTATACAGTATTTCATTTATATACTTCCTGATTTAGTGGTGGATCATTACTGAGGGCAGCCTTAAAATTAAGCTCTGGGGCCAGGCTGTGCAGGTTAAAATCAGGGCATTCAACATTTGAACCAATGTAAAATATAATTTACTTTTGGCCCTTGGCCAACATTCAAAATCCCTCTGCAAATTATCAGCTCAGGTTTCTGCAATAGCAGCTTGTCTCTTTCTTTAAAGCCTGCTAGTTGGAACAAAAGAAGGAAAGAAAGGAAATAAAGGCACCCATCACACCTAGCTCTCCAGACTCATGTTATGCCAAATTTAACTTTAGCCACTGTTGATTCAGATCTTAATGGTACATTTCCTGTACCCTCCACATGTGCATCCTGCCCATTGTAAATTATTGCATTTTTACTAGTTTCTTGTAATAGCATAATTACTGGCATAGTAATAATCTTTAGCACTTTTACAGCCTTTTAAAAATATTCAGAATTCCTAAATATATGATCTCGGTATGTGTTCTGCCAGAGGCAGACAAACCATGCCATAATGAGGCACGGTGCCAATAAGCTGATTAATTCCTCTAGCATCATCCCTCACTCCTGGCCTGGATATGTGAGGCTGATGGAAAATGAAGCTTGACAATATCTGCAAAGCCACAATTGCTCCAGAGATGGGTTATACCAATTTTGTGTGGTTAAGTAGTGTTATTTCCCTCATATTTCAGATGGGGGAGAATGCTAACCCTGATCGGAGATTGGCTGCTTCGTAAATTACAGGTAAAGAGTAAAATTGTAAAGGCTGTTGGTATCTCTGTTCACAGCTTGCATTTTTAGGGTGTTGGCTGACAAACAGACAAGGCTTAAACTGAGCTAATTTTGATGCACGACCTGAACTGTAATGGAAGAAAGCAGAAAGTTTCTTCCATTACAGTTAGCATTGTTTCCCAAACTTTGGCTCTTGGACTCCAATTCCCAGACGCCTAAGTCAATTCCCAAAAGAACTGACCAGACAATGTACTGATTTACGCTTCTGGGAATTGAAGTCCAAGAACCTAAGGTTGGAAAACACTGGTTAGAGCAGTGATTATCAACCTGCGGCCCGTGGGCCCGATGCAGCCCGCAGCGCCATTTCATGTGGCCCCCACCGCCTCCATCACACCAGGAAGTGCTATGTGGTGGAGGAAGGGCAAAATGGTCATCCGGCCCCCAAAGCTGTCTGAGGGAGTGTGACCTAGCCCCTGGCTTAAAATGGTTGAGAACTCCAGGGTTACAGTATCAGGCAAAAGAACAGATTGATCTAATTTGGATGATCGCTGTGTCAGCTAGGTCAAGTCACCACATATCCACTGAAACTACATCACAGGGTTGTTGATAAGACAAGATGGATGGAGGAAATGCTGTGCTTTGTTTAAAGAAATTCAGCATGTGAAGCTTTGTGCTCCGTTGGAGATTCTTTCATGCTCTTCCTATCTCTGCAACCAACTCACAGAGCATCCTTGATCACAGTTTTGCATTTTTTTGGGGTAGTCCATGAAATGCTTGCCATGGCAGGAACTGATTTGGTTGCTTATGTCCATTCAGGTTATTGTGGGTCTGTTAAGTTGGGTTTTTAACACCGTTGTCTTGTTGCAAAGTTTATGGCAACCCATTAGGTGCGGTCTTCCCCTCTTCCTTCCTTCCTGGCTGTACGACTGAGAGATGTTCTTCTTATAGCTTGTTCTTCTTATTATTTTTTACCTTGATCTTCTGCACAAATAAAGGGAAAATGTGAACTTTTATAGAGGTGCATTGTTTAGAGGGCCTTTCCCACTGAGACTCGTGCCTCAATTTCCAGACTCACCATGGTGATACTCTACCACAAAAATTGCCATGAGTTCACCTTTAGACCAGAGGATGTACAATTACAGCCCTTGTTTCTTTGATGTCTCAAATACCTTTCCCTGAGACATCTAAACTGATCATTTGTGTGTGAATCACTCAAGGATACGTTAAACATCAGGCGAAAGGTGGCATTTACAAGTGGATGATGACCACAAAGCATGAAAGAAAATAAGGAGTTAGGTATGCAAAGCATTTTGTACGCATTAAGTTGATAATTCAAGATTATATGTGTTTCAAAGCAGGATCTTCACATATTGGAAAAGGCAGATAAAAAAAAGTATTGAAGATCAAAACTGATCCAGATCTTTCTCCAGAGCTCCAGTATATTACATCTGAGGGTGCATGACTTCAATGAGAGCTCCAGAAGGGATACTGCGGATTCCTGCAAAGTGATGCTCGAGATAATACAAGATAGACTGCAGCAGCATGTAGAGAGAGAACTACCAGTGGTACAGGCTGGGTTCAGAAGAGGCAGAGGGACCAGAGACCACATTGCCAACATACGTTGGATCATAGGAAAAACAAAGGAATATCAGAAACAAGTTTACTTTTGTTTCATCGACTACACCAAGGCTTTTGACTGTGTGGACCACAACAAAATGTGGCAAGTAATTAAAGAGATGGGAATACCAGAACACCTCATAAACCTCATGAGAAATCTGTACATGAGTCAAGAAGCAACAGTTGGGACAGAACACGGAATGACAGAGTGGTTTGGAATAGGAAAAGGAGTAAGACAAGGCTGCATTTTATCACCCTGCTTATTCAATCTATACACAGAGCACATAATGTGCAATGCAGGGATGGAGGAATCACAATACGGGATCAAAATTGCTGAGAGAAACATCAACAATTTGAGATATGCAGACGATACCACCCTAATGGCAGAACAATTTGAGGTATGCAGACGATACCACCCTAATGGCAGAAAGTGAGGAAGACCTAAAGAACCTCTTAATTGGATTGAAGGAGGAGAGTGCAAAAGCTAGCTTGAGAATATCAAGAAAACCAAGATGATGGCAACAGGCCCTATCAGTCCCTGGAAAATAGATGGGGAAGAAGTAGAAGCAGTGACAGATCTTACATTCCTAGGATCTAAGATCACTGCAGATGGAGATTGTAGCCATGAAATAAAAAAGCGACTGATTCTTGGGAGACAAGCTATGAGAAACCTGGGGAACACAGTGAAAAGTAGAGACATCTCACTGCAAACAAAGGTCCGCATAGTCAAAGCAATGGTATTCCCGGTTGTAATGTATGGTTGTGAGAGCTGGACCATTAGAAAGGCTAAGCGCAGAATAGACGCCTTTGAGATGAGGTGTTGGAGGAGAGTTTTGAGAGTCCCCTGGACAGCAAGGAGAACAAATAGGTCAATACTAGAAAAGATTAGCCCTGACTGCTCCTTAGAAGGACAAATAACAAAGATGAAGCTAAAGTATTTTGGACATCAAATGAGAAGAGAAGATTCACTTGAGAAGGCCTTGATGCTGGGGAAGGTGGAGGGCAAAAGAAGAAGGGGACGGCCAAAGATGAGATGGCTGGATGGTATTGTAGACACAATGGGCTGTGCAGACTGAGGAGGATGGTGGAGAACAGGGGTGCCTGGATAGCAACGGTCCATGGGGTCACACGGAGTCGGAGTCGACTGTGCGCCTGAACAACAACAACAACTATCCAGCAGAAATATACCATAGGATGTTGGCCATTTAGACATTTGTTCTTTTTCCAGTTGTTTATATTGTGGACAAGGATAAACAGTCATGGAAATTTACATTCCAAAGCACCTGGAGAGCTTCTTCTGCTTTAGATCTTGGCTGTGAGAGCATTGTTTTTATTCTTCTAGATGTGGTTAAAGCTTTCTCATTCCAGCCTTGGCTGTTGATGAGCTAATTTCCCGGGAATGCTGCAATTAGAGCCTCCCCAACAAGGAGAGGAAGACGCAGCGACTACAGCGTCACACCTCATTGCTAAGGAGGAAAGGTAGAGGTAGGACCGGCTTGTTGACAGTGTACGGAGGAGGAGATGTTGTCTACAGATGCTCCTCACCAGGGAGAAGCCGTGGCCTTCTGGAGCCGTCAACGGAGACTCTCCATGCCTGCTAGAGGAAGTGGAAATTCATTGCATCCTAATTTCTGGGGTGCAGAGGAGAAGAGGGTATTTTGCTCCCAGGTATGTTTTCAAAGAGAACAATCTGCTGGATGCTCTTTGCGTTGTGGGATTGTCAACTGGCAGGTCTTGTTGTGACAGGTTAGGTCTTCTACTAGAGGCAGAGGGAAAATGGATTAAATGGTGGCCATGAGATTCTTAAAGCCTCCAGAAAGGTGTTGTGGAAGGCTTTAGTTTTTAGAAAAGGTGATTTCCTTCCTTCACCTCTGAGTTGAGCTACGAGACAAATCCAAATGAAAAGAGCTGTGTTAAATTGTGTGTGACAGGGGCTGTCCCTTTGTTAATTTGTCCTTAAATCAGGAAACAGTAAAAAGGTTGGGTTTCAACTCGTAGTGGACTATGTTACCCTTAAAAACACCGGACAGTAAATGGCAGTGGTGGGATTCAGCAGGTTCGCACCAGTTCACCAGAACCAGTAGCAGAAATTCTGTCCGGCGCTGCCCATCCAAGTTTTGAAATAAACTACAGTAGTCCTAATTCGGGTGTAACGCAGGGCTTTCTCGCTGGCCACACCTACCATACCACGTCCACAGAGTAGGTAGTAAAAAAATTTGAATCCCACCACTGAGTAAGGGGAACCTCAATAGGCAGGAGCAGTCTACCGTCTGAATTCCAGACAGCAAGGGATGGCCTGGGACTCCTTGGCCTTTGTTAATGTCCTTTATTCTCTCCTTGCAAGGGCTTCGATCTCTCTTTATCTGGGAGATGTATGTACTGTATTTGGTTAGAGAAATATAGCTCCCTTTTGCTTTCAAATCTGGAAATGTTAAAATCAGGGGTGTGGAATAAATCATCCCATAGAAGATGTGTTGTGCTTCAAGCAGTACAAGCCAGTTTGCAAATAGTTATCTTGTAAAGATAAGGAACCTTAGGTCTGTGTGAGATGTTTTAGACTGCAGTTTCTAAAATCCAATACTAATTGTTCTACTGGATTTTAATTCCTTAGACTTAAAGATACCATGGACGTATCTTGGGTTGTAACAGGCAAAAGGAATATAGCATTTATAGGTTATTAAGATAACTTGTGCTGGAATATCTAGTCCAGAGGTTCACATCCTTTTCGTCCGCGGGCCCGTCAAATGGTTTCTCCCGCCAAGAAATGGAAGTAAAGCGCATCCGCACATGTGCAAAACGTGCCGTAAATGCAACCGCAGCTGTTGCAAATGCATTTACGACAGCTGTGGGTAATTTACAGCAGTGTTTTATGCATGTGTGGGCACAGTTTACTTCTGCTTCCGGGAGCAGCGAGGGTGGCGCAGACTGGATGATTTGGCGCCACGGGGTGCACCCGGCACGTGGGATGTAGGAATTTAAAATTAATCTTCCTTTTAGTGGTGATAGAGAGTGATATCTCTTTTAAAATGAATATTGACTGTTCTGTGATTGATGTGTTTCCAACAGAGCTGACAGATAATTTGAAATTTTGTGCATGGTTAATTACCTAGAATGTAAGATACTAATCAATCAATTAAATCTCTTTGCACTTTGACAACCTGTTAATATATTTTTGTCCTATTAACGGAAGTTGTGTGATGACATGTACATTGAGGAATGAAACTTACTCATAAAATGAACCCTGTCTTTAATTTTTATGTTTTAACGTTCCTTATACAGGTAGTAATACACTAAGTTGGGAACAGTCATGTGCAATAAATGAGCATAACCTAACTTAGGTAAAGATAAAGGTAGCCCTTGCTCAAAAGCCAGGCGTATCTAACTCTAAGGCTCAGTGCTCATCTCTGTTTCAAAGCCGAAGAGCCAGCGCTGTCTGTGTTTGCAGACGTTTCCGTGGACATGCGGCAGGCATGACTAGACACTGGAGCGTACAGAACACTGTTACCTTCCCACCGATGTGATCCCTATTTATCTACTTGCAATTTCTTGCTTTCGAACTGCCAGGTTGGCAGGAGTTAAGACAGAGACAGGAGCTCATTCCGTCATGCAGTACTTGGGTCTCGAACGGCTGACCTGCCAACCTTCCAGTTGTCAAGTGCACCATATTAACCACTAAGCCACCATATGAATTTATAGCTCACCTAACAAAAAATTATTAAATAGCCCATTTATGTCTCAGTAACCAAATACAGTATTAGAAATCCTTTAGCATAGGATTTTGTTTTAATACAGTATGTAATTATTAAACAATTCCAGACATTTAGAGACCAGATCTAGGGGGGGGGGGAATGTTTTAAAAGTTATAACCTGTGATCCATTACAATTTTTAAAATACAAAATGGAGTTTAGAAGTGTGCTGCCATAATTTAGAAAACAACCCCCACAATATAACAGCAGAAGTATTAATATCAGATGTAAGAGCTGTTGGCAAACCTGTTTTTCCTTCCTTAGTTTTACAACCTTTTGGGCTCTAAAGATCTTTACAGGTAACAGAAATCAGGCGAAGGGTTCGCCTTAACATGGAATAAACTTAACCTGTTGAATTTCTGCCTGTCAGTAACTATCTATTCCAAGAATGTGTGTAGTTCTCGTTTTGCTTAAAGCACTTGGCTTTGTTTAGTATTTGTGTATGCCACTCCACCCACAACTTTGGGTTCCTCCCCAGATGTACCCAAATCAGATTTCCAAAACGAACGTGAGATATTTTTCATTTTAAATCTCATTCTCATTCAAATGGAGATAGATGAAAGCTTTCACGCTTGTTTTCTCTTACGATTGTGGCATCGTAAAGCCTGTAATTTATTCTTGGCGGGCCAAGCTGTGTCATTTTGTACAGGTGCTTTTCAGACAGTAGCAGTAATGTCGATAACGACAAATTATATGGGTGCATACACATCAGAAAAAAACATTGCATTCCTAGACTTTCTGCTATCACAGTTCTTTGTTCTGGTCGGTTTGTATAGTGTTTTGACAAGTGTCTGGGGCAGGGGTTCGCAATCTATGTCCCGTAGGCCGGATCTGGCCCACGGCACCAAGTAATTGGGCTCCCGACCTTGCTCCAACCACTGCAGGCGCTCAAACCATCCTGCAGTATGCAGGAATCGAACTGCTGACCTCCCGCCTCCCAGTCAGCGTCTTAAAGGTAAAAGTTTCCCTTGCTCGAAAGCTAATCGTATCCGACTCTAGGGTTCAGTGCTCATCTCTGTTTTAAAGCTGAAGAGCCAGCACTGTCTGCTACTGCAGACGTTTCCGTGGTCATGTGGCAGGCATGACTAGACACCAAAGCGCACGGAACGCTGTTACCTTCCCACCGAAGTGGTCCCTATTTATCTACTTGCAATTTCTTGCTTTCGAACTGCTAGGTTGGCAGGAGGTCAGCCTCTTAGCCACTTGAAAATAAAAGGATGATAGGCTTTGTATTCCAAAGACTACAGATGTGGGGAGTGTTTGCTTTCCTTGCAGTAACATTCTAGGTGCAACGAGTGCAAGCTCTCATATAAAGCTCTAGATTAAAAAAAAATCCTTAATAAATCAATAAATTGGATAAGCATTCCAAAATAATAATAATAATAATAATAATAATAATAATAATAATAATAATAATAATAATAATAATAATAATAATAATAATAATAATAATAGAGAAAGCAAGAGCGCATGCGCAGTGGCAGAAAGGTGAAAAGGGAAGGTAACTTAGCGGGACCTGAGCGCCGGCGGTGGGCGTGCCATCGAGTGAGGTCACAGGTGATGGGCGTGGCTAGCCTAGAGCTTGGGTGGACCGAATGGGCGTTCGAATGTTGAGGGAATGTAGGTGTGGCTTGAGGCAGGGGGCGTGGTTAGTATATAAGGCGCGGGCGCGGCTCATTTTGCCTTCATTTGGAGCAGGAAGCGGCGATGAACGGGGCGAGGAATGTCTGTACGTTGGAGGCTTTGCAGGCGGAGGGAGACAGTCAGGTAGGATTATTCGGCATTTTCTGAGCATGCTACAGGGGAAAAACACACACACAGTTTTTTTTAAAAAAATCAATATATACGCAAAAACCTTCCTTGTTTTTGATCTGCTTTGAAATGTTATTTCGGTTTGAAGTCTTTCTAGCGACAAATAACCAGAAGGATCAAACAGATCTTTCACCCACCATTTTATTTTTTCCCCCACCTTATTGAGGTTTATGTGTTGTTGTTGTTTTAAAAAATACGTTTTAAAAATGACTTCTGTTTGTATTAAAAAATGCGTTGTGTTTCGCGAAGGAAAGAGGTGTTTCGTATTGTTTGCTTCATCGTCAGTCCCCAAATAAAATGAGAGTAAAGTAGCATAAGCACTGCAGGAGGGAATGAGCTCCCGTCTTCGTCCCAGCTCCTGCCAAACTAGCAAGAAATTGCAAGTAGATAAATAGGGGCCACTTCGGTGGGAAAGGTAACAGCGTTCCGTGCACTCCGGTGTCTAGTCATGCCTGCCACATGACCACGGAAACGTCTGCAGCAGCAGACAAGCGCTGGCTCTTGGGCTTTGAAACAGAGATGAGCACTGCACCCTAGAATTGGATACGACTGGCTTTCGAGCAAGGGAAACCTTTACCTTTAAAGTAGCATTGTAAAGTAGCATTTTTTTAAAAAAAAGGTTTGGGTCCCCTCGCTTTTTTCTTCTTCTTAAAGGTTGGTGGCTGCTAGAAATACCTGTTCTAAAACTGTAAGTCGAAAAACCAGTAAAAATTTGGGAAGAAAGCAACTAAATTTGAGCTTTTTTTTCAAAAAAAGAAAATGTATCTTACAATTTTGCCCTCTAACCTGTGGTCCTAGAATTGAGTCTCCAGGTTGAACTGGTGAGATTGACAAGTAATGAAAATTTGTAGTCTTTGCAGATGGAGATTGGGTCTGTCTTTGCGATTTTATGTACCCAGTAAACAGAGTTGGTCATTTATAAAGACATTTTTGTTGACGTTGTTCTGCCAACCAGGATTCTGTTCCTGGATAAACAGTTGGCTTTTCCCCCTATGATCAATGTAAGGGTAAGACAAGGTTTTTAGTAAGCAAAACAAAGTGCTCCTAGGCCCAGGATGGGGTCAGTCCTGACATGTTTGTCTAAATCTCTTTATTTTTTTTCATTTTACAAGGAACCCCAATACAAGGGGCTCAGGTTTTGTGTCATTTTACTCTTGAGTTGTGGCAAAAACTGATATATAGTGGGGCGTTGCATTTCTTATAGATTAATCTTAAATCAAAAAGTCATCTCAACATGAAACTTTGAAGACAACAAGCTTTTAGAGCAGGGGTGTCCAAACTATGGCTCGGCCCCTGGATCTGACCCCGGCGCCAATTCATCCGGCCCACGAAGCCCTTGTCGCTCCCGGAAGTGGAAGTAAAACGCGTTTTACTTCCGCTTCCGGGAGCGACAAGGGCTTCGTGGGCCGGATGAATTGGCGTTGGGGCCAGATCTGGCCCCCAGACCATAGTGACCAGCCCCCTGAACCACGTGACCAGCCCACAGCCCAAAAAGTTTGGGCACCCTTGTTTTAGAGGATTGCCCAAAAGTTGATGGCAAATGAAATTTGTGAGTCAAGCAAAAATAAAATACTGGCGGACTCCTTTTTGCTTTCAGTCCAACAGTCTTTTTAATTAAAAAACAACCTACCACAATCAGGTACAGTATGCCTGAAAGAGTGCTCATGAATCACAAAAGTCTGTGCACGGTTTGATTTTTTTGTTGCTCCAGTAAAGGTACCATAGGTCTTGCTCCTGAATCTGTATTGTGTAACGATGACACGGCTGTCTTTGTGTGTAAGATGTGGTCCTTTCTTAGCGGCATGTTGCTTTCTGACATTGGCATGTTGCAGTGGGCTTCCTCCTGTGTGCATATGCGTGCTTTCTCTCACATAGCAGATACTATGAAGAAATTATGTAAGGCTAATTATATAGATTATGGTACTGTATATCCCATACTCTGGCTGCGTGGATTATTATGTAGGAAAAAACTAGGGTAAAATATATAACTCTGCCTTCCATCCTGAATTTACCAGGGGGATTTTTTCTGAAACATATTAGGACTATTTTCTGGATACAGTACATTTATAACCTATCCTGTGGTGTGTGTGTGTGTGTGTGTGTGTGTGTGTGTGTGTGTGTGTGTGTGTGTGTGTGTGTGTGTATCTATATATATATAGTACAAAATTAGTTTTTGCAGTTTGAAAGCAGAGTAAAACTCCAAATCTTGAGTCGCCTTAAGTCTCCCAGGAGATAAACATACTGATACTGATAGTACAGTAACTCATCTGTGCTTGCTTTCCTCCTCTACATGCCTCTCCACACCAGATTTTTGGAATTCCTGAAACAAGATCTGAACTTTAGCGACTTTTATTATCTATCTAAGTCTCGACAGAATTTTCTACCCACCCCACCAAGGACTTAATTTGCAGCCGTGTTGGGTAAGACTAGGAATCTGGTTGCATGTTACACAACTTCACATCAGTAATCCAGGAGAAGAAGAATCTATAAAACAGTGTTAACCGACGTGGGGCTCATGCCTCACAGGGAGACTTCAATTCCCGTCAGTACATTGGCTTATCAGTGCTTTGGGGAATTGACTTAAGCTTCTGGGAATTGAAGTCCAAAAACGAAAGGTTGGGGGAAACTGCTCTAATAGCATGCTAATGAGATCCCTAGTAACACAAGTGGGTAACTACCGCTTTGTACCTACACCCCTGATATGGGATCGAGTATTAGACACAAGCCAGGTCTCAATACGTCAGGCCACATCACACTTATTAATTGAGAATAACTTCCATTTTAGCTAAAATTTGTTTTTTCATACAGGGTTGGTGCTTATCCTAAATACAGAAACAAAGTGACCAGCCGTGATAAATGCAGAAATATGTTAATGCAATCTTTTGTTGTTGTTGTTCAGTCGCACAGTCGATTCCGACTCTTTGCGACCCCATGGGCCATTGATCTCCAGGCACCCCTGTCCTCCACCATCCTCCTCAGCCCACTCAGCTCGGTGCCCATTGCATCCACAATGCCATCTAGCCGTCTCATCCTTGGCCGTCCCCTTCTTCTTTTGCCCACCACCTTGGGCATGCAATCTTTGATCAGTGTTTTATATGCTTTCTAGTATGATCAGTTAATTGAACAGGTCTTGTAAAATAATTAATCCTAGGGCACCTGTATTAGTTTGAAAACAGGATCTGGGGGTCGGATGGCTTATGAGGACCAACCATCATGCATTACAGTTACGGATAAATTTAGCAAAATCTAGCAATAACCTAAATTCTAATATCTGCCCTGTTTTGTTACCGTTTATCTCTTTATATATTGAACACAGTTTTTTTAGTGCACATTTCCCCTAGCCAAAATGGGGAGTCCCCATGCCAAAGAATGACCTTTTTAGAAATGCAAAGTAGTATTTTGTGGGGGAAGTCCCTATGGGGATAAAAGCCTCAGACAGCCCAGTGAGAGCTGCTTATGCTCAACAAGCGTAGGATGTTGACAGATGTGGATAGAGTGGAGTCTCTTGCAACCGGGTGTAGGTGCGTGGGCTGGGTGCAAAAGCCTCTTAACACTTGGTTGTAGGTCAGGTTTAAGAAGCACACTTACAGTAAATTCTTCTTCTTTCGTGTCCAGATCAAACTTTGGACTGCCAAAATGAAGCCACTTTCTTGGCTTTTGTCATTGGCCAAATTGAAATCTTCATCAGTCCATGTTTCTGGTAGTAACTGACAGGCTAGCAAATGAACCGGATTGTGCATCTCTCCACATTCACACAGCGTGTTGTGGTCTGCCAGCAGCCCCCACTTGAGCATGTTAGTTTTGTTGACGATAAACACAAAAGCAAAGCAATCACTCTTGTATACCTTCCCATAGCGCTTAATGCACTCTCTGGGTGGTTCACAAGTTAATTAGCATTTTGCCCCCAACATGCTGGATATTTTGCTTATTCTTCAAGAATTGTTGGATGAATGATTGTTGGTTGTTGTTCAGTCACATAGTCGAGTCCGACCCTTTGTGACCCCATGGACCACCGCACGCACACCAGGCTCCTCTGTCATCTTCCATCCTCCGGAGTCCACCCAGATCAACATCTAGCCATCGTATCCTCTGTCACCCCCTTCTCCTTTTGCCTTCGATCTTTCCCAGCATCAGGGCCTTCTCCAGTGAGTCCTCTCTTTTCATTTGGTGGCCAAAGTACCTGAACTTCAGCTTCAGTATTTATCCCTCCAAGGATCAGTCAGGGTTTATTTCCTTTAGGATGGACTGATTTGATCTTTTTGCAGTCCAGGGGACTCTCAAGCATCTTCTCCAGCACCGCATTTCTAAGGCGTCTATACCATTGCTTTAACTACGCAGACTTTTTTTGGCAGGGTGATGTCTCTACTTTTTATTATGCTGCCTAGGTTTCTCATAGTGATTGCAAGGTCTGCTATTTGTTTCTATAGCACTCAAATATCTGCTCTTCTCCATAAGGAGGCTTTGATTAGAGACCATTGATAGCTGGGGTTGCAGGGCTATAATCTAACTTTTTGACACTTAGATGATTGGGAAGTTTATGGTGGAAGGAGATGAAAACACCCCAGTAAAGGTTTCCCTTGCTCGAATGCCAGTCGGATCCAACTCTAAGGTTCAGTGCTCATTCATCTCTGTTTCAAAGCCGAAGAGCCAGCCCTACCAAATAACTAAATGAGTGTTTTTTTCCCGTTCTGGTTGTTTGGTGCCCAGGCCTTTTTTCTGACAGCTGCATGTGGAAAAATTTCAGGAAGAAAAAGCTCCGAGCTGTTTTAATCCACGATGACCCCCTTGGCTGTGAAAATTATTTATTGCTCTTTACCTATTCATGCTTTGCAATTTTCTGTGTTTTTTTTGTCAAAGCCAGGGTGGAGTCAAATAGACCTTGACAAAGTAACCGTTGTAAAGGTAATTATATTTCCCACACTGGAAATGCGACTACATTCTTTCTGCAACACTTAACATGCCCCCTTGTTGAGTAGATAATTGTGCCGGAGTCTTGCCTTTGCGCAACCAAGGTATCTATTGAGATTTGACAAGCCTTCCCCCCCACCCCTTTCAGGTTCAGTCATCTGTTTCAAGACAGCCTGAGGCTGTGACAGGCTCGACTGCATTCAGCCCATGGTATCTCAGGTGGAAATGACAAATATGTGTATGACAGCTCTCTTGAAAGAGTCCAGATCTCATTCTGAATTTAAACATGAGCTGTCTGGCTGAGCTGTGAACGGAGGAAGGTTGGCCAAGACAGATTTAAAATTTATGATCAGTCTGCGCTGTGGGTGCTGATGTAATAAGGGCCCTTGCCCATCATTCAGTGTAATTCAGTGTATCTCGAGGCCAGTCATATCCAACTCTAGGGTGCAGTGCTCATCTCTGTTTCCAAGCCAAAGAGCCAGCACTGTCTGCTTCTGCAGACGTTTCCGTGGCCATGTGGCAGGCATGCCTAGACACTGAAGCGCATGGAGCGCTGTTTACCTTCCCACTGAAATGGTCCCTATTTATCTCCTTGCAATTTCTTGCTTCCGAACTGCTAGGTTGGCAGGAGCTGGGACAAAGACGGGAGCTCATTCCGTCCTGCAGTAGTCAGGAATGGAACTGCTGACCTTCCGCTTCCCAGTCAGCGTCTTAGCTACTTGAGCCACTGCAGACCAGAAAACGAAAACAAGGATTGAATTAACCCTAGGGGAAAAAGACCTGATGGACTAATGAAGAACCCTCAACAGGAATACTTTGTGCTGCAAATCTGTTTTATAACCTACCAGTCTTGCTTCCGGGTATGTTTTCTGCACAATGGCCCCTCCTGTTTTGGAATCCGCTCCGGGACCTTTGTACCCATAGGTATTGTGAATAGGAGTGACTCATCCTCTGAAACTTACGGTATCCTGAAGCTGGTTTTCCCCTTTCCTTATATGGGCCAGTTGTAGAATGATATGTTTGCTCTCTATTGTGTTGGTTTGTGTGTGTGGCACATAGATACAGTACTGGAGTAATTAGCAGCTTCCTTTAACAATAATAATTATGCCCCTGGAATCTCTGATGACTGAGTTCATTATTCCTGTAATCACTAAGGAAGCTTTTGGAACCAAAATAATAATAATAATGGCATCATTTGTATTGATTATAGTTGTCCCCGTAGAAGATTGACGTCATCCACTGGCCAGAAGATTCGAGTTATGAACTAGGAAGCTACCAGTACCTTGTTAGATGGCTTATGGGCAATTATGTAATCTTAGTTGTTGGTAATTTTGAACTTTCTAGGCTACAATGAAAGTTCCCAGGTCAGATCTATGCCATGCCCAGGTGAAACTGGAAGGGTTTCAGTTCTTTTAACCCCTGGACTGCTGCTACCAGTTTAGTTCTATCCCCTTCAACCTTGTTTTCTCAAGACTGAACATGCCAGTTTCTTTAGTCTTTCCTCGTAGGGCTTAGTTTCCGTTCCTCTGATCATCCTTGTTGCCCTTCTCTGTACCTGTTCTAGTTGGTTTGCATCTTTCTTCAAGTGTGGTGCCCAGAATTGAACATAGTACTATACTCTAGATTTAGTCTAACTAGTGCTGAATAGAGAGGGACTAGCAATACCTTACTGGTTTTGGTGACACTACTTCTCTTAATGCAGCCTAAAACAGTGTTGGACTTTTTGCCGGCACATCTCACTGTTGACTCATATTTAGCCTGCGAACTACAACAATTACTAAGTCTGGCCGGACATGCTGTAATGGAGTATACCGTACAGCCAGCAACTCAGCGCCGAGAGTTAGGAGGCGGTTAACTAACCTGATTCCCTAAATGGGCCAACGGTTATGGGCGGATGAGCCCCTTTAGATGGGTGGATGGTCCCTTCAGTGGAGGAAATGCCACTGGAAACCATCCTACTGGGCCCAACAGCAAAATGAGCAGAGGAGTAATTCTGATTCCCAATGGTCATGGAGGCGGTAGAGGCCATGACAGATGGACTGGCTGTGAAGGCGCACCTTGACAATATCATCAAGGCTGCGGCAGTCCATTGCAGTCCCGGTGTTCAATCCTGCACGTCTCATTTCATATGTGCCACAGGAGATAGCTCTGTGATCATAGTGTGTGGGTCACTTCATGGCAAGTTGGGATCCACCTTAAACAAATTCACACCAATGGCATTTTTCCTGCTTCAGGGGAAAAAAATGCATCCTTGGACATGAGTTACAGTGGACGATGACAACAATTCCAAGATCCTTCTTGCTTTTAGTATTACTGAGCCAAGTATCTCCCATCTTGTAACTGTGCATCTGATTTTTATTCCCTAGGTGCAAAAGGTTTGCACTTATCCCTGTTAAATTTCATTCTGTTGGTTTCGGCACTGTGTTCAAGACTATCAAGAAACATGCTGTTGATGTAAATTTGGCGGTCTTTTGTGTTGTTTTAAGACACTCTGCTTCCCTTCCATAGATTTCTCTTCCTCACCATACCTGCTTACTCCACTCCATGTTTAAAACAGAGTTGCACATTATTTAGAGCAGGGACCTTTGTGCTCAATGTGCTCTTATTTATGCATGCTAATAATGTATGCATTTAGTTGAACAATAGGTAGAAGATCCTTTAATCAGTATATAGGAGATTTCATTGTGATCTGTGTATGAAGTGTCTGAAGGCATCTATTTCTCTTCTGCTGAAGGCTCAACAGCATGTGTAGAATATAATTGTACTATTGTCATTTGCACCTTGGAGTCTA
Organism: Bradypodion pumilum; assembly: GCA_035047305.1. NCBI lineage: Eukaryota > Metazoa > Chordata > Lepidosauria > Squamata > Chamaeleonidae > Bradypodion > Bradypodion pumilum. The sequence goes on from JAWDJD010000018.1 coordinate 5,077,861, forward strand.
GATGGTATCTCTGGACCACAGCAATTGTCTTTAAAATAAATACTGTCTAGTGCTTGCTTGCACGACCAGCCACAAGTTGCTGATTTTGTTCACTGACGGTGCTGCCGACAACAATCTCAAGCCTGTTTCTTCAAAGCATGTTCATTTGCTTAGGGAAATTCAGGGTGGTAGAAATGGATCAATCGTTGCTGACTCTCAATTTAAACGAAGGGCCTCTCCTTCCCATTGTGGGTTGATGTTCTGATGCAATGGCAGTTCTTTTATAGTAGGCCAGCTCATCCAAAACCCCTTGGAGGAATTCATGCCAGAAATCTTCATGTGTTAAAAGAATTGGGTGGCCATGGAAACTTGGGATGATCAAATTAAGCAGTCTTCTTTGGCATCCCAACAAGGTGTGACCTCCATGCACTACGGACCAGCATCCAAATCCAGTCCCCTCCTGAAGCAAAGGATGGTTCATGATGTCCTTGTTCATGCATGAATGTCAAGAGACACTTCCCTTCCAAACGACTTATTGATGGCCAACTTGCATTTCCCCCAGACAGCTTGACTCCAGTTTTCAGGAACATAAATCAGCAATTCTTGCTTTCCTGCACAGTAGAAATCAATCTTTTGTTATAGGCTTGATTTCTTAATACAGTATTGGGAAAGCAATGCGTTTCTTGACATTTCTGAATGGAAGAGGGTGTGCTAATGTTGATCAGAATTGCGCTCTTAAGATCTATAAATGCTGGGGTAAAGCTTTTTCCTGCCTAGGTTCATATCTGGCCAGGTTATTCTGCTATGGTAATAGTAGACCAGGGGTTCTCAACCTTTTCAAGCAGCAGGCTGGACTAGGCCCCTGAAGACAGCTGAGCAGACCAGACCGGTGGTGCCCCCCTCTGTAAACGCTGCCATAAAATGCTTCTGCTACATGAAATGGTGCCATGTGCCGGGGCTGCCCCCAGACCATAGGTTGAGAACTCAACGCCGAGTGTCAGGCAGTGGCTAACTAACCTGACAATCTTGAGGACTAAGGGCTTGGGTGCCTAAATCCACAGGGAAGGGTGATGGTCCCTAAGTGGATTAAATCCCACTTGGATCCACCTTAATGGAGCGTCATCAGCCTGGGGCTGAGGAGGACTTTATGTGCCAAAAGGACTGAGGACCAGAAAGTGACTCGTGGAACTGGATCAGTGGTACTATGGGTGTCATGCTGCGATGCGGAAGGCAGACTGTCTTGGGACAGTCTTCATGGCTAATCACCATGAGGATCGCCTACATTCAGAATCTCAGAAGAAGAGGTTCATATATTTTTCTATAAGGAAATTCAGCGTGAGGCCATGATCAATTGCTGATTTCCCTTCTCTCTACCATCCCTCTCCTCTTTGTATCCCTGTCTTAACTCATGCATGATGAAATCTGTCTTCTAAATTCTTTGAGGCAGCAACCTATCTAGTTTGTTCTTGCACTGCAGAACATGACAACCTTCCTAACTATGCGGTCTTTCCCACTCTCTCACCCACCCCCCCTTGTAATTTCAGGACAGTGTAAAAATATTCCGGTTAACGCTGCAAAATGACCTTCCTGGGGAGAGATCTGAGCAAACTAAGCAGAAGGTAGGTAACATCAATTTTGCTCTCTTTCTTTCCCTGCAGAAAGTCAATTATAACAAAATGTTTGTGGGAAAAGAAACTTTCCACAACAGTTGTGGTGAACTGCAGCAGTCTTCTCCTAACCCTAAATTTCCATCTCTTGTTGGTAGTGCAACAGGAACACGAGGAAATGCTTGTATGCATCTTTTTAAATTGTATGCATCTTTTACATACAGTGGAACTTTAGTTAATGTAATTAATGCGTTCGCTGGGACACTTCTTACAGCAACAATTGCTTTAACTGAATTTCCCATAGGAATGCATTGAAAACCAAAATACTTCAACTGAAACGTGGTTTCCCATAGGAATGCATTGAAAACAGATTAATCTATTCTAGGGGGAAATCCCATATACTGAAGCACTATGTATTTCCTTTTGTCATGTGATTTTTATATTAACCGAGCTGTTTGTTAACCGAGGTTCCGTTGTATTTCCTTTTTTTTAAAGCACTGATTTCTTGACACAGATCCTCCTCTTTACTTCTTGTTTTGTCTTCTCTCGCCATAGCCGGTAGGAAGGGCCTTTGCGATGGTGGCCAACCGACCCACAAGTAGCCACACGCTGGCATCAGAATTCATCAAGTCCAACAGCGGGGATGAAGAGATCATCAAGGTGAGCATTTTTTTTAATTAACAAATTTGGCAGATTTTGAGTGCTGCTTTGGAAAAACCCTAGTCTTCCCCACAGAGAAGGAAAGAACCTGCTTTCAAACAAGGAATGTAACTTTATGGTAGAACTTATGCTTCCCATTTCAAATTCATATCCAGGTATCTCTAGGAAGGGCTTGGAAAGAGCACAATCACTTTTGGTCACTTTGGACCTATCTTGCTCTGTTTGTGGGTGACAATGTTTGATGTTCGGACTACAATACCTGTTGCCTTAGTTAGCAGTGGTTTGAAGCAGAATCAATAAAAGCTAATACAGTACATTTCTCCTGGAAATCTGTAGTTAGTTAGTTTATTTGCTTTTTTATTTCCTTGTTTTTTACTTTCTTCTTAAAATAGAGCCATCAACTTATTCTCTTCTTGAAAAATCACAACTGGGTAGAACTTTAATAGTTGAGCACTTGAACAACACGTCAAATGTTTCAAAGAACTAGTGCAGTCTGCTAGAATTTAATGTTATCCCGTTCACAATCAAACCCTTCGATTGTGCTTTGCTTTCTAACCCCTTTTGGAGCTCAATGCCTGTCTGGTCTCGCTTCTCGACTCTAAGAAGCCTTCCTCTACATGGGCGTTGTGGTTTCTCTTCTGTGACTCAGGTATATCTCAGAGCCCGAGCCGAGGACACGGTGAAACAGGCAAAGAGCCTCCATCAATCGAAAGATGAAAGCGGTCATTTGCAAGAGGTAACCAGTGGCTTTTTTTGGGTGGGTAGGTGGGTGGGGGGGGGGGAAGGGAGAGAATATGTCCTGGTAAGCAAAATGAAATCAGCCAAAATCCGAGTAAAGACTGTGAGTTGACAGGCTTGACTGAACTTTTTAAAAAAGGTTTCTGCAGCCGAGGAGAAAAACTGTTTTAAAGCCAGAGTAATGCACCAATGAGGACTTGGATTTGGGCAACGACAAAGCGAAGAAATTTGCTTCATTTTGCCATTCTAAGGTTTGATCAGGACACGAAAGAAGAAACTTAATTTGAAAAGCTTCAGGAGTAGAATAGCGTATAAGAACCCCCCCTTTTAAAATACACTGGGAAAATGGAGTGTGTCTTGTATATAGTGGGTTATTTTGGTAATAACGGGGTGTACACCTTATACTCTGATGCGTCTTATACGTCGGCAAATATGGTACATCTAACTTTGTTCCACCCATAGCTGTTCTCATACGCATACAGCTTTGCACTGTAGAAGACGTCTTCTGATTGTTTGGCAGTTAGTCAGAAACCCCTTAGACATGTTACTTTTGTGCAGGGAAATGTGTTGTGTCTTCTAGCACTGTTTGAACATAGCCTCTGCCGCTTTGGTAGATCGCTGACTCACACACCCCTTGAATCGCTACCGAATTGAAGTTCCCAATTGTTTTTGTTCCCTTCCTCTCCCCGCATAGCTGATTTCTTGGCTTAACTCAATACACACCACACCCTCTCACAGGGCAAAGCTGCAGCATTTCCCAAGATCCTTGGAGAGGTGTGTAACTTATGGGGAGTGTGATGTTTTTCACTCAGTTCTTTCAAAAGCGTGGGTGGCTGGGAAAGGTGTTAGACCAGTGGTTCCCAACATGGAGCCCATGCCCCAGGGGGGAGACTTCAGTTCCTAAAAGCCTGAGTCAGTACTTCAGTCTTAGGCTTCTGGGAATTGAAGTCCAAAAACCAAAGGTTGGAAAAACACTGTGTTAGATGTTTTCCCGCAACAGCAAAGGATAAATTCAGAGTGTAAGAAAATGCATGTTTAAAACAATGTGTATATCTGAAAGTTCCATCAAGAAGCTCAAGGGTGATTTGAATCAACTGTTTTTGACTTAATTTTGCTGACATTTTGGGTTTATTATTATGTCCCCACCACGTGAAGCTCCCGCTGGAAAAAACAAACGGGATCCGTCCTCACCGAACTACCTCCTATCGCAACATGTCTGTAAGCCAGGTTAGTATTAGACTCTCTGAGTGTCACATGAGGCCAGGGCCCCATTTTTGAGAAGCAAAGGGTGGGAAGAAATAACAAGAAGAAAGATCTCTCCCCCCCCCACCACACACACACACACTTTTCTTTACACCCTAACCTGGGGTGTGAAGTGGTAGGGGAGAGTTTGTGAGGTGCAGTGGGTCATATGTCAGATAAAGGACACCCTTGCTTGAAAGCCAGTCCTATCTGACTCTAGGGTTCAGTGCTCATTTCTGTTTATAGCTGAAGAGCATCTGAGGACATTTCCGTGGACATGTTACAAGCATGCCTAGACACCAGAGTGAATGAAACGCTGGTGAGAGGTTGGCAAAGCGAGGCTCCTGGATTGTGTCTCGCCTTCCGGAGTCCGGCAGGATCCAGAATAATGGAAGGAGTCTGATGAACACTGATGGAATCTTTTCTCCCAGCAGGATGAGTCAACGGATCCCAGAGAAGACATCTCGGTCATGCGGGAGACAACAAAGAAGTTCTTCTCAAAGCTTCAGGAGGCAGAGAAGCGACACCAGTCAGACAGAGCCGCCTACGAGGTCAGTCTTGGGAAGCCGAAGCCATAGGTGATCCTGTGATCCATGCACAAAGTTTATGTACCACTGAAGGTTCTTTGCTCAACAAAGCCCTGATGTTGGATGGGGGGGGGGGCAAATCTTTTACAGGAACATCTGGAGTAGCCTCAAATGCAGGGGTGCTCAAACTTTTCGGGCCACGGGATGATCAAGTGGTTCAGCAGGCTGGTTGCGTGGTTCCTCCCACCGGAAAATGGAAGTAAAACGTGCCTTGCAGTCTGTTTTGCAACAGGATGAGATAGATTTTTAGGCTACCGTTTTCTCTGCTTAAACCAGGGGTGCCCAAACTACAGCCTGTGGTCCGGATGCAGCCCCTGACGGCAATTCATTTGTCGCTTGAGGAAGTGGAAGTAAAACATGCCTGCATGGGTGCTTTTTACTTCCACTTCCGGGAGCGACAAGGGCGGCATGGGCCGGATGAATTGGCATTTGGGGCTGGATCTGGCACATGGTCTGAAGTTTGGGCACCCCTGTTCAAATGCCCCAAGGCAATACAAATTGAACCATTTAGGAATTGTCATTTATTTAAGTATTTATTTGTTACAGCTCTGCCTTCTTTTCTTTATTGCTGTGACCTGTAATTGTCTTGCTATCTGCCATGCTTTACAGTTCCTCTGCATGGAGGGAAAATAATTCAATCTGGATTTTTTTCCCCTGTGTTACAGACGTCCATCTCCCACTACCGGAGGGAGGCAGAACAATCCGGCATGGCCCTCAAGAAGGCAGAACAGGAGTTACAGGGAAAAGATCTCAAGTTGGACGAACTGCAGAGACTCTTAACAGGGATGGAGAAGGTACCTCGATTTCACCTCTTCTAATTTTAAATAGAAATGACCCTTTTCCTGAGTTCTCATTCCTGCCTTTCACCCACTTCATGGCTTTGTTTACAAATGAAGAAGTTCCTTTATGTTGTGTACATATTCAAAGCTTTGTCCATTAGTACACATGAGATGCTCTCTCATTTCTAAAACTGCTCGATGATGCCCTGAGGAAAAAAGGAACAGGATCAGATAAAGAAGATTGTTGTAGTTGCCATTTTTACTCATTGATTCTTCTTCTGCTGTGTCTGAATATTGGCGCTCCTCATGGCGATCGGCCATGAAGACTGTCCTCAAAATATAATGCAGTGGCCTTTCATCTGCCTTCCACATTGCAGCGTGACCCCCCGTACCACTGATCCATTTCTGTGTGTCACTTTCTGGTCCTAAGCCCTTTTGGCACGCAAAAGTCCTCCTCAGCCCCAGGCCAGGATGGATGAAGCTGCTGCCCTCCATCCAGATGGATTCAAGTGGGACTGAATCCACTTGGGGACCATCACCTTTCCTCAAGTCATCCCTAACCAAAGATGTACTGTATCTGTGTTTGCTGATTGTAAGTCGCCCTGAGTCATCACGGCGAGTGGACAGCAATATAAATCCAAGCAAACAAATAAATAAATCCCTGGAATATACTCTGACCTGGCTGACTAGTGCCCTATACAGTACTTTGCCCCACCCTGCAAGGGAAACATTTCCAATTAGAGATAAGCGATTTCCTGCACAGTTTATTTTCTGCTGATTTACCAGGAAGTCTTTCCTTGTTTCCTTCCCCTGTGCTATACTTAGTCTTAAAAAAATATTTCATGGATTATGTATGCACTCAGACTTGACTTGGGTAGGTGTAAATGAGAATTAAATTCTTTTTGTGCCCTGGCCATTTGCAACCCCCCTTCCTAGTGTCCAGGTTTAGTGGATTCTGACAAACAGAAAAAGGAAGACAGCATTTCTATCCTAGATTTGGTATTCAAAAATAAGCTGCCCTTTGGAACCAGCATGTTTCATTTAGCCATCCTGCTTGCTGTCTTTTGATGCAGAATAGACTCCATGCTTATGTTGAATACATGTTTAAAGCCTGTCTCCAGGGTGTGCTATGAGAGTGTCTAGCACAGCTACTTTGGTATCACTATCAAAGAAGGAAGGATTAGCTTGGGACTGGCGTCCGATTGTTATCTTGGCTCAGAACATTGGATTTCTACTATTTTAAGCAAAGGGGTGGGTGTGAATTCTTGGTGGAACCCATATAGTCTGTGCCCATCACTGAAACCATCAATGCTTCCGCGAAGATAGGCCTGGGTTCAGAAGCTCTGCTATCACCCTAGAACCCATGCAAGGGAAAATAGGATCTCATCCTGTTGCCTTCTCGGTTGTCTGCCCCAGGGCAGCCTGGTTCTGGCAGGCTCCAAGGTCTTCTCTTGGTGTACGTTGGCTCTAGTTGTAAGGCGTGAGAGCAGAATTCCATGGCATTTCTCCCAACCTGCTTGCAGGAACATCAGACTCTGCTGCAGAAGATGAAGGAAGGCGAAGCAGAACTGGAGCAGCTGAGGAGTGCCGAGAGAGACAAGCTGGAAGAACAAGAAAGGTGATGGTGACGGGGGAGGTGGTTGCCGAAATTGAGGGATGGCCAAGCCTTGGGTGTAGCAATCCCAAACTTGGCTAGATACCTTTAAGGAATGAGTGACTGCTCACACGGTGGCTGCAATTTTTTCCCCCAAAGGATGTTTGGATCAATTCAAAATCAACTAATCTGACCACCCTGAGGACTAACAGCCTTGGGTGGTGAAATCCACAGGGAAAGGGTGATGGTCCCCAAGTGGATTAAATCCCACTTGAATCCAGCTTCATCATCCATCCTGGCCTGGGGCTGAGGAGGACTTTGCATGCCAAAAGGGCTCAAGACCAGAAAGTGACCCTTGGAGCTGGATCAGTGGTACTATAGGTGTCATGTTGCGATGCAGAAGGCAAATGGAAGCCCATTGCATTGTTCCCAGCACAATCTTCATGGCTAATTGCCCTGAGGATCGCCAATATTTGGAATTGGATATGGCACAAGAAGAAGAAGAAGCAGCTTCTTGGTACGGTGACCGGTTCCGCAGGTCATTTCAAAAGCTGCCCACTTGATGGCCTCTTGTAGCAAGTTAACAAAGTTGGTAGACGCATGGTGTCAAGAAGCAGTCTACCCCCAAGTTCTAGTTCCTGAAACCAGTGGCTTGATGGCGTTTCTTCTACGTCCTCGTGGACAAATCAGTGCCACCTAATCCACTGTGAAGAGACAAGCTTGGGTGGTGGGAACAAGACTAACGCAGAACTTCAAGTAAAACAATTGCAAGAGGGAGACGAGACCTTATCCAGGTCACTTTAAAAATTCAAAATTTAGCAAGCCTTTGTAGCTCATGGCTACTTCTTCAGGCTAACATGGCATGGAGTATGTAGTCCCAGGCAGGCTTATGGTTAGGTGTTAAATGGGGAAACAGGCAACAGCTTGCAGCCTTTTACAATTTAGAGCAGGGATTCTCAACCTGCAGCCCATGGGCCAGATGTGGCCTGCAGTGCCATTTCATGTGGCTCCCCACTGTCTCTACCACACCAGAAAGTGCCATGTGGTAGAAAAATGACCATCTGGCCCCTGAGGCTATCTGAGGGAGTGTGACCTGGCCTCTGGCTTTAAATAGTTGAGAACTCCTGATTTAGAGGCTGGAAACTAGGGGTTTGTATATTCCCCTCCCCCAAAATGGCTCTTTTGAACTTTACTTTGCCAGAACTTCAAGCAGTTACTTTTTGGTGGGTACAACTCCCAGTGTCCTTGAACCAGTGTGGCCGGTAGCCATACTGGCTTGGGGATGCTCAGGACATTTTCAGTCTTTGCTTCGACAAGGATACATCTTTCGATTTTGCTGAAACAGCTCCTTACTCGTGCTTCCTTTGTAATGCGCCCAGGCAAAATTAGCTTCCGAATAAACCAGCCTTGATTGCATACAGCCAAAGCTTTTGCAAAAATTGTGAATGCTCTAAAAAAAAAATCACCCTTGCAGAAAGATTTATTGTAAATACTCTGAGTACAGAAGGCTCATTAAAAACTGGAAAAAGGGAAAACCAATAATGGAGCAGTGGCTGAATTTCTCAAAGAGTTCCATTTTGCTGCCATGTGTCTGGAAGAGCATAATGTAGATAGACACGCCCTTCACCAGTCAGGCATCCAGGGAGATGTTTATGGAACCAGCCTTTGCAATAACTTATGCACAGACAAGATTTTGCTGCAACTTGGACTGAGATCTTCTGTACTCATACGGCATTGGCTTGGTTTAAGGGTGGATCTTGTGACTGTCAAGGTGTATAGTGCATTCATGAAATAGGTTTTCTATATTCCATTGTGTTGACCTGTAGCCTTATTTCTTCTCCCAGGTCAGCCAAACTGGAGAAAGAAGTTTCCATCTTAAAGGAGAAAATCCACCATTTGGATGATATGCTCAAGAGTCAGCAGCGCAAAGTCCGGCAGATGATTGAACAGGTCAGTATACCTGACAAGCTATGTTTGCTTTCAGTCTTGAGCTGTAAGTGAAAATTCACTTCTTTTTGTGTACTGGCCAGTTGTGACCTCCCTTCCTAGTATCCATGATATGTGGATTCCCGTAAGCAGAAAATGAAGACAGTAGTTGTATCCTTCAGTTGTTTTGTACCAGTTGGTATTCGAAAATAGATCGCAATTGAACAAGCATGTTTCACTTTAGCTGTATGGTTGCTGTCTATTGATAGTAGTTATGACACTGAGCTTGGAGACTGGAAAGTTGGGTTTTGATACCTGAGGGCCACTCCTGGGGACATGAAAGGAGCCTCATTCGGACGTCCCCTGAGTGAAGTTTCTTCAGCATAAATCCTTTCAACCCAGAATAATCTGTGACACGAAGTTATCATTATTATTGATATGGCATTATCTCCGTGAGGATGCTGAATGCATGTTTAAAGCCTGTCTCCAGGGTGTGCTGTGAGAGCATCTAGCACAGCCACTTTGGTGGAAGCATGATGGAACTATTTTCTGCCTAGATGAGAAATTTCCCTGTAGTCCCAGGTCTGCTATATTGAATTCCTTCTTGGCTTTTGTAGTTTGCATCAGTGACTGTTTTTGCTCAGGGACTGAGTTTGACTCCAGATGCCGTTCTTTCCCACAGCTTCAGAACTCTAAAACAGTGATTCAGTCCAAGGATGTGATCATTCAGGAACTCAAAGAGCGGGTGGCTTACCTGGAAGCTGAGGTAGGTAGCAATGTTTCTTGAAATGAACCCTCTGTTCTTCTAGTTCGCTAATTTTTGTATGGAGTAGAAATGAAAAGTGGGGATGGTTGCCCCCCCCGCTGGCCAGTAACTTTTCTGAGTTTTGCCAGGGATGTGAGCCTGGAAATAAAACACACTGAGGTGTGAGTGAGCTATTTGGGACGTTCCACGTGTGTTGGGACTGCATTTCCCATCCTCCTCCTCCTCATCTCATTATGATGCTTGGGGCTAATGGGAATTTGGACTGCAATCAATATCTGGAGGGCTGTACTTTGGGTACCTGTATGCTGCATGAAGGGACTGTGGCAGTTTAGTGGTTAAGACACTAACCTTGACAACCAGAAGTTCAACAGTTCGAGACCTGAGAGCTGTGTGACGGAGTGAGCTCCCATCTCTGCCCCAGCTCCTGCCAACCTAGCAGTTCGAAAGCAAGAAGTTGCAACTAGATAGACATTTGCGGGAATGGTAACAGTGGTTCCATGCCTGCTACATGACTTTGGAAACGTCTGGAGGTGCAGACAGCATTTGCCCTTTGGCTGTAAGCGAAGATGAGTACCGTAGCCTAGAGTCAGATACGACTGGGCTTCAAGGGAGACCTTTCCTTTTACCTAAGAGGACAGGATGCTTCAAGATGAACCTTCTGCTCTGCTGCTCTCTGGTGGGATGTCTTGGTGCTACAGGATTATTAGCATGGCATGGAAAATGAACTCCTCCAAGTGTGTTATACAATAATTTCCATATCAACCTGAACACGCCCAGTTTAGAAGCTACGCTCTGTCTTCCATGCTGCGTAAACAAGCTCTTTTCAAGTTGCACTTGGAATGATTCCTGCCGGAAACCTGTGGTGTTAACTGACCACATTGCCTGTAAAACTGTAGACAGCTGTAATCCCAACTGAAATCTGCTCAGATATTTATTTACTTGGGTATTTATTTAGCTTCTCCTTATTGAAGATTAAGGTTTAGAGTGTTTGTGAATCCTTATTTTAAAGGTCTTTCAGCCCCTGTCTGGGAATGCTGAAGTCAGGAACTTAATATTTTTCCTCAGTTGCCAAGGACAGGCAGTTTTACTTCTTCTTTCTTGAATGAAACAATACTGTTTTCTTCCTTCCCCTTTTTCTTTTCAAAGAACTTGGAGATGCACGACCGTATGGAGCATCTCATCGAGAAGCAAGCCAACCCCGGAGCCCTTAGTACCAGGTCCCGGTCCAAGTCTGAGGTCGTTAGCAGGTGAGCTGTAGGCTGGTACACAACTTGAACCCTTTAAATACCCCAATTAATCTGTTCTGAAAACCAATTAATCTGTTCTGAACATTTTTTGTCAACCAAGGCATTATTTGCAATGGATTTTCATTCGTAAACCAAAAATTGCATTAACTGAGGTGTGCGTAAACCGAGATACCACTGTAGATCACTTAATTCCCTTCTGCATCCTTTGGACTTTAGCCTGTATCATCCATTGTCTTTGAGCATGTTGTTTGGAGTTTATTGGAGCCGTAGCCTAAAATCTTTTCACCTTTCCCATCATCTGTTCCTCTACAAACTGAAGTTCTAGTGGGGCCCAAAAGCAGCAGTAGAGAATCCGTTCAGGTTGTACCAGAAGTACTTTGTCCAAAGTTAATAGCAGAGATCCTCTGATCCAGTAGCTTCCTACTAAATGGGTTGTGTCTGCATCCGACTGTTAGAAGTCGATCGAATAATAATTTTCTCCTCCTTGGCACTTTTTTCAGCAAAAGACTCACCAAGGCATTGGGCCCCAAGCCGTTGCCTCTCATCAGAGTGGTAGAAACATGAATCCAAACTGGAAAACGTCACCCCAGCAAACCTTGGAGTAGAAACCACCTTGCGCTTGCTGGACTGTACAACTGAACCAGCCACTTTGCCTTGATGCTTCTTTATCTCTTCGCACCAGAGAGAGAGACAACTAAGAGTTCTTTAGTACACGAGATGCGCTGGGAGTTTACCAGCAGCACAACCTCCTTAAAACGTGGAAGAATTCAGTTTTTCTGGACTGTGTTCAACAAGGGACGTGGGAAACGGATAAAGGACAGCAGCATTTTAAAGGCTGGACAAAGAAATCTTCATCTATTTCTTTCAGGATAGCTCTATATGGCTGGCCATGTATTTTGGTTGGAAAAGTGGTACCTTTTAATTCCACTCTCCCAATATATGTTTGCTCGGTTCAATGCTGGAATGTCTTCCTCCGTCCCCATATTGTTATAGCTTGATTCACATATAAGCTGGTACTCTTGTTTGGGGCATTCTTCAAATTAATAATAATTATATTTACTAACTTAAGTGTCCCGTTGAGTGTCATAAGAGAAAAAGAATTGTTTGTGCCCATGAACTCAGAAAACCAAGCTATCATGATTACACTATTATCCCTCTTGGTGGTTCGTGTGGCAAAATGTAGGGAAATGGTACGCAATAGTATAATTTGGCCTAGACAGTGTGTGTTTCTGTACATATAAAATATAAATACATGCTAAAGTACAGATAGTTAAAACTATTTCACTTCCATTAGAGTAGAGGTTGTCTGGTGTAAGCCTCTTCTGGTCTTGTTTTATGAGATGAATATCTTTGTAGTTTGGGAAGTAGAGTTGGAGGGCAGTTGGTTCAAGTGTCCTTGATTTACTGATGGGGCAGGATTGTAAAGATTCATGCTTTCATTTTGGGTCCATAGGAGGTACCTTTGGCTCAATCAGACCAAAGTTCAGCTAGTCTGGCTTTCTTTAAAACCATTGCTTCACAGGGAACTGGCAGTGATGGATCATATCCCCCATTTTGTTTGTACCTTTTTAAAAATATATATTTTTATACTTGTCTTCTCCTTTCTACAATGCCACTCCCTGATTTGATTTTAATATTTAGTCTTCCTGGACGAGGTGCCTTCTATCCAGATTTTGTTGAAACTTAATTCCCCAGACAAACTCAATTGCTTTCCTACTTTCCCTTACCAGCTCTTTTATATACTAAGGTATTAAGGGGACAATTTCTCTCCCCATAGAAATGCTGGATTTCTTTCCACCCCAAATGTGAATCGGGGGCAGCAATAGAGCCTGCTCTTTGCAGTGATGGAACAGAGTTGTTGTGGCTGATGGATTTTTGTGTGTGATATTAGGTTCTAAATAAAGCAAACCCAGACCTTTTATTGAGTTGGTTTTCCCCCCCCCCAAACATAGCTTGTCATCTGGCTCCCGAGATGTCAACTGATCGATTTGCTTGTATTTTGCTACGCTGTGTAGTCCAATCATTCTTTACTGTTCTCCTCTGAGTTTGATTACAATTGCTATCATTCTAGAGCTGTTTTGAAAAGGAAGTGTGGGGTTTGGTGGCCTTTTGGAATAGTGATGGTGGAGGTCAGGGTTAGACCAGAAAATGTGGTGCCCATGGTGTTGGGAAAGATATATCCTCCTATCTGTGATGGTAAGTCCTGGTGAATACCGGAATGCATTCTAATGAGCACACATTCATCGATCAGCTCATTCAAGTAAAGCGAAATAGATTTAACAAGTGAAGCAGTTGTGATTTTTTAAAAATGCAATTCTTTTGGGGTTCTCTTTAGAAGATATGCCTGTGCCCTACTATCCTTTTCCAGATTGGTCCCCCCCTCCCAAATATCTAATGTAATGTTTCAAATTGATAAAGGAGTTAACCTCTGCTTATTAATACTATTTATGAACCTTGGTGACGCAGTGGATAAACTGCTGTACTGCAACCCAAAAGTTGTGAGTTTGATCCCGACTGGGGCTCAAGGTTGACTCATCCTTCCAAGGTGAGTAAAATGAGTGCCCAGCATGCTGAGGGTAAAATGCTAATTACCAACTGCCCAGAAGTGTGCTATGGGGTGTTATAGAAGGGTAATTGCTAATTGTTTATTATTTGCACTTATATCCTGCCCATCTTCCCCCTGACCCTTTTAGGCAACTAGTAAAGGTAAAAGGTTTCCCCTTGCTGAAAAGCCAGTCGTATCCGACTCTAGGGTTCAGTGCTCATGTTCCAAAACCCAAGAGCCAGCGCTGTCTGCTTTTGCAGACGTTTCCGTGGCTATGTGGCAGGCATGACTAGACACCGGAGCACACGGAATGCTGTTTACCTTTCCCATCGAAGTGGTCCCTATGTATCTACTTGCAATGTATTGCTTTCGAACTGCTAGGTTGGCAGGAGCTGGGGCAGAGGCGGGAGCTCACTCTGTCATGCAGTACTCGGGAATCGAACTGCTGACCCTCCCGCCTTCCAGTCAGCATCTTAACCACTTGAGCCACTGCAGGTAGTTCCTGTAGGCAACTACGTTTCCCATAAGCCATTGCGAGGAGGGAGGGAGGTGACCATCCTGTTCCTGCCATTCCTAATGAACCATCCTTTCCTTTTTTTAAAATACTTTATTAGTAATTGTCACATAAAAAACATATTAACATCAAATTTTACCCCAGTACAAAAAAATTTCATATCTCCTCCCCACCCCCTAATGACTTCCAACAACTACATATCCGGCACTATTTTCAAAGCAGCCAAAAGACACTGGTGGCACTGATAAAACTCCATCTCCCATGATGCCACGGAGGAAGGAGGCGGTGTGCGCACGCGCAGACTAAGGGACGGACGCCCTCCCACTTTTTCTGCCGCGGTGACGTCACTGCCTTACGGCGTGAGGGTAAAGAGGAGAGGAAAGGAGGAGGGGGCGTGGCCGGTCGCGTGACAGCGCTCTCGCGCCGACTGTGTGTGTGGGGTGTCCCTACCGCGCCTGCGCGCCCGCGCGCGGCGAGTCTGAGGGGTGGGGGTGGGGGAAGAAGCGGTTGGGGGGTGGGGTGGGGAGCGAACGAAGCCTTCCGCGCCAAGATGGCGGACGAGGCGAGTGAGGGGCTGCCGCGCTCCGTATTACCGGGGCCTCTGAGGGGAAATGGAGGCGGCGGCGGCGGGGGGTCGTCGTCTTCGGCCCCGCCTGCCTCTTCCTCCTCCTCAGCCGTTACTCCTCCGCCGCCTTCCTCCTCCTCCTCGGCTCCTCTTCCTCCTCCCCCGCCCCCGCCGCCGGGCCCTCGCGTGGTCCGCATCGTCAAGTCTGAGTCCGGCTACGGGTTCAACGTGCGCGGGCAAGTGAGCGAAGGAGGGCAGCTGCGCAGCATCAACGGGGAGCTCTACGCGCCGCTGCAGCACGTCAGCGCCGTCCTGGGCGGGGGGGCGGCCGAGCGCGCCGGGGTGCGCAAAGGGGACCGCATCCTCGAGGTGTGAGTACTGGTGGAAAAGGGGGGGGGGCGGCGGGCAGGGGGGCACGGTCAACCGATCACAAACACACCAACACGTTCCAAAGCCGTTACATTGTAACGAGGATCGGGCCCCCTTCCTCGCGTTACTTCTTGACTTCCAGTAACGCAGCGGAGGAGGACGTTACTTAGCTGCTGCCCCGCCCCCATGCCACCAGGGACACACCCACAAAAATGTGGTTTTTTTGGGGTGTGTGGGGGTGTGGCTCTGGTGATATACACTTTTAAGAAGGAGGGACTAGAGCCAGGTACAGAGCAAAAGCGACAAGGGATGATGATGATGATGATGAGAGAAATGGGAACCAAGCCCTAGGACAGTGATGGCGAACCTTTTATTAGAGACCGAGCGCTCAAACTGCAACCCCAAAACCCACTTATTTAACCGCAAAGGGCCGAAACGGCAACAGGGGAAGGGAGGAAACGCTCCTATTGGGCTGCTGGGCAAAGGGGCGGGGCGAACTGTGTGCTGGGGTGACTGCATGGGTGCCCACAGAGAGGGCTCCGAGTGCCACCTCTGGCATGCGTGCCATAGGTTTGCCATCACTGGTGTAGTCAATGAAACAGAAGTAGACTTGTTTCTGGTATGAAACACAAATATGAAAACTAAACGAAACACTCCCATTGGGCTGCTGGGCAGAGGGGCAGGGCGAACTCTATGCTGGGGGAGGGAGGAAGTGCTTCCATTGGGCTGCTGGGCAGAAGGGGCAGGGCGAACTCTGCTTGGGCAACTGCATGGGTGCCCACAGAGATGCCTCTGAGTGCCACCTATGGCACACGTGCCATAGGTTCGCCTCCAATGCCCTAGGAGGAAAGACTAGAAGAACTGGGCATGTTTAGCTTTGAGAAAAGGAGACAGAGAGGGGGAGAGGATGATGACAGCACTCTTCAAATACCTGAAAGATAAGCATAAAGAGGAAGGGAAGAATCTGTTCTCCCTCATCACAGGGTACAGGATGCTAATATTGGATTGGAGGGACTGCAGTGGCTCAAGTGGCTAAGATGCTGACTGGGAGGCGGAAGGTCAGCAGTTTGATTCATGAGTACTGCAGGACGGAATGAGCTCCTGTCTTTGTCCCGGCTCCTGCCAACCTAGAAGTTTGAAAGCAAGAAATGGCAAGCAGATAAATAGGGACCACTTCGGTGGGAAGATAAACAGCGTCCCTTGTGCTCCGGTGTCTAGTCATGCCTGCCACATGACCACATAAACGTCTGCAGAAGCAGACAGCGCTGCCTCTTTGGCTTTGAAATAGAGATGAGCACTGAACTCTAGAGTCGGATATGACTGGCTTTCGAGCAAGGAAAACGTTTACCATTAATATTGGGCTGAAACTAAAGGAAGGCAGATACTGTATAGGCTAAATATCGGAAAAGCTTTTTAATGGTTAGAGCAGTATGGCAGTGGGACCCACTGCCTCGAGAGGAGGTGAGTGCTCCAACCCTGGAAGCATTCAAGAGGGAATTGGAAAGCAACCCTCTTGTCATATTTGCTTTGATTCGAATTCCTGCAGTGAGGGTTGGACCCGATGGCCTCATGGGACCCCTTCCTACTCAGTGATTCTAGTATTCTAATCCACATGTTATATACTGGACCTTTTCGTATTTTTAGGCAGACCTGCACACAAAATTGAACCAATATGTTCTTCAGTTAACAGGAGACCAGATTACTCCTTAAACTTTATGTCCATTCAAGGATTTGTCGCTTAGGCTGAAGGTTGTGTTGGGAAGGATGAAGAGAGCCCTCTTTACCAATTCACAGTGATTTGCTTTGCTTCTTCGAAACAAAAGCCACGCTCTTGAGAATATGCACAGATCATGGTACTCTTTTAAGGTTGTAATCTATGGCTAAGGTCTAGCCCTCCCTCCTTGCTTTGATTTATGCTTCCATACCTATGTAGGAATGTATTTTGAATTACTTCTGGGGTTATTCTGTTACTTAATAGGACTTATTCAAGATTTTTACAAAAGCTAGGAACCTATGGGGCGTTACTTTATATCAGTATATTTTCTGTGTGGTATGTGCAAAGTTGTATCTGACCTATGGCAACACTATAATCAGATTTCCAGGATGTATGAGATATTTAAAGGAGTGTTTTGCCATGGCTACCTTCCCTCGTGGGTTTCCACAGCTGGAGGGAGAGATTTGGACTGTTTTCCTGAGTCTCAGTTCATCATTCTAGCCGTTACAGGTAACTGTTCTATTCTTCCTGTCGCTTTTCCAAAGTTAGGTAGTATTTCTACATCCCAACGTGGATTGTATTGGCCATTTCTTTCCGTCACGATCCTTTTCAGCTGCAGGCGGGAGGGTGACAGTTTTAATAGCTGAAAGCTAATTTAAAAGATACACAGATTGCAGAAGTGGGTAGCTTTTGCTGCTCCATATTCTTTTGGACTACAACTTCCATCGTCCTGCACCATTGCCTGGATTTTTTGCCAGGTCTGATTTTGAGGTTCTCACTAACAATGGCTAGACTTATAGAAAGCTTTCTGCTCCTTTGCAGTGAAACTGAGAGCCCACCTACGTTAATACATAAATAATAAAAGCTTATTATTTATTTACCTTATTATTTCTGTTTGTTATATTTTCTCCTTGGACAACATGGACCATAGTGCTTGCTTTATGATGCAGTATTCGAGTTTGTGATTACAGGGTAGGATATGAAATGGGTTCTCTTGGAGATGGTGCCATCTACTCCACATCTTACAGAAATATTTCTTCTTTAGCCCCCACCCCGGATAATAGCAAAGGGCCAACATTTCTTACATCATCCCTTTTAAAAGCCTCTTGTTTAAAATGCCTTCTCTCTCTACCAGCTTGTGGCTTCTTATGCATGAATTTATTAAAATGTATGCAGTACAGTGGTTTAAAAAGATTAACTTCCAGTTCATCCTAATACTGAATACCTCATCCTTCTCAAATGTTAGGTAGTTTAGAAAGACTTATGTTTTATATATATTTTTCTTTAGCCTTCCCTGCTCTATGTTATGGGTCATTTCTTCTGTATAAAGGTAAAGGTAAAAGTTTCCCTTGCTCGAAAGCCAGTCGTATCCGACTCTAGGGTGCAGTGCTCATCTCTGTTTCTAAGCCGAAGAGCCAGCGCTGTCTGCTTCTGCAGACATTTCCATGGTCATGTGGCAGGCATGACTAGACACTGGAGCGCACGGAACGCTGTTTCCTTCCCACCGAAGTGGTCCCTATTTATCTACTTGCAATTTCTTGCTTTCGAACTGCTAGGTTGGCAGGAGCTGGGATGAAGACGGGAGCTCATTTCCGTCCTTCTGTATAGTATTTGCTATTTTGACCATGTAAAAAATAAAATAAAATTGTGGGTATTTCCTTATTCTTGTTTCCTTAAAATCAGCATACGAACAATTTATTTCTTGTCAGAAGCATCCTTGTTTTGTCTCTTTCTGGAACCTGAGAAAATATCTTGAAAACTGGAAGGAAGGGCAGGTGTTTTAGAGCTGTCCCAGATTTGGTGACAGTTACCTTGACATTTGGAGATATTTGGGATAGCTCCTCAACTTTACTTATGGCAAAGTGAGAATGGGCATCAACATCCCTAAATCAAGCAGCTTTTTATAAGTTACTGCAAGACTGTTTTTGTGGCAGAAAATAGCACATGAGCTTAAAGAATGACCAGCACTGGGAGAAAGATTTCTAGCATGGAGAACCCCAATAATTTCTGTGCTTGCTGCTGAATTTCTCATTTGCTGTGACTAATCTCTCCCAGTCATCCACTCCATTCCAGTTCTAGCCATTGTTACCTTATAACAAAGTGTAAGTTTCCTAGAGAGAAAATGAAACAGTAGAAATAAATAAATAAAAAGGACACATAAGTTTCTGAGTTCAGTATTATAGAGTCATTCATGGGCAGTTTTTGCTTCCTCGAATATGCTGTTAGCTCTTTGATAAGATGCAACCACTTTTGTGTCTCTTTTCTTTAGTTCCTGGAAGCA
Organism: Bradypodion pumilum; assembly: GCA_035047305.1. Classification (NCBI taxonomy): domain Eukaryota; kingdom Metazoa; phylum Chordata; class Lepidosauria; order Squamata; family Chamaeleonidae; genus Bradypodion; species Bradypodion pumilum. The sequence goes on from JAWDJD010000018.1 coordinate 5,096,974, forward strand.
TTTTCTCCCTAAAGATAAGATGGATATGTGGAGTATTTTGGGCTGAGAAATGTTTGCTCTCTAGAAAACCTGCTGACCCCCAAAGAAGGAGCAGAAAAGTTTTCCCAGGCTCTTCTAGGGTATAGACATTTATCCACAGGTTTCAGCATGTTTTCCTAGGTTATCGAGTTTTAATATATGAAAGCATTCAAAGGAGATCAAGATATTTCTGTTGCTTTCTTTGCAGATTTACTTGTGTGTGGAAGTTATTCGGATGCCCTCCCCCAGTTTCTTTTTGTCATTTGACAGAAGTGCTTATTGAAAAAGCAACTTATTGTTGATGCTTTTGCAGCAAAAAATATTGCAAAACTATGTCTTTGTTTACAAGAAGATGAAGGTAATGTTTTAGCAGTTTGGTATACCATACTGTCTCATCTTTTTGGCTCTGCATCATTGAAGACATTTTGCTGTATGGTCTGGCTAAAAGTTGCCCCGGAGTCTGCTGTGTTGTGAAGCAAGCAGTTTTCAGAGCTAAGGAGTGTTTTACTTTTTCTCAGCTTGTGCTTTGGGGATGTTAAGAGAAGGGAGGAAAAGTGTGTCCCTGTTTCATTTGGCGAAATATTTCCATTTGATGGAGAAAAGAGTCACTTCCTTTTTTCCCATTGGCATGATTTAAGCTGGGCATGGCTAGCGTTTTCCAGTGAGGGTCCTTGTCTTTACCATGAGGCTGGCTGGAAAACTGATTCATTCTTGTACTCAACCTTGGCTGTGCCTGTGGAGGAACCAAGTTGTATAATTTCCCCATAGAAAGTCCAGCAGATGGTCATTGCCAAGTTGATGTGAGAGGCCACCACTGTCCAGGCTTGATCTGCATTACAGTACCAATCTTGTTCTCAAAGTCAGTCTGAATTCTCTTGAAGACACAGTTGGGGCTTCCATAGATTCAGACCTGAATGATCCTAATTTAAACCCCATGGGGTCCTGATTTTTCCAGTCACACAGGATTGGATCCTTATCACTCAGTATCATGGCTTGGGTATAAAATGTTATAGATGCTATTGAATCTGTTCTAGGTAGAAGTTCTCAAACTTTTTTTGTGTGTAAAGTCAGCGCTTCTTTTTGCTCAGGCAGTTGGAAATCTACCTCATTTGTTCCTGTCTAGCTGAAACGACTAGAAAAATATTTGCACATACTAGCTAAGCATGCCCGGCTTTGCAAAATAAGGCCTACTTTGTCTTTCGTGCCTTCTGAAGAATTATGTATTGCTCCAAAACCTGTGTGCTTCTTAAAGCCATAGAAACTTTGTGTTGTTGTTTTTTAATTTCAGAGCAGCAGCCTATTTGATATAGCTTGACATGTAATGGCGTTGTATGCTTCCCCCGCATCCTGATTATATGGCAGATCATTTACTGTGCAGAATTTTCAAAAATAAAACTCCAGTTGGAAATGTCAGCTAACTGCCTCATTTCTCCTGCTCCTTCCTCTCCATAATATGTTAATGGTTTGCTACCTCACTGAGAAGAAATTCTTTCTGGTAGCCACAGGATAAGTATGGGAATCCTTTGTTGGTACGTTAAGTTGTTTCTTCAAGTGTCTTTTCTGAACCAAATATTTGTTATCCCTTTGTTGTTGTTCAGTCGCACAGTCAATTCCAACTCTTTGTGACCCCATGGACCATTGCCCTCCAGGCATCTCTACCATCCTCCTCATCCCATCCAACCCTGTGCCTATTGCGTCCACGATGCCATCTAGCCATCTCATCCTTGGCCGTCCCCTTCTTCTTTTGCCCTCCACCTTTCCCAGCATCAAGGCCTTCTCAAGTGAATCCTCCCTTCTCATTTGATGTCCAAAGTACTTCATCTTCATTATTTGTCCTTCTAAGGAGAAGTCAGGGCTAATCTCTTCTAATATTGACCTATTTGTTCTCCTCGCTGTCCAGGGGACTCTCAAAACCCTCCTCCAGCACCACATCTCAAAGGCATCTATTCTTTTGCGCTCAGCCTTTCTAATGGTCCAGCTCTCACAACCGTACATTACCACCGGGAATACCATTGCTTTGACTATGCGGACTTTTGTTTGCATTGAGATGTCTCTACTTTTAACTAAGTTCTCCAGGTTTCTCATAGCTTGTCTACATTTTTCATTAACCTCTTGCGTGGTGTATTTAGAAGTACAAAAGGTATATTGTTTAGATCAGGGATTCTCAACCTGCGGCCCATGGCACGATTTCATTTGCCCCCCCCCCACTGTCTCCACCACACCTGGAAGTATCATGTGGTGGAGGAAGGACAAAATGGCCATCTGGCCCCCAAGGAGGACAGAGGGAGCTTGACCCGGCCCCCCGACTTTAAAAGGTTGAGAACTCCTGGTGTAGATCTACAGCACCATAGTTGAATTCAGGCAAAGAATGAGAAGACCTTCCCATTACTCATTAGGCCATTTTAAATTACATCACATCTGCGTTGTGATGTTATGTGGTATTAATATTTTAATAGCTTTACAAGGTGCCTCATTCACTTGTTTTAATTTTAGTTCATAATTATTGGTTGCCTTAGGTTCAGCAGTTGGTGCAAAAATTGACCAAGCGTTATAAATAGCCTGCAAGGAAAAGTTAAGCATTTTGCGTTCTTTAACCTATATAAACATGACTCAGAATGGTTACGGCCGTGGCTCGTAATCAGCAGGCTTCGTGTGCGGCATATGTCCCTAATCTTAGTGTTAGACTACAAATCCCATTTTCCCAGGCAACCAGTGAGAGAACTGCTAGTGACAAGAATAGTAATCAAACACATAGGGGAGGGTGCTATTTTATTGCAGGCTGGAGTGACGTTTTCTCTTTTTGGTTGTTCAGAAGCAATGATTTGTAGAATATATAAGTCATAGGAGGGTGATCTGAATTAATTATCTTGCAGCATCCAGCCTCTAAGTGCCCACATGTATTCTATTGGCAAGTCTAAATAAAGCATGATTTTAAAAAAGTCAGACAGGAAAACTATTAAAAGGTTGATTCAAATCACATTTCCCCCCCAACAATGAGAATCTGCTGTATTTGTTTTGTTCCTGATGTATTTTGTCCCAGTTTCATCTGGTCCATTTTGCAGGGATTTGCAAGCTGCCCTTTATGCTTTTCCTCAGCAAGAGTTGAATGTCCTCCCTGTAAGAAACCCTGCCTCCCAAAGCTGAAGAATTTGCTCTCTGAGAAGCCTTACTTCTACCCTAAGGGATCTCTTGGCTCCAGTTTCTCGTAGGCCCTAGGCGTGAAGGAATTGCAATAAATAGGACATAATTTGTCCTTCTTTCATCAGGAGAGCACACAAAAATCTTCAGTATGCGCGTATGTGACTGCACTGCTGAGTAAAGTAGTTACTGATTGCTTTGACGCTATCGCAATTACCACTTATTTACTAGGAGCTTAAAAACGAGATAGGAAGAAAGCTGTGTTTCCTGCTCAAAAATGTGCAGCCTTTACAAAAATAAATTTGAGAGATGCAAAGAAGATGCCTTAGTAGGAAAAGGAGAACATTTGTGTTATCTCAGGACTGTTCCGCCCTTTTTTGGAGTTAATTGTATGCACTGATTGTTTATTAACTCAGCTCTACTTGAACAGAACACAAAGAAGGAAGAGCAAGAAAAATGGAATGGATTTGGATCAATTGACGGGTGGCATTGTCTAGAACTGAAAGCCGGTGCTAGATTCATATGTAATTTGGTATCCCCCCCCCTCCCGCGGGCATTTTTGGGGCCCGTGATACCTTCAGAAAGCAGATTTTGTTGTTTGGAAAACTGGGAAGCGTCATAGGCCAAAAGGAGAAAGAAAGCAAAGAATATGTTTAATGTGGCTGAGGGAGGAACATAGCTCGAAATTCTGTTTCCAGCCTTTTACTGTTGAATAGTGTGATAGACGTGATCCTCAACTTGCAAAATTCACATTCTTATTTCTCTCTGAATATTTTTCATGTTCATGGAATAGAGTCATGAGGTTCTGAGCAAACTTTGAATGCACACCAAACTTTGGACATTGGCATTTCGTAACTCTTCCTTTAGTGGAGTTGTTAGAAAGGGCAGATCTGTATAGTATGTCTCCTTCCCCCTCCGTGGTCCCTGAAATTGGGATGGCGGAGATCAGGGTAGCCAAACTTGATCTTGTTGGAAAGATTGAGATGTTTAGTTTCTTGAAGGAAGGAGTTTGGCTCTGGTCAATTGTGCAACTTTCCTTACCTATGTCCTGTGTGTAAAGCAGCCACCTTACAGCCCATCTTACAGCTTTCCAAAGAATACCTGGGTGTAAAACTATAGGCTGTAGTCAGGCCTATCTTTGAGGCACCTGTAGAAGGAAGACTGATCTAGTGGTTCTTGGACTTCAATTCCCAGAAGCCCTGATCAGCAGGCATACTGACTTGGGCTTCTGGGAATTGAAGTTCCAGAACAGCAGGAGTGCCAAGGATTGCCATCACTGTTATAGAGGATTAGGCACGAGAACGTTAGGCTTGTCACATCTGGGAAGGCAGCTTGCATAAGTCTAGACCAGAGGTTCCCAACATGGGGGCCATGCCCCACAAGGGGACTTGAATTCCCAGAAGCCTAAGTCTATTGACTGATCAGTGCTTTGGGGAATTGACTCAAGCTTCTGGGAATTGAAGTCCAAAAACCAAAGGTTGAGAAACACTGGTCTAGACATTTCCAAACAAGAAGCCTCTTTACAGAGATGGTTCAGTATTCAAACAACTCTCATGGGCAGGGAGATAAAAACCTGCTGTTTTAAAGCTCATTTACTCCCCTCTTGTCCTGGATGGAGATGGTGAATCATAAGGTCACAATGCATGCTTGCTTGTGGAAAGGAACAAAAGCGAGCCTCTTTATCATGCAACATAAAGACACAGATCCTTAAAAGGACGAGTTAATTTTGCTATCGTGGCACGGAGCATACAAAGTGGATGGCGTTGTTTTGTGTTTTGTTTCCAACCTTCTGCTTTTTGGCACCGTGTACAGTATATACTATGGAAGAATCCCTCTGCTGCTCCCTTTCCTGACCTAGCCACTTGACACAGCGTAGTTTTCTCACGTATTCCTTCTCTTGCCTACCCACCCTCCTTTCTTTGACGTGTGAAGGCTCTGAACCCCAACTTCCACCCTGTTGCTGATGAATGAGATGTGGCTCATTAATCTTGGCTGTGCCCCTCCCATTCCTTTTTCTTACCCTTCTTTTCTCCGTTAAAAGCTCTTGGCTTGGAAGAGCGCTTAACATTGCAGAGCAGACTCTGGCCTGTAGTAAACCAAGCTCTGGGTGGAGTTCCTATTCTAGGTTTGTGGGGCTCCTTAAGGGAGGATGTGAAGTTCTGAGTGTTTTGTACACAACCAAGATCTGGACAGACTGAATGCCTGGTAGCAGTGGCTGCAATCTGGAGTTTGAGGAGGGCAATTAAATCCTTTCTACCCATAACCTTGGCTCACACCAGTTATGGTTGGAACACTTACGGGATTGTTGGAGCTCCTGAAAGTTTAGGCATCTCATCCCTTTTGATCTCACCAGGAGCCCTGGTGCTGCAGACGCTAAACTAGGTGGCTGCAGTGGCTCATTGGTTAAGAAGCTCGCCTTGTTAGCTGGAAGGGCTGGCAAGTCGGCAGTTCAAGACCCGGGTACTGCATGACGGTTTGAGCCCCTGACCCAGCTCTTGCCAACCTTGCAGTTTGAAATCAAGAAACTGCAAGTAGATAAATAGGGAACACTTTGGTGGGAAAAGATCTTGGGGAACATGAAAGGAGCCTCATTGGGGCGTCCCCCTGAGCGGAGTTTCTCCAGCAAAAAACCTTTCAACCCAGAATAATTTCTGGCACAAAATTATTATTAGTGGTTAAACTGCTGTACTGTAACCAGAAAGATTGTGAGTTTGATCCTGGTCAGGACTCATGGTTGACTCATCCTTCCATCCTTCCAAGGTCGGTCAGATGAGTACCCATCATGTTGGGGGCAAAATGCTAATTAACTTGTGAACTGCCTAGAGAGTACACAAAGCACTATGGGGTGGTATATAAGTGTGATTGCTTTGCTTTCTTCTTTCATGTCCAGGTCAAACTTTAAACCAGTGCTTCTCAACCTTTGGTTTTTGGACTTCAATTCCCAGAAGCCTAAGTCAATTCCCCAAAACACTGATCAGCTTAGGCTTCTGGGAATTGGAGTCCAAAAACCAAAGGTTGAGAAGCACTGCTTTAAACCATCCAAAAATTAACCCACCTTCTTGGCTTTGTTGTTAGCCAAACAAATCATCCCTTTTGACGGGAACCTCCAAGTTCTCCAAAATGTCCAAGTGGACAAAGGATTTGCTGGGTCTTCTCTAAGTTTCGCAGCCTCTTTCTAACCTGTTTAGCCGGAAAGGAAATTACTGCATATTACTTCCAACAAAGGGAGCCTGGGCTCTCTGTCTTAGTTGTGTGTTTAATGACGTGAAGCATGGAGAGACTTAGTGAAAGCACAAAATTGGTCTGTAAGCACAAGGCGGCGTCTGTGTGTATTTCTTGTTTTTTGGGTATTTCACAACACCTTGGTTTCATAAAGTGCCAGGAAAAGTGCTTTGCAAAACAGACAGTAGGTCAATATTTTTGCGTCACTTTCTGTTTTTAAAAAGAGCCCTGCAGGATCTCTGGTTTGTGGCACAGATGAGGTCTTGTGGCATTATGTAACATAGTACTTTTTGGTATATGACTTCTGCTATGTGCTGGCAAGCTGACTATAATTCCTACCTTGCCGAATTACAGCAAAACCCCCAGAATCATTTCTTTTCAATTCCAGAACTGTGAAATGTCTCCTAGTTGCAGAAACACTGCTATGCTAGACATGGCAGCAAGAGACATTTTGCTTGCTTGACCCCTCCAGTATTTTGGTATAGATCAGTGTCTCCCAACCTTTGGTTTTTTTGGACTTCAATTCCCAGAAGCCTAAATTAATTCCCAAAAGCGCTGATCAGCCAACGTATTGACTTAGGCTTCTGGGAATTGAAGTCCAAAAAAACCCAAAGCTTGGAAAAACACTGGTGTAGCTTGTCCTTGAACATAGAATTTTCTGCCGTAATTATGGCTGTATGACTTTAAGGAACAACAACAAAAAAATATGACTACTTCTGCTTCTTGGAAAGTTATTATGTAAAGCAGGTGGTTTGCTTGGGTTTGCATAAAATGGATGCGAAACAGCGGGGTAAACTTGCTTCCTCATGCAAGTCCTAGGCATGAAGCGTAAATGGGTTTATAAAACACATCCTTGGGGATGTGTCCAACTTTCTAGTTTTTACTAAAGCTGATCTCGATAACCCAACCAAAAGCCCTTGAGTGTGTCATATCTTGAAGTCACTGCGACCTTCTCTTGAGCTATGGGGGATGGATTGTGCTTTAAAAAAAATAATAATTAAAAAACAATATACTCGCTTTCTGCTTTTGTTGGTTTTGTAGGTGTACAGCTTGAAACAGCTCATAGGAGGCAGGTTCTGTGGACATGTGGCAGGCATGAATAGACAACAGAGTGCATGGAACGCTGTTTACCTTCCCATTGAAATTGTAGCTATTTATCTACTTGCAGTTTCTTGCTTTCAAACTGCTAGGTTGGCAGGAGCTAGGACAGAGGAAGCTGCTCAATCTGTCGTGCAGTACTTGGGTTTCAAACTGCTGACCTGCCGACCTTCCAGTCATCAAGTTCAGCATCTTAACCACTAAGCCATTGATGGGGAACCTTGGCACTCCATCTGTCCTTGGACTTCAATTCCCAGAAGCCCAAGTCTGTGAACCCACATGAATGGGTTTATTGCGCACAGTAAACTCATTCATGTGGATTCACAGAGACATGGGCTTCTGGAAATTGAAGTCCAAGAACAGCTGGAGTGCCAAGGTTCCCCATCACGGCACTAAACCATTGCAGTCCCAGAAACTGACAGCTACAGGTGTAAAATAGGATCTTACGGTCCTAGATTAGTTCTCTCTAGGATGGTTGTTTTTGACAGTTTTGATTGCTGTGGTCAGTTTCACTTTTTGCTTTCAAAACTCATTGGCAAAGAAGCAAAACAAATGTAAAACAAGCTAAAGAAGGCATAAATGTTGCCAAATCCTAAGCTGCTTCACATGCATGTCTTTTTCATCTCCCATCATTTCCTTGCCTCTTTCCATCCGCATTCTCCTTAAAAACTCTGTGAGGCCTAGGAATGGAAGTGCTTCTAATAAGAACGAAGGCATGGATTGTGTACTTTGGAGCCCTTGATTTAACCGAACAAACCACACAAAAGCATAACAATGAAAACAAATGAATAGTCTCCTGTTTAACTCTGCGGCAGTTCTTGGACTGCTTTCACGTGGCTGTTCCCAACTGAAGAAGCTGGCAGGATCCGGCCTGCGCTTGGAGGTCCCTTTGCCAGGGATGAATGACTTTATGAGGCTTGTTAAATCGACATTCCCTTGCCTTGAGAAGTCTGCTTCAGCTCACACAGACACGGAGCCTAATGATGTACTGAGGGTTGGGCAGAGAAAAGGGTCTTTCTCTGTCTTGGTTTCCCCTGGGGCTGGAGTGGCTGAGTGGTTAAGAAGCTCGCCTTGTTAGCTGGAAGGCCGGCATTTCAAGACCCGGGTATTGCATGATGGTTTGAGCACAACAAGTAGATAAATAGGGACCACTTCGGTGGGAAGGTAACAGTGTTCTGTGCGCTCTGGTGTCTAGTCATGCCTGCCACATGACCGTGGAAACGTCTGCAGAAGCAGACAGCGCTGGCTCTTCGGCTTTGAAACAGAGATGAGCACTGCACCCTAGAGTCGGATACGACTGGCTTTCGAGCAAGGGAAACCTTTACCTTTACTATGACTTATTTATACCAAGAGTTCTCAACCTTTTTAAGCCAGGGGCCTGGTCACGTTCCCTCAGACAACTTCAGGGGCTGGATGGCCATTTTGCCCTTCCTCCACCACATGGCACTTCATGTGGGGGCCTACATGAAATCGTGCCGTGGGCCACAAGCAGCCCACAGGCGCGCGGGTTGAGAATCCCTGGTTTATACACAGTCTTCTAGTCACTGTTGAATTTTGGGCTTCATTTTAAAAGGTAAAATTTCTGGGGCTCACTGTGGAAAGTTGGCCTTGAGTCTTTGCTTTCAGAAGACTGTTAGCATCCAGGGCCCTGCACTTTAAGGCATTATCCTCCACAAGAAAGAAATCCTTAAGGAGGAAATTCCTCTCCACCGAGGAGTGTGTGTTTGTGTTACGAGCCAGAACTGTGCTTTTTCTGTGTAAGTCTGTTTAGAAAACATTTCCTTTTACAGTTCTTTTTAAGATTTTGCATGCATACATTTTAATGGGGAAGCAAAAGGTTCATGTTGCAGATGCTAAACTGGTACTGAACAGTGGGTGTTTCTGCAACCTTACTTGGCAACCAGTCCCTTAGTTGTCTCACCAGTTACCTAAGTATACCCTTCAACAAGTTGAGGACATCTCAAACCGTCATCTTTAGTAGTTGTGTGTTGTCTGTCTCCACTCACTCATACAAAAGAAGAGTGGGCTCAAGTTTTCCAAAAAAAAAGGCTCGACTTAACATCCTCCATTCGGTTAAGATGCTGAACTTGACAACTGGAAGGTCAGCAGCTCGAGACCCGAGTGCTGCACAATGGAGCGAGCTCCTGCTGTCAGTCCTAGCTCCTGCCAACCTAGTAGTTCGAAGGCAAGTTATTTCAAGTCGATAAATAGGTACCACTTTGGCAGGGAAGGTGACCGTGTTCTAGTCATGCCTGCCACATGGCCACAGAAATGTCTGTGCTGGCTCTTGGGATGTAAACGTACCCTATAGTCAGACACGATTGGGTTTCGAGCCAGGGCAACCTTTACCTTTTACTTCTTCCAGGGCTTTAGGAGTGATTTCTTTCCACATCCCAGAACTTCCACCATAAATTATGACGCCCAGTTTTTGCTGCTCTTCACTGTTGACTTACGACTTACCCAGCCCCTCTTCCCTGACCAAGCCGTCCTACTTTCTCCTTGCCAGGAACGGTGTGAATGTCGAAGGGGCGACACACAAGCAAGTGGTGGACCTGATCCGAGCAGGTGAGAAGGAACTGATCTTGACAGTCCTGTCGGTGCCTCCGCACGAAGCTGACAACCTCGATCCAAATGACGACTCCCTGGGCCAGTCTTTCTACGACTACACCGAGAAGCAGGCAGTACCCATCTCCATCCCTACCTACAAGCATGTGGAACAGAATGGTGAGAAGTTTGTGGTGAGTACCAGTCAGGCTGGGTTCCTCCTCTCCTGAGTGTCTGTGCCTTATTCTCCTACGTGGGAGATATTGAGAAGTTTTTGCCAATCCTATTTTCTGACAATCAAATCAATCTATTTATTATTACAGTCAAAGACCAGAACAAAACATTCACAGCATGATGGAACATACTGTGGTGGGGACTACAAAAGAGATAATAGAATGCTCTAGTCCAGGGATTCTCTACCTGTGGCCCACAGCATCATTTCATGTGCCCCCATTGTCTCCACCACACCAGGAAGTGCCATGTGGTGGAGGAAGGGCAAAATGTTCGACCAGCCCCAAAGCTGTCTGCGGGAGCGTGATCTGACCCCCAGCTTAAAAAGGTTGAGAACTCCTGCTCTAGTCAAACTCAACCAAATAGGATCTGGTATATATCATGTTAAAATCACAATATATGCATCTTATAATAAAAGGCATGATGTAAAAAAATATGACATAAAGCATAACATCATATTCCCTCCCTAGTAGCTTCTTAGGCAAAAATTTTCTGTGTTGTGGCATGGACAGGTCAAAAAATATCTTGACCTCGCCTGTTATTCCTGTCTAGGTTTATAACGTTTACATGGCGGGCCGGCAGCTTTGTTCAAAGCGGTACCGTGAATTTGCCATCCTGAACCAGAATCTGAAGCGGGAATTTGCCAACTTCACTTTCCCCCGCCTGCCAGGAAAATGGCCATTTTCGCTGTCTGAGCAGCAGTTGGACGCCAGGCGACGGGGCCTTGAGGAATACCTTGAGAAAGGTATGTACACTTTCTGTCTTTTCAGTGAGGGTGAGAGAGAGAGAGAGAAACATAGCATATTTTTTGGCCTGCCATTTGTTTGGTGACTGCCAGACACCTTCTTTGGATGTATCTTTGCAGGTTTTAAAAACTATTCATGACTTTTCTTGATTCTGTCGCATAAAGATACCTAACTAGAAAGTGTCCTGATGAACTGGATGGCATAGTTTTTTAATTTTTTTAAAATTAATTTATATATTTTGTAATGCATGGTGGCAAACACATTCTAAGAAGAGGCATTCCTTCCTGTGTTGAGAACAAGGGCAGCGATGCTTCTTCCTAGAAGATGCAAAGCAGCCTGCCTCATTGACATAGTAGTACAGTATAGATCTCTTGGCCTTTCTCATAAGCAAACTGCAGATTTAATCAATTATAGGTAAAGGTTGCCCTTGCTTGAAAGCCTGTCATGTCTGACACTAGAGTGCAGTGCTTATCTCCGTTTATAGCCAAAGAGCCAGCGCTGTCTGCATTTGGAGATGTTTCTGTGGACATATGTCAGGCATGACTAGACACTGTTACCTTTCCCGCCAAAGCGGTAACTATTTATCTACGTGCAGTTTTTTGCTTTCGAACTGCTAGGTTGGCAGGAGCTGGGGCAGATGTGGCTGGGTGCTCACTCTGTTGTGCAGCACTTGGGTCTCGAACTACTGACCTTCCAATTGTCAAGTTCAGCGTCTTAACCACTAAGCCACCGGCGCCGTCCCCATAACTGGAACCAATGATAAAATCCAGTAAAATCCTTGGGATTTGTTATTAATATTTCTTAAATTGAATTACATGCTCCTGGAGAAGGTTTTTCAAAAGGTGGGCACCTCTGCTGCCAGTTTGAAGGCCTTGTCCTTGTGAGATGCCCATTTAACTGCTCGGGGCATATCCTAGTGCTTTGATGGTGAACCTTGGCACTCCAGATGTTCTTGGACTTCAATTTCCAGAAGCCCAAGCACCCTGTGAATCCACACAAATGGGTTTACTGCAATTCATCCGGCCCGCGCTGCCTTCGTCGCTCCCAGAAGCAAAACGCACCCATACGCTTCCGGGAGTTGCGGGGGCAGCGGGGGCTGGATGAAGCGCAGTAAACCCATTCATGTGGATTCACAGGGTGCTTGGGCTTCTGGAAATTGAAGTCCAAGAACATCTGGAGTGCCAATGTTCGCTATCATGGTCCTAGTGGCATGGCTTGGAATTGGCAGCATCTTAGGTCATTACGGTCTGAGAACCTTTTGTGCATTCTACCACTACCGTCATTTCCCTGCTTCCTCTCCTGGCCATTTTAATAAAGAGTCGCTGCTTTTTCTTGATCCCACAGTCTGTTCCATCCGGGTCATTGGAGAGAGCGACATCATGCAAGAGTTCTTGTCCGAGTCGGATGAGGTAGGCTTGCCTTGATCCTATGCTCAGGGAGAGATCCCTGGAGCTTGGCTTTCTGATGCTGAGGGCTGCTGCTTTAGTCCCTTCCTTCAGACAGATAAAGCAAAGCAAACACAAAACAATGACCCTTCTATACCTGCTGATGCCCACCACTGAGGGCACAGCAAAAGACATTTCCTTTCCACCTGTCAGACCTTTGGGGATTAAACTCTGAGCATCAGTACCATAGCAGCTTTGAAAATGATGTATTCCTCCCATCACTTCCCTGTAGAGCTCCTGTTCTACCAAAAAATATATATCTGGAGTGATAAATCACATTTTGCTTGAGAAAGGATGGATGCATTTTGCATGGTTTCTTGGCTCCTTTCCGTCTTTTCTATGATGTAGTGCCCTTAGTTAAGCATTATTTCATTGGCCCTAGAATTGTAGAACTAGAAGAGGGTAATGGCAAAATATCAGTGCAGAGTGAAAGAGAGAGAGAGTACCCAGAAAGTTTACATCCCTGGGTGTACATTTTTGGTGTTGTTGCTTCCCAGAACTACAATGGTGTGTCAGATGTGGAACTTCGGGTGGTACTTCCAGACATCACAACAGTAACTGTTCGGGTTAAGAAGAACAGCACCACGGACCAGGTGTACCAGGTGAGGAGAGAAGGAATGTGTTTGTTTATAGCAATTACACTTCTATACCACCCCATAGCTCTTAGAGCACTCTCTGGGTGGTTCACAAGTTAATTAGCATTTTGCCCCAAACATTTTACTGACCTTGAAAGGACGGAAGGCTGAGTCAACTTTGGGTCTGTCAGGATCGTACTCGGATCGTGAGCAGAGTTTGAGCTCCAGTACAGACTATCTGGAATAAGGTCAAATCTGGCCTTATAGTACTTATGAAAAAGGGATGATTTCTTGGAGAGGAGCTGGTAGGCAAATAAGAGAGAGCATAGGAGATGTCCATCCACATGCAGCCAGTCAGGCCTTGAAGGGCTTTCTGCCAAGCTGCCGTGCAAAATGCAGAAAGCTTTATTGGCCTTTTCCTGAGTTGCAGAGGTGACCAGAGACAGACATACATAAAAAAGGGGAAGTCTCACATGTTTTCACTTCTTGTGTGTAATTAACCAGACCCCTTGGCTTTTCTCTGGGAGGAAATAATTCACGCAGATTGTGAAAAGCAGGCAGTGTGCACTGAGAGAGGCTGAACGTGAGTCCATAATTGCTAGCCAGTTCTTGCTTGCTTCAGAAATATCACACACACACACACACCCATCTCGTTTAAACTATTCTCCCACTGTGGAGAATTGAAACCAAATGAGTTGGGCAGAGAAGCCGGCCAAGATCCAGAATCACTTTATATTCTCCTCTGGGGTTTATTTCTGTAATAACAACCTTTACCATAATGGACAAAATAATGTCTTTGTCTCAGAGTCGCAGTTGCAAGCTTGCAGCTGCAAAGGACCCTTTGTGCCTTTAGCAAGACAGTGGCTTGCTCGTGTTTTTAAAAATTGCAGAGCTGGAAAGAACCCAAGGAGTTAAGCGGCTCATCTGATGGTACCAAAATCCATAACTAAAATATTATTAACCAATGGTCCACAGCCGCTTATTTAAAAAATCTAACAAAGAAGAGTCTGCCATCTTTCAAGGTTGTCTGTTATGCTGTCGAACAGCTATTGCTGTCATGAAATTCGCCCTAAAGTTCATTAGATATTTAGCATTTCTTTATCATTAAAAGATGCTGGGTGGGCTGTACAGGGTGGGTGGGTGGTCTTTCCATGGGTCTGAAATTCATATTATTTTTCTCTCTCTCCTTCACTTGCTTGCCTTCTAGTCTGTTGCTGCCAAGATTGGGATGGACAGCACAACTGCTAACTACTTTGCCTTGTTCGAAGTGATAAATCACTCTTTCGGTAAGAACCAGGACCAGGCAGGGTGGGCTGGGAGGATTCTACAGGTTGTAGTTGCCTCTCTAAATATATACCGTTTCCTGGTTTAGAAGCTAGAGCTTTGATTTCCATGGGTATTTGGCCTCTTTACTGTAGGGCTTTAAATTGTCTTCTTTCTGGTTTTTTTTTTTAAAATAGCTTTTAAAATTTAATAGTGTTTTAATATGTGTGCTGGTTTTGATTTTCAATGGTGTTTTCTAAATTCAGCTTTTCACTATTCAGTCCCCTTTTGGGAAAAGGTGGATTATGAGTCTAGTGAATAAGTAATTCTCGGGCAGCAGTGGCTTAGTGGTTAAACTTGATGACCAGAAGGTCAGCATTTCGGACCCCCAAGTGAGCTCTGCTAGTGTGCAATTTTAAGCAGCAGACACACACTTTTCCCCAGTGGGTCTTGTAAATATCAGGTTTATTTTTGTGGACAGAACTGGAAGGAAAAGTTAGGATTGATAAACTAGGGGAATGTGAACTGAGCTGGAGTATATTTAAATTTTTGTGGCTTGGGGTATTTTCTGTCATTGTGCTGGGAGTTGATCGGAAGCCTTAAAAACCTGAATAAAAGGCACAAACCTCTGCTGATGTGTTACTAGTTATTCACTTTCTCTCTTCCCACCTTTTGGACCCTGTGGCTGTCATGCAGTGCGGAAGCTGGCGCCCAATGAATTTCCTCATAAGCTTTACGTGCAGAACTACACTTCCGCCGTGCCGGGGACCTGCCTGACCATCAGGAAGTGGCTCTTCACCACGGAAGAGGAAGTCCTTCTCAACGACAATGACTTGGCGGTCACCTACTTCTTCCACCAGGTGGGGTGCCAATGAGCGATGCTTACCTTTAGGGTCTTGTATTTTATGGGTGTGCTTCACCTCATATCTGGTTTTTTTTTTAAAACGTACGGAAAGCCTTCAGAATTGTCGCGAGGGGCACACTTGAAAATGAAGTTATAGGCTGCACCGTTTGGTGTCTTTAAATCTGCCATCAAGGAGCAATTCTGGGCATCCCACTTTTAAGAAAGATGTAAACAAACTTGAGCAGGTACAGAGAAGGGCATTAAGGATGATCAGAGGACTGGAAACCAAACCCTATGGGGGGAAAACTGAAGGGACTGGCCATAATTAGCCTTGGGAAAAGGAGACTGAGAAGGGATATAGGATACGTAGTTTTCTTCTAATACCTGAAAGATGGTCATAAAGAGGAAGGGAAGGATCTGTTCTCCGCCAACTCAGAGTACAGGATGCATAAGAACAGATCAAACTGAAGAAAGCCAGATATAGGCTGAATATTAGGGGAAACTTCTTAACTGTTAGAGCGGTATGCCAGTGAAACCAACTGCCTTGGAAGGTGGTGAGTGCTCCAACATTGGAGGCATTCAAGAGAGAACTGGACCACCTTCTGTCAGGTTTGCTTTGATTCAGATTCCTACATTGGACTCATTGGCGTAAAAGGCTCCCTACAACTCGGTTATTCTAGGATTCCCAGAACACCCAGTTCTAGAAAGTGAAGTAAACGCTGCTCTCAAAGTAATAGGAAGAAACAAATCAATACATAGAATACCAATAGAATTTGATTCGGATTTCTGCAGTGAGCAGGGGGTTGAACCCAATGGCCTAAACGGCCCTTTCCAACTTGGTCATTCTGTAACTCTAAGGCTTAGGAAAAACAAGGTTGTAAGAACTGGTAGGGAGATGACAGAGGTGATAGGCATGCATAGATTGTATGAGAACGGATTCAAGGCAGAAGGTGCTCAAGGGAGAGGAAATTCCAGTCTAAGGATTTTTTTAATGTCATCTAGGCCGTCGACGATGTGAAAAAGGGATACATTAAAGCTGAGGAGAAGTCCTACCAGCTACAGAAGCTGTGTGAACAAAGGAAAATGGTCATGGTAAGAGGGATCCTCTTTTCTGACAAAAGCAGGGCATTGCTCATCAGATCAGTAAAGGTAGTGCTGAAAATAACGGACAGGTAGCTCACAGTTAAGAGCAGGGGGGGGGAGAATAGATGTGTAACCCGCTAGATTTTGCTTTCATGTAGTTAACCTTTCTTTGTCTCTTACGGCAGCGTTTTCCAAACTCTGTTCCACAGAATACTGGTGGACTTCAATTCCCAGAAGCCCAAGTCAGTCCATTGGCTGATCAGTGCTTTGGAGAATTGACTACTTAGGCTTCTGGGAATTTGAAGTCTAAAAAAACCCAAAGGTTGGGAAATACTTGTCTTACACAGGGGTTCACAACCTTTTCAAGCTGGGGGCCAGGTCATGTTCTCTCAGTCAGCTTCGAGGGCTGGATGGCCATTTTGCCCTGCCTGCATGATGGGGGTGGTCATTTTGTCCCAACAACATCAAAGGGGGTGGCCATTTTGCTTCTTGAATGCTCTTGAAAGGGTGGGGGGACACATGAAATGGCACTGTGGATTGGATCCAGCCTGTGGGCCTCAGGTTGGGAACCCCCGGTCTTACAGGCTAGTGGTAGAGCAGTGATAGCGAACTGTGGCACTCCAGGTGTTCTGAGGGCTTCTGGGAACTGAAGTTCCAGAACACCTGGAGTGCCAAGGTTTGCCATCACTGTGGTAGAGGAAGCGTTGAGTCTTGTCTTTCGCTTGCATGAGATCACCAGGGGAAGGTTGGGTTGAACCACAGCAGCCTCTGCTGTGAAGGTTACTTTCCAAACCTTAATGCTTGCCTTCTGCTTTTGTAAAAAGGCCCACAAGTCAAGAAAGTCCAAACGCTTCTGTGTGAAATACAATCTCTCCACACCTCAGTTTCCCCTTTCTTTTTTCTTTCTTTTGCAGTATCTTAACATGTTGCGGACCTGCGAGGGTTACAACGAAATCATCTTCCCGCACTGCTCCTGTGACTCTCGCCGCAAAGGCCATGTGATCACTGCCATCAGCATCAAGCACTTTAAACTCCACGCCTGCACAGAAGAAGGCCAGCTAGAGGTCAGTGGCAGGGAGTGGGCAGCCGGTGACTTGGGCTGGCTAACCAGGAAGGGAAGTTGTCTAGACTAGACCACTCCAATCTGACTTCAACATCAGCCCTTCTAACAAAAGAAGACCTTCCAGAGAGTTTTCTCTGAAGGTCTCACTACTTCTTCTTTGCTTCCTCTTTTACTCCATCGGGTGTTGAGGGAGATGCACAGTTCTTTTTCTGGTACTTCTAGTGATCTCCACCGGCGTTATTGACGTTCTTGTAGTATTTCTTTGATGTTATCTCTCCCTTTCCTCTGGCTCTGCCTGGTAATCTTTGTCCTGCTCTTTTCACATATGCCATGTAAGGTATGGAATTCCAGGACATTCTCTCCAGATGGGCAAAACCACTTCATTTGTTGTGTCTGTACATCGTTAAAGATGAGTCCTATTCCAATTCTTTCCCTTCTAATCTCACTCCTGATTTCATCCCTTCTAGTCACTCCACCACCCTCCCTCAGACATTTCATTTCCATGGTGACCAACTTTTGCTTATGTTTTTTTGTAAGTGTGCCTGTTTGGCACTGGTAACATAAGGAGGGGATTAATATAACAGCATGAGGGTCTCACCGAAAACCTACATTTTCTTTGTTCCTCCTTTTAAAGCCCCCTCGCTCTTTCCCCCTAGAACCAGATTGTAGCCTTTGAGTGGGACGAGATGCAGCGATGGGACACAGATGAAGAAGGAATGGCCTTCTGTTTTGAATACGCACGAGGGGAAAAGAAGCCACGATGGGTTAAAATCTTTACCCCTTACGTAAGTGTAGCTTTGGAGAAGTGTGCATGTGTGTGTGTGTGTGGGGGGCTGCAGTGGCTTAGTGGTTAAGATGCTAAACTTGACGACCGGAAGGCTGGCCAGTTAGAAATTTGAGACCCAAGTGCCGCATGACAGAGTGAGCTCCCGTCGTCTGTCCCAGCTCCTGCCAACCTAGCAGTTCAAAAGCAAGAAATTGCAAGTTGATAAATAGGTACCACTTCAGCGGGAATGTAAACAGCATTCCATAGGTCTAGTCATGCCTGCCACATGAACATGGAAACGTCTGCAGACGCAGACAGTGCTGGATTGTTGGCTATAATCAGAAATGTGCACCGAACCGTAGAGTTGGATACAACTGTTTTTTGAGTAAGGGTGACATTTAGCTATGTACAGGTGAAACTCGGAAAATTAGAATATTGTGCAAATGTTCAACCCTTTCACTTAAAAGATGAAACAAATATATGAGATAGACTCACTACATGCAAAGCGAGAGATGTCATGCCTTAATTCGTTATAATTGTGATAATTATAATGCATACATGAGATATACAGCATACATGAGATAATGTGATGATTATGGGGTACATGAGATTGGAGAGTTGGAGTTTTAATAAACTGTAAGCCATAAGCATCACTATTATAACAAAGTAAGGCTTGAACTATCTCACTTTGCATGTAATGAGTCTATCTCATATATTTGTTTCACCTTTTAAGTTGCATTCACTGGACTGAATGAACATTTGCACGATATTCTAATTTTCCGAGTTTTACCTGTGTGTGTGTGTGTGTGTGTGTGTGTGCAGTGGTTTTGAGTTAGGCGTTAGGGCGATGTGGCCATTTCAATGACCAGGAAGCCTCCCTTGTTTCTGTAGCATTTTGGGTGGACAGAGAAGCTTAAGACCTTGCGTGGGGCTGACCACTGGGTCTGGAAGGATACAAAGTCACTGACCTTCAGTTCCGAAAATGGATTTCCCTTCTTCTGTTTCCACAGTTTAACTACATGCACGAGTGTTTCGAGCGGGTCTTCTGCGAGCTCAAGTGGCGGAAAGAGGTGAGAGCGTCACTTTGGCTTCATGCGGGAAAGACGCCAAGCAGGGCTTTGGGGTCCCTTAGCGAGTTTTAGCCCAAGAGAGGGGATTCTTCATGTGCAAGACTGTGGTGGCTCAAGTAGTTAAGAAGCTCGCGTTGTTAGCTGGAAGGCCGGCAAATTGGCAGTTCGAGACCCGGGTACCGCATGACAGATTGAGTGCCCATCTCTTGCCAACCTAGCAGTTCGAAAGCAAGAAATTGCAAGTAGATAAATAAGGACCACTTGGGTGGTGGGGAAAGATCTTGAGGACATGAAAGGAGTCTCATTCGGGCATCCCCTGAGTGGAGTTCCTCCAGTAAAAATCATTTCAACTCAAAATAATTTCTGACATGACATTATGATGATAACTATGATGATGTGCAAGACATGACCCTGGAATGAACTTCTATCTGCCCTGTAGTGTTTATTGCTCATTTCAGAGAATTTTGGGGCCCTTTTTATGTAGCCAGCCACTGCAGTACACAACTGGGTTAGGGAAATATCGATTCTTTTGCCTCTTTCTTCACCTGTGCCAAAAATTGAACGTGATGTTGTTGGTTTTTTAATTGATTGCATCAGGTAACTGGTTGAGCATGATACTCAGTTGCTTCCTAGGTAGACAAGCTGTCAGAAGAATGTGTGCCTTTCATTAGGTGCTGGACTACAAACATAGAGAAGGCAAACAGATCATTTTAAAAAAAAAAATTGGCACGGGGAGCCAAATTCATGGTTGCTAGACCAGTTAGATTTTGACTTATGGTAATTCATCTTTAAATAAAAAGAAAATAAACACCTTTTGTCTTTTTAAAGGTGGAGGAAGAAGCAACGGACAAAGATAACCGGAACTGCAGTAAAGACAACATGTACAGCAAGGTAATGTAGTGGGAAGGAATTTGTTTTTGTGCTGGTTAATCTTTGGGTCATTACCTCATTTTTCTGCCCCAATGTGATCTGGAGATTGACTTGACCTGCTTGGAAAGAGCAGCCGCCCCTCCCCCTCCAGCAGAGAAGTGGGTCTCAGCCCCCACTACCTTGTACAACTGCTGTTCCTGCATTTGCCAGGCCTTTTGCCAGTCTCCAGCTTGGTGAAGTGGAAATGACCAGAAGCACGGAGGATTTCCTCCCTGAGTTTTTGAAGTACCCTTTCCCAATCTGTGGGCTGTGGTGGCTTAGTGATTAAGATGCTGAGCTGGATAACCGGAAGGTCAGCAGTCCAGCAGATCAAGACCCATGCGCTGTGCAACGGAGTAAGCTCCCGTCATCTGTCCCAACTCCTGCCAACGTAGCAGTTTGAAAGCAAAAAAAAAAAAAAAAAAATGCAAATAGGTAAAGAGACCCCTTTGGCAGGAAAGGTAACAGTGTTCTGTGCTCCCCGGCATCTAGCCATGCCTGCCACACGAACATGGAAATGTCTGCAGACACATACAGCACTGGCGCTTTTGATGAGGGTCGGATACAACGGGCTTCCGAGCAAGGAAGAACTTTACCTTTCCAATCTAATGTAGTCCTCCATGTAATTTGGAATATAGCACCTCCGTCCATCACAGCCATGGCGTGATGGAGGTAATAATCCAAGACATTGGAAGGCCTGTTTTTCTCCCAAGAAACCAATTTCACTAATTATGATCACCGTTTCCCTTTTATAAAGGCAGCCGGCAGGGTAGCACATGGGGAGTGGCCCCATGAACACTGTTTGATATTCCTGTGGACGTATTGATGAAACTTGAGCTGGGATGGGAACGATATGCTTCTGCTTTCAGTATTTCTCTTTCTCTCTCTTCCCCTCCTTCCCTTCTCCTTTCTTTCCCGGTTGCCTTTACAGAACATCTTTCAGATGATGCGGACACAGCACAGAGACATTACGACTTAGCCTTTGAGCCACCTTGGACAAAAATAAATAAATATGTATTATTCCTTGTCCGCCTGCCCTCCTGAAAAATTAACACTTTTAAAAGCGAAAACGAGAGAGAGAAGAAATGGTTTATTGTATTAAAGCCCTTAAACTAAATATTAATACCATTTGTGATTTTCATGTTAAGCAAGTTGTGGGCGGGGAAACCAGCGAAGCCGTCGGAAACCAGAGAGTGAGGAGTCCAGATTATTACCAACAAAAATTGTTGTGCTCTAGTTTTACCCCTTCCTTGGGTCTTGATGTTCAAAGATGGACTATGCTGCCGGAGTTTTCCCTTTGTTTGTTGATCTTTTTTTGTTTTGTTTTGTTTCTACAACTGGAGATGGAAACCCATTTGCACTGTTTGGACATATATATGTATGTATGTAAAAAAATAATTATATATACAAACTATCACGCACGTATATACATATATATCATTTTCATATCGATGGCTGTTACCTTTCAAGCACTTGTGTTTCTACTATGCCAAGGTGTCCTTCCTCCGGGATTTATCATGGTGTGGTTTTGTTGTAAAACATCTAGAACAAGGAAGGAGATGGAAAACAAGCATAAAAATAGCTGCTTTTCTTCGTGTAGGGATTCACAGGAGCTGAAACAAATTTTGAACACTTGTCAGAATCTAAACCAGGGGTTCCCAACCTTTTCAAGCCGGGGGCTGGGTCACACTCTCTCAGTCAGCTTTGAGGGCCGGACAGCCATTTTGCACTGCCTGCATGATGGGGGTGGCCATTTTGTCCCAACAGCTTCAAAGAGGCTGTCATTTTGTTTCTCGAATGCCCTTGGAGGGGTGGGGGGTGGGGCCACATGAAATGGTGCTGTGGGCTGTATCTGGCCCACGGGCCTTAGGTTGGGAACCCCTGATCTAAGCCGACTGCTAAAAATAATGGGAGTGTGAGTTCCAAAATCTGGATTTTAAAAAATGTTTGATAATCAAGACACGTTTGTTCCCACTAGTTGTAAAATTGCATGTCAGAATTGGGTGGATGGGGTTAGCGAGGCTTCAGAAGCCAGCGGTTTGACAGAAAATTTTGGTTCTCTGTGTCTTACGGGTGAGTTCATGCAATTATCAGATTTCAGTTTAAGATCTGGATATTTCCCCTTTCTAATTGCAAATTTTCATTTCAGCTCTGGCTTGTTTTATGTTTCTAGAATATATAGCTTCAGAATCTTCCTCCATCGTTCAATGCATTCTCGATTTTATGTTTGTGATAACAGCTGTGGTGCAACCCAGTTGGCGTTACTTGAACAGGTCAAGCCGAAAGGTCATGTTTTCCATGTCTGCCACCATTTTTCATCACCTCCTTGTCTCCAGGTTCTGCCTGGCAGCTAGTTGTAAACTGAGAAAAGGTTTAGCAGATGCTGCCTCCGTCCAAATGCCATTGCAAACTAATCTGTGGCCAGTTTTCTGGTGGTCAGATCTTTCTCTGGCCATTCAACAGTCACCAAAATATGCTTCAGTCCACCCTATTCTCCTCATTGATGGCCAGTTGGATGCTTCCAAGAGCGGAGAAGCAAGACCATGAATACGCAGTTGCTCTCCTTCTCTCCTTCGCCCTGTCTGGCGCTCAGAAATTGGCTGCCTATGAAACACTCAACCCTCCTACAGCCACGGACAGAAGGTCGGCATCCTCCTCCTCCTCTACAACCTACAGAAATCCTTTATGAAGCCAGGACAACCAGCTTCTTGTGGCAGGAGGTTCCACAAGCTGTACACATTTGTGTGAAGCACGTCTTGCTTGACTTTGAGGTGTGTGGATAAATGAAGGCAAGCTTGGTTGTTTGGAAGAAGGGCCGTAACAGCAGGCCATGTGCAGAAGGCTCCAGGTTCACCTTCAGGCAGGATTTTGGTAACTAGCAGCAGAACAGACCCTTTGCACATAAATATATCTTGCCAGTATTTGTTGTCCATGTTTGGGTGTAGGAAAAGAAATCTGAAGGAAACTGTGTTTTTAATCCTAGAAAATACAATGTACTGTATTTTAATCCAACTAGGTGGTGGAAGGAAGGGCTCCAGGTCCCAAGTCAAAAGTGTCGCTCCTTTGATTCACAAACCACTCTGCAGTGTGTGCCTCTGAGTTTATGCAGAGTGCCTTCCTTCGTGGCTGAGTAATTCCAGGTTTCAGTTCTTTTTAATCCTGGTTTCTGTTGCTGCCACTTAGGTTCGGAGTGGGTGGGGTATAGTTGATTTCGATATGATATAGGATTATAGGAGTTGGCAGTCCCAGCACACGACTGCTTTACAGGAGTTTCCTTAAAAAGGCAGAGAACACAAAATTAAAGTTTTGCAGTCAGGCAATTTATATCCCCAAAGCGTCCCCGGGGGAGCCAGACTGAACTTCTCTAGCTGGGGAGGAGGTTTGAACAAATTATAATCAGCAGCCGTTTGTCTTTCGGCTTTAGTGGACTAAGCTGCCTTGGAATTACGCATCTCCACCTGGTAGTTTTTGCTTGGCAGCCAAACACTCAAAAAGAAAGCAAGAAAATATTTAGCCATTTGCTAATCTGGAAGGGAAACGGGCATTTGCCATAGAACATCTTTGTTGCAATGAGCAAATTGCTTCTGAACCGGCTGGAATCCTTTTTTTATTTGCTTGCCCCACCTAGATCTTCATTAAATACCTTTTTTTCACTCTTGATATGTCATTTCAGGAAAAACCCTACTTCTCTCGCTTGGAGCCCTGTGAGCAAGTGTTGTGATGCATTTTTGTGCTGCTATGCCCAAGGCCCTCTTTGTGTAGCTACAGGCAGAACGACAGCCGGAGGAGGACAGTTAGGAAAATTGAGTTATCCATCTCTTTTGCTGGACTTGTCAGTAAGTTAACTTTGGGAGAGAAGAGGGTTGGAGGTGTTTGTAGAACAGTTTGCTAAAGATCAGGGGTTCGGAGCCACTGGAAGTTTGGTGAGTCAAAGCCTTGAGAATAGGATGTGAGGATGATCAGATTCTGATCAAGGGTATCAGTGGCTATAATTATGGATACCTAAGGACAACCTCCGGGTTGGAGAGATAGGCAGGATATCTCTCAATGCCATTTCCAGGGAATCCTAAACAGATGAAGGCATCTGCTTGGGAATACCCTGAAGCAAATGGTGAGCCACTGTGTGTGGCAGAATGCTGGACTGGATTGGCTGTGGCCTGTTCCAGCAAGGCTGTTCTTATGTTCTTATGCCATAGCAGAAGGGTCGAGGAAGAAGAAAGAAAGTGTCAAGGTGAATATTTGGGGTTTAGTCCTGTGGACAATGTGGCTTTAGTGGTTAAAATGCTGAAATTTACGAATGGATGGTCTGCAGGCTGGCAGTTTGAGACCCAGATGCTGCCCAAAGGAATGAGCTCAGGTTGTCTGCCCAAGCTCCTGCCAACCTAGCAGTTCGAAAGCAAGAAATTGAAAGTAGATAAATAGGTAGATAAATTGGTGGGAAAGGTAACATTGTTCCGTGTCTAGTCAGGTCCACGGAAACATCTGCAGACGCAGACAGCGCTGGCTCTTTGGCTATAAATGGAGATGTGCACCACATCCTAGAGTCGGATACGACTAGTTTTTGAGCAAGGGTGACCTATTGAGGACTAAATAAAACAACCCTGGAGGCTTTAAAGCCTTTGTAAAGTGGTCTCTAAAGCTCTTCAGAAAGTCTTTCCTATCCCCTACTTTTTTACATCTCAAATAGCACAAAAACATGGGGGGGGGGTGTTTGCTGCATTTTCTTGCATCTTGAACCAGTCTCTCCAAGCCCAGATACGTAGAAGGGAGGCCCACTTTGGCTTCAGGATCATGGGGGGTGGGGGGGAACCTGTGCATTCCTTTTTGTATGTGTTTTATAGCCAGAAAAGTGTGCAATTGTGGTGTGAGAAAGAGTGTGCAGGTTTTTTTTTATGGACAGCATCCCAAGTTCAAATATCGCCCCCTCTCCAATTCATAGCTGTCAAGTGTCCCGTATTGTCCGGGAAACTCACGTATTTTATCCTCTTTCCCAGTGTCCTCCCGTATTCGTTAGACTGCAATGCCCTAATGCCGCCACTGGAGGGCTGCACAGGATAAGCATAGCTGTCAAGTCTCCCGTTTTGGCCAGGAAATGTCCCTTATTTTCAAATCCAACACTTGACAGGTATGCTCCAATTCTTTCAGAGGAGAGAGATTTCCAGGTTACCACCGTCATACCTGCAGTTGAGTTTGCCAGAAAGATCAAGTTGAGGTCTGGGAAGGTTAGTTAGCTGTGCCTTTTGCCAGTCTTTCTTGGCTTGGCTGCTTCCCCCCCATCCCTGCTTTTAGAGGTTTGCCTGCCTCTGAAACTGCAGGCTCCCTCGATTTTGCCTTGACTCCTACACAGGAGTGTAGGATCCTGTTTCGAAGATTAGTGCCTGGGGCTGCATTTCATGGCAGCGAATCGAGTTGATTCTTTGCGTGAAGATGTGCGTGTAAGCAGACCAGAGTGAGAGAGCGAGAGCGAAATGATAAATAAGCATAGCAAATGGTTTAATCATTTGAGAGCTTGTTATCTTACCAGCCCAGCAAGTGTTTTGATATTGTTACAAACTTGGCACACTTCTGGCTCCGCGTGCCTTGATTAGCTAATTAGCCGTGGCCGGAGAATCATTAGCAATCCCATTAAGTTACTCGGAGTGGAAAGAAAAGGAGCCATTGGCTGGCTGGTGGGAATTATTCTTGATTTGCTCATGCAAGTCTGGAATAATATTCCTTGTACCCTATGCCTTGGGTTTTATCTTTCCCATGCTCCTAGTTCTAATCACAGTCCAGCAGCAGAGCTTTCTCTAACCCACTGCACAGCGAATGCTGTCTAACAGCTTAAGCCCATGATGGTGAACCTTAGCACTCCAGATGTTCTTGGACTTCAATTCCCAGAAGCCCAAGCACCCTGTGAATCTACACGAATGGGTTTACTGCGATTCATCCGGCCCGCGCTGCCCTCGTTGTTCCCGGAAGTGGAAGTAAAATGCGCCAGTAGTCCGGGCTTTTGGAACTTGTAGTCTTTTGCAGCCCCTTGTGCGGGTACTATTGTAGTGGACTTAAAATATGGCACCGCAGGATTAAAACATGCAGCCTGTTAAGCAACACTGTGCTGGTTTAAACTGCCTAAGGGAGAATTCCTTGAGCAATACAGTCATTTATTTTTTTAAAAATTATCTAATTGGCAATCCAGATTTCACAGTGGAAAGCTCACCTGTGTGGCCTTCAAGAAAGATCCCTGCACTTCCTGAATCTGTAAGTGATCTGACTAGAAAGATAACAACCATTGAGTTTTGCTTCCAGCAAGATCTCTCTCTCTCTTTCTGCCCTTGCTAAACGGCTCCTATAATGCAGATGAAACCCACCCTATTGTGTAGGAAATACGACCCTATTCCATGCTTATTACTATTGCATCATTGCATCTGTTTACTCTTTATTCTGCCCATCTGCATTTCAGATCAGATTTAGGTTTTTTTGAAGAAACAATCCCTTCCGCCTACCTCTAATGCATCTCCTCCCACTGGGCAATCTCTCTTCCTGCTTTAAATCAAAGCGTTGTTCATAAAGCCTTTCCCTTCCAGCAGCAATAGAGCTAAACTGGATTTTAAATGGGTCAAGATGTGGGTTGTTAGTAGGCTGCTTCTTCTTTTTGGTATAATTATTCCACTCAGTGTATTCTTCTAATTTGAATATTCAGTAGCGATAGTTGAGGGTATAAGTTATTCTTAGCAGGCTCTAAAGTTTCCAGAGAAGCTACGAAGGGGTTCAGAATATTCTGTGGCCTTGAAGCCAGCAACTGGGAAGTTGAAGGCTGCATCCGCCCGCCACCTTTCAAAAGGGATGCTGTTAAATTCCCCTTGGCCATATCTAGACCCTCCTAGGTGGTGTTGCAAAATAATAATAATAATCATATGGAAAGATCATTTGTAGCTGTGGAGCTTAATGGTGATTCTTAGTTATAAGACCCGTGAGAGATATATGCAATCCTTTCTCTTTAAAAAAAAATATCCTCGTTCTTTGATGCAGCTGTCATTCTTTTAAGGCTATTTCTGTTTGGCCACCATCAGATGAATCTGAACTGACCAATTACCAAACGATAGCCAAATCCCTTGGTTTCTGTTTTAGCTTTGAGAATCTTAACACTTTGGTGCATAAAAGCAAAGCTCAAGACTCTCGGAAGACTGAGTCATAAGCTGAGACAAAGTGGGGATCGATCAGTGAGCCTTTGGCAATCAAGGACAAGAACAGGCCTGCGTCTCGATTGCTTTCGTTGATCAGCCGTCAAAAACCATGTTTTCGGGGGTTGAATTCTAAGTCCTACTGACTCTACCATGAGTTGTGTAACTAGCACTGCACTATAGGATGAACAACCTTCAGTGGTACAACCAGTGCTGTTCATTTGAATAGGAAAGATTCCACTTTTGAAAGACTTCTGGTAACAGGTTTCGGTGGGAAAATCCCACCTGTCTCCCTGAAGATCCTCCACTGGTCACAAGTTGGGTTAGACCAGTGATGGTGAACCTTAGTACTCCAGGTGTTCTTGGATTTCAATTCCCAGAAGCCGTAGTCTCTGTGAATCCACATGAATGCGGACGCGCAGCAAACGCATTTGTGTGGATTCATAGAGACTTGGGCTTCTGGGAATTGGAAGTCCAAGGACATCTGGAGTGCTGAAGTTGGCCATCACGGGGTTAGGACATGGGTCCTCAAACATGGCTCTCCAGGAGTTCTTGGACTTCAATTACCAGAAGCCCAAGTCAGCACATCTGCTGATCAGGAATTGAAGTCCAAGAACATCTGGCGAGCCAAGTTTGAGGACCCTTGGGTTAGATGGACCAGGGATTGGTGTTCACTAGTTCAGTATCCTGGCGTGCTTGTCTTCTTTATTTCCCTGTCTAAGCTTGGGCACATGCCATCCTCTGGTTCAAATGTCTTGGCTATTTCTCTGCGGAGCAGTGTTGGAGCCATTTTCCATTAAGAACCTTCTGAATTGCTCTGAACATCTGGACTATCCTTGCTTGTTTATGTACATAGAAAGAACTGTGTGCCAAATCCAGCATTTGCAACGATACTCCTGTCCTCCCCACAATTCCTGGACTTATGTGTATGGATAGGACTATTTTTTGGCCATTGAAAAGGAGGTACTGTATCCATTTTTTAAAAAAACAGCAGTAACCCATGTCCGTAGTGAAGAATATTTCCAGGGTTCTGCTGATTTTGTCCCTTCTTTTTCAGGCGGAAAAACTGTTGGTGGTTTTAACTCAGCAAACTTTCATTAAAAATTAGGATGGGAATTTTTTTTTATCCATCAACCTCTGGAATCCATTGCATTGAGGAGAAAAAAATGTTGATTTTTTTAATACTCTCCCAGATTCATTGACACATGTGGTGTGTCTGTCTGTTTCCCTCTCCCTTTTTAATTTATTTGAGAGGACTTTTAATTGTAATTTTCATTGCAGTATGTTGTAATTTTATTTGTCGTTTCCGTATGTGAAGACGAGGAAGAAAGAGTTTGCGGCGTTGGGAGATTTAAAAGTTGTTGGGGGTTTTTTTTTAATTTTAAAAGGCAGTTTCCAAGCAGTGTTGACATTCTTCATTTTTCTTTAGAGCTAACGACTCTAAAATTTGTTTGGTAAAAGTCAATTAGTGTAACTAATTGTAACATATTCTTTTAAATAAATTGATTTATTGATGAAATGATCAAGTCTTTTTGGATGGTCTCTTCTGGTTTGGGGGCAAAAGATGGGGTTGTGTGGCCTGTCTCATTAGGTACCCACGGTGCATTTGATGAAACGGCCAACGGTCCATGAAGATCTCCATGGCACAAGGGTCGTTTGTAACGTCATTTAAAGCAACCTTTGGGCCGGATCATGTGCTCTCAGCCAGCTTCAAGGGCCGGACGGCCATTTTGCACTACCTGCAGGATGGGGATAGCCATTTTGTTTCTCAAATGCCCTTGGAGGGGTGGGGGGTCCACATGAAATGGCACCATGGGCCAGATCTGGCCTGCAGGCCTTAGGTTGGGAACCCCTGCTCTGAAGGCCCAACCAGGCAGAAAACAGATTTACAAGCACTGGTGGTCTTGCTAATATACCTTATTGTAGTCTATTTTTCTCTCTGTACAACCCTAAAGATCTATATGTAGTTATAATGCACAGCTGCCAAAAAAACTGATATCATTTAAATTTCTGTATTTATATGGGGGTATCTTGTGTTAGATATAAAGAGAGATAATAACTTGAATATCCAGTTTTTAAAGTATATTTCTTGCCCTTGTATCTGTAAAGGCAGTTTGGAAAGGCGAAAACCATATCAGACTTAGTAATAATAATAATTTCATGTCAGAAATTATTCTGGGTTGAAAGGATTTTTGCGGAAGAAACTCCGCTCAGGGAATGCCCGAATGAGGCTCCTTTCATGTCCCCAAGAGCTCGGACAGAGACGGGTGCTCACTCCGTCATGCAGTACCCAGGTCTCGAACTGTTGATTTTTCAGCCTTCCAGCTAACAAGGTGAGCTTTTTAACCACTGAGCCACCGCAGCCCCTATCAGACTTAAGTGACCACAGAGGTACACATGAAACTGCCCAGTAAATCTCGCCAGAAATAACACAGATAATTGCTTTTGAAAATATCTTGAGGACTAGCAGCGTTCATTTTTTTTCCTTTAAAGAAAAGGAAGAAAGGTGGTATCTGCCTTGCAGAGCCGAACGTCATTGTGAGGCAGGAGTCCTCAACCTTTTAAAGCCAGGGGCCAGGTCACACTCCCACAGACAGCTTCGGGGGCCAGACAGCCATTTTTGCCCTTATTCCACCAATGGCAATTCTGGGTGTGGTGGAGGTGGTGGTGGGCCACATGAAATGGTGCCACATGGGCCGCAGGTTGAGAATCCCTGCTTTAAAGAATGGTGCCTTTTGGCTCACTTAACATAAATCAATTGCAACCTTCATGCTAAGAGCAGTCAGATTGTGCAGTTTTTATAAGGTATGAACCGGCTGACCCGCTTTTTACTTGTGTAGAATTATGTAATGTTTCTATTGCAGTCATTTGTACCGATGAGGACTTAAGTTTGGCTAACAACAAAGCTTCATTTTGGCAGTCCAAAGTTTGATCGGGAGGTGAAAAAAGAAGAATTATATTGTAGTTCCATTTCAGTTTGTCTAATAAGCCAAGGACTGTCCTTCTAGGATTCCTATAAATTTTTCTCTGTCTCCTTCCTTTATTGATTTTTTTTTTGCTTGCATTTCCAAAAAACAGTTATCTTTCTACTTAGAAAATCATATTTTGTTCTCTCTCTGGACCTCACGCTTGTCTAGATATTTTGAAACGCATCTTTAACACAAATTGTTGTTCAGACACGCAGTCGATTCCAACCCTTGGTGACCCCATGGACCACCGCACACCAGGCACTCCTATTCTCCACCATCCTCAGCCCACCCAGCTTTGTGCCCATTGCGTCAACAATGCCATCTAACCCACCTCCAACACCACATCTCAAAGGCGTCTATTCTTCTGCGCTCAGCTTTCCTTATGGACCAGTTCTCACAACTATACATCGTTACCGAAAACTGCTTTGACTATGCGGACTTTTGCTTGCAAGGTGATGTCTCTACTTTTCACTATGTTCCCCAGGTTTCTCATCGCTTGTCTCCCAAAAATCAGCAGCCTTTTTATTTCATGGCTGCTATCGCCATCTGCAGTGATCTTGGATCCTAAGAAAGTAAAGTCTGTCACTGCTTCTACTTTCCCCCCATCTATTTTCTAGGGACTGATAGGGCCTGTTGCCATTATCTTTGTTTAATTGATGTTGAGTCTCAGGCCAGCTTTTACACTCTCTTCTTTCAACCTAAGCAGGAGCTTCTTTAGGTCTTTTTCACTTTCTGCCATTAGGGTATTATCATCTGCATATCTCAAATTGTTGATGTTTCTCTCAGCAATTTTAATTTCAACTTTTGATTCATCCAGCCCAGCATTGCACATTATGTGTTCTGCATATAAGTTAAATAAGCAGGGTGACAAAATGCAGCCTTATCTTACTCCTGTTTCAAACCACTCCGTCATTCCATATTCCATCCTAACTGTTGCTTCTTGACTCTTGTACAGATTTCTCATGAGGCATATAAGCTGTTCTGGTATTCCCAACTCTTTAATTACTTGCCACAGTTTATTGTGGTCAACACCATCAAAGGCCTTGGTGTAGTCCAGTGATGGCAAACCTTTTAGAAACCGAGTGTCCAAACTGCAACCCAAAACCCACTTATTTATCGCAAAGTGCCAACATAGCAACAGGGGAAGAAGGAAACATTCCCATTGGGCTGCTGGGCAAAGGGGCAGAACAAACTGTGCTGGGGGGAGGGAGAAAGTGCTCCCATTGGGCTGCTGGGCAAAGGGGCAGACAAACTGTGCTGGGGTGGCAGCATGGGAGCCCACAGAGAGGGCTCCGAGTGCCACCTCTGGCATGCATGCCATAGGTTTACCATCACTAGTGTAGTCAACTAAACAGAAGTAGACTTGTTTCTGGTATGAAACCTAAACGAACCCCAGTCTTTTCCTACCTATTTCTGTGCAAGGCTCTGCAATCTGAAGGACTAGAAACTTGACCTCTTTAAAAGAAGAGAAAGATGGGAGGGGGTTTCTTGAGCCAAATCCTATTCCTAGGATGCCATTTGGTAGATCTGTTTCATTATAGTTTGCTCGCAATAGGTGACAGACAGAGAATTCCCGAAACAATGATCAATCTATTCAAAGCTCCGGCTTTGGAGTTTTTGAAACGGTCCCTTTATTCGCAGTATGCCAGCTAGTCAGTGAAGAGGAAAGGAAGTTTAAGCTTTTAGAACCCCAGGGACCTCCTTGCAGAAATAAATATCCTTTCCTTTTGGAGTTCAGCCGCCACAGATGACTGAAAGCTTTTGCCGACAACGATGTGGGTCAAATCCATAAGGATTCCCAAGGGAGGAACATGGAAGAGAAAAATCCAAGAGGAGACGGGAGGCAAGAGCCAGAATAAGCTATAGGGAAGAAGAGGATCTAAATCAGGGGTGTCCAAACTACGGCCTGGGGACTGGATCTGGCCCCTGACACCAATTCATCTGGCCCATGAAGCCCTCATCATTCCTGGAAGCGGAAGTAAAATGCGCCCATACGGGCATGTTTTACTTCTGCTTCTGGGAGCGATGAGGGCTTCGCAGGCTGGATGAATTGGCGTCAGGGGCAGATCTGGCTCCCAGGCCATAGTGACCAGCCCCCTGAACCATGTGAACAGCCCATGGCCCAAAAGGTTTGTGCACCCCTCATCTAAATGTTTCTGCTCTTGTATTCCTTAGACCTTTTAAAGATGCAGATTTCAGTGTTTCAAAACTACCTGCCTGACTTTGAAATATGTGTCCGTCGTGCAGTTGACGTTGCATTCAATGAAAGCGACTGCGGTCCATTACACCAAGCAAAAATGGTCAATCTTCCTATTGCCATAGGACGCTTGGTTCGTTTTTCTACACCAGATGGATCACCAACATGGCTTGAAGGATCGCCTAGCTACGGTTTCACCTTGCCAAAGTCTGGGAAAACTAGCAGGTAGGGAAACAAGGAACCGCCAGCCGAAGAGTGCAGTCTAGCCTAGAAGAGTTTTTAATTTGGCTTTCAAGGCCCCCCTTTTCCATTTCAGCCTCTTGCGCCACACGGCTCTTTCTCCCCATTTATATTGCCAAAGGTTCCTGCTGCCTTTTTTGTGTGCCTCTCGCTCCTTGTGACAAAGGGTCGGTCGAAACGAGAGGCCTCTGGCTGCGTCTTTCAGCTCGCAAAGGCTGGTTGGGGAGACGAAGGCTAGAAATCCGCAGTGAAGCTGGAGTTGTCTGGCTCGTTGCCTGATCAGGCCTCTTCACAACCCTTCCTGTTGACTGTTCTTCATTGTGTTTACATCCTGCTGACTTTGTGCTGAGCCCGAAATGGTATAATAAGTGGCGGCTGCCTTCCCCGTTTTGCTTCCTGACACCCCTGCAAGGTAGATCAAGTTGAGCGCATGTGATTGGCACCTAGATTATGTCGGGAATCGTAGTGGCCACGTGGAAAGTTGAGTTCAGGTCTCCGGCGTCGTAGTCTAGCATCCTGAGGAACCACCCTGATCCGTGCAGGAGTTTTCAACCTTTTAAAGCCGGGGGACGGTTCACGCTCCCTCAGACAGCTTCGGGAGCCGGACGGCCATTTTGCCCTTCCTCCAACACATGGCACTTCCTGGTGTGGTGGAGGAAGCCGCATGAAACAGTGCCATGGGCCACATCTGGTTTAGAATCCCTGGTTCAAGGGATGTATTATTTTCCCCTTGGTTCCCCTGCCTTACTCAAGTGGCTAAGACACTGACTGGGAGGCAGAAGGTCAGCAGTTCGATTCCCGAGTACTGCAGGACGGAGTGAGCTCCCGTCTTTGCCCGAGCTCCTGCCAACATAGCAATTCGAAAGCAAGCAATTGCAAGTATATAAATAGGGACCACTTCGGTGGGAAGGTAACAGCGTTCCGTGCGCTCCGGTCTCTAGTCATGCTTTCACTAGAATAATAGGTAAATATACACATGACCTCACCTTAGGTGCGGCATGAACAATTGGTCAAAGATGAGTGGGGGATTTTGAACCGGGTCTGTCCAGTCCTTTTGTGATGTTTTTTCCACAAAACCGCACTGTTGTGTGTATGCGCGAGTCCTGCAAACTATATCCCACTTTGCCCATCACTGCTGGGTGAAATCCTAGTTCTTTACACTCCGGTCTCCTGCTTGTGGCAGAAGAAAGCCTTTCCGATAGCAGAACAGACCTGGCCTGGAGCCAAATCTCTTTTAATCTCCAGCGGTGCAGAAGCAGGAATTTGACTCTTTCCCCACTTGGGATTTATGTCCCCTTCTGGCATCGAGATCCTTATTTCAATTAGAGCTTGGACCCCCCCACGGGATCTGACGAAGCTTGCCTAGCAGGTACAATTTACTGCTTTTTCCTTGCGTTGCTGGGACTGGAGGTGGTCCTGGAAACTGCAGAGCTAAGCAATAAATTGGGAGACGGGGCAGTGAAGAACTTCCACTGCAGTGGTTTGGGAAAGAGGGGGTGGGGGACTGAGAGAGTAAGGAGGGGTAAGCCAGTGAGCTGGTATCGGAGCCTTTGCCAACCATTGTGGTTGTACCTTGTGCAACCATTGTGTGGGTCCTTGTGGTACAACCCTTTTAGCAGGATAGATGTCCCCAACAAGGGGACTTCATTTCCCAGACGCCTCAGTCAGCACATTGGCTGATCAGTGCGTTGGGGTATTGACTTGGGCTTCTGGGAATTTAAGCCCAAAAGCCAAAGGTTGGGAAATACTGATTGTAAACCCTCTTTTGCCTACCCTGTGTGTTCTAATAGCTTACGTAGGCTCTCCTTCCTACCTCTGACTGCCTCTGATTTTGCTTCATTCCCTTCCCAAAATAGTCTGTGGACAGGTTTGCGCAACGGTTCCTTCGGCCCTCTTTCTGATCGAGAAAAGGAGGTTATTCCATCCAAAGAGCTTTATGTGCTTGTTTTTACAGTCATTAGAGGCCAGTTTCACATGTTAATGGCTGCCTGGCTCCCCCACTCACCACATTATTTGAACACTAGGAAGAACATTGAGACGCTTGGAGCAGGTGGGCATTAAGTGAGAAACCACCTAATAGTAGCTTGGCAACTACTTTGCTCAACGTCTCCAGGCAGAATCTGAGCGAGACGCTCTACTTATAACAGGGAAGATGGCTTAGGGGTGCCCTATGAAGGTCCTCTTCGAAGTCTCTGATAAAAACCAAACATCTCAAGCTCTTTTAAAGCGCCTCTCCTTCCTTTGTCCATATCGGAGCATAGCCGAATCAGATGACTTTTTGACTGGGAGCAAGCCAGTCTGTACATTAATGATAAGCGCCTTGCCAAACTTTCATCCTTAAACCAAGAAGCACTAAGTTCGAAGCTGTGTGAGAAAAGAGCATTGTGGGTTTTTAGATGGGTTCAGAGCTCACCTGACATCTACTCAGGCAGGTTTGCCCATATTGTGACATTTTGGGGTCGGCTGCCAATATTTGTCTTCTATCACAGCCCAACACCCCCCTTGCCTGCTTGATCTCATTTCTCTGTCCTCTCTGTTTTTTTTTTAAATTTTCTTGCCGCCTCCATTCCATAATCCCTGCGCATATCTTCATATCTGTCTGTAATTTTGTTTAATCTGAAGAACTATTGCTCAGGAGGCGTTTGAACTCAGCGGGACTCGGTTTTGAACCAATACCCGAAAGAATCCCATAATCAGTCTTAATCGCACCTTCAGCGTGGCTCCGTCTATTCATAAGCGTTTAATGTTCCATCTCCATCCATCCATCATTTCATCTGTTTGTCTAATCTCTAATGGGCTTTTAAAGGGGAGACCAACTGAGCGAGTGAGAGAGAGAGATGCAGCGAAATTAATTCCTCTTATAAGTCCGATTAATGCTGACCCCGAAAGAGATTGTGACGCTCTCTTTAAAACCTTTCCAGCCAAACGACGGCCGATGATTTGAATCAATGATCGTTGCAAAGTGTCCGGCAGGCATTTGATGTTTCATCCTTGGCTTCTTCGTTCATTCTCTCTGGCGCTCTCCCTTCCCTCCTCCCATGCCATTTTCTTTCTAAATAAAGATCCTTGCTGCCGCCCACCGTGAGCTGGGCATCCTTCGTACGCCAGCCCCAAAGCACAATGAACAGGGAGTGGACTCAGTGGTTGTGAACATGGAAGCATTTCTTCCGCCTTGCATCTTTCTCCTTCTTCTCTTCCAAGGTAAGTTTGCACCCTTTCTTTCCCCCATAAAATGTTTGTTTTTTGCATTTTCTCTCTTCCCTCTCCTTCCCCAACACCTCCACTGGCACAAAACAGGATGATTTGTGGTGGACTTTGCGGATTGGGAGGGAAAAGCAATTGTGGAGCATTTCAAACTGCTGTGGTTTTGAAAGAGGTTGAACATTTACAGTCTCTATCTTTGCTGTAATTTAGATACCCCTGTAAGTTTCTGCCCTGTAAGTTTCTGCCTATACACACACACACACACACACACACACACACACACACACACACACACACACACACACACACACACACACACACACACACACACACACACACACACAGTATTGACATCTCCAAAGATACCAGAAATAACAATACTGTACACACTTTCTACCCTGAAGCGCATCCTTTTCTTGTATCTAAAACCTCTTTTAATTTGCAGCAAAGATACAGTCAAACCCAGACTTACATATGCCTCGAGTTACATAAAATTTGACTTACATAATGATTTTGTGCTAAAACCATGTCCCCGATTTACACAATTTCCTATGGGTTTGCTTCAAGTTACATAAAGATTCTTTTCCCTATGGGTTTGCTTTGATTTACATAAAAATTATATTTTTCCTATGGGTTTGTTTTGAGTTACAATTTTTTTTTGATTTAAGCAAAAGCCTACGGAATGGACTTTTTTTGTGTAAGTAGGGGTTTTACTGTAATATCCGTGACTTGTTGTGTTTCTTTTTCTTTAAAAAGCAGATTTTCAGTCCCCCCCCTTTCTGCCCATGATTTGCAGCAATGAAAACAAAATTGACTGATCTTCCTACTCCCTCCCCAAAAAATAAAAATAAATAAAAGCTAGGTTGTTTTCTTCATGCTTGCTGGGTTAAATCTTACAGTTCTCTTGTTTCTTGGGAGAACGGAAGAGGGCAGATGCGTTGCCAGTTTGCTTTAGGGTCTTGAGTTAAAAGGAGCTACCATGTCGTTTCCCTCTCTCCCGTTCCTTCTAAACAGAGAGCTCCCAGCTGGAGATTTTGCATTAGAGATGGATTGGGGATGAAGTACCTAGAAATTCCCCCATCTCCCATAGTGCATCCAGTAAAACCCAAAGGATGTCTGTATTTTCCCCAGTGGTGTACTCCTAATTAATGGAATTATTTGCTGCTTCAGGATTTGAGAAATATTATTAGCAGAGAAAGCTTTCAACGGGTCCTAGCCATATTACTAGGGTTCTTAGATAAATAGGGACCACTTCAGTGGGAAGGTAACAGCGTTCCATGTGCCCCGGTGTCTAGTCATGCCTGCCACATGATCATGGAAATGTCTGCAGAAACAGACAGCGCTGGCTCTTCGGCTTTGAAAACAGATGAGCACTGAACCCTAAAGTCGGATATGACTGGATTTCGAGCAAGGGAAACCTTTACCTTTGCCTATTATACTGTAAAAGGGACTGTGGTGGCTCAAGTGGTTAAGACGCCAAACTCGATGACAGGAACATTGGAGCTCGAGTCCCAGGTACTGCACGACGGTGTGAGCTCCCATCTCTGTCTCAGCTCCTGCCAACCTAGCAGTTTGAAAGCAATAAATTGCAAGTAGATAAATAGGGACCACTTCGGTGAGTAAGGTAAACAGCATTCTGTGCACTCAGGTGTCGAGGCAAGCCTGCCACATGTCCATGGAAACGTCTGCAAACGCCAGACAGCGATGTCTCTTTGGCTTTTGAGTACTTGAGAGAGCGGTGCAGATGTTTGATTTATTCTTGTCGTTCTTGTTACCATGGGATGTTTTTTTAGACTGCGTCCCCCACTCCGAAACAAGAGAACAGCATATAATAGGGACATCCTGAAATCATCCTAACAATGAATCAGAATGCAATTTAAGTACCCTCATTTTAACTTCTATTATCTTTGCTGTACTATGCTGGTCTTGGACTGTAATAATGATTGATTGAATGAATACAATTTAAAATATTTGTTAAGTGCTATTTAATACCACAAACATTTTGATGCTATCTTCTACTTTGTTTTTGTAAGCTGAATGTTGGCCTGACTCGGGGGGTTCCCAACCTTTTCAAGCCGGGGGCCGGGTCATGCGCTCTCAGTCAGCTTCGAGGGCTGGATGGCCATTTCGCCCTCCCTGCACGATGGGGGTGGCCATTTTGTCCCAACAGCTTCAAAGTCCTTTGGAGCCCTTTGGAGGGGGTGGGGTGGGGCACATAAAATGTCACTGTGGGCCAGATATGGCCCACAAGCCTTAGTTTGGGAACCTCTGGCTTGAATGCTCATCTCTGAAGATGTGAATAGGTTGCATAAGAGAAGGCGGCAGGTACCTGAGGGAGAGAATTGGATCTCACTCTTCAAACATCAGAAGACACGCACACCCCTCTTTTCACACATCTTGGTTGAAAGGATTTCGGTTTGCAAGGCTCGAGAAAGGTTTCTCTCTACCTGATTTCCTTCGGAAAAGCGGCTCCTATTTGGAGAAGAAAAATAAAGAGCAAAATGCTGAACTGGGTAGAAGATGCTATTGTACGGCCTCTTGCCAAATCATTAATGGGCTGTTCGTAATGCAGGGCCAGAAGCAGAGCTGGAGCTGGCGGCACGTTGAAGACAAACAGGATTAATTTTCACAGGGACTTGAGTCCACGTCATCCAATGCGTGTCATATTATCAACGACCCATAGAGGCTGAGGTCTTAAGTTTTGCAGAATGGGAAGCTTTAGGTTGCTGGCCTTTTGCAGTGTGAGAGTTTTGTGCTGTCTTGGAGACCCAACAGGTTTGGGGGTGGTGGTGACATGTTAGCTGAGAAGGCAGATGTTTGGTGGATGGGTTCGGACAGGAGGGAGACAAAGGGGTAGAGAGCAACATGGACAGTGGTCATTCTTCTTCTGCCATCTCCAAATCCAAATGGTGGCGATCCTCATGGCGATCAGCCAGGAAGACTGTCCAGAGGGATATAATGCAGTGGACTTTCATCTGCCTCCCGCATTGCAGCAGGACCCCAAACAACCAATCCAGCTCCACAAGTCACTTTCTGGTCCTGAGTCCTTTGGCATGCAAAGTCCTCCTCAGCCCCAGGCCAGGATGCATGAAGCTGCTGCTCTCCATCAAGAGGGATTCAACTGGGATTTAATCCACTTGGGGACCATCACCCGTCCCTGTGGACTTCGGCACCCAAGGCCCTTAGTCCTCAGGGTGGTCAGGTATGTTAAGCGCTGCCTGACACCCAGCATTGAGTCGACGTCAGTAGGGTCTACTCTATTATCATAGCAGGATAACCTGGCAAGAGACTCATGGTGGTTATAACTGGTCCTTTAACAAGTGGACATTATAGCTTCAGGAGGTGTCCTTCACCACTTGATGACTTCTTGTTGAAGAGTCTTTGTGATGCTTTCAAGACTAGTGAGCTTGAGTTGGCATCATTGTCCGCGGACTGCCTGCGACCTTATGGCTGAAGAGAGAGTGTTGGTTGACCACCTCTTGTGTTGGGTTTGCAGATGTTCAAGGAGGGCTCCACCAACGGCGCCTTCTGAAGGCGCTGATGGAGGATTACACACCTCTGGAAAGACCAGTCGGGGATGATGGTCAACCCATCACCGTCCACTTCACGATGAGTCTCATGCAAATCATGGACGTGGTAAGCAACCAAACAACACCTCCCTCAAATGTACTGTCTTGGTTAAATCTCAGTTAAGTCCTTTCCTTTGGTGTTTTTTTTTTAACCTTTTGTGCCTTTTCTTTTTCTTTTTTTGCAGGATGAGAAGAACCAGGTGCTCACCACCAACGTTTGGCTGCAGATGGTAAGACCACAAGCCATTGGAAGGACAGTATACACCAGAGATTCTCAACCTGCGGCTCATGGGCCAGATGTGGCCCATGGTACCATTTCATGTCCCCCCCCCCCACTGCCTCCACCATGCCAGGAAGTGCCATGTGGTGGGAAAAGGGCAAAATGGCCGTCCAGCCCCCAAAGCTGTTTGAAGGAGCATGACCTGGCCCCCAGCTTTAAAAGGTTGAGTAATAAAATAATAAATAAAATACACCTTTTCGAAGTTCACTTTCAGTGCTCCAAGTTGCAGTAAAATGGTCACAAGTGTTTTGCTATCGGGGGCATCTTCCATTGCACAAAAAACAAAACCAAGAATTAGTGAAGGTTTTTTTTGACGTGACGTTATTTCCTTCTAGTACTGGTATGATCATTACCTGCGATGGAACGAATCGGAATATCCTGGTGTGAAATCACTACGGTTTTCGCCTGACCAGGTCTGGACACCTGATATCCTTTTGTACAACAGGTATGAAATTCGATCGCCTGGGATGCTTGTGGCTTTCTGCAAATCACTCTCCCAGTTCCTGATGGTAGTAGGAAGGATTTGGGATCCTAGAGTGATGGCTTAGTCCAGTGGAGGTGAACCTTGGCACTCCAGCAGTTCTTGGACTTCAATTCGCAGAAGCCCTGATCAGCAGGAGTGCTGACTTGGGCTCCTGGGAATTGAAGTTCAAGAACACCTGGAGTGCCAATGTTCGCCACCACTGGCTTTGTGGTGAAGATGCTGAGCTAGCTGACCAGAAAGTTGGAAGGTCAGCAGTTCGAGGCCCGAGTGCATCACAGAGTTGAGTTTCCATCGTCTGTCCCCAGCTCCTGCCAACCTAGCAGTTCGAAAGCAATACATTGCAAGTAGATAAAGAGGTACTCTTTCAGCAGGAAAGGTAACAGTGTTTCGCGTGCTCTGGCATCCAGTCATGCCTGCCATGTGTCCATGGAGATGTCTTCAGACACAAACAGCGCTGTGAAGATGAGCACTGTTCCTTAGAGTCCCGACTGGCTTTCGAGCATGATTTTGAATATATTGATATAAATTAAACTGATTGATTGATTGATTGAATGAATGCTTGATAATTTCTGCTTTCAAGGTCATCGTGGCTTGCCCTTGACCCCTGTTTTCTCTCTTCTCAGTGCCAATGAAGATTTCGACTCTACTTTCCATACCCACGTCCTGGTCAACTCCAGCGGCTACTGCCAGTGGCTTCCCCCAGGTGAGAGAGAGGCGCAACTGGTTTGGATGCTGCAGGGCAGGAAGCGCTGGCCATGATCAAAAGCAAATTAATAAAGTAACCAGTCAAGGAGAGATTAAGAGGCAGGCATCCTGGCTGCCCAGTTTTTTGCCCCTACCTGACTGGAAAGTTTCATGGTTTAGTGAGAGGCTGGCGGTTTGATTCCCCCGCTGGTCCTCCCGAGAGAAAAGACAGCCTGCGTAGGTTTGGGCAAACTACACAGTCCCAAAAAGCTCCCCTTGGAAGCCGGGAACGGAAACCCATTTCTATCTATAGTCTACCTAGAAAACTCCTGGAAAGGGTCGCCATAATAAGTCAGAATTGACTCGATGGCACACAATCATTGCTTCCAATGGGTGACCCTGAAGAAATAAACTGAGCCAGCTTTAAAATGTTGCACATTGAGTTCATGCAGGAAAGGCCTTTTAATGATGGCCTTTGTTCTGTCATATCCCAGCAGTTAAATACCTGAGCCACTGGGGAATTTTGGGTTACGTCTGGTCTCTTTAGGCGAGGCTGTTTTAATTTTGGGAACCTGAAAGCTCCTGCGTGTTCAGACTCTTTTCTTTCCATCATCCTCCGCTACGGTCGGCTTCCCCAAGGTATCTTGAAAAGCACGTGCCGGATCGACGTCCGATGGTTCCCCTTTGACACCCAGAAGTGCGACCTCAAATTTGGCTCCTGGACATACGACGGGTGGCTGCTTGAGTTGCACATGCTTGAGGCGGACACGTCAGGCTATGTTGCCAACGGCGAGTGGGATCTTGTAGGTGAGATAAGCAATTCTGTGACCGGGTCATGCGCATGGGGCAAAGCAAGGTGGCCGATAGCATGAAATATTTGATTTCTTCACAAATAGCAAGCCAAGCAAACATAATAATTTCAGGGGGAGGCTGGTTTGATTGAGAAGGCAGCCCATAAAAAAAGTATGAAGGTGAAAGCACGAAGGGCAATAAATTCATCAGTCACATCAAATGCAGAAAAAAGACTAGGGATAGCATGAGAACCCAAAAGGTAAAGAGGTTCTCGCAGCTGATCATTCGAGGTAAAAGAAACATGGAAATGCTAAAAGGAGAAGGAATTGTTCACAGCGTCCAAATCAGAGTTTACCAGTTTAATTTCCAGGGTCTGGGTTGTGTTGCTTGGGACCCTGCCTCCATCAGTAGTGACCTCTGTCTTCTTCTCTCCCCTCAACAGCTGTCCCAGGTAAGGAGAACAAAGCTTTCTACGAATGCTGCCGGGAGCCGTACCTGGACGTCACCTTTGCCGTGACCATGCGCCGCCGGACGTTGTACTATGCCCTCAACATGCTGGTGCCTTGCCTGCTCCTCTCGGCCATGACCTTCCTCGTCTTCCTTCTGCCAGCTGATTCTGGAGAGAAGATTTCCCTGGGTAAGCCTCCAGTTGGGGGCAGGAGGGGGGCGGGTTGTGCCAGGGTGTGGGGTATGGGGAGAAAAGATGGTTGCACCTTATTTATTTCTTTATTTCCATACTTCTATCATCGCCCAACTCGACAAAAACTCTGGGTGGCTCACAGCAATAGACAGTGTTAAAAACTGACTAAAAACACATAAAACCCCATTAAAAATTCTCCCTTGCTCCGAAAGTCAGTCTTACCTAATTACTTTCACTCACTGGATTTTAGCAAGCAATCCCCCCCCTCTCATATAAAGGGTTTGCCCATGCTGAAAAGCCAGTTGTGTCCGACTCTAGGGTCCGGTGCTCACCTTGGTTTACAGCCAAAGAGCCGGCACTGTCTGCATTTGTAGATGGTTCCATGGTCATGTGACAGCCATGACTAAAC
Source organism: Bradypodion pumilum (assembly GCA_035047305.1). Classification (NCBI taxonomy): domain Eukaryota; kingdom Metazoa; phylum Chordata; class Lepidosauria; order Squamata; family Chamaeleonidae; genus Bradypodion; species Bradypodion pumilum. The sequence continues at coordinate 5,139,620 of JAWDJD010000018.1, forward strand.
ACCAGAGTGCACAAAAGGCTGTGACCTTTCTCTCAGAGGCTGCACCTATTTTTTTACTTGCAATTTTTTTTTTTTTTTGCTTTTGAACTGCTAGTTTGCCAGAAGCTGGGACAGACAACGTGAGCTCACTTCATCACACAGTACTTGAGTCTTGAATTGCTGGTCCTCTGGTTGTCAAGCTCAGCGTCTTACCCACTAAGCCACCGAGGCGCTGTGGAGATTGAGGGGGCCCTCTAAATTCCCCAAGGAGGGTGTAAACCAAGCATGGGGTGAAGGTATTTAAATTTTGTAGGGTGTTGCTTATTTCTGCCTTTCCCTTGCAGGCATCACTGTTCTTCTTTCGCTCACAGTCTTCATGTTGCTGGTGGCTGAGGTCATGCCGGCCACCTCGGACTCCATCCCACTCATCGGTACGGGACAGAGACATGGAAAGGGTTGGTTGGGGTGACAAAGCATTCTTAATGTTAAGAGCCCTGATGGCGCAGTGGTTAAACTGCTGTACTGCAACCAAAAAGGTTGTAAGTTTGATCCTGCCACATGGCTCCAGGTTGACTCAGACTTCCATCCTTCTGAGGTTGGTAATATGAGTCCCCAGCGTGTTGGGAGCAAAATGCTAAATAATTTGTGGACGGCCGCTCCTGGAAGCGGAAGTAAAACGCGCCTACACATGTGCAAAACACTGCCATAAATTATGTGTTTATGACAGCCACGGGTGCATTTATGGTAGCATTTTGCGTGGGCACATTTTACTTCCAGTTCTGGTGTGAGGAACCATGTGACCACCCCGCTCAACCACGTGACAGGCCCGTGGCCTTAAAAGTTTGGGCACCCCTGTTCTAAGTTCCAGTTGGTCCCCCGGTAGTTTTATGTCAGAGCGGTGGTTCGAATCCATCCAGAAGATTGAACCTTCCATGGGCCTGCTTGTCCATTGTTGCGTGTGGCTCAATTTTTATGCGGAGTGCGTGGGGGATTCTTTGTGCAAGCACAGGATTTACCTGTGGAATTTGGGGTCAGTACAATCCTGGGGTTCCCAACCTAAGGCCCACGGGCTGATCATGTGGCCCCCACCCCTCCAAGGGCATTTGAGAAACAAAATGGCCACCCCTTTGAAGCTGTTGGGACAAAATGGCCACCCTCACCGTGTAGGCAGGGCAAAATGGCCATCTGGCGCTCGAAGGTGACTGAGAGAGCATGACCTGGCACCCGGCCTGAAAAGGTTGGGAACTCCTGGTATAATACTCGGTCAGGATGCAATTCCCACATCTAACCGGTCCTTGAAATTCCTCCTACTCAAGATCATTGTCTTCCCTTCAGGGCAGTACTTTGCCTGTACCATGGCCATGGTGGGCCTCTCCGTGGTCGCCACCGTCTTTGTGCTCCAATACCATCACCACGACCCCGACGGCGGCTGCATGCCAAGATGGGTGAGTCTTTCCCCTCTGCCTATTTGCTTCTAGGGACTGCTGGGGGCTTGGTGGTTAAGACACTGAACTTGACGACTGGAAGGTTGGCAGGTCGAGATCCGAGTGCTGCATGGCAGAGCGAGCTCCCACCATCTGTCCCAGCTCCTGCTAACCTAGCAGTCGGAAAGCAAGAAATTGCAAGTAGATAAATAGGGACCACTTTGGTGATAAGGTAAACCGCGTTCCGTGCACTCCTGTGTCTAGTCATTTTATCTATCTATCTCTGCTCACCTCCTTAATGTAATTCTATCTATCTATCTATCTATCTATCTATCTATCTATCTATCTATCTATCTATCTATCTATCTATCTATCTATCTATCTATCTATCTATCTATCTATCTATCTATCTATCTATCTATCTGATTTATATTACCGCCCAACTCCGAAGACTCTGGGCAGCTCACAGAAAATAAAACCAATCACATTTTAATAAATAATTAAAAACCCCATTAAAACTGCAACCAAAAATTACTCCGACCCCTACAGATTAAAAGAGATTAAGAGATGTGCCCATGGAAACATCCATAGACGCAGACAACCCTGGCTCTTTGGCTATGAAACCGAGATGAGCACCGAACCTTAGAGTCAGATACAACTGGCTTTCGAGCAAGGGCAACCTTTCCCTTTATTTGTTTCTAAGGGGACACCTCTCCTTCTCCTCCGAGCCCACCTTCCTTGGGTCCCACAACCTGGAGAAGAAACCATAGAAGTCCTTCTCCCCTACGTCTCAGATCTCAACCAACCTTCTCCCTACCAACCTTGGTACACACAAAGGGCCTTCCACCACTCCACACATGGTCTAAAACTAGATCATAAACAGCCAGAGGGCAAGGAAACTCCATAAATTGTTTCTGATGGCCCTAAAAAGGATAATTACCAATTCCGGGAATGATGGCTTGAAAAAAGAAGTCATTTCTTGGCACTCGGGGTGCGTCTTCTGAGATGGAGAGCCAAGATGCTCCATTTCCCCCCCTTTGCATTCTCCTTTTCATCGTGGTTAAGAGTCATTTTTAAAAATTATCTGTAAGAAGCCTTACGGTTTTCTTGTTGAATTGGGATGAAGACGTAGCAGTTTGAAAGCAAGACATTGCAAATAGATAAATAGGGACCACTTTGGTGGGAAAGGTCAGCAGCGTTATGTGCGCTCTAGTGTCTCGTCATGCCTGCCACATGACCACGGAAACGTCTGCAGAAGCAGACAAGCGCTGGCTCTTGGGCTTTGAAACAGATGAGCACTGAACCCTAGAGTCGGCTACGACTGGCTTTCGAGCAAGGGGAAACCTTTACCTTAGTCTCACTTTCCCAACCCAAGGGCCTCTGACAGTGGCTTTTTTTATTCTGCCCCTTCCTGGATTATATTTTTCTTTTTCCTCCACTTTACCAACTGAGACTGTAGCTACCTTTCCTAATGACTTTCTCTAGTATGTGTGGATTAGCTGGAACTCTTCAGGGCAGGCAGAATATTTGAACCTTCCCCATGTAGGAGGTTTCAGTTTTGTTTGCTTTGGCCACTGGTCTCCGAACTAGAAGTCTTAAAACTATTTCCATTCTTCTAAAAAATAAAATAAAGTTGAGTTTTGCAGCTCCTGTTTCCAGATAATTTTGGTTCTCTTCTTTCATCGGCTCTTCCGCCCAACTTTGAAGCCTGGTTGGGGTGGGGTGGGTGGGTTGACGTTAAGGATGACTTCTGCGTTTCTGTTGTCCCATCTTGGCTTTCATTGGCTTCATTCCCCCCCCCCCCGCAGGTGCAAGTGATCGTGTTGCATTGGGGAGCCTGGTTGCTACGCATGCGCCAACCCGGAGAGGAACCGGCGTCGAGGCCACACTGCACCCGTAGCCTGCTCAGCTGCAGTTCGGACAACAGCACCAGCAGCGGCACACCAACTCAGCAGGCCGTCCTGCCCGTAGCCAATGGCGGTCTGGTGTACATGGGTGCCTCCCCAGCCTCTTTCCCAACCAAACCCCCGGATGTGCCACGGCCGTTCCTGCCCTCGCCGGAGCCCCAGGCCTTCACCCCGGAAGAGCTCTTTTCTGCTCCCGAGCTGGGCCACATCTTGGAGGAGCTACGCTACGTGGCCGAGTGTTTCCGAGGACGGGACGCGGCTCAGGCCACCTGCAGCCAGTGGAAGTTTGCGGCCGCCGTGGTGGACCGGCTCTGCCTGGTCACTTTGGGCCTCATCCACATCGTCTGCTCCATCGGCATCCTTATGGCTGCACCCAACTTTGCCGAGGCCATCACTAAGGACTTCCTGTGACTATCCCAACGTCCCCCAGAGACTCAACGTCTGTCTTCCTTCTCTCGGGACGGGAAGGGCCGGCCCAGAGCAGCAAGATGTCTCCTCTGGTCTTAATGGGGGAAGCGTTGCTAGAGACATTCATTGTGAAGCCCAACCCAACAGACTCGGGTAGTCTGGTCAAGTGGCGCTACCGAGGCCGGCGGACTTAATCAGGGCCACCCCATGGGCATTTTCATCGCTGGTGGCATTTGTCCAGCTTGGCAGTACGATTGAAAATGGATAAGTTTGTCTTAAATGTTTTGTTTTAAATGATTGATTGCTTCAGTTCAGATAGTTTTGCCTTCTGTCTCCCCATTTACCAACTCCGAGTGCCTTCAGATACTCAGAGTTTGGTGTATATTAACCAAGATTTGCTAACTGTGATCCCAAAGAGTGTTAGCTTTCTGTATTTGGCGATAATTATATATCAACTTTCCAAATCCTGTTTATTATGAGATCGGAGAGAATTGATCTATAAATACACAAACCACCCAAGGAGGATGAGTGGAGGAGAATTAAATACAATTAAATTGGACACACAGGGGGAAGAGTTGGGCAAAATGAGGTAAAGAAAACTCTAGAGGTTTCTTTTTTTAAAGAGATACTTGGAATTCCACAAAAATAAATTTAAAAAGCTATAGCAATGTACAGCAAGCTTGTTTTTACTTTTCAGGTCTTTTATTTATTTCTTTTATTTAGGGGGGAAAACTAGCATGTTGAGGACATAGTACCGCGATGGTGAACCTTGGCACTCCAGATGTTCTTGGACTTCAATTCCCAGAAGCCCAAGCACCCATGGGTTTGCTGCGATTCATCCGGTCCACGCCGCTCCCGGAAGCGGAAGGAAAAGGCATCTGTACAGAGGAAGGGTTAACCTGGAAGATTCTTAACCGCACAGGTGCGTTTTACTTCCGTTTCCGGGAGCGATGAGGGCAGCACGGGCTGGATGAATCGCAGTAAGCCCATTTGTGTAGATTCACAGGGTGCTTGGGCTTCTGGGAATTGAAGTCCAAGAACATCTGGAGTGCCAAGGTTTGCCATCACGGATGTATACAGTATTTGAGAGCTTCTTTATTTCTTATGTTGACGTGCCCTCTTGTGGCGCTGCGGGAGCATTGCAAGTTGTTGCTCTCTCCTCTATTGCCCGCAAATGATCTACTAAGTGCCATGTTTCCCAACCTATCTGCCCCGTTCCTATTGCTAGATTGTCCTCTGGCGGTTTCATCTCTGCGACCATAGTGAACCTGGAAGTTGATGGTGGCACGCTGCCTGGTGGCCACTTATGAATACTGTTGTTGTTCAGTCGCACAGTCGATTCTGACGCTTTGCGACCCCATGGACCATTGTCCTCCAGATACCTCTGTCCTCCCCCATCCTCCTCAACCCTCCCAGCTCTGTGTCCATTACATCTACAATACCATCTATCCATCTCATTTTTGGCTGCCCCCTTCTTCTTTTGCCCTCCACCTTTCCCAGCATCAAGGCTTTCTCAAGTGAATCCTCCCTTCTCATTTGATGTCCAAAGTACTTCATCTTCATCTTTACTATTCGACCTTCCAAGGAGCAATCAGGTTTGATTTCTTCTAAGATTGACCTATTTGTTCTCCTTGCTGTTCTGGGGGCTCTCAAAACTCTCCTCCAGCACCACATTTCAAAGGCATCTATTCTTCTGCGCTCAGCTTTCCTAATGGTCCAGCTCTCACACCCATACATTACCTCTGGGAATACCATTGCTTTGACTATGAGGACCTTTGTTTGCAATGTGATGTCTCTGCTTTTCACTATGTTCCCCAGGTTTCTCATAGCTTGTCTACCAAGAATCAGCTGCCTTTTTATTTCATGGCTGCAATCTCCATCTGCAGTGATCTTAGATCTTAAGAAAGTAAAATCTGTCACTGCTTCTCCTTCTTCCCCATCTATTTTCCAGGGACTGATATGGCCTGTTGCCATTATCTTGGTTTTCGTGATATTGAGTTTCAGGCCAGCTTTTGCACTCTTCTCCTTCAGCCCAATCAAGAGATTCTTTAGGTTTTCCTCACTTTCTGCCATCAGGGTGGTATCATCTGAGTATCTCAAATTGTTGATGTTTGTCCCACCAATTTTGATCCCATATTGTGATTCCTCCATCCCTGCATTGCGCATTTTGTGCTCTATGTATACGTTGAATAAGCAGGGTGACAAAATGCAGCCTTGTCTTACTCCTTTTCCTATTCCAAACCACTCCGTCTTTTCATGTTCTGTCCTAACTGTTGCTTCTTGACTCATGTACAGATTTCTCATGAGGCATATAAGGTGTTCTGGTATTCCCATCTCTTTAATTACTTGCCACATTCTGTTGTGGTCCACACAATCAAAGGCTTTGGTGTAGTCGATGAAGCAGAAGTAAACTTGTTTCTGATATTCCTTTGTTTTCTCCATGATCCAACGTATGTTAACAATGTGGTCTCTAGTCCCCCTGCCTCTTCTGAAACCAGCCTGCACCTCTGGTAGTTCTCTCTCTACATGCTGCTGCAGTCTACCCTGTATTATCTTGAGCATCACTTTGCTAGCTTGTGGGATGAGCACAGTTGTTTGATAATTTGAACATTCTTTGGCATTGCCCTTTTTTGGGATTGGAACATACACCGATCTTTTCCAATCCTGCGGCCACTGTTTTGTTTTCCACATCTGCTGGCATATAGCATGCAATAGCTTGATTCCATCATCTTTTAGGGCTTTGAAGAATTCAACTGGGACATCATCATTTCCACTGGCTTTATTTGCCATGCTTTTTAGGGCCTTTCTGACTTCACTCTCTAGGATGTCTGGTTCAAGTTCATTTCCCCCCTCATTGTTATTATCCGGGGTGTTTAGGTCCTTTTTGTAGAGTTCCTCTGTGTACTCTTTCCATCTTTTCTTTATCTCTTCTGCATCCGCTAACTCTTTGCCATCTTTGTCTTTTACCGTGGTCATTTTTGCTTTAAACGTTCCCTTTTGACTTCCCCATTTTTTTTTTTGAAAAGATCTCTAGTCCTGCCTCTTGCGTTGTTTTTTCTCCATTTCTTTGCACTGTTCGTTTAGGTAGGTTTCCTTAGAAATTCTTTATTCAAGTGGTTGTATTTTTTTCTTTCTCCTTGGACTTTTGCATTCCTTCTTTCCTCTGCTATTTTAAGAGCCTCATCAGACAACCACTTTGCTTTCTTACGCTTCTTTTCTTTTGGTATGGTTTTCCTTGCTGCTTCCTGCATTATGTCCTGCATCTCTGTCCGTAATTCTTCTGGCACTCTGTCTTTCTGGTCCCGACCATTAAATCTGTTCTTACCTTCCATGTCCCTATACAAAGATGAGCACTGAACCCTAGAGTCAGATACGACTGGCTTTCGAGCAAGGGAAACCTTTACCTTTACACAGTATTGTTCCTTACAACATTGCATTTCTTCTCCCCCCTTCCTGCCCACCCCCTTTTCCTATCTGATGTGCTAAACATCCTGTTTCAATCTCCATTGCCCCTTGTTTTGCTCAATAATAATAATAATAATAATAATAATAATAATAATAATAATAATAATAATAATAATAATAATAATAATAATAATAATAATAATAATAATAAAATTGTAATTTATATCAATAGGGTTTTCTTGGCAAAAAATTTTTTTATGGACGTTGCAACACAGACATTTTGGCTCCCCAAACCCCCAAGACTCTAAAAGAGATTTCTTTTTTAAAGGTGTGTCGTGGGTTCAAATCCCAAGCGCCACCCTCGCCAATACCTCCTCGGGAGAGACAGAAGATCATTTCGGCAGCGCCACCTTCTTCGGAGCGGCAAAAGCGTCTTCCCTGGATTAATTAATGTAATTTGCAAAATAAAGACTCAGAAAATAAACTACTGAATGCTTAATGTTTTATTTTATTAGAATAGAGGATTTCGGCGATCCACTTCCGGTCTCTGGTTGGGTGCACCGGAAAAGGCGCTCCGGGTTGGAAACGAAACCATTGGCAGTTTGAGTTCCCCCGGAAGAAGGGGACGACTTTTCAGGTTACACGCCGGTTCCGCCTCGTGGCGGGGAGGGGGCGCATGCGCGGGGGCGGGGGGAGAGTTTCCCTCTTCTTCTTGGGACTACGGCTCCCAGAATCCTCCTCGCGGGCCGACAGGGAGGCTCTCGGGAGCTCCAGCTGGGCTCGTTTCCGCGCGAAGAACAACATCCGGCGGGGGCTTCCTGTTGCCCAAAGCCCTCTCAGTCAGTGGGGTCGCCTGAGGGAGAGGGCCTCTGTGGACTACTACTACTACTACAACGCCTATCAGCCCCGACCAGGCCGAAGCAGGCTTTGTAGTCCGAAAGGCGTTTGAGGGAGGGCGCGCGGGAAATGGCGGCGGAGCAAGCGGCAACTGTAAGTGCCTCAGGGCGGAGACCCAGACCCGCTTTCCTCTCTCTTGGGCCTGAGGGGGTGGGGTGGGGGGCTCGGGGCCCCCTTTCCTGGAGGGCGGTGGGTCGCTTTCACGGGTCGAGGGGTCTCGTTTCCTCCTGCGTTGGGCAGAAGTCCGTCCGGTGAAGCCCTTCTTCGCCCCCCTTTTGGCAGAGAGGGCAATTAATGGGCCCCCAATTAATGGCTCAAGGAAGGGGTCAAGGCGCTGACTGCGGTTCAGAGACCCGAGTACTGCACGACGGAGTGAGCTCCCGTCGCCTGTCGCAGCTCCTGCCAACCTAGCAGTTCCAAAGCAAGGGATTTGCAAGTAGATAAACAGGGACCACTTCGGTGGGGAAGGGAAACAGCGTTCCGTGCGCTCCGGTGTCTAGTCATGCCTGCCACATGACCACCCACGGAAACGTCTGCACTAGAATCCCCTTCCTGGCATATCTGGGCCACCAGGCGTCGCCCTCCCTCCCTCCCTCGCAAGGCGCCTCTTTGGAGCGCATCATCTCCTAAGCCAGGGAGGAGAACATCGAAGGACAGCCTTGCTGGGAGAGGCCACGGGAGCCCATCATCCACTCCAGCCTTCTGTCCCACCCAGGGGCTCCCCATGGGCTTTAGGGTAGATAGATGCCTTCACCTGCTTAGAAATGGCATTTATTGAGAGAGATCCTCCTGCCTGTGATCTCTCCAACCCAGAGGTTGTCCATAGGTAGCCATAATTGTAGCCATGGATCCCCTCCATGAACTTCTCTCGTCCTTTCTTGAAGCTGTCAAGACTGACCGCTCTCGCCACGTCTTCTTCTGGCAGGGAGTTCCATAGACCATTTGATGCTCTGGGGGTGAAAAAGGACTTTCTCTTATTTCTTTGAGGACTAGCGCCCAAAGGTTTCATGGAGTTCCTCCTCGTTCTAGTGTTATGCGACAGGGAAAACTGTTTTTCCTTATATCTACTTTGTCCCACACCGTGCATGATTTCATACACTTCAGTCAGGCCACCTCTTAGGCGCCGTCGTCCATCGTTCAAGAGTGAAGCGGCGCAACCGTTGCAGCCTCCGATGGCAAGGAAGGTGTTCCCGTCCCCTCGCCATTCTCATTGCCCTCCTCTGCACTTTCCCCCGCTCCATGCTCCATCGTATCCTTCCGGAGGGATGGCGGCCAGAACTGCGCACAGTGTTCCAGATGGGGCCTCACCATAGGTTATTTATACAGAGGCCAAATGGCACTTGCTGACTTATGTTCCAGACCCTTCCTCATGATCCCTAGCATGGAGTTTGCTTTTTCCACTGCTGAGGCACACTGGGTTGACGCACCTTCCTTGCGCTCTCGCCACCAGGACACCAAAGGTCCCTTTCCTGGTTTGTCGCCGAGAGTTCAGACCCCATCAGTTTATAAATGTCATTGGGGTCTTTTGCCCCGACGTGCATCACTCTGCACTTACTAGTGTGGAAGCTCACTTGCCACTGGTTTGCCCACTCACTCCCCTAGTGTCAAGAGATCCCTCTGGAGCGCCTCACAACCGCTCTCACTTCTCACTTCTGTGCATAATTTAGTGTCGTCAGCAAATTTGGCTCCCTTGCTATTTACTCCTAGACCATTGATGAAGAGGTTGAAAGACAGGCGCTCATTCTGACATGCAGTACCCGGGTCTGGAACTGCCCCCTCGCCGGCCTTCCAGCTAACAAGGGGAGCTTCTTAACCACTGAGCCGGCGCAGCCCCACCTTGGGCTGAGACTTGCTCTCAGCCTGGTCTACCTTGCAGGGTTGTCGTGATGGCGGAGCAGAGAGAAAAGAGAATCTCTCTCTCTCTCGTTCTGAGATTGGAGGGCGAGAGTCAAGGTTGTCTAAGGGCGACTCCTGGTGCAATCGAACATGTGCATGATTTGATGGTTCCGTATAAATCAATGTTTAGTTTTATACAGTTGATATATATATATACAGTACATATGTTTCTTTGTTGTTCTGTGTACAAGTGCCATAAATGCCCACGAGAGTCCTGCCGCCGTCTCTGCTCTTCGGCATTAACCAAAGGCTCCTGAAATTGGCACGCTCTGCCCCTGAATTTGCTTTTTCTTTGCCAAGAATAAACTACAGAATAAACAATGGCAGGGACACTTTTTAAACCCATGTTTTAACCCAGTGATGGCCAACCTTGGCACCCCAGGTGTTCCTGGACTCCGATTCCCAGAAGCCCAAGTCAATACTCCTGCTGATCAGGGCTTCTGGGAATTGAAGTTCAAGAACGTCTGGGGACTCAAGGTTGAGAAACCCTAGGCCAGTGATGGCCAACCTTGGCACCCCAGGTGTTCTTGGACTCAGATTCCCAGAAGCCCAAGTTAATACTCCTGCTGATAAGGGCTTCTGGGAATTGAAGTTTAAGAACATCTGGGGACTCAAGGTTGAGAAATCCTAGGCCAGTGATGGCCAACCTTGGCACCCCAGGTGTTCTTGGACTCAGATTCCCAGAAGCCCAAGCTAATACTCCTGCTGATAAGGGCTTCTGGGAATTGAAGTTCAAGGACATCTGGGGACTCAAGGTTGAGAACCCCTAGGCCCATGATGGCCAACCTTGGCACCTCAGGTGTTTTTGTACTCTGATTCCCAGAAGCCCAAGTCAACACTCCTACTGATCAGGGCTTCTGGGAATTGAAGTTCAAGAACATCTGGGGGCTCAAGTTCGAGAAGCCCAAGGCCCACGATGGCCAACCTTGGCACCCCTGGAGTTCCCGGGGGGAGAGTTTGCTTTTGATTCCCTTCCTTAATTGTATTTTATTTTTTTAAAAAAGGTAAAGCTTCCATTCTAAGGTCTTTTCTCCTGCCTTCTCTCAACAGGTTGCCTGAGCAGCATAAAGGATGATTTATTTGAGAACCGGGCAGGAAAAGGACCCCCACTTTCCAACTTTGGAGAAAGAGGCCCCCTAAGGGTTGGATGGTTTCTGGTCATGCTGCAGAATGGACTGGTAAGTCCCATTATCCCCTTACATTTGGACCCCCCCTTTCCCTGGGAGATTCCCCCCACTAACATTGAGTTTCCAGCGTGGTGGCCCAGATGTAGCCTATTGAGTAGCTTGGGACTCTTGTTCCCATCCATCCGCCCAAGACATGGGCTGGCAGGGGAAGTTGGGTGTTGAGGTTCCTCTCCGCCCTTTCTGCTGTAAAGAGCACCCGACGTGATTTCTGAGCCTGATTTGGACACACACACCTCTGCCCTGTTTATATTGCCTTTTTATGTACGTGTGCCAGGGACTACAATGCCCTACAATCGCCTGCCCAGGCTAGGCAGAAGCATTGAGGAACGATGGGACCTCAGGAGGAGATTCTGAAAAACCAGGATATCCATTGCATCTTCCAACCCCAACAGAGCTTCGTTTCAGGGATCCCCCAAACCCTCCCTCTGGCCTTCTGGGGGTCTGTGTGTTTCTTTTTGGGGGGCTTCTTACCCTGAAGGACTCCTCCCCCCCTTTTTAAAAAAAAATGTCCCTCTAGGGCTGCGTTCGAGTTTCTGTATATTAAATAAAATGTATTTCGATTTATTGTCCTATTATTGTGTCTGTGCCAATGGGAGTTTGTCCTCTTAATCCCTCCCTCCCTCTTGCTCTTTTCCCCTCCTTCTTTCCCTTCTATTCCTCCCTCTTCTTTTCTTTCTTTTCTTCTTTTTCTTCCTTCCCATCCCTTCTGTTCTTCCTTCCTTCCCTCCCTTTTCTTTCTTTCCATCCTTTTCCTTTCTCTTGCTTTCCTTCCTTCCTTCCTATCTCTCCTTCCTGTCTTCTGTTGGAGCACCTATTCCTGTACACTATTATTCTTATTACTGTATTATTATTCTGTCTCCTAATGTCTCTACGTGAACTCTCTCTCTTTCTCCCTCCCTCCCCCTCTTTCATTCTCTTTCCCCCTCCCCCTTTCTCTCTCCTTGTCTCTCTTTTCTCTTTCTCTTTCTCTTTCATTCACTCTCTTTCTCTCTTTCATTCTTTCTCTTTCATTCTCTCTTTCTTTCATTATCTCTCTTTCATATTCTTTCATTCTTTATCTCTTTCTCTCTTTCATTCTTTCATTTTCTTTCTTTCATTCTCTTTCATTCTTTCTCTCCCCTTTTTCTTTCTCTCATTCTATTTTCATTCTCTCCTTTCTCTTTCATTCTTTCTTTCATTATCTCATTCTTTCTTTCTCTCCCTCTTTTTCTTTCTCATTCTTTCTCTTTTATTCTCTCATTCTTTCTCTTTCATTCTTTATTTCTATGTCTCACTTTCTTTCTTTCTGCTCTCTTTCATTCATTCTTTCTCTTTCATTCTCTCCTTCTTTCTCTCTCTTTCTCTTTTTCATTCTTTCTCTCTCTCATTTTCTTTCATTCTCTGTCTCATTCTTTCTCTCGTTTTCTTTCATTCTCTCCTTCATTCTTTCTCTCATTCTCTTTTTCATTCCTTCTCTCATTTTCTTTCATTCTCTCTCCTTCATTCTTTCTCCCTCTCTCTCAATCTCTCTCTTTCATTCTGTCTCTTTCATTCTTTCTCTCAATCTCTCCCCCCTCACAATCTTTCTCTCACTCAATCTTTCTCTCTCCCTTAATCTTTTTCTTTCTCATTCTTTCTCTTTCATTCTTTTTCTCTCCCTCTTTTTCTTTCTCATTCTTTCTCTCTGTCTCTCTCATTCTTTCTTTCATATTCTCTTTCATTCTTTATTTCTATGTCTCACTTTTCTTTCTGCTCTCTCCTTCATTCTTTCTTTCTCTTTCATTCTTTCTGTCTCTCCTTCATTCTTTCTCCCTCTCTCTCAATCTCTCTCTTTCATTCTCTCTCCTTCATTCTTTCTTTCTCTCCGGTTCATTCTTTCTCTCTCTCCCTCTCACAATCTCTCTTTCTCCCTCCCTTAATCTTTTTCTTTCTTTCATTCTCTTTCTTTTATTCTTTCTTTTTCCTTCATTCTCTCTCATTCTTTCTCTCTCATTCTTTCTCTTTGTCTTTCATTATCTCTCTTTCATATTCTTTCATTCTTTATTTCTGTCTCACTTTCTTTCTGCTCTCTCCTTCATTCTTTCTGTCTCTTTCATTCTTTCTCTCATTTTCTTTCATTCTCTCTCCTTCATTCTTTCTCTCATTCTTTCTCTCAATCTCTCCCCCTCACAATCTATTTCTCTCTCTCTCATTCTCTTTCTTTTATTCTTTCTCTCCTTCATTTTCTTTTTCTTTCATTCTCTCTCTCTCATTCTTTCTCTCTCCCTCCCTTTTTCTTTCTCATTCTTTTATTTTCTCATTCTTTCTCTCTATGTCTCTTTCATTATCTCTTTCCTTCATTTTCTTTCTCTCTCTCATTCTCTCCCCCTCTCACAATATCTCTCCCTCTTAATCTTTTTCTTTCTCTCCTTCATTCTTTCTCTCATTCTTTCTCTCTATGTCTCTTTCATTATCTCTCATTCTTTATTTCTGTCTCACTTTCTTTCTTTCTGCTCTCTCCTTCATTCTTTCTTTCTTTCATTCTCTCTTTCTTTCATTCTTTCTCTTTCATTCTCTCTCCCTCTCTTTCTTTCTCTCAATCTCTCTTTCATTATTTCTGTCTCTCTCAACCTTTCTCTCTTTCATTCTTTCTCTCCAATTCTTTCTCTTTCTCTCTTTATTTCTTTCATTCTCTCTCTTCTTTCTTTCTTTCCCTCTCTGTCTCTTTTATTCTCTTTCTTTCATATTCATCTCTTTGTCTCATTCTTTCTCACTTTCATTCTGTCTCTTTTATTCTCTCTGTTTCATTCTTTCTGTCTCTTTCATTCTCTTCTCTCTCATTCTTTCTTTCTCTCCCTATCTCTCTCAATCTCTCTCCCTCAATCTCTCTTTCTCTCCCTCCCTTTCTTTCATTCATTCTTTCTCTCATGCTTTCTCTTTCTTTCATTCATTCCCTCTCTCTTTCTTTCTCTTCTCTCTCCTTCATTCCCTCTCTCCTTCATTCCCTCTCTCTTTCATTCTTTCTTTCTCTCTCTAACCTAAGCTATTCTTTCTTCCACAGATGCCTCGTCGTCGTCCCGGGTCCGAATTCCTTGGCGAGACAGAAGATAATTTCGGCCGCGCCACCTTCTTCGGAGCGGCAAAAGCGTCTTCCCTGGATTAATTAATGTAATTTGCATAATAAAGACTCAGAAAATCAATTAATGAATGCTTAATGTTTTATTTTATGAGAATAGAAGATTTCGGCGATCCACTTCCGGTTTCTGGGTGGGTGCACCGGAAAAAATGGTCCGGGTTGGAAACGAAAGCATTGGCAGTTTGAGTTCCCCCGGAAAAGGGGACGACTTTTGTAGTTACACGGCGGTCCCGCCTTCTTTGACGTCACTTTTGACGTCACGAGTCATATAGTCAAATATACCAAAAAGGCAGTTCCTCTCGTAGAGCCAGCGGTGGCGCAGTGGGTTCGACGGCTATAAGCCTTGCAGGTCTATAGAGGTCTGCGCGTTCGAATCCCGGCTGGAAAAAGAAAAAGATATTATTGAAATTTTTTTTTGGTGGCGCCCGCCATTTTGTCAAAAATGGTTCTCTGTTCCTGGTGTTGGGCCCCGCTACCTATGCCTAACCTTGCGCATGTCACATAGCCCTAACACTAGCGGTCCTGCCAAGGTGGGGCTAGTGGAGGACTGTGCAACTTGCCCAAGGTTGACACAGGTGGCAGGACCCAAGCCCAGAGAACAGAGAACCGGCGTCAGGTCATCTGGCTCAGAAACCCTCGGGATTCGAACCCGCCAAGGGCAGGTTTTGACTACGCAGCATATGGCCGCAATAATTTCATTTACCAAGCGTTATCCCGCTGAGCCATCCCATCAGCCCGAAGGGAAAGAGGGTTTTGGTAAACTTGACATGGAGAACGCTGTGACGTCAGTAAAAAAAAAAAGCAATGCAATTAATGGGGTCTCCGGCCACGGAGGAGACCCCAATTACTTTCTAAAATTAATTACTCATTAGCCAAGACCAGGGGCTCGCTTGGGGGGCAGTTTGGGGGGCGCCCTGCCCCCCCGGCACCCGAACCCCGCTTTCGTGCCCCAAATTCACACCTGGCGAAGACCGGGGGGGCCCCCAAATCCAAAGCCCCTTCCCCCCCACTTCGAGACCCCCGCCCGCCCGTGGGGAGAGGGGGGTCCCCGGGAAATTTGGGGGTCCCCTCGCCCCACCGACGGACGGAGGGGGGCCTCGAAGTGGGCGGGAAGGAGGCTTTGCCCCACCATTCGCCAGACATGTAAACTTGGGGGGCGAAAGAGAAGCAAACAAACAAACAAACAAACACCCGAGAAAAAAGGCCAGGGCAAAACCGGCAACATTTCCTACAACAACAACTTTAAATAAAGGGGGGGCCCACACCCCACCACCCCACCACCCACCCCGCTAATTGGGAGATACACGTGTAACCCATGCACAAGTACTAAACGTGGCGGCGGTGTCTCGTGTCGCGTGTGAACACACTGACGCGTGTCGGGGATAATACAATATAAGCCGTGCCGGTTACGGTTGGCGGTGGGGTCTGTGCCCCCCAAACCCGAGGTTTCTCCGACATGAGTGTCTGACCCCCCGCCCCCCTTTAACCTCTAAACCTCTAAAAACACGAGAAAAAAGCAAGAAATGTCTACAGAAGCAGCAACAGAGAACGCCCTGTAGTCGTGCCTGCCACATGACCACGGAAACGTCTGCAAAAGCAGGGAACGCGGGCTTTTGGGCTTGGAAACAGAGATGAACACTGAGCCCTAGAGACGGATACGGCTGGCTTTCGAGCAAGGGGCAACTTTTACAGGAGAAGGTTTTGGAGACCAGATTGGGAAGAAGAAGAAGAAGAAGAACCAGCAAGAAAGAATTCCTTAAAGAAAACCAGAGGAACCAAAGGAAGAGGCAAAGAAAGAGTGAGAGAGAGAGAGAGAGAGAGAAAGAAAGAGTGAGAGAGAAATAAAGAGAGAAAGAGAGAAAGAAAGAGTGAGAGAGAGAACAGAAGGGAGGAAAGAAAGCAAGAGAAGAAAATAAAGATAAAAAGAAAAAGAAGGAGAGAGAGAAAGGAAAAGAAAGAGAGGAGGGAATAGAAGGGAAAGAAGGAAGGGGAAAAGAGCCAAAGGGAGGGAGGGAAAGGAAGGAAGGAAGGAAGGAAAATAGAGAAGGAAGGAATAATGAGTCGAGACCCCCTGGATAGGAGGCAGAACTGGAGGCAAAGCGTGGACTTAAAGGCCTTCGAAGTTTAGGAAAGTGCAGGATTTAACCCAAAAGCCACAGCAAAATCAGAGCGGAGTCACAGGAGAGACCCAATAGCTGGGAAAGGTAGTAAAGGTAAAGGGCACTCTGGCTCGAAAGCCAGTCGTATCTGACTCTAGGGTTCAGTGCTCATCTCAGTTTATAGCAAAAAAGAGAGCCAGTGCTGTCAGTGTCTGCAGACGTTTCTGTGGACATGTGGCAGGCACGACTAAACACCAGAGTACACAGAAAGCAGTTACTGTTCCCACTGATGTAGTACCTATTGATTTACTTGCAATTTCTTGCTTCTGAATTGCTAGGTGTGATACTGAGAAGGCAGATGGAAGGCCGCGGCATGCAATTCTCAGCACAGTCTTCATGGCTGATCGCCATGAGGATCGCCAATATTTGGAATCGGATACGGCACAAGAAGAAGGAGCACCCTCGGCCTATTCAGGCCAGAAGAAACACTCCTGCTGATCAGGGGCTTTTGGGAATTGAAGTCCAAGGACATCGGGAGAGCCAAGTTTGAGGACCGATGGCCAACCTTGGCACTCCGGGTGTTCATGGCTTTCAATCCCCAGAAGCTGAAGTCTCTTCGTTCCCAAAGAGAGCGAAGCAAGAGACGGGGACCCTCCTGGACAAATTAAGGGCTTCCTAGTGTGGGTGCCAGCTTCAAGCTTAAATCAGGTATCGACACCCCAACACCCATTTGCCCATGCTCGTGTGAACGCATCAACCGCCCCATGAAGCAGGAAATGCAACACCTTCCCAAAGAAAACTTTTATTTCCTAGAATCAGCCAATGGGCGAAGGAGAAGGAGAGCGCAGCCACCATACGTGAGGCACCTTCCAAAAGCCACATGGAAGAGGCTGAACCAGAAGAACAACAACACGTGTCACACACATACCCGGAGAGAGAAGGTAGAAGAAGCCCAAGGAGACCATCATCATAAACCATTTTAAGAAAAGGACACCAAAGTCCAGCCTCCACAACCTGAAAACCTCTGGGCTCTCACAAGGCAAACATCTAAGAAAACACCCCCACAAAGGTGCAAGAAGATCATGGGGGGGGGGCAGCTCCTGCCCAACCTAACCGTTTGAAATTGCAAGTAGACAAATAGGGACCACTTCGGTGGGAAAGGTAAACAGCGTTCCGTGTCTAGTCATGCCTGCCACATGACCACGGAAATGTCTGCAGAAGCAGACGGTGCTGGCTCTTTGGCTTTGAAACAGAGATGAGCACTGAGCCCTAAAGTCGGATACGACTGGCTTTGGAGCAAGGGGTGACCTTTACAGAAGAAGGTTTTGAAGACCGGATTGGGAACAGCATCAAAACCAGAAAGAAAGAATTCCTTAAAGAAAATCAGAGGAACCAAAGGAAGAGGCAAAGAAAGAGTGAGAGAAAGAGAAAGAGAGAGAAAGAAAGAAAGAAAGAGAGAGAGAGAGAACAGAAGGGAGGAAAGAAAGGAAGAGAAGAAAATAAAGAGAAAAAGAAGGAGAGAGAGAAAGGTAAAGAAAGGGAGGAGGGAATAGAAGGGAAAGAAGGAAGGAAAAAAGAGCAAAAGGGAAAGAAGATGGATAGATGAGAAAGAAAGAGGATGGACGGATGGATAGATGGGAATGGAAAAAGAAAGAGTAAGAAAGAGAGAGAATGAATGAAAGAGAGAAAGAAAGAAAGAGGATGGGTAGATGAGAATGAAAGAAAGGGAGAAAGAAAGAAGATGGATGGATGGGAAAGAAAGAAAGAAAGAGAGAGGGAGATAGAAAGAAAGGAAGAAAGAAAGAGAATGGATGTACAGATGAGAACGAAAGAGAGAAAGAGAGAGAGAAAGAAGATGGATAGATGAGAAAGAAATAATGAAAGAGAGGAAGAAAGAAAGAAAGAAAGAGGATGGATGGATAGATGGGAACGAAAAAAAGAAAGAGTAAGAAAGAGAGAGAATGAATGAATGAGAGCAAGAAAGAAAGAAAGAAAGAGGATGGGTAGATGAGAATGAAAGAAAGGGAGAAAGAAAGAAGATGGATGGATGGGAAAGAAAGATAGAAAGAGAGAGAGATAGAAAGAAACGAAGAAAGAAAGAAGAAAGAAAGAAGGAAGGAAGGAAGGAAATAAAGCGAATGGGTGGACAGAAGAGAAAGAAAGAAAGAGAGAGAGAAAGAAAGAAAGAAAGAAGATGGATAGATGAGAAAGAAAGAAACAGGATGGGTAAAAAGATGTGAAAGAAAGAGAGAGAGAAAGAAAGAAAGAGGAAAGAAAGAGGATAGATGGATAGATGAGAAAGAGAGAAAGAAGATGGACAGATTAGAAAGAAAAAAGAAAGAGTAAGAAAAAGAGAGAAGGAATGAATGAAAAAGAAAGGATGGGTAGATGAGAATGAAAGAGAGAAAGAAAGAGAAGATGAATAGATGGGAAAGAAAAAGAGAGAGGGAGATAGAAAGAAAGAGAATGGATGTACAGATGAGAACGAAAGAGAGAAAGAGAGAGAGAAAGAAGATGGATAGATGAGAAAGAAAGAGGATGGATGGATAGATGGGAACGAAAAAAAAGAAAGAGTAAGAAAGAGAGAGAATGAATGAAAGAGAGCAAGAAAGAAAGAAGATGGATGGATGGGAAAGAAAGAAAGAAAGAAAGAAAGAAAGAAAGAAAGAGAGAAAGATAGAGGAAAGAAAGAAAGAGGATAGATGGATAGATGAGAAAGTGAGAAAGAAGATGGATAGATAAGAAAGAAAAAAGAAAGAGTAAGAAAGAGAGAGAAGGAATGAAAGAGAGAAAGAAAGATGGGTAGATGAGAATGAGAGAGAAAGAAAGAAGATGGATAGATGGGAAAGAAAGCTAGAAAGAGAGAGGGAGATAGAAAGAAAGGAAGGAAGAAAGAAAGAGAATGGATGTAAAGAAGAGAAAGAGAGAGAGAGAAAGAAAGATTGAAGGATAGATAGAAAATGAGAAAGAAAGAAAGAAACAAGAAAGAAAGAGAATGGATTTACAGATGTGAAAGAAAGAAAGAGAGAGAGATAGAAAGAGAGAGAGAGAAAGAGAAAGAAAGAGAAAGAAGATGGATAGATGAGAAAGAAATAATGAAAGAAGGAAAGAAAGAATGAAAGAAAGAGGATCGATAGATGAGAAAGATAGACAGAATGAAATAGAAAGAAAGGAAGAAGAAAAAGAAGGAAAGAAAGTAAGAGGATGGAAGTACAGATGAGGATGAAAGAATGAAAGAAAGAGATAGAGTGAGAGAAAGAAAGAAAGAAGATGGATAGATGAGAAAGAAAGAAAGAAAGAAGGGAAGAGAGTGAGAAAGAAAGAAAGAGAGAGAGAAAGAGAGAAAGAAGATGATAGATGAGAAAGAAAGAGGATGGATGGATAGATGGGAACAAAAAAAAGAAAGAGAGAGAGAAAGATTGAAAGAGAGAAAGAAAGAGGATGGGTAGATGAGAATGAAAGAAAGAGAGAAAGAAAGATGGATGGATGGGAAAGAAAGATAGAAAGAGAGAGAGAGATAGAAAGAAAGGAAGAAAGAAGAAAGAAAGAAAGAAGGAAGGAAAGAAAGATAATGGGTGGATAGAAGAGAAAGAAAGGAATAGAGAAAGAAAGATAGAATCATCCCAAAGAAAAAGAAATGCAAGAAAGCGAAGTGGCCGTCTTAAGGCTTTACAAATAGATGCGGAAAAAGGTGAAAGAAAGAAATGACCCCGATAAGGGACAAAGACGGGAAGGAGTGAGCTGATGCAGAAGAGATTAAGAAAAGATGGCAAGAGTACACAGAGGAAGTCTACAAAAAGGACCTCAATGCTCCTGATAATAACAATGATGAGGAAATTGAACTTGAACCAGACATCCTGGAGAGTGAAGTCAGAAAGGCCCTAAAGAGCATTGCAAACAACAAAGACAGAGAGAAAGATAGAAAGAAAGGAAGAAGGAAAGAAAGAGGGTGGATGTATAGATGAGGACGACAGAAAGAAAGAAAGAAAGAGAGTGAGAGAAAGAAAGAAAGAAAGAAAGCAGATGGATAGATAGATGAGAAAGAAAGAAACAGTATGGATAAATAGATGAGAAAGAAAGAAGGGAAAAGAGAGAAAGAAATAGGATAGATGGATAGATGAGAAGGAAAGAAAGAAGATGGATAGATGAGAGAAAGAAAGAAAGAAGATGGATAGATGAGAAAGAAAGAGAGAGAGAGGCCCTAAAGAGCATTGCAAACAACAAAGCTAGGGGAGATGATGGTATCCCAGTTGAATTTTCCAAAGCTCTAAAAGATGATGGAGTCAAATTACTGCATTCAATATGCCAGCAGATTTGGAAAACAAAACAGTGGCCACAGGACTGGAAAAGATCAGTATACGTCCCAATCCCAAAAAAGGGCAATGCCAAAGAATGTTCAAATTATTGAACAATTGCGCTCATCCCACATGCCAGCAAGGTGATGCTCAAGATAATACAGGATAGACTTCAACAACATGTGGGGAGAGAACTACCAGAGGTGCAGGCTGGGTTCAGAAGAGGCAGGGGGACTAGAGACTACATTGCCAACATACATTGGATCATGGAGAAAACAAAGGGATACCAGAAACAAGTTTACTTTTGTTTTATTGACTACACCAAGGCTTTTGACTGTGTGGACCACAACAAAATGTGGCAAGTACTGTATTTTCTGGCGTATAAGACTACTTTTTAACCCCGAAAAATCTGTGCCAAAGTCGGGGGTCGTCTTATAGGACAGGTACTTAACTGCAGGTTGTTTCCCCTTGCTTCATATGTCCGGCGCATAGGGTGGGGTGTGCCGCGGCCAAGTCCCTGCTCTGTGCGGGGAGTATGAAGCAAGGGGAAGCAAGCTGCACACATCTTCCTGTACCTCGAGGAGGAGGACAACGTGAGCGTGGATTGGCTCTCCACCAGAACCTGCCCATTTGATTCGGAGGGCTGCGCGTCTTCGGGTTGAGTGTGGGTTAATTTTTATTTGGTGTGCATTGGAAGAGAGGGAGTCTTATACAGCAAGTATATCCCAAACTCTATATTTTAACTGGAAAAGTTGGGGGTCGTCTTATACGCCCAGTTGTCTTATATGCCAGAAAATACGGTAATTAAAGAGATGGGAATACCAGAACACCTCATATGCCTCCTGAGAAATCTGTACATGAATCAAGAAGCCACAGTTAGGATGGGACACGGAATGACAGAGTGGTTTGGGATAGGGAAAAGGAGTAAGACAAGGCTGCATTTTGTCACCCTGCTTATTCAACTTATATACACAGTTTTCCTGGCAAATAAGGGATACTTGATTAGCTCTCCCCAATGATTAGCTCTCCAGATGTTCTTGAACTTCAATTCCCAGAAGGCCAAGTCAGAACACCTGCTGATCAGGGCTTCTGGGAATTGAAGTCCAGGAACACCTGGAGAGCCAATTTTCAGGACCTTTGGTGTAAACCAGTGGTCAGCAGACCTGGCTCTCCAGGTGTTCCTGGACTTCAATTCCCAGAAGCCCTGATCAGCAGGTGTTCTGACTTGGCCTTCTGGGAATTGAAGTCCAAGAACACCTGGAGAGCTAATCATTGGGGTTTTTCCCAGGGTGCCTTGTGCTTGGGCAGTATAAAAGGCAGGACGCTTGCATGCATTGCTCATGCAGCCTTCTTCAGCTTCTTGGACCATTCTTTGGCACAGCGAAAAGGTAGGTGAATGATATTTTCTATTTCTAGTTGGCTTGGGGTGGGCAGTTGGATGTGGGAGGGCAATTTTATTGTGGGGTGGGCAATTGTTTGGGGTATGCTGCTGTGGTTTTTAAAAACGGATTGTGTGCTCCGTAATTGTTCTTATGTTGGTCTTCTTTGGGGGAGCACTGTTTGGTGGGGTGGGCAATTGTTTGGGGTTTGCTACTGTGGTTTTTAAAAACGGATTGTGTGCTCCGTAATGGTTCTTATGTTGGTCTTTGGAGGAGCACTGTTTGGTGGGGTGGGCAATTGTTTGGGGTTTGCTGCTGTGGTTTTTAAAAACGGATTGTGTGCTCCGTAATTGTCCTTATGTTGGTCTTCTTTGGGGGAGCACTGTTTGGTTGGGTGGGCAATTGTTTGGGGTTTGCTGCTGTTTGGATGATTAATGCTGTGCTGCATGATGGGACATGTTGGCATTTGTCTCCTAAAATCAGGGTTGTTTGACACATTTTTAGATAGATAGATAGATCTTTATTGTCATGGTCCTGCACAGAACAACAAGATGGGGGGGGGGATTTATCAACACAACAAAAACCTAAACAAAATACAACTATACAAAATTATCAACTTACTCCCACCCCACATATACACATTTAACCCCTAAAAAGCTCTAAAACTCTAAAGACTTTAACTCGAAAAACTTAAAAACTCAAACTCTAAAACTAAAAACTCAAACTCGGAAAACTAAAACTCAGAATACTTGAAAACTAAAACTTAAAAACTAAAACTCTAAAACCTAAAACTAAAAACTTAAAAACTCAAACTCTAAAAACTCAAACTCTAAAACTAAAAACTCACTCTAAAACTCTAAAACCTAAAACTAAAAACTTAAAAACTAAAACTCTAAAAACTCAAACTCTGAATACTTGAAAACAAACTTAAAAACTCAAACTCTAAAAACTAAAACTCTGAATACTTGAAAACAAACTTAAAAACTCAAACTCTAAAACTAAAAACTCACTCTAAAACCTAAAACTAAAAACTTAAAAACTCAAACTCTAAAACTAAAAACTCACTCTAAAACCTAAAACTAAAAACTTAAAAACTCAAACTCTAAAACTAAAAACTCACTCTAAAACCTAAAACTAAAAACTTAAAAACTCAAACTCTAAAAACTAAAACTCACTCTAAAACCTAAAACTTAAAAACTTAAAAACTCAAACTCTAAAAACTAAAACTCACTCTAAAACCTAAAACTTAAAAACTCAAACTCTAAAAACTAAAACTCTGAATACTTGAAAACTAAAACTTAAAAACTCAAACTCTAAAAACTCAAACTCTGAATACTTGAAAACTAAAACTTAAAAACTCAAACTCTGAATACTTGAAAACTAAAACTTAAAAACTTAAAAACTCAAACTCTAAAACTCAAACTCTATACAGAAGCTCCCTCATAGATTGGGGACATGAGTAGCCGAGGGACTGGGTAATTAAATGTTTATTGTATAATTCATTGTGTAATTTACTGTATTGTATTATTGTTGTCCTATTGTATTTTCATGCTGTTATATTGTGTCTATATTTGATTTATGATTATATTGTATTTTTGGATCCATATCTTGTATTTTTTGTATTATTGATTATTTATATTATTATGCTGTGGGGTGGGCAATTGTTTGGGGTTTGCTGCTGTGGTTTTTAAAAACGGATTGTGTGCTCCGTAATTGTCCTTATGTTGGTCTTCTTTGGGGAGCACTGTTTGGTGGGGTGGGCAATTGTTTGGGGTTTGCTGCTGTGGTTGTTAAAAACGGATTGTGTGCTCCGTAATTGTCCTTATGTTGGTCTTCTTTGGGGGAGCACTGTTTGGTGGGGTGGGCAATTGTTTCGGGTTTGCTGCTGTGGTTGTTAAAAACGGATTGTGTGCTCCGTAATTGTTCTTATGTTGTTCTCCTTTGGGTGAGCACTGTTTGGTGGGGTGGGCAATTGTTTGGGGTTTGCTGCTGTGGTTTTTAAAAACGGATTGTGTGCTCCGTAATTGTCCTTATGTTGGTCTTCTTTGGGGGAGCACTGTTTGGTGGGGTGGGCAATTGTTTCGGGTTTGCTGCTGTGGTTGTTAAAAACGGATTGTGTGCTCCGTAATTGTTCTTATGTTGTTCTCCTTTGGGTGAGCACTGTTTGGTGGGGTGGGCAATTGTTTGGGGTTTGCTGCTGTGGTTTTTAAAAACGGATTGTGTGCTCCGTAATTGTTCTTATGTTGTTCTCCTTTGGGTGAGCACTGTTTGGTGGGGTGGGCAATTGTTTGGGGTTTGCTGCTGTGGTTTTTAAAAACGGATTGTGTGCTCCGTAATTGTCCTTATGTTGGTCTTCTTTGGGGGAGCACTGTTTGGTGGGGTGGGCAATTGTTTCGGGTTTGCTGCTGTGGTTGTTAAAAACGGATTGTGTGCTCCGTAATTGTTCTTATGTTGTTCTCCTTTGGGTGAGCACTGTTTGGTGGGGTGGGCAATTGTTTGGGGTTTGCTGCTGTGGTTTTTAAAAACGGATTGTGTGCTCCGTAATTGTCCTTATGTTGGTCTTCTTTGGGGAGCACTGTTTGGTGGGGTGGGCAATTGTTTCGGGTTTGCTGCTGTGGTTGTTAAAAACGGATTGTGTGCTCCGTAATTGTTCTTATGTTGTTCTCCTTTGGGTGAGCACTGTTTGGTGGGGTGGGCAATTGTTTGGGGTTTGCTGCTGTGGTTTTTAAAAACGGATTGTGTGCTCCGTAATTGTCCTTATGTTGGTCTTCTTTGGGGGAGCACTGTTTGGTGGGGTGGGCAATTGTTTCGGGTTTGCTGCTGTGGTTGTTAAAAACGGATTGTGTGCTCCGTAATTGTTCTTATGTTGTTCTCCTTTGGGTGAGCACTGTTTGGTGGGGTGGGCAATTGTTTGGGGTTTGCTGCTGTGGTTTTTAAAAACGGATTGTGTGCTCCGTAATTGTTCTTATGTTGTTCTCCTTTGGGTGAGCACTGTTTGGTGGGGTGGGCAATTGTTTGGGGTTTGCTGCTGTGGTTTTTAAAAACGGATTGTGTGCTCCGTAATTGTCCTTATGTTGTTCTCCTTTGGGTGAGCACTGTTTGGTGGGGTGGGCAATTGTTTGGGGTTTGCTGCTGTGGTTTTTAAAAACGGATTGTGTGCTCCGTAATTGTTCTTATGTTGGTCTTTGGGGGAGCACTGTTTGGTTGGGGGGGGGCAATTGTTTGGGGTTTGCTGCTGTTTGGATGATTAATGCTGTGCTGCATGATGGGACATGTTGGCATTTGTCTCCTAAAATCAGGGTTGTTTGACACATTTTTAGATAGATCTTTATTGTCATTGTCCTGCACAGAACAACAAGATGGGGGTGGGGATTTATCAACACAACAAAACCTAAACAAAATACAACTATACAAAATTATCAACTTACTCCCACCCCACATATACACATTTAACCCATAAAAAGCTCTAAAACTCTAAAGACTAAAACTCGAAAAACTTAAAAACTCAAACTCTAAAACTAAAAACTCAAACTCGAAAAACTAAAACTCTGAATACTTGAAAACTAAAACTTAAAAACTCAAACTCTAAAAACTCAAACTCTGAATACTTGAAAACTAAAACTTAAAAACTTAAAAACTCAAACTCTAAAACTCAAACTCTATACAGAAGCTCCCTCATAGATTGGGGACATGAGTAGCCGAGGGACTGGGTAATTAAATGTTTATTGTATAATTCATTGTGTAATTTACTGTATTGTATTATTGTTGTCCTATTGTATTTTCATGCTGTTATATTGTGTCTATATTTGATTTATGATTATATTGTATTTTTGGATCCATATCTTGTATTTTTTGTATTATTGATTATTTATATTATTATGCTGTGGGGTGGGCAATTGTTTGGGGTTTGCTGCTGTGGTTTTTAAAAACGGATTGTGTGCTCCGTAATTGTCCTTATGTTGGTCTTCTTTGGGGAGCACTGTTTGGTGGGGTGGGCAATTGTTTGGGGTTTGCTGCTGTGGTTGTTAAAAACGGATTGTGTGCTCCGTAATTGTCCTTATGTTGGTCTTCTTTGGGGGAGCACTGTTTGGTGGGGTGGGCAATTGTTTCGGGTTTGCTGCTGTGGTTGTTAAAAACGGATTGTGTGCTCCGTAATTGTTCTTATGTTGTTCTCCTTTGGGTGAGCACTGTTTGGTGGGGTGGGCAATTGTTTGGGGTTTGCTGCTGTGGTTTTTAAAAACGGATTGTGTGCTCCGTAATTGTCCTTATGTTGGTCTTCTTTGGGGGAGCACTGTTTGGTGGGGTGGGCAATTGTTTCGGGTTTGCTGCTGTGGTTGTTAAAAACGGATTGTGTGCTCCGTAATTGTTCTTATGTTGTTCTCCTTTGGGTGAGCACTGTTTGGTGGGGTGGGCAATTGTTTGGGGTTTGCTGCTGTGGTTTTTAAAAACGGATTGTGTGCTCCGTAATTGTTCTTATGTTGTTCTCCTTTGGGTGAGCACTGTTTGGTGGGGTGGGCAATTGTTTGGGGTTTGCTGCTGTGGTTTTTAAAAACGGATTGTGTGCTCCGTAATTGTCCTTATGTTGTTCTCCTTTGGGTGAGCACTGTTTGGTGGGGTGGGCAATTGTTTGGGGTTTGCTGCTGTGGTTTTTAAAAACGGATTGTGTGCTCCGTAATTGTCCTTATGTTGTTCTCCTTTGGGTGAGCACTGTTTGGTGGGGTGGGCAATTGTTTGGGGTTTGCTGCTGTGGTTTTTAAAAACGGATTGTGTGCTCCGTAATTGTTCTTATGTTGGTCTTTGGGGGAGCACTGTTTGGTTGGGGGGGGGCAATTGTTTGGGGTTTGCTGCTGTTTGGATGATTAATGCTGTGCTGCATGATGGGACATGTTGGCATTTGTCTCCTAAAATCAGGGTTGTTTGACACATTTTTAGATAGATCTTTATTGTCATTGTCCTGCACAGAACAACAAGATGGGGGTGGGGATTTATCAACACAACAAAACCTAAACAAAATACAACTATACAAAATTATCAACTTACTCCCACCCCACATATACACATTTAACCCATAAAAAGCTCTAAAACTCTAAAGACTAAAACTCGAAAAACTTAAAAACTCAAACTCTAAAACTAAAAACTCAAACTCGAAAAACTAAAACTCTGAATACTTGAAAACTAAAACTTAAAAACTCAAACTCTAAAAACTCAAACTCTGAATACTTGAAAACTAAAACTTAAAAACTTAAAAACTCAAACTCTAAAACTCAAACTCTATACAGAAGCTCCCTCATAGATTGGGGACATGAGTAGCCGAGGGACTGGGTAATTAAATGTTTATTGTATAATTCATTGTGTAATTTACTGTATTGTATTATTGTTGTCCTATTGTATTTTCATGCTGTTATATTGTGTCTATATTTGATTTATGATTATATTGTATTTTTGGATCCATATCTTGTATTTTTTGTATTATTGATTATTTATATTATTATGCTGTGGGGTGGGCAATTGTTTGGGGTTTGCTGCTGTGGTTGTTAAAAACGGATTGTGTGCTCCGTAATTGTCCTTATGTTGGTCTCCTTTGGGGGAGCACTGTTTGGTGGGGTGGGCAATTGTTTGGGGTTTGCTGCTGTGGTTGTTAAAAACGGATTGTGTGCTCCGTAATTGTTCTTATGTTGGTCTTCTTTGGGTGAGCACTGTTTGGTGGGGTGGGCAATTGTTTGGGGTTTGCTGCTGTGGTTGTTAAAAACGGATTGTGTGCTCCGTAATTGTCCTTATGTTGTTCTCCTTTGGGTGAGCACTGTTTGGTGGGGTGGGCAATTGTTTGGGGTTTGCTGCTGTGGTTTTTAAAAACGGATTGTGTGCTCCGTAATTGTCCTTATGTTGGTCGTCTTTGGGGGAGCACTGTTTGGTGGGGTGGGCAATTGTTTGGGGTTTGCTGGTGTGGTTTTTAAAAACGGATTGTGTGCTCCGTAATTGTCCTTATGTTGTTCTCCTTTGGGTGAGCACTGTTTGGTGGGGTGGGCAATTGTTTGGGGTTTGCTGGTGTGGTTTTTAAAAACGGATTGTGTGCTCCGTAATTGTCCTTATGTTGTTCTCCTTTGGGTGAGCACTGTTTGGTGGGGTGGGCAATTGTTTGGGGTTTGCTGCTGTGGTTTTTAAAAACGGATTGTGTGCTCCGTAATTGTTGTTATGTTGGTCTTCTTTGGGGGAGCACTGTTTGGTGGGGTGGGCAATTGTTTGGGGTTTGCTCCTGTGGTTGTTAAAAACGGATTGTGTGCTCCGTAATTGTCCTTATGTTGGTCTTCTTTGGGGGAGCACTGTTTGGTTGGGTGGGCAATTGTTTGGGGTTTGCTCCTGTGGTTGTTAAAAACGGATTGTGTGCTCCGTAATTGTCCTTATGTTGGTCTTCTTTGGGGGAGCACTGTTTGGTTGGGTGGGCAATTGTTTGGGGTTTGCTGCTGTTTGGATGATTAATGCTGTGCTGCTTGATGGGACATGTTGGCATTTGTCTCCTAAAATCAGGGTTGTTTGACACATTTTTAGATAGATCTTTATTGTCATTGTCCTGCACAGAACAACAAGATGGGGGTGGGGATTTATCAACACAACAAAACCTAAACAAAATACAACTATACAAAATTATCAACTTACTCCCACCCCACATATACACATTTAACCCATAAAAAGCTCTAAAACTCTAAAGACTAAAACTCGAAAAACTTAAAAACTCAAACTCTAAAACTAAAAACTCAAACTCGAAAAACTAAAACTCTGAATACTTGAAAACTAAAACTTAAAAACTAAAACTATAAAACTAAAAACTCACTCTAAAACCTAAAACTAAAAACTTAAAAACTAAAACTCTAAAAACTAAAACTCTGAATACTTGAAAACAAACTTAAAAACTAAAACTCTGAATACTTGAAAACTAAAAATTAAAAAACTAAAACTCTAAAACTAAAAACTCACTCTAAAACCTAAAACTTAAAAACTCAAACTCTAAAAACTTAAAAAATAAAACTCTAAAAACTAAAACTTAAAAACTAAAACTCTAAAAACTCAAACTCTGAATACTTGAAAACTAAAACTTAAAAACTAAAACTCTAAAAACTCAAACTCTGAATACTTGAAAACTAAAACTTAAAAACTCAAACTCTGAAACTAAAAACTCACTCTAAAACCTAAAACTAAAAACTTAAAAACTAAAACTCTAAAAACTAAAACTCTGAATACTTGAAAACTAAAAATTAAAAAACTCAAACTCTAAAACTAAAAACTCACTCTAAAACTCTAAAACCTAAAACTAAAAACTTAAAAACTCAAACTCTAAAAACTAAAACTCTGAATACTTGAAAACTAAAACTTAAAAACTCAAACTCTAAAACTAAAAACTCACTCTAAAACTCTAAAACCTAAAACTAAAAACTTAAAAACTAAAACTCTAAAAACTAAAACTCTGAATACTTGAAAACTAAAAATTAAAAAACTCAAACTCTGAAACTAAAAACTCACTCTAAAACTCTAAAACTAAAAACTTAAAAACTAAAACTCTAAAAACTAAAACTCTGAATACTTGAAAACTAAAAATTAAAAAACTCAAACTCTAAAACTAAAAACTCACTCTAAAACCTAAAACTAAAAACTTAAAAACTAAAACTCTAAAAACTAAAACTCTGAATACTTGAAAACTAAAACTTAAAAACTCAAACTCTAAACTCTATACAGAAGCTCCTCATAGATTGGGTTCATCAGTAGCCGAGGGACTGGTTAATTAAATGTTTATTGTATAATACATTGTGTAATTTAATGTATTGTATTATTGTTTTCCTATTGTATTTTCATGCTGTTATATTGTGTCTATATTTGATTTGTTATGATTATATTGTATTTTTGGATCCATATCTTGTATTTTTTGTATTATTGATTATTTGTATTATTATACTGTTATAATCTTATGTATATTAATGTTTTGTTGCAATTGTACTTATATTATTGTGTTGTAAGCTGCTCTGAGTTGGCCTTTTGGGCAGAGTGGAGTATAAATCCAATAAACATAAACATAACATAAACATAAATAGATGAGAAAGAAGGGAAGAGAGAGAAAGAAATAGGATAGATGAGAAAGAAATAATGAAAGAGGATTGATAGATGAGAAACAAAGACACAGATAGAGATAGGAAGAAGGAAAGAACATAAAAAGAAGGAAAGAAAGAAAGAGGATAGATGTATAGAAGAGAAAGATTGATATAGAGAGAAAGAGAGAGAATAGATGTACAGATGAGAACGAAAGAAAGAGAAAGAAGATGGATAGATGAGAAAGAAACACTCTTTCCCAAAAACCCAAGATGCGACTTTTCACATCGACATCACCAGACGGCCAACACTGAAATTAGATTGATTTCATACTTTGCAGTCAAAGATGGAGACGGCCTATATATACATTAAGTAAAATCTAGACCTGGAGCTGATTCTGGCTCAGATCATGAGCTACTGATGATAACATTCATGGTTAGAAAACAGTAGGGAAAACCATTAGGCCATTCAGGTATCCCCTAGATGACATCGCTTGTGAATATACAGTGGAGGTGAAGAATAGATTTCGGGAAATAGACTGGACAGACAGAGTGCCTGAAGAACTACGGACGTGGAAAGGCCTTAGAAGTTTAGGAAAGTGGAGGATTTAACCCAAAAGCCACAGCAAAATTAGAGCGGAGTCACAGAATAGCTTCTAAAGGGAAAGGGAAAGGCCGCTCTGGCTCGAAAGCCAGTTGTATCTGACTCTAGGGTTCAGTGCTCATCTCTGTT
This sequence comes from Bradypodion pumilum, assembly GCA_035047305.1. Lineage (NCBI taxonomy): Eukaryota > Metazoa > Chordata > Lepidosauria > Squamata > Chamaeleonidae > Bradypodion > Bradypodion pumilum. The sequence continues at coordinate 5,170,398 of JAWDJD010000018.1, forward strand.
TATAGCAAAAAAAAAAGCCAGCACCATCTGTGTCTGCAGATGTTTCCGTGGACATGTGGCAGGCACGACTAAACACCAGAGTGCACAGAAAGCAGTTACCGTTCCCACTGAAGCAGTCCCTATTGATCTACTTGCAATTTCTTGCTTCTGAACTGCTAGGTTGGCAGGAGCTGGGACAGAGACAGGTGCTCATTCCGTCATGCAGCCCTTGGGTTTTGAAATGCTGACCTTCCACCTCCCAGTCAGCCTCTTAACCACTAGAGTTAGTTGCTAAAGAATGGGGAAACGCGGCAAGGCAAAACGGTGCCGGGGTCTCTCTGTGTATGTGTGTGGAGCTATTCTGACCAGAGGAACAAGAGAGGGGTGGGAGTGGGGTGGGGGGTTAAGTTGAATGCGCATTGGGAAATCAATGAATGGGTTACAACACCAAAAGACGACCTCCATGTGACGCTTGGCCAGACTCTCTCTTTTAAGCAGCCCTGCCTGGATACCAAAGCGCAAGTGAGTCCATCATGGGTCTAAGTCAACACACATCTAGCTGGAGGCCAAAACCTTTCGGGGAGTTCACAGTACATGATGCGCCACAAAAGAAAAGAGACAACAACTACAACAACACCAGTTCTTCCCAGCCTACTCCAACTTCCCAAACAAATCCTGCAGGGAATGCAAAAGGCATCTTGGGGGGACACCAGAGAAACCCAAATAATGGGGGTGGAAAGAGGCGCCCTGGACAGACCTTCAGCTCAGAGACCCCAGGAAAAGCCTCCCCTTCCCTATGGCCACCTCCACAACACAGTCTGGGGGCAAGAGAGGAAAAGATCCCACATGCAAAGACATCACAACAACACCACCAGCAAGAAACATATGACGACGACGCAGGACTAGCCTGGAAATGGACAGACTTGGCCTCAAATGCTGGGAAATACGGGCAGCCCAGATTCCTCTTTTTATCTGAGTTTATACAGTGGATTAAAGGGGGGGGGGTTTAAAAGGAGTGGGGATTACTTTTGGGGGGGATTTGGAGAGTTTTAATGTTAAAGTGATCTTTCTGGGCTCCGTCTGAGTCTCTGTGCAATATTTTATTGTACTGTATTGTTGATGTGCTGAGATTTCTGTGAGCCGCCCTGATGCGCCTATGCTGAGTGGGCGGCATATAAATCCAATAAATCAAATCAAATCAATTTGGAGCAGAAGTCTTTGACCTCCAGCCCCATGGGTTGCGTGAGGTCCCTCCATGGGGGGCTTTCTGGATGCCCCCCAACCCTCTTATTGCCTGCTATCCTCCTCAAGGCTGGGTTGGAGAGGGAACCTTTCCCCCTTGTCCAGGTTAGATGTGATCTGGTTGCTAGAAAGATAAACTGGTTGGAGAGGAGGAGGAAGACCAAGAGGGGAAGAACATTTTCTGCTCATCCTACCTGAGGGACCCCTGAAGTGACAGAGGGAAGAACACACCTGTACAGGTAGATATTCCCAGAAGGCCACAAACCTCTTTAAGGCGCCTGAGAAACCCTCTCTGTCAAATGTGCACCAAAGGACGGACTTATTCCTCCTTCCCTGCTTGGATCTCACGGGTATTATTATTATTATTATTATTATTATTATTATTATTACATCTCCCTCAAACTGACCATATCATGAAAAGGCCTCTTAAAAGTTTGGAAACCCTCAAGACATGTGGGATCACGACAGGAGCATCATAGCCTCCATCCCTACAGAACAACAACACCCATGGGTCCAGGGGGATCATGTACTTTGGAGTTGTTCTTTCTAAGGCTGCAGCTCAAAGACCCCCACAGAGTCTGGTGGGGGTTTTAAAGGGGGGGCTGGCCTCTTTCCTTGAGCATCATTGATGGAGTTAAGGGAGCCTGTGAGGTGGGGGAGACATTTTTATGGTGAGTGTGGGGAGTCTTATGCACCATAAAACATAACATTCAGGCCTTCAATAACTGGACTCCAAAACATAGGGAGAATTTTAATGGGGTCCAACCGTGCACATTGCAACCCAGGTAATGCACAAAGGCACACACACACACCCTGTGTTGCTGTGGGCGGGGATTCTGGGGCTTGGGGAGTCCGACCTCCTCCTCCTCTCCTCCTCCTCTGAGGAGGCCCATCCTCCCTTAGGGGTTGAATGCTGGTCGGGACCCAGGAGTGGGGATTGGGGCCAGAGAGTCACCCTGGGGCAGAGAAGAAGAAGAAGAGCATGAACCCCACCCCCAATAAACATTTCCCCCCGAATAAATGTCTGTTTTCCATTACCTTGGCTGCTGCTGCTGGGCGTCGTGGTGGCGGGGGCGTCGGGGCCAGGCCAGGCCAGGCCAGAAGAAGCCCCGCCCCCTCCTGCGCCTGCACAGGTGAGTCCCACTCGCTCCCACCTGCGCCTCCCAATGGCTGCGACCTGATCCTCCGGCGCCACCGCGTGGCCACTCGAGGAAACACACCCACTGCCTAGTCATTCATGATCGTGTGTGTGTGTGTGTTTGCTTCGTTTCTTTCTCATTGTTGGCAACGAGATCTGTTGCCCAAGGCAAGGCTCTTCCTCCAACACGACACGATCCATCCAGAGCAGGATCCGCTTTGCAAAAGGGCAAACATAAACCATCACCCACTCTTTTTTTTTGGGGGGGGGGGGAGGACTTTCAAAGCTCAAACCCCATTGAAAACAGGCAGCTAAAGAATTGGACTGCAGTGGCTCAAGTGGCTAAGACGCTGACTGGGAGGGCGGATTCCCGAGTCCTGCAGGACGGAATGAGCTCCCGTCTCTGTCCCAGCTCCTGCCAACCTAGCAGTTCGAAGGCAAGACATTGCAAGTAGATGAATAGGGACCACTTCGGTGGGAAAGGTAAACAGCGTTCCGTGCGCCCCGGTGTCTAGTCATGCCTGCCACATGATGACCATGGAAACGTCTGCAGCAGCAGACAGCGCTGGCAGTTCGGCTTTGAAACAGAGATGAGCACTGCACCCTATAGACGGATACGACTGGCTTTCGAGCAAGGGCGACCTTTACCTTTACCTAAAGATTTAAAGAAGATGCCATGTCAAACTTTCAAATCTTTACAAAGGATCGCCCACATGCAGACGAAACCGGGGCTCTTGTCCCTGTAAGAGCTGGTCGAGAAGGGGATGCTATATAAATAGGAATATGAATAAATAAATAAATAAATAAATGAATGAATAAAATGTTCAACAGGTAGAGCAATTGCTCGACCCTTTCCCCAGTGCTCTTTTCTCCGCTTAGCATGCAACGCCGGCTGGTGGACATTCAGGTGCATGGACACACTCTATGGATAATTGGTGACTATTATTGTCATTTTTTATCTTTCTACTTGCCTATTTGTTTGCTTGTTAGAGGAGAGTTTTGAGAGTCCCCTGGACAGCGAGAAGAACAAATAGGTCGATCTTAGAAGAAATCAACCCTGATTACTCCTTGGAAGGTCAAATAGTAAAGATGAAGATGAAGTACTTTGGACATCAAATGAGAAGGGAGGACTCACTTGAGAAGGCCTTGATGCTGGGAAAGGTGGAGGGCAAAAGAAGAAGGGGGCGGCCAAAGATGAGATGGCCAGATGGTATTGTGGACACAATGGGCACAGAACTGGGAGGGCTGAGGAGGATGGTGGAGGACAACAACAGAGGCGCCTGGAGGGAAATGGTCCATAGGTTGCAAAGGGTCGGAACTAGCGACTGTGCAACTGAACAACAAATCTGTTTACTATCCATCTGGCCAGGTTGTCCTGCTATGGGGAATAGAATAGTAACCCTACTGCCAGCAACTCAACGCCAAGTGTCAGGTGTTGGTGAACTAACCTGACCACCCTGAAGACTCATGGATCTGGGTGGCAAAGTCCACAGGGAAGGTTTGGTGGTCCCCAAATGGATTAAATGGTCCCACTTGGATCCCTCTTAATGGAGGGCAGCAGCTTCACCCATCCTGCCCTGGGGCTGAGGATGAGAACTTTGTGTGCCAAGAATTCAGGTCCAGAAAGGGACCGTGGTACTATGGGTGTCACGCTGCGATGAAATTATTATTATTATTATGGGTTAAAAGGATCTTGGCAGGAGAAACTCTGCTCAGGGGACTCCCGAATGAGGCTCATTTTCATGTCCCCAAGATCTTCTTTTCCCCACCCAAGTGGATCCCTATTGATCTACTTGCAATTGCTTGCTTTCAAACTGCTAGGTTGGTAGGAGCTGGGACAGATGACAGACGTTCAACCCGTCATGCAGTACCCAGGTCCCGAACTGCCAACTTGCCAGCCTTCCGGCTAACAAGGCCAGCATCTTAACCCCCTCTGCCCAAGAGGTTCCTCCTAGCAAAGTCCCCTCTCAGCCTCATTCCCCAGCAACCAATCCCAGCCTTCAGAGATTAAAAATGAACACTTTTCTTTTTTCCTGCTGAGAATACCTTTAACCCGAACTGGAAAACGTCAGAGAATGCAGTCAGGAAGAACAGAAGCAGCGGATGATTCCTCCTTCGGTGTCTCTCCATGTGGCACAAAAAAATACCCAAAGAATTGTACAGAAGGGGAAACGATGTGGCAAAAAAAGACGCAAAACTAACCTTTACAACATAAGAACAGGCCACATGAGCCCATCCAGTCCAGCATCTTGTCTCACACAGTGGTTCACCATGTGCTTCAGGGTATTATTCCCAAGCAGATGCCTTCACCTGCTTAGGATTCCCTGGAAATGGCATTTATTGAGAGAGATCCTGCCTATCTCTCCAACCCAGAGGTTGTCTTTAGGTATCCATAATTATAGCCATGGATCCCCTTGTCCTCCATGAACTTGTCTCATTCTTTCTTGAAGATGTCAAGACTGGCAGCTGTCACCACATCTTCTGGCAGGGAGTTCCATAGACCAGTGATCCTCTGGGGGTGAAAAAGTACTTTCTCTTATTTGTTTGAGAACTAGTACCCAAAAGTTTCATGGAGTGACCCCTAGTTCTAGTGTTGTGCGATAGGGAAAAACTGTTTTTCCTTCTCTACTTTTTAAAAAAATCATTTTTCCTATGGGTTTGCTTCGAGTTACGGTAGACCCTCACATAACGACGTAGCTTAGTTCCCCAAGTAGCGTCGCTATAGGGGAAACGTCGTTGTGTGGTTTTCAATGGCAACTGCGCCATCTAGAGGCAAAAAACTGTCATTTATCCACACAGTAAAGGTAAAGGTTTCCCTTGCTCGAAAGCCAGTCGTATCCGACTCTAGGGTGCAGTGCTCATCTCTGTTTCTAAGCCGAAGAGCCAGCGTTGTCTGCTTCTGCAGACGTTTCCATGGTCATGTGGCAGGCATGACTAGACACCGGAGCGCACGGAACGCTGTTACCTTCCCACCAAAGTGGTCCCTATTTATCTACTTGCAATTTCTTGCTTTCGAACTGCTAGGTTGGCAGGAGCTGGGACGAAGACGGGAGCTCATTTCCGTCCTGCAGTGCTCGGGAATCGAACTGCTGAACTTCCGCTTCCCAGTCAGCGTCTTAGCAACTTGAGCCACTGCAGTTAATCCGCACAATGACGGTTTTTCGTTGTTGTGCAGATAGTCACGTAGTGAGTGACGACGCATCGTTAAGTGGAAATGACGCTATTCGAACGTGTCAATTGAGGGTCCACTGTACGTAAAAAAATGATTTAAGCAAAAGCCTATGGAATGGACTTTTAACGTAAGTAGGGGTTTTACTGTATTTATAATATGAACTTTCAAATCCTTGTTTATTGTCAGAGTGAGATCAGGGACAGTTGATCCCTAAAACACAAACCATCCAAAGGGGAAGAGTAGAGAAGAATTAAATTAAATTAGACACATAGAGAAGAGTTTGGCAAAATGAGGTTAAGAAAACCCTAGTTTTCTTAAGAAGATCCATGGCTGACTTGCTACAACAGAGGTTCCCAATCTAGGACCAGTGGGCCGGATGCAGCCTGTGGGGCCATTTCATGTGGCCCACCCCTCCAAGGGCATTTGAGAAACAAAATGGCCAACCCCTTTGAAGCTGTTGGGACAACATGGCCACCCCCATCCCACCCATTAAGCTGACTGAGAGAGTGTGACCTCCCCCCTGGTTCGAAAAGGTTGGGAACCCCCTTTGCTACAAGAATATATACATTAAAAAAATTAATAGCAATATACAGCAGATAAATTTTTTTTTTGCTTTTCAGGTCTTTTATTTAGACAGAAAAAAATTTAAATTATTAAAAGTAAACAGCAATAAATAATCAATAACTTAAATATTTGATATCATCTGAAACATATATCCCGACTCTTTTTTTTTAAATCCCCGTCGCTAAGGTTTATCTCATCATTTCACCCCCTCTTTTTTCTTTTGTCCTTCTAAATAAAAACGACTCGAGTAGTAAAACCCACCTCCCACCCTTGAAGGGAAAAGTAAAAAAGGAAGAAAGGGAGACAGACAGAATGAAAGGTAAGAGAGGGAGAAAACAAAGGAACGTTTGTAAAATCCTATAAATAAAAAAAGGGGGGGAAATGGCGGCGGGCCGAAACCCCCCTTTAAAAAAATGTAATTGCAGCTAATTGCAAATGGAATTATTTACAATTTCTGGATCAGCAAAAGAGGCTTGTAAACGCATTTCTTTCTCTTCCGTTGGGGTAGGACCTTGATATTGGAGCGCAAGTTCAGAGCCGGTTTAAGAAGGCTCTGTTCTTTAGCGCCAACTGCCTTATGGAGAGAAAGAGAGAGAGAGGTATTAAAAATGACTGGTTTGAAGGGATATGGGCAGGATTGAACCTCCTTATGGGAATCCGCCTTCTGCTATGAGGGCAGGAGGAAAATCCCTTAGCAGATGTTGCCAACAACTCTGAGCTTGTTGCATTAAAAGTCTATTACACACCAAGGTCTCTGGGAATGATTGTGTAAGAGAGGTGGATGATGGGTTCGGGGGTTAGGGTCATGTCTGCTAATTCCAGACCCTGTGGTGTGTGTGAATAGAGGCCAAGGGATGACAAGATGTCCCAGCTAGCTTTGGGAACCCACTTTTTCCAAAGTCTGCTTGGAGTTGTCTCTAAGCTCCACTTGAACACGGAAAGGCTGGGACGTCCACCTCCTCTTGACTTTGAGATCTCTTAAGAGTTGAGCCTAGAAGTCCTGGACATCTTGTGTAAGACACGAGGTATGCTTCGAAGATGCGAAGGCTGGTTCTTTGTCTTCTACTTTCCTTGGGTCTTTTCCGCCTTCCCGTCCACCCCCTCAAAAAAGAAAGAATTATCGTCAAGATGGATTGGAACTGAACGGAAGGGCTGTCGGTAGCAGAACGGGTTGGAAATATCTCCCCTATTTGGCAGCCAACAGCAATGAGATTTTTTGGGGGTGGGGGTGGTGGTTGGGTTTGGAACTGCTTTGCAGAACCTTGGTTGCGGTGGGACCACAGGAGGAGCTTTTTAAAAGAGTTTCCCAAGAGGTGGAAGGGGGCGATTGGACTGGGTGTAAACGCCTTGCCTCGCCAAACGGCCTTAAGTCAACAATCTGTGAATATTTGTAGATTTCAGCAGCACAATCCCCGCCGGAGCAGCTGGAGAGAAGGCATTGGGGTGGTAAAATCCCCCACATATTGTAGCAGGTCCTCTTTCATAGGAGTCTCCAAATGGTTTCTCCCCTTTAGGAAGGATATGTTCAATGGATGCAGGAAGCCCGTTCTGGCACCAGGGTGATGGGGTGGGTAGGAAGAGAGCCGGTATTTCTGCTGTCCTCTCACCTTTGCTGGTTGGACACCTGATAGGGCTTACCTTCATCCTCTGATGATAAGGTCCTTAAAAACCCCTGTCTAGGCTGTCAAAATCTGACTCTCCCGTTCACAGATTTTGCTCAGTTGGATACACCAGGCCTTCTTTCCTGCTCCATCACCGTCGGATTAATGTCTTGACCCCGTAGCACCTTTCCATTGCTATAGAGCAAAATTGACTTCTGGCTCTTTGCTCAGGTGCAACCGTACGGGAAGGCAGCCTTTGGGGAAGAACAAAACTAGAGGGTGGTGGGTGTTGTAGGGTTTGAGATGGGGCAATTGTGAATCTGGAGGGGTGGAGAGGATCTAGACAGTCTTCATCTTTGGAGAGCAGTCAACTATGTTTCCAGTAGTTGACCCACCATCTTTCCTCTTGGGTCTTCCCTCAACGCCACAACTAAAATGGGATGTGTTTCTTCTTCAGGGTAGAAACATTGTTGATTCCTCTTCTAGAGCTACATCTCTCAAACCACCACCACCCCGAATTGGTTGGCCAGTTGCTAGGGAGCGTGCGTTCAAAATATCTGTCCACATAGGCTACCTTGTGGCATCCCTGCCAATGGTCTAAGCTTCCATCTGGGCAAAGTGGTGGTGGTGATGCTGGTTTCTATAAAGGCAGACTGTCCTTCGCAGAGAAGGTCCCACATTCAGTCTCGGACTCTTCAAGGCTTGAAAACACTCATTCCTGAAACCCTGGGTGTTCCTTTGTGTGGAGAGTTGGATTCAACATCTTGAACAACAGTCAACAGCAGCTCCCTCTCCCGTCTCTCAAGTTCAACCTCTTTCGGGATTTAATAGGCCGAGAAACGTGGGTTAGAAGAACAATGCAGAAGACTTTGTTGGGGAGAAGCGAGAATGGAAAAGTAACCAAGCAGTTTAGCTGGGCTTCCCGTCACGCTCTTTCTACCCCATGGCCAATCTCTTAATTACAACGCCTTCAAGATCCTCCTGGGTTCTCAACATTTTCCTCGACAAACCTCTGGCTCCCAAAGTGTGAGAATGATACACAATGAATCCACATCTCCAACCCTAAGGTCATGGCCAGGTTCTTAAAGCCTGGCTGGAACATCCTAAGGCCGTGATGGCGAACCTTGGCACATCAGTTGTTCCTGGACTTCAATTCCTAGAAGCCCAAGCTTCCATGAATCTGCACGAATGGGTTTACTACGATTCATCCAGCCTGCGCCACCCTCGTCGCTCCTGGAAGCAGAAGTAAAACGCGCCCGTACAGTTAAGACTCTTCCAGGTTAACCCTGGACGCGTTTTACTTCCACTTCCAGGAGCTACAAGGGTGGTGCAGGCCAGATGAATCGAAGCAAACCCATTTGTGCGGATTCATGGGGGCTTGGGCTTCTGGGAATTGAAGTCCAAGAACATCTGGAGTGCCAAGGTTCGCCACCATAGTCCTAAGGACTGACGAGAGGATTATTTGGGTGTAGACCAACTCCCAACCCTCCCCAAAAAGCCTCTTGTGTCCATAACTACCCAACTACATCCACTGACGCATAGAAAAAGCAGTGCAGAGTTCAAGAGGGGGCAGAGGATAACCTGAAAGGTGGCTGTTTTCAGTTAGCTTGTAGTCCATCCTGCGCAAGGTGCGCCTTGTCATCTCGGTTGGGCCTCTTTTAATCTAGCCAACGTTGACTTGTGGTTTTCTTCTGGGCTGGGCGTGTAGCCAGCAAAGCCCAGCTTCCACAATATGGAGCGTTCCTCGGCTACATCCCAGGGGGTTGAGGACAAGGTGGCAAATATTGCCGGTTTTAATCCGTCCTTGAAGAAGAATGGGTTGGCCAACATGGAGATCCTTTGGGAAAGCAGAGGAGCAAGTAGCTTCCCATGATCTATGAGGAGGAGAGGGGAAACTGGCAGGAAGGAAAAGCAAGAGACGCCAGGTTGGGGGAGGTCTTTACGCTCCTCCATTGAGCGGCGGACCTAAAGAAAGGAAAGAGAAGATGACAAGACAACACAGAAGAGGACTCCAATTAATTTTTCTGGCTGTCTGGCATCCTAAGACATGCAGAGAGAAAGGTGGCTGGTTTGGGTGGAATCCTGGGTTCAAGTCTCTTTCCTCAATGTTTTACCCACCCCTCTTTGACCAGACTCTGCAAACATGACAGGACTTCTCTACCACCACCACCACCACCTTTGATTCCCTCCCCCCCTTTCAATGCGCCAGGATTCCAGTGGCCAAATGTGAAGGACATCCACTTTCGGACCATCTATGCAGCTCTGCCGTCCTGACACACCCTCTCAAAGGAGAGCCGGGAAGGCAGCTGTTGTGTGTTGGGTATCCCATCCTCGGACGGGACTTACCCGCATCTCACTTTACATCAAGGAAGGGAGGTAAATACCTGGTCTTTGTTCTGTACATCTCATCCTAACCCCATAGGCAGGAGGGCAATTAGGCCATTGCAATTTCTCATCTGGAATCATTCTTATACAACTGGGATCTTTCCCAGCTTCCACCCTGCAACTCTTGGACCAGGGCGGCCTTCCTAATTTGAGTTCTTGCCTCCACTTCCAACCTTTTAGGGTGGTGATCGCCAGCCTTGGCACTCCAGGTGTTCTTAAGACTCCAATTCCCAGAAGCCCAAGTCAGCACTCCTGTTGATCAGGGCTTCTGGGAATTGAAGTCCAAGAACACCTGGCGTGCGAAGGTTGGCCATCACTGGTCAAGGACCATCCGTTTGACATCGGAAGAGATATTCCAATTAGGAGTGATTGTGTGTGTGTGTGGTTAGACACAAGAGGTAGGAAATGCCTGTTTTATATTAGCTCTTGGCCTTTGATAGCAGTGACAATAATACTAGGAGTAATAATACTGCCACTCATAGTCACAGATTCCTGAGAACCTGCCTTGTGGACTCCCCGCGTTTGATGGTCCTCCACAGGGCTTCACCCATGATGCTGGTTAAGCGACTAGAAATATGGACACGCACACACGCACCAACGACGACAACAGAGATAACGCAAAAAAACACAGGAGAAAACCCACAATGACAACAATAACGAGGACGAAAGAGAGAGAAAGAGACTTTAGAAGCATTTCAATTCTCAAGGCTTGCGGGCAAAAGGCGGCTCATCGGCATGGGAGATTCCATCGCCTGGGGAGTGTTGGCCATGGAGTGACCGACCAGCTCCCCCCTCCCCCCAACAGGAATCTCTGGTCCTGATGGCGGTTGCAGTGAATGGTGGGACTCAACACAGGTGTCCCAGATGGAAGGGGGCTCCATGCAACAATCAGGTAGGGAAGGGAAAAATTGGATGAGAAAGGCATGGGTAGGCATGCGGTGGAGATGGAAGTGGGCAAGGAGGTAGGGAGAGGGGTCTGGCTTCAGCGTTGGGGGGAGAAGAGACACTGCCCCCCCTCAGTGTTTGGGGATCCCCTTTGCCACATGAGAGAAAGGCTGTTTTTCCTTGCCTCGCCATCGTGCAGAATTTTGAGGCTCAACCCAAGCAAGATGCACGTCTTTCTTGAACGTAGCAATGACACTTCTCTATATCTACTCTACAGGGCCATCTAAGGGTGATTAACAAGGGAATTAGCATTATTTTTTTGCCCCCAACATGCTGACCCACCTCTGAAGGATGGAGAAGGCTGAGTCAACCTTGATCCTCAGGATCGAACTCACAACCTTTGGCCTGCAATACAGCAGTTTAACCCCTGCACCACCGGGGCTCTTGAGGAGTAAGAAGGAAGATCAGGCGGCAGTAATTAAAACATCATCTCAGACATCAGCTCAAAGAGTGCAGTGGGGGTAGAGATTAAAATCTCTGGGGTGGAGGGAGATAATAATAATTTTGTGCCTGAAATTATTCTGGGCTGAAAGGATTTTTGCAGAAGAAACTCTACTCAGGGAACGCCCAAATGAGGCTCCATTCATGCCCCCAAGAGCTGGGACAGAGACTGGTGCTGAATCCATCATGCAGTACCCGGGTCTCGAACTGCCAACTTGCCAACCTTCCAGCTAACAAGGCGAGCTTCTTAACCACTGAGCCGCCGTAGCCCCTTATTCAGAATAACGGAGCCACGTTTGGCGAGAGGTGAATTGGATTCAGGCATTTCCTACGATGGAGTAAGAACTCTATGTGGCAAAGGTGTCTGGGGGCGGAAGAGGCGATGAGGCAATGTGGAAGCAAGGAGGTGTTTTTCATTCGGCCACAAAGTGAAAAAAGCAACAGTCTGGCCAACGGAGTCTCTGGCAAGCCAAACGCGCCTGAGGAACGAAACCGTACGGACGAGCAAACACGGCACAAGCAAGGAAATCATATAAAAGAACAGCCCAACAAGTGGTACAGCGAACAACACTGGATTCACGCGACGGGACACACATGACGGGTTTGTGGGCAAGGGGGAGTTGTGTCTCTTGGAAGTCGGGGCGTCTGGGACCATTAGAAATGGGAGACTTTTGGGCCAAGTTCAAGATCAAGAGTATCTCATTTTGGGCCATCGTGGGCTGGAAGAGTGCTTAGTGCAGGGGTGGCCAAACTTTTTTGGGCTGTGGGCCGGTCACATGGTTGAGTGGGCCGGTCACGTAGCTCCTCCTACCAGAAGTGCAAGTAAAACATGCCTGCGTATGTGCAAAATGCTGCCGTAAATGCACCCACGACTCGTAAATGCATTTACGATCGCCGCAAGTGCATTTGTGGCACATGCAGACACATTTCACTTCTGCTTCCGGAAGTGGCGACGACAATGTAGGCTAGATCTGGCCCACAGCTTGGGAACCCCCGGCTTAGCGTTTGCGTAATTGTGCGTGTGCATTGTGGATGAATGCATGCGTGGGGGGTGGGTGGGTCGGGTCTAAATAGATAGAGAGATAGAGAGAGATGTAGAAATATACAACACGCTTGTAGAGGAGGCAAAGGATAAGGGGAGGTACTTCACCAAACGGAAAAAAACTACGTTCCAGAAACTCACGGCACAATCCAGTAAAATGCTAGTTCACGCAGACGTCATGCAAAAAGAGCACAACTCAGGTCACATGACGCTTTTTGCTGGTCTTTCCAAATAATAATAATAATAATAATAATAATAATAATAATAATAGGGGAGGAGAGTAAGAAGAAAGAGTACAACCACGTTGTTTTGTTCATTCCATAGGATGCGACTTACAAAAGGGGGCGGAGCTAGGTCTCCCGCGACAGCGAAGGGTGTGGCTTAGCAACAGAGTCGTCTCAAGATAAGTTGGGGACCCTGATGAGAGGAGGCGGGCATGGATTCAAGCGGCAAAGAAAGAAAACGGGAATTTGGTTTCTTAATCCATCCCCGCATCTGTGCTTTATATAGATATATCCCCCCCCCTTAACAAACAAAAATTCTTTTCCATACACGTCTTAGAGTTTTGTTAAATAAAAGTGTTTTTCCTTCAAGTAAAAATGTACATTAATTCAATGCCGGATAAATAACACCACTCTGAGTTTACACCTTGAAAGAGACACGACTGGACCGTTTGGATATTCTCTTACTCTTTGGGCCCTTGGTTGAATTGATCTTACTCACGTTTTGAGTCCTTTCTCCTATGGAACAGATCTATAGAGGCTATACAAAGCTCTTCAAAAAAGGTTTCTACGAGTAGACCTATGTAACCGGATGTATATCCCCCCCAACAGTAATTTGTTATAGGAAGTTCAGTCATAAGTCTTTGGGAAACTAGGTTGGAAATCCTTTGCCTTTCCAAAGGTCTGAGACCCCCAAGTTCTGTAACCAGCAGTAAAAAATTGTTGGGAGATGTAATCTAAACCACCTAGAGCAGGGCCCCTGAAACTACGGCCCGTGGGCCGGATCCAGCCCCTGACCCCATCTGGCCCTCGTTGCTCCTGGAAGCGGAAGTAAAACGTACAGGTGAGTTTTACTTCCGCTTCTGGGAGCAACAAGGGTGGCACGGGCCAGATGAATTAGCGTCAAGGGCTGGATCCGGCCCACGGGCCGTCGTTTGGGCACCCCCTGGTTTAAGCATCCTGTTGCCAAAAAGATTGCAAGGTGCATTTTACTTCCGCTTCCAAAGGAACTACATGACTGGCCCGCTGAACCACGTGACCACCCCATGGCCTGAAAAGTTTGGGCACCCCTGCTCTAGAGAGCAAAAAAAGTTTGGAAATGAGAGGAGAGAACTCATTCCAAAATTGGGGTATTTTCTGGATTGTTTGCTAGCGTTTTCTTACCTTGAGCTGCTTATGAGTGGCACTGTTTAGAAATCTTTCCTTCCCTGTTTAAACCATAAAATCCTACAATACCCTCAAATAGGACATTGTCCGAGATGTGGGTCTCTGAGAACTTCCTACGCTATCACGTCGGCAAAAATCAAAAGCAGACAAACACAGCAAAAGGAAAAATGCCAAAAGACACGTTAAATAAACTCCACAGCAGAGGGAATTTTGATTCCAGCTAGGCGTGATAAACACACACACAAACACACACACACACACACAACAGAACGAGATGGACAGTTAGAACACAAGCGTGTCACGGACACCTAAACCCTTCTGTCATGCTGCTAAGATCTTTGCCCTCTGGTCTGGGTGGGCCAGAAAGGCCAGATCATTTAGGGCATTTAGGTTTTAAATGGCCTCCTGTGCGCTTCCATCCCAAGTGACATGGGAGGAAGGGGGAAAAGTCAAGGCTTATCAATTAAGAACCAAATGACAGTTTTCTGCCAGTAGCCAGGAAGAGACTTTATTTAGCTCCTGCCCTGCCCAGGTAAACCTCATTTAAATACAAGAAAACTTCCTTCAAACAAACTAGGCAGATACTTCATTTCAAGCAAACACTGAATTAATCATACATAAAAATCTGTGTTCTCTTTTGGAGGGGGGGGGGGAGAGTGCAGTTGTAAATCACAAGTTTTTTAAAATGCAAATTGGGCAGCCTGATCTTTACAGCCTGAGTCACTGCATTAATACATACATTAATCTGAATTAGTTCCCTCCTAAACATATGTGATTTCCATGAGAATAAACAAAATCCACAGCGTTGAAACCAGTGGTGCCCAACCTACGGCCTATGGGTTTCCCTTCCCACGCTGCTTCGGTCATTGCTCTGCCAAAAGATTTCTTTCCCATTTAAATATTTCCTATTTTGAAAACAAAAATTAATCATCCTTTAGCTCCCCAGCTTTCCTCCCCACCTGGATAGAGGGGGCTGGCAGTTAGCTCAACCCCCATAGTGGGATGTGGGGGAACATTCCACAACCCCAAAGGAGCAGCACAGATACTCCTGGGGGTGCTTTCCTGAAAGTTAACTCCAGTCCCAAAAGTGGGGTGGCTTAAAAGGCTTTCGTGATCAATTTTCGAACACTGTCTGTAGCTTCTGATAGGCTTAATTTTGTGCAGAGAGAAAGCTAGATAATTGGGGCAGGGGTTTGGGCTGAAGACTTGACCCCAAAGCATCCCTCAAAGGTAAGAGATGGAAACAGTGGGGAAGCGGGCAGGACTGAAAGAGAATGACCCGCTAAGCTGCAGTTTCTCTCCATAAATCCAATAAAATGACTGCCCAAGAACACCTTCTGGTAGTGATCAACCTCCCTTTGCTGGGGCTTAGGAGGGCAATGACTCCTCCCCCCCTTTGCTCCAGCCAGCCCTAGCCTTGGGGGGTGTAACAGGGGAGATACGCACCTGGTGGGGTGGGGAAGGTGTTGGACAGGTGGTTCAGTACGGCCGATTGGCGTCTTTGGGCCTCTTTAGCTGCACCTTGAGGCGCTTCATCCCAATCTGGAAACCGTTCATGGCCTGGATAGCGGCCTGAGCACTGGCGGGATTGTCAAAACTTACGAATCCTGAAGAAGAGAAAGAAAGAAAGGAGGGATTCCCACTGAGACTGAGTGAAAATGGCAGTGCTGGAAAATATCCCATTTTAAAAAAGTTCTGAAAACTCTGAAAGGTTTGAGTCCTCACAGTGGCAACTACGAAATGAGGAAGCTCTATTACCTTTGCTGAACTCCCTGCAATTAGCAAATCAGAGACCAAATTGTGCTGTTATACTAATCAAAAAGCTCCAATTATAGAACTGAAAGGTGGGCAGGATTTTTACTAGCGCACTCGCACTCTATAATCCTAAAGACAGTGGTGGCTTAATGGTTAAGATGCTGAACTTGATGACGGGAAGGCCGGCAGTTCGAGACCTGAGTACTGCACGACAGAGTGAGCTCCCGTCTCTGTCCCAGCTCCTGCCAACTTTGCAGTTCGAAAGCAAGAAATTGCAAGTAGATAAATAGGGATCACTTCGGTGGGAAGGTAAATAGTGTTCCGTCCACTCCTGTGTCTAGTCATGTCTGCCACATGTCCACGGAAACGTCTGCAGATGCAGACAATGCTGGCTCTTTGGCTTTGAAACAGAGATGAGCACTGAACCCTAGAGTTGGATACAACTAGCTTTTGAACAAGGGCGACCTTTACCTTTACCTTTCTATAACCTGCCTTAGCAGGCCTCAGATTCTCCCCATTTCAACTGGGTCCCTAGGTCTATGGGAATCAATGCATGCTGTAAATGGCTGCCCCACTTCCCTTTGACTGAGCCCCTACAGGAGAGACCCCTTCCCCCTCAATAGATTGTGATGGAAGCCTTGACTACGTACCAAAGCACTTGCTTTGATTGGTGGCCCGGTCCACAAAGACTTTGGCAGAGATGACGTTGCCGAAAGGGAGGAACATCTGCAAGATCTCGGAGTCCGTGAACTCCTGCGGCAGGTGGTAGATGAAGATGTTACAGCCCTCAGGTCCTGCAGGAGGGTCAGCGAGTCCCAAGAAGATTGGGTGGGGAAAGGGAAAAGAGAGAGAACATCAGGATGGACAAGTGTGTCTTGATGCTTAGCAGTGCCGACCAGCCGAATATTAGCGATGGCCAATCCAGCGCGAGAAGTTGGTCGGACCCAGTGATTCTCCAAATACCCCATAGACTGCATGCCATCTTCCCAAAGCCCTAGCTGATATGGAGTCAACCTCCTAGGAGTGGTATCGTCCCAAGAACATGTGGGGCTGGCCTTTCTGGTGCTACAAACTCTTTGATGGTGCTAATTTTTCTCCAATTTTTTTGTGTACATCTACCAATAGAATTATAGAATCGATGAGTTGGAAGGGGCCTTTTAAGCCATCGAGTCCAAACCCCCCTCCCCCGCTCAGTGCAGGAATCTGAATCAAAAGAAATCAGACAGATTCTCTCTTGAATGCTTCCAGTGTTGGATTGTTCACTACCTCTCATGGTAGTGGGTTCCACTGTCGTAGTGCTCTAACAGTTAAGGAGTCTTTCCGGATAATCAGCCTATATCCGGCTTCCTAGTTTCTGCCCATTATTACGCACTCTGCACTCTGGGATGATGGAGAACAGAGATCCTTCCCTTCCTCTTTATGATTATCTTTCAGGTATTTGAAGAGTTCTAGCCTATATCCCCTTTCCCAGTCTCCTTCTCTCCAGGCTAAACATGCCCAGTTCCTACATCTGGGCCAAACATTTCCCGAGATTGTCTGGACGCCCCCCCCCCCAAAGGATCTTTTGTCCTTTCTCTTCAGCAGGAATCCCAAAATCCCCACTCGAGGGCCAACATACCTTCCCGCTGCTGCTGCTGTTGCGGGGGAGGCTGCTGGGTGATGATGGTGGTCGGCTGTTGTGGGAAGGCCGGGCTCACCAGACCATAGGCGGCGGGGTAGGCAGCTGTGGGAGGAAACAGTACTGGTTGAGGGGCATTGGCCATGTTTGGGGGGCCATGGGTACAAATCTAACCCCTCCTCCCCAATACTGTTTCTGTGCCATTTCCTGGAAAATGGAGCATCATTGGGCATCACAGGCAAAGAGTCATGGGGGAAACTCCAACCCCGTACCTGTATAATGTTGCATCCCAGCGTAAGCCTGTTGCAATGGGTCCACGGGGGCTGCTGGGCTCTGTGCTGTGGCGGGGGGTGGGGGAGGAGGAGGGGGAGAAACACAAGATACTTAATGCAAACCAATAAAGCAGTGAGACAAATTGGTCCACCCAGCTCTGTGTCCTTTCGAGCTAGTCGGATGCCTTCAAAGCAGCTCAGAAGGAAGCCACACACTAAGGAACAGCTTTCCTACTCTTTTGTATCCACCCCCCTTTAGACTCAAAGGTAGACTTCCTCTGGAAGTGGAGGCTCTCTTATTTAACAACCCCCTGCTGCGGGCTCAGACCCAGGGGTACAATCACGAGCAAAGCACGCAAGAAAGACTTAGATCTTCCCATGCTATGTAGCCGATTGGGCAAAAAGGGATGTCCAAAGCAAATTGTTTAGTGGCATTGGGTGGTATTTTAAAGTGATTGGCTTCTGCTTTATCTTGGGTGGATTCCCAGCTCCTGCTAGCCTAACAGTTCGAAAGCAAGAAATTGCAAGCCGATAAATAGGTACCGCTTTGGTGGGAAGGTAAACAGTGTTCCGTGCACTCTGCTGTTGAGTTATGCCTGCCACATGTCCACGGAAACGTCTGCAGATGCAGACATCACTGGCTCTTGTGCTATAAACAGAGATGAGTACTGAACCATAGAGTCGGATACGACTGGCTTTCGGACAAGGGTGACCTTTACCTATTCTTTTGCTATGCATATTCTGGATTTTTACTAGGTTTTTTTTTTAGCTTCATTTACAAAAATGTCAGCTTCTTGGGCTCAATCATGGAAAGGTAGGATGTACTTCTTTAAACAAATAAATAAAACTCGACATATTTTCACACCAGCAAGCCTGATTGATAGATAGATAGAGTAGATAGATATAGATAAGATAGATACAGTAAATGGATAGATAGATGTAGAAAGATAGATACAGTAGATAAGATAGACAGATACAATAGATAGATACAATAGATAGATAGATACAGTAGATATAGACAGACAGATATACAGTAAATGGATAGATAGATGTAGAAAGATAGATACAGTAGATAAGATAGACAAATACAATAGAAAGATACAGTATAGATAGATAGACAGATACAATAGATAGATAGATACAGTAGATATAGACAGACAGATAGATATACAGTAGATGGATAGATAGATAGATTCTGTATAATGCAATTTTACAAGGCAGGGAAATTAGAATGATAGATTTAATTTAATAGATTTATATACCGCCCTATCCAAAGGACTCTGGGCGGTGATAGATGGACAGACAGACAGACATAGCTGAAACGGAGGCCAGTCGTTTGGAGAAATGTCTTTGGACATCATAGTTACCTGGATAAGGGTGGACGCCGTTCGTGTAAATGGCCTCCGAGGCTGGCTGCCCTGTACTCTGGGTGGGGACAGGGCTATAACCGTTGACGCTGAGCGTAGCTGGGATGGCGGACACCGGCGTGGCGGCAATGGTGGGCGGCGTGCTGGTGCCTGTTGAGAAAAGAGCGGACAACGGTCCTGCCAGAATGACCACAGGCCGTAGCCTCTGCCCTTTTGGCAATTTAGCCCTTCCATTAAATAAGTGGGTTATGGGAAGGCAGGTTAAAAAAAAATATCCCTTGCTTCCCCTGCTCGCCTGGTTGGATTTTTCTGATTGCCAAAGGCGAGCGGGCACCTGTCCCGTGCCAAGCTAGGCGGCAGACATTGCTAATGCTGACCGTGCAGCTTGGGGGGGGGGGGAAATCAGGAACCTGCCCCCCGGGGTCCACCCTTTGCCCAGCTCACCTGAGGAGGGAGTAATAGGGGTGATCGGGGTGGCAATGAGCCCACTGGGGTTGATGGTGGCCATCTGTTGCATCTGGACCGCAGCCATTGTCGCCATGGGGTTGAGGTAGGCGGAGTGCGCAGCAACAAGTGCCGCTTGTTGCTGCATTAGCTGGAAATCCAGAGGTGGGAATATATATATTAAAAAATTGTAATGTTACTGTTGCTTCTGGATAAAGTTTCGACACATCAGCTCTGCTACAAGGCAGCTCTTCATTCCCTGATTTCTTTAGAACAAAAAACCCCAAGCATGAGTCAAATGCCAAAGTAAAGGTAAAGATCTCCCTTGTTCAAAAGCCAGCCGTATCCGATTCTAGGGTTCGGTGTTCATCTCCATTTATAGCTAAAGAGTCAGTGCCTTCTGCCTCTGCAGACATTTTCGTGGACATGTGGCAGGCATGGCTAGATGCCAGAACACTGTTACCTTTCCCACCAAAGGGGTACCTATTTATTCACTTGCAATTCCTTGCTTTCGAACTGCTAGGTTGGCAGGAGCTGGGACAGACGATGGGAGATCACTCCCATCACGCAGCACTCAGGTCTCAAGCTGCTGGCCTGCCGACCTTCCAGTCATCAAGTCCAGTGTCTTAACCACTAAGCCACCACAGTCGCCTAATATAAATGTAATAAATAAACATACAGTTAAACCCCGACTTACGTATGCCTCGGCTTACGTAAAATTCGAATTACGTAATGATTTTTGCACTAAACCCATGTCCTGATTTACGTTAACGGCCCAATTTACGTAAACGCCCTGATTTACGTAACACAATTTCCTATGGGTTTGCTTTGATTTACATTAAAATCATTTTCCTATAGATTTACTTCGAGTTACATAAAAAGATCATTTTTCTTATGGATTTGCTTTGAGTTATGTAAAACATTCATTTTTCCTATGAGTTTGCTTCAAGTTAAGTAAAAAAACCAATTTACATAAAAGCCTGTGGAAAGGACTTTTTACGTAAGTAGGGGTTTTACCGTAAATGAAATAAACAGTGCCTGTTGTCCCATGAGCCTCTGCTCACTGGCTGTGGCGGATGGGAGTTGTAGTGCAGACCTATTGGGGAGGGACTAAGTTGGGGGAGGCGCGTATCAAGAGAAAGCAAGAAAAAGTTGCAAAGAAAACAATGAATATACTAAAAGCATGACTGCGCGTGTGAGTGATATAGAGACTGCCTTGGTCCTAGTCTTTCTTACTGCTTGGGTGTAGGCGCTGTAGGCCCCGAATTGAAGCGCGATGGGGCTGAACATGCCGAGCTGGTTGGCCACCTGTTGCATCCGCCGGAGCCCCCTTTCCTTCTCGGTGTCTGCAAATTTCACCACGAGGCTTGAGGAAGCACCCTGGGCATGGGAGGGGAAAAAAAAGGTGGGGGAGAAACGAGAAAAGAAGGTCACTCAGTCAACTTGGCTGAAACAATATGACAAATGTTTGCCCCCTTCCCAGATTTCCAGACCAGCATTTCTGCACATCTGTCCGGAGGGGAGGTGGAAGAAAAGGCCCACCAAAATTGGGTGAGTACCAGCCAGAGGTAAAGGTCACCCTTGCTCGAAAGCCAGTCGTATCCAACTCTAGGGTGAGTGCTCATCTCTATTTAGAACCAGCGCTGTCTGTATTTGCAAACGTTTCTGTGACCATATGGCAGGCATGACTAGATACAGAACACTGTTGCCTTTCCCGTCAAAGTGGTACCTATTTATTTTATTGTATGATGATTATCTACGTTGATGTTGATATAACAAGAAGCACACATTGACCACCTCAAGTTCCTGGCTAGAGTTCCACATCTAAGTTTGAAAGCCATTGAAAGGCTTCATCTGTGACACTATGCACACTATCCTCCAGTGTGCCTCCAAATGCGCGTAAAGGACACCCAGATATATGTGGTCCATGGCTTGGGCTTCTTCTCCACAGTCACACTGGGGAGAGGACTTCCATCCCTATGTGAACAGTGTGGTACCTGTTCATCTACTGGCAATTTCTTGCTTTCGAACTGCAAGGTTGGCAGGAGCTGGGGCAGACAATGAGAGCTCACTCCATCGTGCAAGCACTCGAGTCTCGAACAGTGTCTTAACCACTAATCCACCGTGTTGGAGTGCCCTTCTACCAGCAGCACTGACTGGGCTACGTTCTTGAGTTTTAATAACCCACTGGCTCCTAGGATGTGCCAGTTTCTGCCCATCAAACTCCTAAGGTCGGGGCCCTTCTTCAATGCCAGCCCCACTCCCATACCTGTCAAGTTTTGGATTTGAAAATAAGGGAAATTTCCGGCCCAATACGGGACACTTGACAGCTATGCCCCCTCCCCATTGCTTGAGATGTTGAAGCAGGAGAAGTACAATACAAAAACTGGACTAGAAATAACTGCCCATGATCCCTCCTCCCCATCAAGTTCACGTCTCATTTTCATAGCAAAATAGAGGAAATGCCTTTGTTTAAACATTACTAACACATGTATTTATGTGATGTCTGGCCAGGTTATCCTGCTATGGTAGTAGAGCAGACCAGTAACGGCGAACCTTGGTACTCCAGAAGGCCAAGTCAGCTCTCTTGCTGATCAGGGCATCTGGGAATTAAAGTTCAAGAACATCTGGAATGCCAAGGTTCGCCATCACTAGAGTATACTCTACTGCCAGCGGCTCAGCGCCGAGTATCAGATGGCCATTAACTAACCTGATGACCCTGAGGACTAACGGCCTTGGGTGTTGAAGTCCACAGGGAAGGGAGATGGTCCCCAAGCGGATTAAATCCCACTTGAATCCATTTTGATGGAGGGCAGCAGCTTCATCCATCCTGGCCTGGGGCTGAGGAGGACTTCGCATGCCAAAAGGGCTCAGGACCAGAAAGTGACTCCCGGAACTGGATCAGTGGTACTATGGGTGTCACGCTGCAATGCGAAATGCAGAATGCAGAGGAAAGGCCACTGCATTATATTCTTAGGACAGTCTTCATGGCTGATGGCCATGAGGACTGCCAATATTCAGATTACGATACAGCAGCAGCAGATGTATTTATCTATTTATCTGGAGTATTTGCTTTCTCCTTCTTTGCTCACACATATATGCATTTACAATTGAACTGGTGATTTTTCTAAAAACCCGTTTTGGGAAGGTGCAATGAGAGCTTTGTCCACTTTGGGGCAGCAGAAATCATACAGAATATTATACAGTATTTTAAAAACAGGACTCTCAACATTTATTATATGTATATTGCTTTTTTTAGTGAGACATACGCGCACAGCAGCCAAGCCAAAGTCCTGTGTCAAAGGGGGTCCTACCGGTAACGTACGGCTCCCGTGCAACGTGTTGATGGCAGCCTGAGCTTCCGCGTGCGTCTGAAACTTCACAAAGGCGCAGCCTGGAATGAGAAAATGGTAAAGAGGGGGGGGGGAGTCATGTAAATGATTCACGGTTGAGGAAGAGAAGGAACAAGAAAGAGAGAGACTAGACTACAGGCATAACCTGTGAGCTTAGAGCAAAATTAGAACAAGTTTGGTTTTGGAGAGAACTATTCACTCTGTCTGCAGGACTGTGATGACTTAATGGTTAAGACACGGGAGTTGGTGACCGGAAGATCAGCAGTTCGAGACCCGAATGTGCTTGACAGAGCGAGCACCCGGTCGTCTGACCCAGCACCTGCTAACCAAGCAGTTTGAAAGCAAGAAATCGCAAGTAGATGAACAGGTAGGTACTGCTTCTGCAGGAATGGTAACAGTGTTTTGCGTCTAGTCCTGCCTGCTACATAACCACAGAAACATCTGAAGATGCAGACAGCCTTGGCTCTTGGGCTATAGACGCAATACTTTTGAGTAAGGAAGACCTTTACGGCTTTACCTTTACTATTAACCCCCTGCTGCCTGTAGGATTCTGTGTATTGCAGCACAAGAAACAAGCATTTCTTATCTCTCTGGACTTCCCCAGAGAAACCACTCTCCAATACAATCTACTTAGAGCAGGGTTTCTCAACCTTGGCGCTCCAGCTGTTCTTGGGACTTCAATTCCCAGAAGCCCCGATCAACAGGTGTGCTGACTTGGGCTTCTGGGAATTGAAGTCCAAGAACATCTGGGGCACCAAGGTTGAGAAACCCTGTTTTAGAGTAATGAGTTGAGAGGTGTAAATGGGGATGGGTTAGGGGACAAGATAATCTCCCTATCCCTCTCACCTTTGCTGGTGCCATCGGGGCCCCGGAGGACCGTGCATTCGTCGATGTTGCCGAACGGCTCGAACATCTTCCGGACGTCCTCGTCCGTTTGCTGCTTGCCCAACATACCCACAAAAAGCTTCCTGTCTTCTGGAAGATAAACGGAGGAAGTTGTTTGGGGGCGGGGGGAAAAAAGAAAGGAAATTCTTGGAAAGTTTAACTCGGGGGTTCCCAACCTAAGGCTGCAGCTCCCCCCCCCAGCCCTCAAAGGGGCATTTGAGAAACAAAATGGCCATCCCCTTTGAAGCTGTTGGGACAAAATGGCCATCCCCATCATGAAAGCAGGGCAAATGGCCACCCGGCCCCCAGCTTGACAAGGTTGGGAATCCCTTGTTTAACTTGTCGGCGCGGTGGGTATTGTTTGCCTTCAGGCATTGGCCTGCCCGCTTCTATACATTTCTAGGAAATTAGCCTGTGGGACCACTCCACTCATGATGCACTGCAATTTAGAAATGTTGGAGATCAGAGGCCAAAAAATAAACCCAAAGCAAAACGTAGTAAAGCAAACTATTAAAAGAATCAAACCACCCTAAGATCTGAGGACTGTTTCCCCTCTAATGTCAAATGTTTGAGCAGTGGCAAACACAAAAAGTCCCAGGCAGTCGGTATTACCTCCTCTGCTCTCACTGTCTGCTGGTTTAACCTGGATCGGCCGGTTCATCTGAAACGAGAAAAGAGACACAGGCAGTCATATCTTCTTCCTTTGGAGCTTTACATTCTTGGGTGTACTTGATAAGGTGTGTAATTGCATTGCGATGCTTTCTGTGAGAAGTTTGACTGAAGCATTCCTATGCAATCTTGTGCATCACGAAAAACACCACACACAAAAAGAATCTTTGCCACAATTATCTACCTCTCCACCAAGTTTCACTTCTCCTTATTCTTTTCTACTTGTGTCACTTTGGGTAAAGGTTGTCCTTGCTCAAAAGCCAGTCGTATCCGACTCTAGGGTTCAGTGCTCATCTGTTTATAGCCAAAGAGCCAGCACTCTCTGCATCTGCAGGCGTTTCCATGGACATGTGGCAAGCATGCCTCAATACCGGAGTGCGCAGAGTCCTATTTACCTTCCCACCAAAGTGGTACCTATTTATCTACTTGCAATTTCTTGCTTTTGAAATTTGGGATTCTGAAATGGAAGAACGCCTCAGGGGTTCCCGATACCTGTATTTCCCCCAAGAGCTCTACTTCTTATGTGGCAGTATATCTGTCTGTCCCATGCAGTGTTTGGGCATCCTCTAAAACAGGGGTCCCAACCTAAGGCTGGATCTGGCCCCCAGCGCCATTTCATGTGGCCCCCACCCCTCCAAGGGCATTCAAGAAACAAAATGGGTCACCCCTTTGAAGCTGTTGGGACAAAATGCCCATCCCCATCATGCAGGCAGGGCAAAATGGCCATCTGGCCCTCGAAGCAGACTGAGAGAGCGTGACCTGGTCCCTGGCTTGAAAAGGTTGGGAACCCTTGCTCTAAGAAGAATTTCTCAGCCTGACTACTACAAAGTCCTGCTTCAGGGTTCTGACCTTGGAAGCAGTTCCTAAACTTTGGAGTTTCCCCAAAATCTGATGTCTTGGATTGTACCAGCTCACTCGACACGAATAAATACGTAATTACATCCACTGGATAACAGTTTTTGTTCCTGATTTAAAATACCAGAATATGGGATAATATACCAGGTGCAATTTCCCACCTATAGCTCCCTGAGAATTAAGATTAATTGATAGGATTCTTCGCCAGCGGATGCCAAAGGCCTTCCCGAGAAAGATAATCCCAGACTAAAAATAGGGCACCATAGTAATGGCTTGCCAGATTACAGGACTGTGAAAGGATGATGATCTTTCAGCTGAGCCACTGCATTGTATCCTTCTGGGCAAGCCATCTGCGGATGCCCAGATTATGGCGTGATGCGATTTTACCACCTCTGCTGCTGTTCTTATATTGTTAATAAGTTCTTATTAAGACGCTGAAATAGCTTTTGTGCTATGGTACATCTTTGGAATCGCACGTATCGAACACTTTCCATATCAAAAACAGTTAATGGGGTTGGCGGCTGGGGGGACGGACAAGTCAGTGAGCTCACATCAGAAATAGGTATATACGGCGAGATGGACCAAGGTCTTGTCTCTAGTGCGAAACCATCTTATTAGATAGTACAGCTATCATGGAACTATGAAGCAAAAGTTAGTTATGTAGAGAGATTACATAGTAACTGCAGAATGAGAGAATGTACAGTAGCTAATCCTGTCTATATGCATAATTAACTTAAGAGCCTGATGTCCTCGGCAGAATTGGACTTCTGATTTAGATTCAGCACACTTGATTTAGTATAGGACACATGAATTAGATCAAGTAGAAGACAAATTTTTTTTTTGGTGACACAGTGATCAGATATGGCACTTGAAGAAGCGAAAAAGTGTATGAGGGATAACACAGGGCCTTGTGTAAGTGTGTACATGAATTAATTTAATTTTTAAATTTCTATGATGATGATATAACGTTCTTGCCCTCTCTTCTGATGCCAGAATGTGCATTTGTGTGTTTTCTATCCAGTGAAAGTGGTTGAAGAAAGGACAATACCGCGTTAACCCATGGAACTCACTGCCACAAGATGGATAGATCGCATCCAAGATAATGGCATTGCTCTCAGTCTTCAGTGTACAACAGGTGCCGAGGATGGACAGGTGAGGGGGACCCTGCCTTCTCCCCTTGTGTATCTGGATGGGATTGTAAGAAGGATGGCTGGCTAGACTCAGCTTGACTCTTCTTACACTCTTATTTATAGAACCGTCATTACTTGGGGTTTTTAGTTATTGATTGTAAGGCACTTTGAGTGCACCTTGATGGTGAAATACCAAACATATTGAATCTCACTATAAATATAAATTGCAATCAATAGGGAGAGGTGTAAGGGCCAAAGGGTGACCCAATGGAGTTGGTTGGGAACATAGCTTCTTTTCTGCCTCTTGTCATTCACGACCTTTAGATCCGCAAACTCATCTGCGGTACGAGAACTTCCTTCCGCACCATAAAAATGTGTATATACTGGGTTTAAAGCCAGTTTTAATGACTCAAGTGGTTAAGATTGCTGAGCTCGCTGACTGGAAGGTCAGAATTCGATTCCCGGGTACTGCATGACGGAGTGAGCACCCGTCTCTGTCCAAGCTCCTGCCAACCTACCAGTTCAAAAGCAAGAAATTGCAAGTAGATTAATAGGGACCACTTCAATGGGGAAGATAAACAGTGTTCCATGCACTCTGGTGTCAAAGCACGCCTGCCACATGGCCACGGAAACGTCTGCAGACAGCACTGGCTCATTGGTTATAGACAGAGAAGACCACTGAACCCTAGAGTCAGATACGACTGGCTTTTGAGCAAAGACCTGCTAATTGGCATCCATTGCGGAGAATGAATTACTGTTGATGCCATCCTTGTACAAGGATGGTTTGTCCTGTCATCCTTTTCTATCAATCTCTCTCTAAATTCAATGTTACTCCTATTTACATTTACAAAAACAAATGAAACTGAAGTCAGTCAGAACTAATACACATCTTATTCATTTCAGAGGCTTTGCCTCTAGGCCACTGAGTGCCCAACCGTTGGCCAACCGTTGGCCAAGATTTCTTGATGAATTCATGTTCGGTCTAACCCAGAAAGATACCATTACAAAGATATAATCATTTTATGTCAGAGATTACTCTGGGTTGAAAGGATTTTAGCTGGAGAAACTGATGGGGGGGGGGGAATTAACTTACTCTTCTATATAAGATCAATATGGGTTTTCTCTCACACATATACATTCACACACAATTTGGAACTGTTTCCCATCACTCTTCTGGGGACATACACAGAGCGACGGTTGTGGTCGGGGGGAGAAGGTTCCAAGTTGAGCAATCAGCAGAACGAACGCGCCGCTAATTGACTTCCCAGTCGATGGCGATTGCTAATGTACTATGCACAGAGGTCTACCAATCAAAGAAGGGGGTGGAATGGATTATAGGACAGTGAGGAGTAAAGCACAGGAAAATCCCATTGGGAGCTGTGCGCGTGGGAAACCTTCCCCTTGGGTGCAGAAACCTGATTTTAAGACTTCAGCCGCTAAGAGTTGTGACGTGGAGGACGGGGAAGCCTTCTGTTCTGCATGAAGATGCGTAGGACAGAGGCCTATTTTAATGTTTTATTTCCTTCTCTGCCTTCCAAACTATGGAATAAATGCACCGAAGTGCATGCAACGCTGTTTACCTTCCCACTGAAGCGGTACCTATTAATCTACTTGCAATTTCTTGCTTTCGAACTGCTAGGTTGGCAGGAGCTGGGACTGACGACGGGAGCTCACTCTGTCGTGCAGTACTTGGGTCTCGAACTGCTGACCTTCCAGGCGTCACGTTCAGTGTATTAACCACTTGAGCCACCGCAGTCCCCTAAGCCACTGCAGTCTAAAGAGGTAAGATAGGTTAAATCTTCTTGCGTTTTTCCTTGTAAGAGGACATCTGTACACAGAGAGACCAACTGAGGCTTTTTTCCTAGCTGACTAGTGAAGGAGAATCAGGACTTATGACAGTGAACCTATGGCACGAGTGCCAGAGATAGCACTTGCAGTCCTCTCTCTTGGTATGCAAAGTCACTCCCTCCCTCCCCACAGCACAGAGTTCACCCCGCCCCTCTGTCCATCAGCCCAATGGGAGTACTTCCTCCCTCCTCCTAGCAGAGTTTACCCCACCCCTCTGTGCAGCAGCCCAATGGGAGCGCTCTTCCCTCAGCAAAGAGTTCGCCCCGCCTCTCTGTTTTGGCACTCAATCTCTAAAAGGTCCGCCATTACTGACCTATTAGGTAGGAACCTGGTAGGGTTGGGATCCTAAATTGGCAACTGGTTGTAAGCTTTTGGTAGCCCAACTCTGGTCCATTTCAGGACCTGGGGAACCACCAGGCCACGTTAGAAGGTTTGAGAAGGCATCTAGAGATGCTTTCAGAGCTAGGGTCGGCTGTTGAGGGTTGAGCTACTGTTGGCGGGACATGGGATACAAATCCAGGGACTCTCAAGCAGCTGGTTTATCAGAAGATGGAGGAAGGAGCTCACTGAACAAGGGACATTAAAGGAGGACACGGCTGAGGAACTCAACCTCCCCTATGGACACCTGGAGGACCCTCAACATGCTGAGGGTCAGAGACCCTAAATACAAAACCAACATGCTCAAGTGGGGGCTGCTGGCAGACGACGACACACTGTGCGGATGTGGGAGAGATACAGAATCCGGCTCATTTGTCGGTAAGCCGACGACTACCGGAAAACACATACCGGGAAGGACTTAAGTTTGGCCAACGACAAAGTCGAGAAGATGGCTTCATTTCGGCAGTCTGAAGTCTGACCCAAAGAAAAAAGAAGAAGAATCATGGTGCAAAGTCAGGGGAGCCCTTGCATTTCCTTAGAGCACCAACTGGCATTCAGTTCTCGTATTGACTCTACAAGGGATGGATGAACACCAAGGGTGATGGTCCGGTGGGATGCAGTCAAGGCCATGTTCTCCCGGGGCTGGAGAGACCCTCCCCAAGGCCTAAACCGCCCACTAAGGGTTGGAGGAAGGCTTTGGGGAGCCGGTTGCCATAGCAGCCGGGCCCTGTATCTTTCCTCCACATCAGCCTTTGCCTCTCATTGCCGGGTTATCTTCGGTTGCCACAGCAACCGGTGCGGCCGAAGAGACCAGTTCCTTTCCAGGGTCTCCCTTTGTATATATATATAAAATCAAAAAAGAAAGAACACATAGAAAGAACACTTACAACACACCGCATAAGTAAAAGTTGGTCGCCACAGAAATGAGATGTCTGAGAAAGGCTGCTAGAGTGACTAGAAGGGATAAAATCAGGAATGAGGTTGTAAGGGAAAGGATTGGAATAGAAGCAATCTTAAACTACATACAGAGACAACAAATAAAGTGGTTTTGCCCATTTGGAGAGAATGTATTGAAATTCCGTACCTTACAATTCATATGTAGAAAGAAGAGAAGGACAAAGGCCACGAGGCAGACCCAGGGGATGGTGGAGAGAGAACATCAAATAAACATTACAAGAACACCAAATAGTGCCTGTGGAGGCCCCTAGAAGTGCCAGAACAAGAACCTTCTGTCTCCCTCGACACCCAATGGGGTAAAAGAAGAAGCAAAGAAGAAGATAAAAAAGAAATTTCTCTTGGGGTTTTGTTTACCTCAGGGATGCAAGATTTTCCATCCCTAATGGGGCCTCCAATCCCTCGTTTCCGAGTCTGATTAGTTATATATTTGACTTTAAACATAGAGCCTTTCTTCCCAAGAAGGGGAATCAAGGCAGGTCACAATGGCGTAGAACAGACGTGAATAAAATGTAAAATGCACAAAAAGATGGACAAATTTGGAAACGCACGCTCCAAAGGTTAGTCCAGAGGTAAAGAAAGCAAACCCTTGGAAGCAATTTCCAAATCTTGGGAGCTGCCACCCAAAAGGCCCTGTCGCAACGCGTTCAATAGCATTAGACCAGGCATGCCCAAACTATGGCATTCACAAGAAGTGAATATGGACACTTCTGCGCATGTGCGGACATGTCCGTATTCACTTCCTGGTTTGGTGTGGACGTGCTCGTGTATGTGCAGAAGCATCCGTGCCGAAGCAGGAAGTGAACATGACAGCTTCCGTGCATGCGCAGAAGCATCCGTGCCAAACCAGGGAGTAAACATGGTCACTTTCACGCATGCGCAGAGGTATCCGCGCTGAACCGGGAGGTAAATATGGCCGCTTTCATGCATGTGTAGAAGTGTCTGCGCCAAACCAGGAAGTGAATATGAACATGCAAGTGCAAACAGGCATGTTCCGGGGGCATGGTCTGGCCCGTACAGCTGTTCTGGGGCTGTGGTCAGGCCCCCGGCCCGAAAGGTTTGGGCACCCCAACTTATTCTGGAGTTATGGGGAAACGCTGATGTGAATGTTGTTTGGAAGACCTGACATTGTCCAAATGGGTTTATGATGTAGACCTCAGTGGAAACAACTTGTATTACAGGTCTCTACTCTAATAGACTTTATATATATGAAGCAATGGAGGCAGCAATCAACAGTGATTTTACTCCAGTTATGTGTATCTCAGCTTAGGTTCTGCAAAGCCCAAGGGCGACACTGAACATCAACTAATCTACTTTCATCCTTTGTGGGGGGAAATCCCCCCCCCCCTCAAAACCTTCCTTTTGAATTAGTAGCAATGCTTTTATTTTCCTCTTTTCGTTCCCGAAGCCCTCGGAGATCTTGTGACCAAAATGACCCGAAGACGAATCTCATATTTGGGTTGCATGCGTGAGATTAATTCCGCCCCTGGGGAAATCTACAAAATAGAGACAATCGCGCAATTGCAGAAAAACACATCTAGGGGTGTACACTTGTGTATAAACACACATATGCCCGCGCACAC
Organism: Bradypodion pumilum; assembly: GCA_035047305.1. Lineage (NCBI taxonomy): Eukaryota > Metazoa > Chordata > Lepidosauria > Squamata > Chamaeleonidae > Bradypodion > Bradypodion pumilum. The sequence continues at coordinate 5,201,406 of JAWDJD010000018.1, forward strand.
ACACACAAAATTCACTCCCCCCCCCACAATGCCATTTGATGGGTGGGTGGGTGGGTGAAGCTGAGCAGATGCTCAGTAACCGTAGCAACTGGGAGAAATGCTCCATGGCAACCACCCACTCGCCTCCAATTTACCCATCTTGTTGCCATAGGAACTGCACTGACATCATCACTTTATCTCCATAAACAATGACCAGGAGACTTTGGAGAAGGGAGGGGAGGGCGAAGGAGAGGGAAGGTGTGGGTATTATTTTTGGGGTGTGTGTAGATTTCAGTAAAAAACAAAAAAAGGGGGAAGGGCCTGATTGCGGAAGGATGGTTTGCTAAAAAATAAATAAAAATAAAACAGGGAGAAAAACAAGAAATGGATTTTGCAAGCGTGGGATCTTCCCCATTTCTCATTCATTCTCTCTCATTTCGTTTAGGAAAACCAAGCTTGCAAAATTGCAGTTACTGTATTTCCAAGCCCTTTGCCCTGAGTAATTTTGCAAAATCCATATGCATAGGCCATGCATGGTTGATCCGTGCTGTTTTTACACACACTCTCTCTCTCTTTTCACATCACGGCACATAATCCCAGGCCTGGGTCTGTCCTGTCAAATCAAGACCACGGTGTGGCACTGTGGCCAGAGCAACCGTGACACGACGACAACAACAGGAGCAGGAAAACTGGATCTCAGGCTGCGAGCGTTGCAGGTTATGGGATGGAGCAAAGATGCGCGTGGGGCAAAATGACGGAAGACTGCCAGCCCTATGCCAAAGGCTTGCCCCATTTCTGTGGTTGTAAAGAGCCCCTGATGGGGGTCCCTGTGTTTAAATCAACTGTCTAAGATATCCTGGATCAGCCTGCAGCTGAATGCTGTTGAAGTTTATTCAGCCTCCTCACTGGTTTAGATTTCAAAGGCGCTTGTCCTCAAGGCTTAAAAGCAGAGGCGGGTTTCAAAACTGGCATGCGATGTTTGGGGAAGCGACGCCCATAGCTAGAAAAAGGAACGCTTGTTAGAGAATGAAGAAAAACTGAACTTATGGAGCCGATATTGCTAAACAAAATTAAGGCAATGTTTGGGAACGGATGTTGTTCCTGAATTGCACTGAGAGTCATGCGCACCGAGATCCAGACCACCGATGCCCCCAATCCAGCTGCAGAGGAACCAAATGTATATTCCTTCCCACATTTCACACCCGGAACCGCCATCTCCACAGCCCCTGTTGGGTTTCGGCCTGTCAGACACATGCGTTCAAAGACTAGTAAAGTCTTTTGCTTGAAAGCCAGCCGTATCCGACTCATCTCCGTTTACCACCAAAGAGCGAGCGCTGTCTGCATCCGCAGATGTTTCCGTGGCCATGTGGCAGGCAGGACTAGGCACGGAAAGCTGTTACCTTTTCCACCAATGTGGTCCCTATTTATCTACTTGCAATTGCTTACTTTTAAACTGCTAGGTTGGCAGGAGCCGGGACAGGTCGCGTAGCTCTCGGGTCTCGAACTGCTGGCCTGCCCAACCTTCCAGCTGTCAAGCTCAGTGACTTAACCACTCAGCCAGCAGTTTAAGAGGGCAGAAACTAGTTCTCTCTTATTTAGTAAAGGTGCAGGAAGGCTGGCGATCAGCCATGCTATGCCTCCTAAAAGCCGGGGATGTTGGTCTGCTTGAGCCTCACACCTGCTCTGAACTGGGGAATCCCAACCCCATACGCTAGTGGGAACTCCCTCTCTTGAGTATTATCCCCACCGCCGTTGGAACAGATGGCCAAACCCAGTTCTGTTTTCCCAAGCCACACGGACCAATAATAATAATAATAATAATAATAATAATAATAATAATAATAATAATAATAATAATAATAATAATAATAATAATAATAATAATGATGATGATAATAATAATAATAATAATGATAAAAGAAACGAAAGTACTGTTTCTCTTGACTCAGAGTTCCTTTTCTGATCCCACAAGGGAGATTAGAGTCAGGATTACCAACATCCCAACCCAGGTTTAATTTCCTTTGGCCATCTGGACAAATTCCCTTTCTAGAGCGGAGGGAGGATGAGTGTCCCTTTTCCCCACCAACCTTCTCCTTAGGAGTAAAGAGGGAAGGACGGAGACTCAGCGTCGACTACATCGATTTAGTTTGTATTTAACACACATGCACACACACATCACTGCAATAAATAGTGTCAATTTCTCATGTGTTTGCTGCTTTGGCCACACGCAAAAATTCCTTTCTCCTAAGGATTAATCCGATTTTGATTTTAAAAGACCCAAGAGTCCACGGTCCTAGTGAGGACAGAAAACTTCTCTGCCTCCCCGAATATGTGTAAAAACCCCAAAGGGCAGCTGCCAGTGAACACAGATTAAGCGTAGGCAGAAGGAAGATCTGATCTGATGGTAGATCTCTGGGCAATTTACAGTAGATCGACAGGGATTTCTCAGTTGATTCACAATTTGTTGTTCAGTTGCACAGTCGATTCCGACCCTTTGCGACCCTATGGACCATTGTCCTCCAGGCACCTCTGTCCTCCACCATCCTCCTCAACCCGCCCAGCTCTGTGCCCATTGCATCTACAATGTCATCTAGCCATCCCATCTTTGGCCGCCCCTTCTTCTTTTGCCCCTTTTCCCAGCATCAAGGGTTTCTCAAGTGAATCCTCTCTTCTCATTTGATGTCCAAAGTACTTTAGCCTCATCTTTACTATTTGTCCTTCCAATGAGCAGTCCGGGTTGATTTCTTCTAAGATCGACCTATTTGTTCTCCTCACTGTCCAGGGGACTCTCAAAACTCTCCTCCAACACCACATTTCAAAGGCATCTATGCTTCTGCACTCAGCTTTCCTAATGGTCCAGCTCTCACACCCATACATTACCACCGGGAATACCATTGCTTTGACTATGCGAATTTTTGTTTGCAATGTGATGTCTCTGCTTTTTACTATGTTCCTCAGGTTTCTCATAGCTTGTCTTCCAAGAATCAGTCGCCTTTTTATTTCATGGCTGCAATCTCCATCTGCAGTGATCTTAGATCCTAAGGAAGTAAAGTCTCTATCCTTGTTGCTTTCTTAGCCTTTTTTTTTAAAAAACTCATCACTCTTTCTCGTAAAAATAAAATAAAGGAAGGATTTCTCCTGAGCTTCCAACGAGTGGAAAGTCTTGCCAAAGACGTAAAGTGGATTATGCTGAACAATTTTTTCACAAGAGGATGGAAATTACCACTTTGGATATGACCACACTTAAATGACACACTCCTTGTGGCTTTTAAAGAAAAAACCCTCATGCTCATCCCAATAATTGTTTTTGAAACCTGAAATATCACTGCTAGGAAAGGTGGGTGAAAGAACCAGATGGACATTACCCTCTCTTGCTTAATCTAAGCCTGGGAGGGAAATACAGTTAGTTGGATAGAGAGAGGGGTTACCTTGGGCCACCAAAGGAGTGGTGGATTAAAAACGACTGCTTTGGATACTAAGCGTGCGGGAAAAGTGAGCATCTAATTTACGTGGGTGTTGCTGTGGACATTGCAGCTTCCCCCAAACAGTTGTGGGGTCAAGGGACAGAGAATCGTGGCCAAATTCAGGGTACAGGTAGCCAAGGTTGGCCCCCATCTGCTCAAGAGAGAATTGAACAACCTTCTGTCGTATATGCTTTGATTCAGGTTCTTGCATCGAAGAGGGGATTGGACTCAATGGTCTAAAAAGCCCCTTCCAACTCAATGATTCTAGGATTCTAAGAACACACAGTTCTAGAAAGTGAAGTAAAAGCTGCTCTGAAAGTAATAGGAAGAAATCAATCTATACACAGAATAGCAATAGAATTTGATTCGGATTCCTGCATTGAGGAGGGGGTTGGATTCGATGGCGTAAAAGGCCTCCTTCCAACTCGATCATTCTATGACTCTATCCCATTCTTATGGTTTCTCTTCTCCTTTTCCATTCTTCTCCTGGACAAGTTAGGAACCTCCGAGAAAGCTTTCAAATATATGCCCCCAAATCTGGGTGGTGGTTCAAATTCTGTAGGCAAGGGACCCCAAAATATCTTGCTAATGCCCACAACCTGTGCCTGCTGAAAATATGTTGCTGTACCCAACTGTGGTTGGACAGACGCAGGGGTGGGATTTATAGCCACAGTTTTGGGTTTTTCCCTTCTGCTTTCCTCCCCATGAAGCAAGGACGTGGTGCCCATCTGAGATCAGAAGGCAGCTGCTGGGGTGCTGACTGCAGTAATCTAACTTCCTCTGCCACCCCTCCTCCCACCACACTTTGCCTCGGCTTCACTGGGCCTAAATCCGGGGATTATCCGACCCAATCCGAAATCTCTTTAGATCCCGGCATGCTTCGCGCAGCTAAGGGGTATTACCGCAGCGTGAGTGCCGGCTGTTTGTTTAGCCTGGCTGACCGGAGGGTGTTGACATGTTTCAAGGCAAAGAGCTCCCCCCCCCAAAAAAAAAAAAGATGAGAGAGAGAGAGAATAAAGAGAAAGATTCAGAAAGAGTGCTGAACTCAAAATATCCAGGGATCACGCTGTCCCAGAACTTAAAGGCTTTGTTTGGAAATTAATTTGGGGTTTGATAGTGACGATGCCGGGGGGGGGATTCAAAAGGAAGATGCAATTATTTCAGTTGAGCATGCTCTGGTAGGCAGCATCTTGGGGTGAAATCCCAGGCGGCAGCATCAAGTGGGCGAATATCTCCTGTTGTTTGCTAGCTAAAAGCCAAAGAGCCTGAAAACTTCCGCATGCAATCCTTTTTGGAAAAGGTCCTTCTCTGCCTCAGGGAGCAAAAATTAAGTCTGCACTCTTAACCATATTCTGCACTGTTCTTGTGGAATCACATTACACACACACACACACAAACCAGACCCCGAGTAACTAAAGGATGTTGTTAAAAGACCTAAGCCGAACCCAGAAGTATTAGAGGGCTTGGGTTGCGGTTTGAAACTTGGGAAGGAAGAGGTAATAATCGTACCTACTGCCAAGCCAGCAGGCGAAACACCTGCTCTGTTTAATGGGCCTTGTTCCACCTCCTCCTTAGGCAAACAGCTGCCGGGAAACAGACAAGAGAGAAAAAGGCAGGCTAAACAAAGTGCACATTTGGTCTGACGGAGCAAGGTGTGCACAATCGGGACTTGAAGGGCTGCCTCTGCTGCACAAACAAGACGAGCCGAACATCTGCTGCTTGTCAACACGTTAGGAAATTGGGAGGCAGAGCCCATTGTCCAAGGATCGGGCCCGGAGGCTGCGACCAGGGTGTGCCCGAGCGAGAGCGAAATATATTTTTCACACCACCGGCAACAGGCGCCGATGAATGTGAAGGAGAAGGAGGCATCTGAGCAAGCAGCAAATGTTTCCTGGGTGATTAGACATGACTCACCCCAGGTTGTGAGTGGCTAGTGGCTGGGTCCACATAAGTGAGTTACAGGAAAAAACAACCCAGCCTTTTTCAGAAGTCACAAGGCAGGGAAGCGCCTGAAACCAGAAAAGGAAAGGAAATCCTTCCGAGAAGGGACCTAAATTAACTTCCTGCCTTCCACCTCACCCATGAATGCAGTCCTACTATTCTGATTTTTTAAAAATTACTTCTATATATAATTTTGTGTCAGAAATTATTCTGGGTTGAAAAGATTTTTGCAGAAGAAACTCCGCTCAGGGAACGTCCAAATGAGGCTCCTTTCATGTCCCCAAGAGCTGGGACAGAGACGGGCGCTCAATCCGTCATGCAGTACCCAGGTCTCGAACTGCCGACTTGCCAGCCTTCCAGTTAACAAGGTGAGCTTCTTAACCACTGAGCCCCTTATTTAATTATGGAAGTTGAGAGAGAGAACGATGGACTTAAAAGCTGCCATTCAAACCAGAAAAAATGCCTTTCAGGAGCAAAATCCCACGCCTTCACGGATGAGGCCAGTGAGTAGCGGCACAGAAAAATCTGCAATACATGCTCAGAGAGATCTTTTTCCAAACGTGGAATAAAGAAACTCAGTTCTAAGGCTGTGCCTCCCTCCTTAGGCTCCCTGGATAGCCAGAAATCAGGATCAATGCGTTTTCTACAGAGGCTATTTTTTAACCAGGTACCCAAAGTCCCTAAAAAGAGGCATAAATGCAAAACCAGGCATTGCCAAATGGCTTTTGCAGTCTGAGGACTAAAGACCCACGACTCCCCACTCGTACTCTGCCTGTGATCATTGCAAATCCTTTTCAACCCTCTTCCCCTTGCTCCATCTTCTGGGGGGCCTGAGGTTTCGTTGAACCTTGCAGCAGCTTATCCTGTTCAGTAATCCTACTTATACCCACATGCTTTTTCAACGGAGCTCAGTCAGGCAGCAAATATAGGGCTCATCCTGTTTGATCTTCAACAACACCCCAGCAAGGTAGTGCCCATCCAAAAAGCAAGGTGGTTTTTACGGCTGGGAAGGCCATCTTCGACGTCGTGTTCCATATGGACTAGGAACTTGATCACTGACAAACTAAAGGGAAGAGCAAATTTTCTCACGATGCTGGACCCTCAGTATTGAAAATATGGATGAGGTAGCTCTACCGGTTGGCTCAAGAAGATCTATCATTTGCTCATACAGCACTAGTTCCTCCCTTAATAGTGACACGGATCAAGTCCGACAGCTCAGATCCAGGGACTACTTGGGTGGGAAAAATATCTTGGGGACATAAAAGGAGCCTCATTCGGGCGTCCCCCTGAGTGGAGTTTCTCCAGCAAAAATCCTTTCAACCCAGAATAATTTCTGACATGAAATCATTATTATAATGTGGACAGATACAGAATCCGGCTCATTTACTGGTCTGCCGATGACTGCCAGAAACATGCACCGATGAGGACTTATGTTTGGCCAAGGACAAAAACAAAAAAGTGCACCGCCCAGGAACTGGTAATTTGGCTAATTTACAAGGTTTTTTCTATATATGCCCACCTCTAAATTAAAAACACGAGTCCCTGCGATTCAGGAGGACAAAAGTGCAGCAGGGGGTCTCCTAATCCAAGACAAGAGTGATGGGAGGTTGTGGGAGGAAATCTGATCTATTCTTAAAGGAATATGGCTTTTGAACACGCACACACAGAGCGCATACTTGCAGCTCAAGAGGGCCAGGCAGAGAGAGAGAAAAAACCTGGTCTCTTGGCAACGGCTCAGCCTTGGCAAGCGAGCCATAAATGTGGGTGGCCGTAAATGGAATCGGCCCACCTGTTGTTCTCCTGGCTCCACTGAGAGACTGACGGCCATCTGGTTATTGGATGCGCTTATGTTCGCAAACCCAGGGGTGAGGGAGGGAGAGAAGGGTTGTGCATTAAAACCTGGTGGTGGTAGCAGGTAATCCTCTGAACGGAGATGAGCCTCAAGGCTTCCAGCTCAGATCCAGGAAGACATTTATGGCAAAAAAAACAACAACCATTCTTGAGGGTAAGGTAAAGGTCTTCCTAGCTCGAAAGCCTGTTGTATCTGACTCTAGGGTTCAGTCCTCATCTCTGTTTCATAGCCGAAGAGCCAGCGCTGTATGCTTCTGCAGACGTTACCATGGTCATGTGGCAGGCAAGACTAGGCACTGGAGCACACGGAACACTGTTTACCTTCCCACCAAAGTGGTCCCTATTTAACTACTTGCAATTTCTTGCTTTCGAACTGCTAGGTTGGCAGAGGTTGGGACAAAGACGGGAGCTCATTCTGTCCTGCAGTACTCGGGAATCGAACTGCTGACCTGCCGCCTTCCAGTCAGCATCTTAACCACTTGAGTCCCTTGAGGATATGCAAGAACAATTGGTATGCAAGAGCAAAACCAAATTAGAAGACAGAGGAAGGAGCTCACTGGACAAAGAATGGCATTAAAGGAGGAGATGGCTGAGGAACTCAACCTACCCTATGTCACTTGGAGGACTCTGAATAGGCTGCTGAGGGTTGGGAATCCATAAATACAAGACCAACATGCTCACGTGGAGACTGCTGTCAGACAACAGCATGCGGTGTGAATGTGGAAAGATACAGAATCTGGCTCATTTACTGATCTGCCGATTTACTGCCAGAAACATGCGCCAATGAGGACTTAAAGTTGGCCAACCTCAAAGCCAAGAAAACGGCTTCATTTTGGCAGTCCAGGGCTTGATCAGGGCACGAAAGACGAAGTGACATGACTATGTCAATAGCTTATGTAGGCTTAACGCAATGGTACAAAAACTGCCAGCAAAGTGGTTTAATGAGAAGCAGTTAACAAAGACATTGGAGGAAAAGAAAAGGGATAGTTTTTCACGACTTACCCCTGGCAGTGTTTTCTGTTCGTGGAGAGCGCTTTGGGCTTTGAGGGCAGATTCGCGGGCACAGTAGGTCAGGAAGGCGCATCCTAGAATAAGGAGAAGGAAGAAGAGGTGGAAAGGTTTAATCACGGGTGCCAGGAAGGGGCCCTGGTCTCTGTTTTGGTCCTGATTGTACATAAAATACAGCTACGGAAGGGGAGCCACACCCAATCTGCGAGTCAAGAAAGCAGTCCCACTTTCGGACTGCACAGAAAGGGGCACAGATCAAAGTGCAGTTGGAACGAACATCTGACAGTCCAAAACAAGTTTGGCTACACCACTTTCTAAAGTTTGTGGAGTATGCCTGAAATCCTCTAGTTCAGGGGTTTGCAACCTACAGCCCATGGGATGGACCCGGCCCATAGCACCATTTAATGTGGCCCACTACTGGTGCCGGAAGTGGATGTATTTATGACAGCCGTAAATGCAGCCATGGCTGTCATAAACACACCGTAAATGCACCTGTGGCTGTTGAAAGCGTGCCATAAATGCGCCCACAGCTGTCGTAAACACGTTTGTGACAGCCGGGGGGGGGGGAGCCACCAGTCTGGTCCACTCAGCTGTGGGGCTGTAGTTTGGCCCGTGGCGTGAAACCATTGAGAACCCCTGCTCTAGTTGACAGAACCAGAGTCAATTTGGAGTGAATTTGCAAACAAAACAGGGCACCAACAGGCAGGTTTGAAGCTGGTTTAAAACTTGCAGTGTAAACTTGCTCCTTCATCTCACACACAAACACACACACACACACAGAGGATTGTTCAATTTTCCACTTTCCTGAAATTGCAACCCCACGTCTCCTACGCCATACGCTACCCATTGATGATCTTTTAATTTTTTTATCACAGTAGGAAGAACATTAATATTAATCAGCCGCCTCTTACAATATTTAAAAATGAAAACAAAGCATACCAGGAGGAGCTACGAAAGTGGGTGAACGTTGTCAGTGGGTTGTTGCCGACGCTTCCCGAATCAACCCAGATTCTGCCCCGTAAATCTAAACTGGCTGCCGCCTTTCTTACACACAAGGTAAGATGGCCAAGGGGTACTGCAGTGGCTCAAGTTGCTAAGACGCTGACTGGGAAGCGGAAGGTCAGCAGTTCGATTCCCGAGTACTGCAGGACGGAAATGAGCTCCCGTCTTCATCCCAGCTCCTGCCAACCTAGCAGTTCGAAAGCAAGAAATTGCAAGTAGATAAATAGGGACCACTTCGGTGGGAAGGTAACAGCGTTCCGTGCGCTCCGGTGTCTAGTCATGCCTGCCACATGACCACGGAAACGTCTGCAGGAGCAGACAGCGCTGGCTCTTCGGCTTAGAAACAGAGATGAGCACTGCACCCTAGAGTCGGATACGACTGGCTTTCGAGCAAGGGAAACCTCTACCTCTACTCTAAGATGGCCAAGAAACGGCCCAAATATGCTCGGGCACAGTTACGTAACAAAAGGCAACCCTGGCCATAAACCAGGCAGCTGCAACTGTCTTGTCTGATCTATCTTTTGTTTGTAAAATCATTTATAGGTTTGACTCTGGAAAGGCCCCTTTGGGCAATGAGTGACGTTAAACTCGTTCAGCGCTAATGTGCGCGGGTGGGAATCCAACAAAATAATTTAGCAGGCAAGGACAATGAACCAGAACCCACGGGTTCTAGCAGCCAATGCTGTGATGGCCAAACTGAGCCTCTCTGAATAAATCCTTCGGAGATCCAGATGTTGGAAACAAAGGTGGGAAATGACAAACCCTGCTAGTTTCGTTGTATCTGACAGCAACTGGTGAAGTTGTTTAGGGTTTCGGTCACAAGCTTTCGTTCAACCTTACCGAGCCGCTCCAATGAATAAAGCCAAAACCAGGCAAAGCATCTACTGCCAACCAAGCACTGGTCTTTTCCTAAAAGCAAATTATCCCACCCCACACGGTTTTGATAACGGGGTCATTAAAAAGAGGAAAGCAAGAGGCTGCCGACTACTGCATCAGACTGGCTGACCTGTGTTTTCCCAAGGTTTCTTAACCCTTCGCAATGTTAACCTGCAGTTGGAAGGAAATGCACCAGAAACACTATTAAGGGATGTAAGAGTTCTACACAGCTTCCGTCCACATGGGCTGATTGAAAACGTGTCCACACTATGGTCATTAATAGCATAACGGACAGGACCAGTTCTCCATCATCCCAGAGCGCAGGGTGCAGGAAAAATGGGCTCAAACTACCGAAAGCCAGATATAGGCTGAATATCAGGAAATACTCCTTAACTGTTCGAGCAGTACGACGGTGGACCCACTGTCTCAATAGGTGGTGAGCGCTCCAACACTGGAAAAATTCAAGAGAGAATTGGATCACTGCTTTGATTCGGATTCCTGCCTTGAGTAGGGGGCTGGATTGGATGGCCTAAAAGATTCCTCCCAACTCAGTTATTCTATGATTCTATAGGGTGAATATCAGGAAAAGCTCCTTAACTGTTAGAGCAGTGTGACAGCAGAACCCACTGCCTTGAGAGGTAGAAGCGCTCCAACACTGGGAGCATTCAGGAGAGAATTGGACCACCATATCTATCAGATCTGCTTTGATTCAGACTCTTTTATTGAGTAGGGGGTTGGACTCAATGGCCTGTAAGGCCCCTTCCAACTTAGTGAATCCATGATACCAAACTGCTATAAGATAGCACGGACACTCTCTGAATCTCCAAGCGACGAAAGAACACGCACGTGAGCATTGAGCAGCATTGCTGGAAGTTGTTGTGAATTTTCTTGCCTGTCATCCTTGATCTACGTGGGGTACGAAAAGGAGCAACACTTGCTTGAGCATGAGTTCATCCCTTAAACATTTCCCCTCCTTTCCCCCCATTCTCTCTTCCCCCCCTCTACCTTTTCCTCAACCATCCTTTTTCAAAAATTCATGAGGAAAATATGTTCCTCTTCTTCCTAGCTCCGGTGGAGAGACTATATTTAGCCCTGCCTGCCAGCAAGCCTGTCGCAAAACGCAGCCAGGCGAACAGCAAGACTCGTCACACTCCAGTGGGCCCGTCTTATGGTGCCACGTCAGACGGGCCATAGGCAAGAACAAAAAGACAGGCCAGCGCCAAGCTCATAAAGAGTCATTTCCCTGCGGTGAGTCAGATCTCTCGGTGACCGGATCGGAGAAGCGATAGCTGATGACAAGAGATCGGCTGTCATTTCCCTCCTCCTGCCGTACATCAAAATGGCAAAACAAAAGCAAAAAAGCATTAATAAAGAAAAAACCTATACTACTATATACTGGAAGCTTGACTAGACTCAACCGTTTCAAGTCAAGGGCCGGGTCACACTCCCTCAGACAGCTTTGGGGGCTGGACGGCCATTTGCCCTGCCTGCCACACATGGCACTTCTGGGTGTGGCAGAGGTGGTCGAGGGCCACATGAAATGGTGTTGTGGGTTCCATCCGGCCCCTGGGCTGTAGGTTGAAAACCCCTGAGTTAGTGGACGGACTGATAAGAAGCAAAATGTGGGAAGTGCATACTGCAGTAGGAATTACTCGCCTTCTTCCTGAGGCTGATGAGAATCCAGAACAGGGGCTCATATAGAGATGCAACAGGTAGACTCCCTCTGTCGACAGGCACTTTGAGTTCTACAACTCAATTTATTCTTCTCCAGTGATCTAACCATTCTTCTGTCTGTGATTAATTTGGGGATGATAACCACTCCATGAATGTTTTCTTTTTTGCTTCCTCTTTTACTCCTTCGGGTGTTGAGGGAAATGCAAGGTTCTTGTTCTGGCATTTCTAGTGGCCTCCAACATGTGATAATAATTTTGTGTCAGAGATTACTGTGCGTTGAAAGGATTTTTGCTGGAGAAACTCCGCTCAGGGGATGCCCAAATGAGGCTCCTTTCATGTCCCCAAGTGCAGCCCTTGGGTATCGAAACCCAACCTTCCAGTTTCCAAACTCAGTATCTTAACCACTAAGCCACTGAAGGAGCTGCTCCACCATGTTATTTGGCGTTCTTGTAATATTTCTCTGATGCTACATCTCCAACCTTCCTCTGGGTTTGTCTCATAGTCTTTGCCCTTCTCCTCTTTCCACATACAATATGGACCTCCCATACAATCTCTCCAAATGGGAAACCCCTTCATTTGTTGTCTCTGGATGTAGTTTAAGATTGGTTCTATTCCAATTGTTTCCTTTATAATCTTATTCCCGATGTCACCTCTTCTAGTCACTCCAGCAGCCTTCCTCAGGCATCTCATTTCCGTGGCGACCAACTTTCATTAATGTTCTGTTGCAAGTGTCCATGTTTGGCACCGGTAACGTAAGGTGGGAATGAATATGTTTTGTATGATGTTGGTTTTTTTTTTTTTGTGCTGGTCGGTAATTGCCTTGCGTTGTAAAATCAGAGCTAACTGTCCCAATATTTGATTTAATCCAGGAAAAACACTAACAAAAGCTTAAAATAAGCCACATACCTAGTGGTCTCCTTCTCTGTGGAGAAGCAAACGGCTTCTAATGCTCAACAGGAAGGTGTTAAGTAGCAAGATCTTCAAAGCTGACGAGCTGGGGAAGGCAATATACAATGCAAAATATGTCATCCCGACAATTTTAACAGACGGTGAAGCTCAGGAAAAAAAGGATGAGTTGACAACTGGAAAGCTAAGTTGCTCTGGCAGATGAGGAAATGTCAAAAAGCATGGAGTTTGCTACTTGCGTACATCATGGAAATTAGCTGTCATCTGCATAACACTCTGGTCTGTAGAGAGCAAGCGTGAAAATCGTGGCTCAGTCAACGCTGGGGGGAAAAATCAGCCTTCCCCAAAGAGGGCCACTGGGTTCCATCTGGGAATGATGGCAATTGTAGTCCAGTTGACTTGGGGGGGGGGAGGCATCCTGGAGACGCAATGCTACCTTGAAATGAAGCTGTTGTTGCACGGAGGCAAAGAAAATACACTTTGCATGTGTACGTAATCTACCTTGCTTCTGGTTCCTTTGCGTTATTTCAAGATGGTACACCGATCTTGATGTGAAGTCCTGTTACAGTGATGGCCAACCTTGGCACTCCAAGTGTTCTTGGACTTCAATTCCCAGAAGACCAAGTGAACACACCTACTTGATCAGGGTTTCTGGAAATTGAAGCTCAAGAACATCTGGAATGGCAAGGTTGGCCATTACTGTCCTATTCAACAGATGTAGCTAACCCATGGCTGGTTTTCACTGTCTGTTGCAGCTCTGTTTAAAAAAGACAAGACTTGCCCCCAGTCGACTTCTGAAAGTACAGAAACAACGGCTGTAAAAACCATGACTTAGGAAGCAAATATCTTATACTCAGGAGACGGCTCCTTCTGTTGCGCAAAAAGTTACGTACATATGAAAATCCTTTTGGCAGAAAGGAATGAACTTGCTTTTCTTCTGTGGGTCCAACTTTCCTAAAATATCTCTTAACGTGGCTACAAGAACCTGAGGATAAGGCAGATCTGATGGATAGAGGGAACACGACAGAGGGAAAAGTGTAACTGGTCACCCCAAAGAGGCTGCCCATTGCTTCTCTCCATGATGCGTTGATTAGACTTAATTTTTCCCCAATTAACCCCCACGCTAGAAATGGTAGTGGCTCAAGCGGTTAAGACGCTGAAGTCGATGACTGGAAGGGTGGAGTTAGATTCCCAAGTAGTGCACGATGGAGTGAGCTCCCGTCTCTGCCCAAGCTCCTGCCAACCTAGCAGTTTGAAAGCAAGAAATTGCAAGTAGATAAATAGGGACCACTTCGGTGGGAAGGTAAACAGTATTCTGTGCGCTTCAGTGTCTAGTCATGCCTGCCACATGACCATGGAAACGTCTGCAGAAGCAGACAGCGCTGGCTCTTTGGCTATGAAACAGAGATGAGCACTGAACCCTAGAGTCGGATACGACTGGCTTTCGAGCAAGGAAAACCTTTACCTAGAAATGGTGGGCGGGGAAAAGAATCTCTAACAGATGGATTTGGCTTGCCCAGTTGCTCCCAAAATAAAGACGAGGTCTCCTTAGTCCAGGAGTTCTCAACCTTTTTAAGCTGGGGGCCAGGTCACATTCTCTCAGACAGCTTCAGGGGCCAGATGGCCATTTCGCCCTTCCTCCACCACATGGCACTTCCAGGTGTGGTTGAGGCGGTGGGGGCACATGAAATGGTGCCAGAGGCTGCATCCAGCCCACAGGCCGCAGGTTGAGAATCCCTGCCTTAGTCTCGGATCAAGTTGATGCTTTGATTTTGCCTCTTCCCAGTGCGGAGACACACCAAGGTTGCTGACTCACACAGGATCACAGAGGGCTTATCCAAACAACCACCTACGCTCAGCCTCTTGTTCAACCCACCCTCGGTGTTTAATCGGACGCACAAAAGTGAACTCCCAAAGCAAAACATGGAGTCAACAGCCCACAACACCTAGCCTGGGTCTGGATTGTACCAAAGTAAGCTTCAGGTGTGAACTAATGGAATTTATCTCTGCTCCATCTAGACTAAATAAACAGATCCATGCATACAGAAAATCAGAAAATGGTGCGGAAATCTAGGCATAAAACCCCATCACGCCTTCCAACTTTTTTGCCAAAGCTTCATTATGCTTGTGTTGGTTGACCACGTCCTGGTTGGTAGTGATACAGAAAATGGAATTTCCAAAGTTTGGTGAAACCTGTTAATACTTGGCTTCCCTTTGATATTCAGCTTTCAGTAATCCAGAACCCAGACCTGCAGTTCTTTTGGATCTAGTACTGTGATGGCAAACTTTGGCACTCCAGGTGTTCTTGGACTTCAATTCCCAGGAGCCCAAGTGGACGCGCAGTAAAACCATCCGTGTGGATTCACAGAGACTTCTGGGAATTGAAGTCCAAGAACACCTGAAGAGGTAAGGTTCGCCATCATGGATCTAGCAGATCAGGGATAGCCAAGAGCATCCAGAGCGCTGAGGTTGGCCATCCCTGCAAGTCGATGCATCCAACATCTTGGATGTGCGGTTAATTTAAAAGCCAATATGGATTGTTCTCCTTGCACCTACAATAGTGGGTTGGGCTCACAGTGCGGAGATAAGCGGGATCAACCAGTTAATCTCTGACGCTCTGACTGTTGAGACAGGGTCCAGGAACCTGAAGGAGCCTGTATGGAAAGTTGCTGAACAATCCCTGGGTAGATAAGAGCCCACAGTTTCAACTGCTATCTTATACCAGTTGTCTTAATGTTTAACAGGCTACTGGGTACGTGTACATCATTAATCTTATATCATTAATAGTAGCCAAGGAGCTCTTGCTTGTTTAAGGCATATCCAAGCATCTCTTTCAGGTCTTTGGTCTTGGGGAACCAAGATACAGTATAAATACGGATGGGTTAAATATGAAGAATATGATTTCCTCCCAGCCTTCAGCACCGGGCTGGCTTTATAAAAACCACCAATCCTGGTCAAAGCTCCTTCATTTGTAGTTCTGAGAAAAACGAGCAAACATGTTCTTGAGGTTTCCAATCTCATTCTCCAAGCACTCCCAGGGCAGTTCGAGAGCTTTGGTTGTCAAGAAGGCCCACCAGCAAGATATTCTGAGGCTACTTCGCTCAGCACCATGGGCACAATAGTATTTTTTTTTGAGGGGGGGGGAGATACAATTTTATTTCTTTGGAGAGTTTCCCAGAAGAAATGAAGAACAGGAGCGGGCAAAACTTTGAACTCACTATCTACCTGTCTTGATGGTTTCTTTATTAGTTAACACGCTTCCGTACTATTACAAACCATTCCCATTGGGTCCATTAGAAAATTAAATTTGGCAGATTTTATTCTAGCAAATTTTTTTTTTGTTGGTGAATTGTGTATCTACACCCACCTCACAAACCAGGGAGTGAACTAGGCTTGGCAAAAAGAGGCTGCTCAGGGCAATGTTGATTTGGCATCCATTCTCTCTTGATCTTAATATATTATCAGGTATGCGCACAGGTCGAAGGGATCTTCTCTTTAGCACTGCTCAGTTTTGTTGAAGGACAGAGAGACAGATTATAAAGGAGACCAGGAGGTGACACAAATCCTCACCTCCATGTTTCAGAAACAACTGTCTAAAAAAGTCTTGGAGAAATTGGGTCCGGCTAGTCTACATAACATTTCTCTACTAGCATTGCATCTTTGCAAAAGATGACAAGGGAGAAAATCTTCCATTACTTCCTCTGTCCTTCTAAGGTAAAGCATAATTCCTGCCCAAAGCTTCCCTCCTGATAATAATTTTATAGTAAAGGTTTCCCTTGCTCGAACGCCAGTTGTATCCGACTCTAGGGTTCAGTGCTCATCTCTGTTTCAAAGCCGAAGACTAGACACGGAGTGCTGTTTACCTTCCCACCGAAGTGGTCCCTATTTATCTACTTGTAATTTCTTGCTTTTGAACTGCTAGGTTGGCAGGAGCTGGGACAGACGACGGGAGCTCACTCCGCTGTGCAGTACTCGGGAATCGAACTCTGACCTTCCAGTTGTCAAGTTCATGATCTTAACCACTTGAGCCACTTCAGTCCCTTTTTAGTGTAGCTTACTTCTAAACAGGCACTTGGGAATGCAGTCTACATCTATGGGCTTAGGTGCAATTTTACACTTGTTTACTAAAATGGAAGTCCGAGCCAGCTGACTCTTGACTTTGACGTAAGTGAAACAGCAAAATGTCACAAACGGTGGCGTCTTTGGACTTCAAACTTTAGGAAATGAATGGTAAGCGTGAGATAATGGTTTGCTGACTTGGCTCATCCTACTCTCCCCAAGCTAACTTCAATGGCCAAGAGGAGCTCAGCTATGGGAACTAGAGTTGGCTCTTGGCCCTCAATTAATAAGGATAGAGGATTGACTCCATGGTAGGGTTAAGTCCATTGTGGGGGAAGGGAAAATGCTGGAGTCATAGGTTGTGCACGGCCCGGCGGCTTACTGTTCATGTGCATGCATTCTACGGGCATGAGTCCAGAGAGCCATCCACCTACGGAGAGATTTCATCTCTAGATACTTTGCTGAAAGGAAGCCAAAAGCTTAAAGGGTGGCAGTGTTACAAACTCACACTAATAACAAATAGCGTCACAAGTATTTCTGCAATAGTTGAAATAGTTAAGTCAACCTTGAAATGTTGATTTCCCAAGAATCAGAACAGGGGGACTGCAAACTAGCAGAAGCAATGTTCTCTCAGGGGTGGGGAGAACGGTTTGAGGGGAAAGCCAGAGCTCAGTGGGAGATCTTCTGTTTTACAGGCAGAAGTTTGACCTACCCAACCTCACCTCAGATCTCATAATAAGGCTGAGAAAGAGCCCTTCCTAGGACTCTGTAGAGGGACTGACCTCTAGAGTAGACAATATTGAGGAGATGCATGATCTGGTCCATCGCAGCTTCCAACCTTCCTGCTTAAATTAACCCTGTTTTGGAATACCACAAGGGTTGAGATCTTGGTTGTCTTTGGGATAGCGAAGGGCCACCAATTCAACGGCTTGCCATCGGCTCTGCATGAACGATGAGGAGGTTTGTGGCTGAGCATCTGGTTAGGAGAAACATCAGTCTAAAAGGAAGCTCTGGGGGAAGCAATGTCCTGATTCACGAGGAAACCATCTTCCTATGAGTTGGTAACATCTGCAGCTGCTCCTCAGGGCTAAGCAAATATAGTCTTGCAGGAAAGTCTCTAGGTAAAACTAAGTGGAAATTTGGAATACTGAGCCACCTATAATCCTCAACCAATTTCTTTCTTTTTAACATAAACACAGGAGAATATGCTTCTGCTTTTGGAAAACTGATGTTTTGAGTCTTCAGGGGTTTTTAAGCCTTAGAGCAGGGATTCTCAACCTACGGCCTGCAGGCAGGATGTGGCCCCGACACCATTTCATGTGGCCCCCACCACCACCACACCAGTAAGTGCCATACGGTGGAGGAAGGGCAAAATGGCCATCCGGCCCCTGAAGCTGTCTGAGGGAGTGTGACCCGGCCCCTGGGTTTAAAAGGTTGAGAACTCCTGCCTTCAAGGCAAGGAGAATGAACAATAGGAATTTCAGAAGCTTTGTCACCTGGACTCTATAGCCATTAATAATGCAGCAGAAGCCCAGTAAGGGGGAAAAAAACCCTAACAAATATCCTCTCCGCATGATCTGTTTTAAAATCTATTTGTCATAAAACTTTTAAAAACAGCCGCAGCTCGAAGTTGACAACCTCGCACTTGATAATGCAACCCCAACGGGCCGTATGGATTATCAGTTTTGTTCTAGACTTCAATATGACAGCAGATCCAAATTGACTCAGTGAAAGCCTGCCTCTCCTTCCTCTACCTGCCTTATTTTTCATAGAGGCAATAATAATAATAATAATAACAACAACAACAACAACGACGACGACGACGACGACGACGACGACGACGACGACGACGACGACGATGTACATGGTAAAACATGACGAACAGGTGCCAAATAAGAATCTATTAAACCACAGCGAACTCAGAAGACATGAGATGTAGTTCTTGGTCCCCTTTCCATCACCCAAAGTTGGACATTGATGAATGCTCAAAATTAAAGGACAACTGCTACGAAAATGTTTTTAAAGATGTTAATGTTCTCAATTATACTTCATTCTCAACTGTGGTCTTCCAGGGTAGATGAAATTGATTTTTCACTCTTATCTTTGCAAGCAGCACTTGTGAAGAGCATGGTGTTTACAACCTCACACAGGCCGCTTGGCAAGGAAACGATATTGGCATGGACAGGTAGATGTGTGTACGTGTGTATATATATACACACACAAAACATCTCTCTTTCTCGGTACTATTTGTTTCCATAAAAAGTTTGAGGTATTAAACAACAGCAAATAAATAAATAGATAAATAAATAAATAACCAGAAGATCAAACAGTGACAACAACTTGGCTCCTTGCTACAAGCTTGGATTAAAAAGGTCTGAGTCAGAAAGACAGCCGTACCGATTTGTGGGTCCTGCCAGACAATCTGGAAAGTGATCCATCAAAATGCGGAAGCCTGGAAGGCAATACGTACTTTGGGACTTTGATAAATTGGCAATATTTGGACTTTGGAAACCTTCGTTGGGGCAGTTGACAAAGTCCACTAGCACCGTAATGAGTGGCCATTTCCATCTCCCAACAGCAAGCAAGAGAGAGAGAGAGAATACTACGAATAAACACAAAAACATCAAAAGGAAATGGCCTTTTAAAACTCTGAAGTTCTTTTGCACGGCAGAGAATCAGTGTTAGGGGACACTTTTCCCGCACAAGAATTGCCTGCCAAACCCTTCTCTGTTCTTGTCATGTAAAATAAAAAAAGCAATGGGGTTCAGGAACTCACCATATGGATATCAAACTCAAAAACCACCCTGAATTTCCCCACAGATGGTTCCCCCCTCCCACACTCTGCAAGCAGAATCTAGTCCTCCTTATCATCCAGCTGGTTTTGCACCTTGTACCCGAGCCCAATGAGATGGGAATATCTGAATAGACCCCCTTCCTCCGGCTCCGTTCCCTGCACCCCAATCCCGCTACACCCAGCCAAGTCATCAGTTGCATCTCTCTAACCCCATCATGTGGATGGTTAAACACCCAGCTTTTTTTTAATGCATACTGGGTTTTTTGTTGTTGCAAATTTTCCAACCATCTGCTGTGTCTATTCTTTCCACCTCCTTCCCTGCTACCAACTCTCCCTCTTAAAACTGCTGATTCCCTCGCATGCTTTCCTCTGCCAGCTCAACTCATGCTCTAGTGGTTCCCAAAGTGGGGCACACACCACACAGGGGGACAATTTGATTTTTAAGAGGGGGCAATATAAGAATGAGTTAGACCAAGTGAATGGTCTTTTTAGGCTTCCTCTATGTGAATAGGAGTTCAATTTTAAATAATAAGAATTATATGTCATGGGGGGCGGGATCAGGATTTTAGAGATGCTTAGGTGGGGCATGGCCAAAAAAGGTTGGGGACCACTGATCTAAAGGAAAGCTCCAGTCCAGATAATACAATTTGCAGTTTGGGAAATCACCAGTTTCTCTGTTCGCTTATTGTCTGGACTATGCAACTCCAGGTCTCTGTACTTCTCTGCCTACTGTACTCGTCTACCTAGTATGGTCCACTGTTGACTTGTGTGTTGCTTCTTAGGCTCATTCAGTACCGCACCCGTAGACAGACAGACAGACAGACAGACATACCTTTTCCCCATTGTCAGAGAGATGCACCCTACACCATACCTTTATGCATGCCGGTGTATTTATCCTTAATGACTGTCAACTCGTAGATTTTGCCAAACTGTTCGAAGATGGGTTTAAGGTCTTTCTCCTCTAAATTCCTTGGGATCTGTCCGATAAAAAGTTTTATGGCGTCCGGTTCCTTCATTGGTCCAAAAAGGAAGCAAACTGGAGCAGCCTCAAATTCAGAATGGTTACCCCTTTTAAAAATCCAAAAAAGAGAACACACACTCAAAAAAAAAAATCCAAAACAGCAAAACAAAACAGAAATAAGATGCTGGAGCGGAAAAGGGGTGGAAAAAAATGGAAAGCGGAATCCAACACCGGACTTGGCCGGTCGTGTGGCAAAACCAGACAAAGAGATCAAAACCCACCAGAGAGAAAGAAAGGTCTTGACGAGGCAAAAAAATTCCCCTTCCGATCTCGATTCCGATTCAGCAGCAATTCCTCCTTCTTCTCCCAAGGGAAAAAAGAATAATAATCCGTAAAAACTAATTTTTTACTGTAACTGTATTTTTTTTAAAAGGGATGATTTCTTCTCCTCCTTTTCCTCCCTCCCTCTCTCTCTCTTCTGGTGCAAAAATAAAAAGCAAATCTTTTAAAAAATATTTCTTTTTTTAAAAAAAACAAAAGAAATAAAAGAGAGAGTTCTGCGATTTGGGCCTTTTTGATTCTTGGATTGTCCCCCAAGATCCCGGATCACTTCATCCCAATTCTTCTGATCCAGCAATTACAAGGCTTGCAAGCAGTTTAATTAAGTTTATCGATCAACTTTTCTTTTGAGGAGGTGGAGATTCCTTGGCTTTGTTGCAAATTTTTTCCCTCCCTCTTTGCTTGCTGTATCGATTGTTGCTTCTTTTTCTTTCCACTCTTTTCTTTTTAAAAAATATATATTTTCTTTTTTTCTTCCCCTTCCTTCCCTCCCCCCCCTTCCCCGCTTTCCAGCTCGATTTCAGATGCTTTTTGCAAGTCTGATGGTCCCTTCCTTTAATGGATCTTAAGCTCTGTTTCAAATCTTTTTCTTTACCAACAAAAAAGCCCTGCCCGCCCTCCTCTCCCCTGACTAATAATCATGTCAGAGTTAGGGACCGGCCGCAAATTACAGGACCCAGGGAGAAGCGTCCAAAGGAAGGGAAGAGGAGATGACTTTCCACCACAAAGGGTGCCTTTGGTTTCCTTTCCAGATCTAGGTGAAACCCTGCATTTGGTTTTCCAAGAAATCATCCCGAGATTTGAAAAACAACAACCACATACCTATCTGTTAAGGGAACCCAGTGATGGCCAACCTTGGCACTCCAGATGTTCTTGGACTTCAATTCCCAGAAGCCCTGATCAACAGGAGGGCTGACTTGGGCTTCTGGGAATTGCAGTCCAAGAACACCTGGAGTCCTAAGGTTGGCCATCACTGGACTAGTGTGTCTCAACCTTGGGTCCACAGATGTTCTTGGACCTCAATTCCCAGAAGCCCTGATCAGCAGGAGAGTTGACTTGGGGTTCTGGGAATTGCAGTCCAAGAACACCTGGAGTGCCAAGGTTGGCCATAACTGAGCTAACCTTATCTGTTAAGCCATGGATGAATCAAAATTTGGAATTAAAATCGCTGGGAGAAACATCAACAATTTGAGATATGCAGATGACACTACCCTAATGGCAGAAAGTGAAGAAGGCCTAAAGAAGCGCTTGCTTAGCTTGAAAGAAGAGAGTGCAAAAGCTGGCTTGAGATTTAACATCAAGAAAACCAAGATAATGGCAACAGGCCCTTATCAGTCCCTGGAAAATAGACGGGGAAGAAGTAGAAACAGTGACAGACTTTGCATTCTTAGGATCCAAGATCACTGCAGATGGAGATTGCAGCCATGAAATAAAAAGACAACTAATTCTTAGGAAGCAAGCTATGAGAAATTTGGGCAACATAGTTAAATGTAGAGATATCACCTCGGACTGTCAAAATGAAGCCACTTTCTTGGCTTTGTCAGTGGCCAAGCTTAAGTCCTCGTCGATGGATGTTTCTGGCAGTCACTGGCAGACCATAAATGAGTCAGATTCTGTATCCCTCCACATTCACATAGTGTGTTGTTGTCCACCAACAAGCGAGTCCTCTCTTCTCATTTGGTGTCCAAAGTACTTTAGCTTCATCTTCAATGTTTGTCCTTCCAAGGAGCAGTCGGGGTTGATTCCCTTCAGAATTGATCTCTTTGCTTTTCCAGGCTACCGTACAAAATTCTCCTCCAGCACCACATTTCAAAGGCGTCTATTCTTCCGCGCTCAGTCATCCTTATGGCCCAGCTCTCGCAACCATAAATTATTAAGTATGTACGGAGCAAGAAACTGCAAGTAGGTAAATAGGTAAAGCTAACAGTGTCCCGTGCACTCTGGCATCCATTCATGCCTCTTTTTAATCCAATAAACATTCTTTATCTTTTCTGTATTTTCTTATACTTATTCATTTGTAACCTCCAACTTAGAAAGGCAATCCATCAAGCAAAATTTCCCTCGAAGAAAATTCAATACTTTTCTTTCCGATACCTTCATGATTTTACAAGCTGAACTATTTACAATCTATTGTATTTCCCTTGTATCGTAGGCCGCCCTGAGTGGTGCTTGCACCAATAGGGCGGGGTATAAATAAACTAAATAAATAATAAATAAATAAACATGACTCCTGCAGGGGCAACAGGGCATGCATGTGGTTAGTGAGAGCGTGCACTGCGCGACATAGCCTCAAAGCTCTCGCTCTCTCTCTGCCCTACCTCTGCTTTCAAGACAGGAATTTGACGAGGACCCCTAAGTCTTCTTCAATGCACTGCCCCATTGTTTGGCCGGGGAGCTGTCCTGGGTCCTGAAACACAGCTGGCTGGATCACAATTATGAGAAAGCCTACCTTGGGGAAGAGGGTGGGCAGGAAATGGGCTGGAGAGAGAGAGAGAAAGAGAGAGTGATAGAGAGACGGAGAACTTGCATGCAAGCAAATTCCTGTCTGTAGTAATTCTATCCATTCTCATGTACCCAAAGATTCTAACACATGTGTGTGCGTTTGGAAGAAAAAAACACAATTTTTGAGTGTCAATGAATCTAAGAATAGGGTGTTTCTTCTGCATCTCCCCTATTCTCCCCCCCTGACTTCCCGTTCCTTAAATTAAGTCCAGACCTCTCGAGGTAGTGGGTTCTGCTATCGTAGCACTCTTAATAGTAAAGATGTTTCTCCTAATATTCAGCCTATCACACTAAAGCAGGGGTTCCCAACCTTTTCAAGCCATGGTCACACTCTCAGTCAGCTCTGAGGGCCGGATGGCCATTTTGCCCTGGCTGCATGATGGGGGGGTGGCCATTTTGCCCCAACAGCTTCAAAGGGGCAGCCACTTTGTTTCTTGAATGCCCGTGGAGGAGTGGGGTCTCCACATGAAATGACACCGTGGGTTGGATTCAGCCCATGGGCCTTAGGTTGGGAAAACCAGCTTTAATGAGTTCTTTATAGCATGGAGCACCATGCTTCCAACCCAAAGATCCTGTTGCAAGCTGAGCTCCTGGGGTTGACCAACCCACAGTTCAGGGCTTGGCAAAGGTTTCCAAGGTTTTGGGATGGGATTCGTCGGGGGGGGGGGGGATTTCCAGAAGGCTAAAAGGAGGACTTGAACCTCATGGCTTAAAATGAGGTTTATAAAATTGGCCTTTTTTTTGGGGGGGGGGGAGACACATTTCCCTGTGCCATCGCTCCAACACCTCCCCATAGAGAGAAAATCAGGAAATCCAGGGCTGTCCTGATTAGACATAAATAAAAATCTGGGCCAAGTCAACTTCTGGATCTACAACTATCAGATTTGCTCAATGGAGGTCGCTGCCATAAGACAGCTTCTAATGACCCTGCCATTAGACAAGAATGCAGCAAAAGGCCTCAGGCAGCAAATTCTCTAGAGCAGCAAACATCCTCTAGTGCAGGGGTTCCCAACCTTTTCAAGCCGGGGGCCAGGTCACACTCTCTCAGTCAGCTTTGAGGGCCGGATGGTCATTTTGCTCAACCTGCATGATGGGGGGGGGGCATTTTGTCCCAGCAACTTCAAAGGGGTAGCCATTTTGTTTCTCAAATACCCTCGGAGGGGTAGGGGGCTGCATGAAATGGCACTGCAGGCCGGATCCAGCCCATGATCATAGGTTGGCAATCCCTGTCTAGCGGTTCTCCCAAATTCCTTTGGCTGATTCCTTCTGCAATAGCTCTGCATATTGTACAGTTCCTGCTCAGATCCATAAACTGGTCCATAAACACAGCCAATGACCCTAGCTGGTGGTCCAAGTGTTGCTCTCAAGTGTGACCCACTCGATGTTTTAAGCCAGGGATTCTCAACCTGCAGCCCGTGGGCTGGATGCGCCCTGCAGCGCCATTTCATGTGGGCTCCCCCGCCTCCACCACACCAGTTAGTGCCATGTGGTGGAGGAAGGTCAAAATAGCCACCTGGCCCCCAAAGCTGTCTGAGGGAGCATGACCAGGCCCCCGGCTTATAAAGGTCGAGAACTCCTGTTTTAAGCATTGACTTTTTGAAATGCCTTTCTCCTTTTTTAAAACAAAACTTTGAACTTTTCAGCAAGTTGTCGCCTTTTTCGAAGCAGGGTTGGCCGCATCAATTTGCCAGCTCAGATCCAGGAAGAGCTTTATGGGAAGAACAAACATTCGTGAAGGTACTGTACACGAGAGCAAAACCAAATTAGAAGGCGGAAGAAGGAGCTCACTGGGAAAGGAACATCATTAAAAGAGGATATAGCTCAAGATCTCAATCTCCCCTACGTCACTTGGAGGGCCCTGAATAGGCTGAGGGTTGGAGTCCCTAAATTCAAGACTCAAGGCTTCATTTTGGCAGTCCAGGACTGGATCAGGACATGAAAGAAGAAGTTTGCCCCTGAATTAGGGCCACTTCCTTCCCATGCGCTTATTCAATGCAACCACTCTGGTTGTTCTTCTTATCTCGACGTAAACGGAGGAGAGCGGAAGTTCCTTTCCTTTGTTCTTGTTGGGATTCACAAGACAAGACAGGACAGGCAAACCAGGCCATTAACAGCGAGGAAGAGCAGCAGTGACACAACCTGAAGGCTCCATGGGGGCCATCATCCACCCCCACCATGCGCTGGAAAAGCATCCTTCAGTTAGATGCCCAACGGCTGCAAACACCCGCCTTGACTCCATCCCCAGCCCTGATGCTTTCTTGCGCTACCGTGGCTAACAGCCTCGTCCCCGCCACGTTTAAAACATTAGACACGCGGGAACCTCGACATGCGAGGGGGGTGGGCGAGATGCCCGCCCATGTAATATATATTGGCATCTGTCGAGAAGCGTGTGCTGTTTGTTGATATGGGAGATGACAAGATGATTTAAGAATTTGCTCGTTTCCACAATGATCTCATTGGGTGCAGGAGGGGAAGGGTGGGGGTGTAGGACGAGCTCTCCTCTTTGCTTGTGTGTGTGTGTGTAGACACACACACACACACACACAACTTGTCCTACGTTACTAGCTTGGCCTTGAGTTCTTCTCTCAGAATGCTTAATTTTAAAGAAATGAACCGTGCTGCCTAGCTGTAATTCCTTTCTTGTCCTGGATTATGGCAGCCCCCTGGCATTCAGGGAGATGAGTGTGGGTGGGCTTGAAGCTCCCCAGGGGATCATGGGCCACAGAGTAGTAAGGCAGGAACGGTCCTGATAAGGGACGGCCTGTTGAGAAGGAGTCTTGCTAAAGTGTCCGAAGGAAATCCCCAGTGATAAATCGATTTGCTAAAAAGCCTTCATGGCTACATGGGTGAAGAGAACAATTTGTTTCTCAAGAGGGAAGCCCTCCTCTTTCCATCTGCTGCTTTCCAGATGTGCTGGGTCCCAAGGATGATGGGATTCAGGGTTTAGAATGCAGCAAAAGGCCTCAGGCAGCAAATTCTCCAGAGCAACAAGCATCCTCTAGTGGAGGGGTTCCCAACCTTTTCAAGCCAGGGACCAGGTCACGCTCTCTGAGTCAGCTTCAAGGGCCAGACAACCATTTTGCCCTGCCTGCATGATGGGGGTGGGTGGGGGTTGGCCATTTTGTCAAACCAGGTTCAAAGGGGTGGCCATTTTGTTTCTCAAATGCCATTGGAGGGGTAGGGGACCACATGAAATGGCACCATGGGCCAGATCAGGGAACCCCTGCTTTAGCACATCTGGATTGGGGACAGACTGAAGAAGGATCCTCAAGGGTACACAATAGACATGACCCTTTTTTCATTTGGCCTTTCGTCTACTTCTTCTAGTGTCGTATCAGATTCCGAATATTGGCGATCCTCACGGCAATCAGCCATGAAGATTGTCCTGGGAATATAATGCAGTGGTCTTCCATTTGCTTTCCACATCACAGCCTGACACCTGTACCGCTGATCCAGTTCCACCATCACTTTCAGGTCCTGAGCCCTTTTGGCACACAAAGTCTTCATCGGCCCCAGGCCAGGACTGAAGAAGCTGCTACCCTTCATCAAGATGGATTCAAGTGGGACCATTTAGCCCACTTGGGGACCATCTCCCTTCCTGTGGACATGGCTCCTCAGGGTTGTCAAGTTAGTTAACCGTCGCCTGATGATTGGTGTTGAGTCACTGACAGTAGGGTCAACTACTTTATTGCCAAAGCAAGACCTGGCCAGACTGGAGTCGCCTACTTAGTCGCATTAAAGATAATGATGGGCTTGCGGAGGACAATCTGGCCACGCTCAGAGGCACGGTTCATTTTTACGGTATTTTACATATCATAAATTTCAAGAGGGAGCTTTGGCTTTGTAAAACGAAAGCTTGTCAAGGTGGGGAACGAATATAAATTGAGCCTCACCTCAGAGGCCTGAAAACAGATGTGGAAGAAGTGCATTGAAATATTCATATTACAGACGCCAGTCTTTTGGCAGCGGAAGGCCGAGTTCTAGCACCTTCCCCTTTGGAAATGTCCTTGGAAATCTCACCATGAGATTGTCGCTAGAGAATACCATTGCAGCTGTGGTGCAGACACTGTAACCCTGCTTCAGACTAATGGATAAAGACGGCCATGCATCAGACCTTCCCCACATAATTATCAAGGGTGGAGAGAGATGAGAAATAACCGCTGGAAGAGGTTGCCTGGTATATCCCTGAATGAGTGCCCGCTCTCAACTTTGGTTGCAGGACATAAATTCCTGTTGAGTCTCTTCATTGGGTGAAATCGGTTCTTCCTAGAGCCCTGGTGGCGCAGGGGTTAAACAGCTGTACTGCAACCAAAAGGTTGTGAGTTCGATTTTGACCAGGGCTCAAGGCTGACTCAGCCTTCCATCCTTCCAAGGTTGGTAAAATGAGTCCCCAGCATGTTGGGGGCAAAAGGCTAATTAACTTGTGAACTGCCCAGAGAGTGCACTAAGCGTGGTGGGGTGGTGTAGAAGTGCGATTGCTTTGCTTAAGAGCCCTGGTGGTGCAATGGTTAAACTGGTGTACTGTGGCCATAATGTTGTGAGTTTGATCCTGACCAGGGCGCAAGGTTCGTTCAGCCTTCCATCCATATAAGTGCAATTGCTAATTGTTAAAGCAAAGCCAGAGTCTTGACCAGAGAAGGGTGCCCGATGCAACCCTCCACATGGTAGCATTCTGTGTTTGCCACCTTGCCATCCAAAGAGTTGCAAATTGCCCCTCCCAAGGTGGCTAACCGTCACCCTTGTATGCTATAAAAGCCATCCTTTTCGATCTAAGAGCCCACTTTTACCTTCATTGAGCAAAAAGGAGAGGACATGTACTTCGCCATCAGCTCTTTGGCAAGCATCAATATCGAAAGAGACGTTTCTAAAGAGCAAGGAACAAAAAACAAAACACGCTCTCTCTCTCACACACACACACACTGGGCATTCTGAGACAGCGCATGGGACCGAAACAGCCTGAACAGCTTGAGCCTTCCTGTTGGGGGTGGAGGAGAAAGAGCGGAGAAAGTGGGTCAAGAGGCAGCCCCTGGCTTGAACGAGAGGGAACAGCTGCCGGAGACCGAGAAGGAGCGTAAAGCGAAAGGTTGAGCGTAAGGCCGGGAGATACCTTCCGCCATCCTGAAACAGGCAGATATCGCAAAGCTGAGCATGTTAGAGATGGTTGTAGCGGTGAAAGAGCTGGGAAATGATTACATCTTCTTCTTCTTTCATGTCCAGATCGAACCTTGGACTGCCAAAAGGAAGCCACCTTCTTGGCTTTGTCGTTGGCAAAACTCAAGTCCTCATCAGTGCCATGTTTCTCATAGTAAATGGCAGACTAGCACATGAGCCAGATTCTGTCTCTCTTCACATTCACACAGTGTGTTGTTGTCCACCAGCAGCCCCCACTTGAGCATGTTGGTCTTACATTTAGGGACTCCAACCCTCAGCCTATTCAGTGTCCTTCAACTGGCATAGAGGAGGTTGGGTTCCTCAGCCATATCCTCCTTTAACGTCATTCCTTGTTGAATGAGCTTGTTCCCTCCATCTTCTAATTTGACTTTGCTCTTGTGTACCTTCAAGAATGCTTGTTCTTGCCATAAATCTCTTCCTGGATTTGAGGCAGTAGACTTGAGGCTCATATCCATTCAAAGGATGTCTAGAGTCATTCTCTTGATCTAGAACAATCAAGGGTCCTCCTTGAACAGCTACTCACCTCGTCATTACCAATGACTCCCCTCCATGCCTACATGGGCCTTCAGTCCTCCGAAACCTTGTCAAGCCAAGAGTCGAAGGGAATATTAGCTATACGCTTTGAAATCACATTAATGTTGCCATATATAAAATTGGGCAGCTCAGTTTGGCTGAGTCAACTCCGAGATAACAGAAAACAGATCCTTCCTTTTTATGACAATCTTTCAGGTATTTGCAGAGCGCTGCCATCATCAACCCTCTCAGTTTCCTTTTCATCATGCCCAGTTCCCTCAGTCTTTTCTCCTAAAGTTTGGTTTCCAGTCTTCTGATCATCCTTGTTGCTTCTCTGTACATGCTCAAATTTGTTTGCATCTTTCTCAAAGTGTGGTGCCCAGAATTGGAAACAATTCTTTGTGCCATTTTTTTAAAAGCCCAAGATATATGAAGAAGGGACATGCTCAAAACAATGGTGTAAAACAGGGGTTGCCAACCTAAGGCCTGTGGGCTGGATCCGGCCTGCAGTACCATTTCATCTGGACCCCAGCCCTCCAAGGGCATTTGAGAAACAAAATGGCCACCACTTTGAAGCTGTTGGGACAAAATGGCCACCCTCATCGTGCAGGCAAGGCAAAAATGGCCATCCGGCCCTTGAAGCTGACTGAGAGAGTGTGACCCGGTCCCCGGCTTGAAAAGGTTGGGACCCCTTGGTGGTTGTGGTTCCTCTTCTTCCGTGTCTCGGCCAGACGTGAAACTGTTCAAACGAAGGCACCGTTTGGCAAGTTCATCAAAATTGCATCTGGACTCGGAGTTCTGAAATACGGAAGGAAGGTTGGTATCGCAAAAGCATCTCCGCAGAATTCTCTCGAAGGCTGACCTTGAAACAAACGGCCGATCGCCCAGCTGGCAAAGGGATATGGCGTCAAATGCCAGAGGGCGAATTGACACATGGAGGCTGCCCACCCCACTGATTTTGATTCTCAACTTTGTTTTCCTAATCAGAGAGAAGAAGGCTCTGTTAAATCCACCTTTGGGGGGTCAGCGGCAACCACCTGGCGAAAGGCATGATTCCTAAGAGTTGGGCCCTTTCTAAGAAATATGAGGTGACACATTTAGGGCATGGGGCTTCCCAGAGTGGTGGGTGTAGGGTATGATTCACCGCCGCATTCCCTTTGAGCAATGTTCTGCCAAGGGTATGTAAGCTGCCTTGTTTCTCCTATCCAGAGCCAGAAAGACACCGCCTTTAGAAACAGAAAATCAGAATTTTTTTTCCATGTCATGCTCAGAGCCACAGTGTGAGACTTTAAATTATTCTCATAAAAGCACAGAGTGGGAGAAAATGAACCTGCATTTTGCTAATCCTGTGGGGAGACACCAAAAAATTGCCAACTGCTGGGCAATAGGATTAACTCACCAGTGGGCTCCCAAAAAAAATTACTACCACACTGTGGGCGTGTTATGGTGGGAATGGCCAGGGGGAAAGCCCTCCAATGCACCCAAATTAGGACTACTTTATTTCAAAACTTGAATGTCTGCTACTGGTTCTGGCGAACTGGTGCGAACCGCTGATGTCCACCACTGGATTAACTAAACTATACCATCGCAAATACAGTGGTACCCCATATAGCGAACGCTCGTATAATGATAAATTCGTATAACAAAGCGTTTTTGAGCTATTGGAGATACCCCGCATAACGAAAAAATTTCTGTTGTTCTACACGCCTTTCTAAGATGCGTACCTGGCAAGACATCATGCCACGCCTGATGAAGAGATGATGGGTCTCAAAAGCTAGCATGGTTTTGATTTTGATTTTTTCAGTGATCCAATAAAGGCATCGCCTTCCTCCTGCATTTTCTGTAATTTGAATATGACTCATACGGCTAATCTCCTTTGTTTGCCTATAATACAGAGATGGCGAACCTTGAAGCTGCCTGAGAGAACGTGACCCGGCCCCCAGCTTGAAAAGGTTGGGAACCCCTGTTTTAAAGGCTCTCTTACCAGAAGCGAGGGGTTGCTTTAAAGAATGACAAGCACGCTTTAGGGCAGAGATATCAGGGGTTCGCTAGCCCGGGGGAAAATATGCCTAACTCCATCATTCCACCCAGAAAGTGAAAAGGCCAAGGTCAGCTCTCTTTGGCCTTCATCGCCTTGCCTTGTGGTCTAGCCCGCCAGGGAAAGGCCATGAAATATTCCGCCATGCCTGACCTGGCATGCTCTCGGCAGCTGTTCCTTCCTCCCTTCCTTCCTTCCCTCCCTCTCTTCCCCAATCCAATTTGCTCGGCCTCCTGCTAGGAAGAGGGAAATCGGCTGAGAAACTCCCTGATGGTGGAAGGGCCACCGGCTTTGGGAAAGCAGCTTTGGAAACGGACAAACCGCATCACAGATGGAAAGCTATGGGAAAGAGGAAGGAAGGGTATGCAAAGAATAATAATAATAATAATTTTGTGTCAGAAATTATTCTAGGTTGAAAGGATTTTTGCTGGAGAAACTCTGCTTAGGGGACGCCCGAATGAGGCTCCTTTCATGTCCCCAAGAGCTGAGACAGAGACAGGTGCTCAATCCATCATGCAGTGCCCAGGTCTTGAACTGCCGACTTGACGTCCTTCCAGCTAACAGGGCGAGCTTCTTTACCACTGATCCCCCAAAGCCTCAAACGCCAAAGCGTGGGCAGGAAACACTAGTTTTACAGCCGAGAGCTCCCAACATCGTGGCTTTCAGATCCCCTTTAGCTTGAAACATCCTCGGGACAGAGGTGCCCTCTTAAAAGGTATTAGCAACCAAATTGGTTTTAAATAGCATATCGATAAAGGGAAAAAAGTGTATTATATGGGGGTGATGTGGTTAGGACCACAGCTGTACTGACAGTGGAGCGATTCTGGGTGGGAAAGTTCAAGAAGCGCAATTTCCTGGCTCTGAACAGCACCTTTTTGCCCATGTTTCCTAGCAACAGGTATGGCAAGGCACAATCCTTTTTTAAAAAAAGCTGTTTGAGTTGGTTCCCGTCTCACGTTTATGAACTCCACATTTCAACCAAGCAATGTTGGAAGACACCGTTCCTTCATCTTATGAATCTAAGTTGTAAAGAAGCTGAGATGATGGGCAGAAGACGTCTTTGATAGAGAGGAACCGCTGTACATGCTACAGATGCTCTTTTGTTAGTTCCACTGTGGTGGCTTAGTGGTTAAGATGCTGAACTTGATAACTGCAAAGTCGGCAGGTCAGCAGTTTGAGACCCAAGCGCTGCACGACGAAGCAAGTGCCCGTCGTCTGTCCCAGCTCCTGTCAACCTAACAGTTCGAAAGCAAAAAAATTGCAAGTAGATAAATAGGTACTGCTTCAGCGGGAAAGGTAACAGCATTCCATGTGCTACAACATCTAGTCATGCCTGCCACATGACCACAGAAACTTCTGTAGACAGCACTGACTCTTTGGCTGTAAACTGAGATGAGCCCTGGCCCCTAGAGTCGGATACGATTGGCTTTTGAGCAAGGGAGACCTTAATGTTTACCATGGTCCAATGCAGTGGACCCTCAATTAACGACGCATTCCAATAGCGTCATTTCCGCTTACCGACACGGCGTCACTCGCCACATGACTATCTGCACAATGATGACAAAAAACCGTCGTTGTGCGGATTAACGTTTTTAACGTCGTTGTGCGGATAATGACAGTTTTTAGCCGCTAGATGCCATTGAAAACCACACAACGACGTTTCCCCTATAGCGACGCTACTTGGGGAACCAAGCAACGTCATTATGTGAGGGTCTACTGTAACAGTTTTGGTGGAATTTTGCCTAATTTCTAAAAGCCAACATCATGTTTAACCATTTCCTTTTCTTGCAAAGGTTCACAGCTATACCTAGAAATTCCAAGCCTAAATTCGTCTTTACAGGGTATCAACCAAGACAAGTACTGCCTCCTTAGGGACAATTTTAAGTATGCGTCCTCTTGTTTTCCCACCCTTCTCTTTTAATTAAAACTTTTGGAAAAAATTCTCCATTCAACCACCACCCTCCCAAATTTGACATTCTTCTGAGACAAAATCCTCCCTTGAGTAAAAGGGGAGATTCCAGGACAGTGAATTCGGCGAGACTCCGTAAGAAAGATAAAGGTAAAATGGCCTCGCTTGTGGCTTTCCCCTGGAAACCCGACTAGAGGCAAGTCAACGTAGGTATTTATTTATTCCCTTTCTATCCCTCCCATCTGGGTAAGTGCCGAAACCCAGATCTGAGGCTGAACCTTGACGCCTTACCTAGTTCTAAAAGCTGTTTATTGACTGCAAGTGCAGAATCCTGGAAAATGGAAGGTAACGGAGATAAAAATTTTTTTGCCTTAGAGCACTGACTAAGCGCATTGCTTACCAACCATCGCGCAAGCCTCCTAGATAGTCCTAGGCTCTTATCTCTGTGTTTGTTCTGGAAAAGGAATTAACTTAAGCTTATGCTCTGTTCAGTTTTAAAGTCCTGCGGGGCGGAAATACCATAGAGAAGATTGAAAAAGGATGTTTTTAAAGCCACACACTTGGCTAGTTCAGTTTTAAATTTCTTTTCGCGTTCTGTTCCCTTCCGCCTTCCTGGCCGTTTTCGAGGGAGTTCATGCAGTGGCAAGAGGTATCTATTTATACAACCACAGAGCATAAAAAGAAAGAAACATAATAATACAATAATTCAAATTGGACTGGGAATTTGCCCGAAGCAGAAATGATTCGAGATTAACTCATGGGTCAGATAATGGAGTGAATCCACTAGTATTGCTACCAACCTTTTACCCCCAACCAGAGGCAAACACTGCAATCAAAACAACAACAAACTTGTGTGTGTATAGGAGCCCTGGTAGCACAGTGGATAAACTGCTGTCCTGCAACCAAAGGATTGTGAGTTCGATCCTGACCGGGGCTCAAAGTTGACACAGCATCTTCCATCCTTCCAAGGTTGGTTAAAAGCACGTTGAGGGCAAGAATGCTAATTAAGCGCACAGGAAGGGCACTAACTGCTATGGGGTGGTATAGAAGTGTGACTGTTTTGCTTTGTGATAGGGGCTGCAGTGGTTCAGAAGCTCGCCTTGTTAGCTGGAAAGCCAGCAAGTCGGTAGTTCGAGGCCTAGGTAGTGCATGACGGTTTGAACGCCCGCCTCTGTCCCAGCTCCTGCCAATTTAGCAGATTGAAAGCAAGAAATTGCAAGTAGATCAATAGGGACCACTTTGGTGGGGAAAGATCTTGGGGGACATGAATGGAGCCTCGTTCAGGCGTCCCCTGAGTGGAGTTTCTGCAGCAAAAATCCTTTCAGCCCAGAATAATTTCTGACACTAAAGTATTGCAGTAAAACCCCTACTTACGAAGTAAGTCCATTCCGTAGGCTTTTGCTTAAATAGTTTTTTTTAAATGTAACTCAAAGCAAACCCATAGGGAAAATGAATTTTTAATGTAAATTGAAGCAAATGAATTTTTACATAACTCGAAGCAAACCCATAGGAAATCATGTAAATTGGGACATGGTTTTGGCACAGAATCATTATGTAACTTGAATTCAAGGCATATGTAAGTCGGG
This sequence comes from Bradypodion pumilum, assembly GCA_035047305.1. Lineage (NCBI taxonomy): Eukaryota > Metazoa > Chordata > Lepidosauria > Squamata > Chamaeleonidae > Bradypodion > Bradypodion pumilum. The sequence goes on from JAWDJD010000018.1 coordinate 5,235,980, forward strand.
GTTTTACTGTATTATTATTGCTATATAATAGACAGACAGACAATCTAGATAGATAGAGAAAGACAGACAGAGAAATGGCCAAGGCCAAACAAACAGGTATTTTGACTAAGGGGGGGCGGGCTTAGCTTGGTTGCCCAGGCAAGGCCATGGCAACCGGTAGCACAATGTCCCCATGGCAACGCAAACAGAAACCATCCTGCTTTGAAGAGAAGCCAGGCAAGATGGTTGACGTGGGCACCGGTTTGGAGTGCCTGGACCTGGGTTCCCTCAATGTGGATCAGCTGCAGAAGCTCCTGGAGTTCAAGGTGGGACGGAAGGAGGGATTTGCCCCTTAAAAGAGATGCCCACCCATTCATCCAAACGGTCCTAACAAATTGCATCTCGCAACGATACCTGTCCTAATGGTTTGCTTGGCACAGGGATGCCCGACTTTTCTCATTGTAAGCAGATTTCTGCCATCATGTTAAGAATATAAAGGACTTTAAAATGTATGTGTGAAATCAGTACATTGTATCCAAATAGCTTCCTGCTTAACCCACACTATAATAATAATGGTAATTTAGTGTCAGAAATTATTCTGGGTTGAAAGGATTTTTGCTGGAGAAACTGCACTCAGGGAATGCCCAAATGAAGCTCCTTTCATGTCCCCAAGAGCTGGGACAGAGACGGGAGCTCAACCCGTCATGCAGTACCCAGGTCTCGAACTGCCGACGTGCCAGCTAACAAGGCCTCTCTTTTACGCTTAGATAAACACCAAGATTGCAAATGAGAAATATCTGCGTTCCCATAAAGAAGTGGAGCTGCTGATTTCAGGATTTCTCAGGTAAGGTTCCCATCTTTTTTTATGAGGAGGGGATTTATTTATTAATTAAAAAATCTCCAATGCCAGATTTGGAGCACCGGGCCTTTCACAATAGTCAGCACATGTTTGGTGCTGCTCAACTCATGGTCATGCGTTCGAGCAAAGCATGCCAGCTTGATAGGATAAATTCTGGCAATGCCGGTCGCTAAAAGATAAATTTCAAACTTTTGCTGCCAGAAGTGAAATAATGGGGCAAAGGGGGTAAAGAATGCATTCTTCTAGTTTTGCCTTCTTCCATCTGGCGATTGATCAATAGGTTTTTTTTTTGCAGGGTACCAATAAAGGTAAAGGTCACCCTTGCTCGAAAGCCAGTTGTATATGACTCTAGGGTTCAGTGCTCATCTGTTTATAGCTGAAGAGCCAGCGCTCCGTGGACATGTGGCAGGCATGCCTAGACACCGGAGGGCACGGAATGCTGTTTACCTTTCCACTAAAGTGGTACCTATTTATCTCATCGCAGAAGGTCCCTCAGCGGCTTAGTGCTTAAGGTGCTGAGCTGGAGACTGGAAGGATGGGTTTCGAGACCCAAGAGCTGTTTGGGGGCATGAAAGGAGCCTCATGCGGTCTTCCTCTAAAAATCCTTTCAACCCCAGAGTAATCTCTGACACGAAAACACACACCTTGTAATTTCTTGCTTTCAAACTGCTAGGCTGGCAGGAACTGGGACAGAGACGGGAGCTCACTCCGTCATGCAATACCTGGGAATCGAACTCCGACCTTCCAGTTCAGGGTCTTAGCCATTTGAGCCAACGCAGTCCCTACTTTGTCGATTACAGGCAGGCGCATAACATTTTCAGCGCTCATTCAAAGAACCAATTAACGGGATGCTTTAATGTTCTCGGACGGAGAAATCCTGAAAGCCACATCTGTACACTTTCTAGATTAATGGAGATTTAAACCAAAAAAATACGGAGAAGAACTAGACTCTAAAATCTTGCCGACAGCAATGTGAACTGGTCCAATCCAGGAAGAACTCTACCGTGTGATTTTATTAAGGCACATGAAACTTTTTACCCATGAACAGTGACATAATAGCCCACTTATGTGAGTTAGTTTGGAATCCACGGGTGTTAGTTGCCCGCCCTAAAACAGTTATTTTCATTTACAAGCCACCTGGGCTAGCCTTTATAAAGCCGTCTTTCCTCCTAAAAACTTTCCATACAATTTCTTCTCCTGGGAGATGGTTTTTCCTCCCCAGCGCCTCGCTAATTGCTTCATCGATTCCCGATGAAGGAGCCGTGCAATTCAAAAGAGGTATTTTTAATTGTTATAAATATTTCCTTGCTTCTGCCTGCGAGAGTTGTTATGTTCTTGTTCTTTTCAAAAACTATAAAACTACTTCCATCTCCCACCTTACCAAAGGTTAGATGCAGATGTAAATTAAATGTTTCTCCTCTGCTGCTAATTAACTTATCGATCCCCAATAAAGGAGTAATTTACCAATTTGTCTTGCGCACCTTTGACAAGGACCCACAAAATCAACAGCGAGGGAGAAAAACACAACCACTTTTTTAAAAAAAACTCAATTTCTCTCTCTCTCTCTTTCTCCCCAACTGTTATTTCCAGAGAAGTCCTTTTGCAGAGACCAGAGAATATAAGGGAATTTGCAGCCGGTAAGCATTTGTCTTAATATTGCAGGTTGGAAGACCTTGAGTCCCCACCACTAACAGCATAAGTGATGCAACATTATTCTTGCTCAATCAACTTTGCTACGCAAAGTATGTGGGATCTTGGCTTGCAATTAATGGGCATTGGTGCAATTTGGTGTCACAAAATGTCCACAGACATTTCAACAGCTGGAGACATTTCAGCTCTGTAAAGCCGCCCAGAGATCAAGTGTATAGGGTGGGCTTGAAATGTTTCCAATAAACAATAAATTTAAAAATTCTTCCTTATTTTCATCACCTGCCGTAGGATTTTAATTTTTAAAAAATCCACAAGCATTAGCATTAGGTCGCCCAACATGCTGGGTACTCATTTTACCGACCTTGGAAGGATCGAAGGCTGAGTCAACTTTGAGTCCTAGTCAGGATCAAACTCACAACCTTTTGGCTGCAGTACAGCAGTTTAACCTCTGCACCACCAGGGCTACAATCACTGTAGGGCAGAGGTTCCCAACCTTTTCAAGCCGGGCTCCGGGTCATGTTCTCTCAGTCAGCTTCGCAGCCCAGACAGCCATTTTGCCCTGCCTGCACGATGGGGGGGTGGTCGTTTTGTCCCAACAACTTCAAAAGGGTGGCCATTTTGTTTCTCACCTGGGACTTATGGCAACATGAAATGGTGGTGTGAGCTGGGTCCGGCCCCCGCTGTAGGGGCCTCACAATAACGCTCAATCCCTCCCCTTTCAGCAGTGATGGGTTAGGAGAAAGATGCTGTGATGAGTGTAAACAAATAAACCGAAGCCACTCCATAAAGAGTCTTGAGTTTTGGCAACAGGTCTTGAAGCTTGGGAGTGGCTGGAGCAGCCCGTACCCTTCGCTGTCAGATCTGTGATGAAAGGGAACGGCAAGTACAGACAAGACGATTCAATAAAGGAGCGTGCAAGGGGAGCAGATATGACGAGGTTTTGTCCTCTATTCTTCTTCCGGGGCTTAAATTTGAAGAATGACCCACACGCGTAGACTAGAGTCTGCAACGCCTGGATGCTACATGCCAGTCTGGCCAAGTGATCCTGCTATGGCAATAGAGTAGACCCTATTGCCATCAACTCAACTCCGAACATCGGGCGGCAGTGAACTAACCTGACCGCCCTGAGGACGAAGAGCCTTAGGTGGCGAAGTCCACAAGAAAGGGTGAGAGTCCCCAAGTGGATTAAATCCCACTCGAATCCCTCTGGATGGAGGGCAGCAGCTTCATCCATCCTGGCCTGGGGATGATGATGATGCCTTTGTGTGCCAAAAGGGCTCAGGACCAGAAAGTGACTTGTGGAATTGGATCCGTGGTGCGGGTGTCACACTGCGGAACGGGAGGCCACTGCAGTATCTTGTTCCCAGCACAATCTTCATGGTTGAGTGCCGTGAAGATAGGCAATTATTCGGAAACAGATACGGCACAAGAAGAACGATGATGTTATATATCCCAACGGTGCTCTCTTGTTGCTGTATTATGGGGGTCTAACCCCATCTTTCTCTTCACCTTCTGTTTTCAGGTTATTTCACCGATCCAGAACTCCCCAAGAAGATTCAGCAGCAAATGATGGAGAAAATAAACCAGGCCTTGTGACCTGCACTTCTCTTAGCCTTTTCTTGTCAAAGCAACCCGAGCTACCAATAAAGCTGATTTTTAAAAAAGGGATTAATGGGGTGTGATTGTATTTGTCTCAATAATAAAGCTGGGGAAGGCTGGAGGCAGCAGGAAAAGAGAAAGACGCAATACAAGATGGAACGACTTCCTAAAACAGAGGTTGACAACGTTTTCAAGCCGGGGGCCGGGTCACGCTCTCTCTGTCAGCTTCGAGGGCCGGACAGCCATTTTGCCCTGCCTGCATGATGGAGTGGCTATTTTGTCCCAACAGCTTCAAAGAGGCAGCCAATTTTGTTTCTCAAATGACCTTCGTGTGGGAGCCACATGAAATGGCACTGTGGGCCAGATCTGGCCCCGGGCCTTAGGTTGGGAACCCTTGCCCTAAAAGAAACCCCAGGCTTGAGTTTGCAAGAGCCCTGAAGGACAGAGCGTTTTGGAGACCGCTTGTTTGTAGGGTTGCCGTAAGTCGCAGACTTTTGGGTAAAAAGGTAAAGGTCGGATCCAACCCTAGGGTGCAGTGTTCACCTCCGTTTATAGCCAAAGAGCCAGCGCTGTCTGGATTTCCAGATGTTTCTGTGGACATGTGGCAGGCATGACTAGGCACCAGGGTGGTGTTGCAATTTCTTGCTTTCGAATGGATAGACTGGCAGGAGCCAGGACAGAGAAGGACTCGTGCAGCACTCGGGTCTCAAACTGCCGACCTTCCAGTTACCAAATTCAGCATTTTAACCAATAAACCACCAGTCATTTACTCCTGAGTAAACACATACTGGATTGCCTCAGCTTCTATCGTTTCTTCCAAGCCAGTGATCATTTCTGCAGTGGCATTTAACAGGCATAGCCCAAGTGTGAGATGTTAGGCCTCTGACTGGGTGGGGTGGCTATAGTCTAAAATTAGATACCAGTACAGCCTCAAAATGAGGGGAGAGAAGAGTAAAAGTAACGGGTTAAAATCAATAACTTTCAGGTCAGAAATCATTCTGGGTTCAAAGGATTTTTGCTGGAGAAACTCTGCTCAGGGGACGACCGAATGAGGCTCCTTTTATGTCCCCAAGATCTTTTCCCACCGAAGTGGTTCCTATTGATCTACTTGCAATTTTTCCCTTTCGAACTGCTAGGTGGGCAGGAGCTGGGAAGGAGACAGGCGCTCAATCAATCCGTCATGCAGTGCCTGGGTCTTGAACTGCCAACTTGCTGGCCTTCCAGCTAACAAGGCAAGCTTCTTAACCACTGAAGCCCCTGATGATAGCAAGATACAACATCTATTTCTGTTTGACCCAACAAGGCACAGTCAGGAATGAGAGGAGATGACTGTTAATTAAGATTTACACATCCGATGCGCAAACCTATAAATGTTGATTTTCCTCTTAAAGCTGAAGGCTGGGGAAATTGTGCTTAAAACATTAACAGTGTTTTCTCAAGTCCGCAACCGGGGGTTGAAAGTTTCCCATTAGAGGCGTGGCGAAGAGTTCCTTCCATAAGATTGTCTCACACTGCACAGCTAATGCACAGAGAAACCACGTGGGTGTCACCTATTAAATACAATATTTGCTTTTCTCTGTTACAGGAGACTTGATCAAGGCAAACTCCATCCCTCTGATTATTTTGGTTCATGCCTCTTTCCCCACCAGATATACATTTTGTAGGGACAGGGTAACTAGAAGTGTAGTTGGTGTTTCAAATGTACATCCATCATCGACTTGCAAATTGCACATTACAGTCAAGATGTTTTGTGTCTTCTTTCTTAAATCTCTACAATTAAAAAAACACCTCGATCCTTCCTCTGGCGAGATGATTCTTGTGTTGCCCAGTGTCCTTATTACATATGACATCCTTGTTTCTGGTTTGAAGGCACTCAACGAATCCTTCTCTGTTCTTTCAAGGTACGGGTCTACTTTGATTTCCAAGCGTGTTGACTTTGCTATGGAGGCTGGATCCAAATCTGTAGCCACAGCTATGGCAACCCGAAAGGTCATCAAAGCAATTAGTGTTGAGGAGGAGGCACTCTGACAAAATTAGCTCGAAGAAGATGAATCCACCCGACGTAACTGAGCAGGCCCAGGAAGTAAAGAAGAAAAGGAACGCCCTTGTAAATCATCTGGAAGTATGAACCTGTGCTGCCACCTCGTGGGGTTAACCAGGAAAAGGGAACTCAATCTTGCGTGCAGGTAGGATGAGTCTAAGTTCAACTTTCAGTAGAAAAACAATTATTACTTAATTGAAGACATGTCAACGGTTGAGCTTAGCAAAAGTGGTAGATCTCACTTTGAATAAGGCTCAGATTGCAACTGCTCAGGGCTAACTATGTGGGCTCTCAGTATGTGGGGCTAATGTCTGGCCGGACATCCCTCTATGGTAATGGAGTAGACCATACTGCCAGGGACTCAACGTTGAGTGTTGGGTGGATCAGCCCCTTTAGGTGGGGTGAATGTCCCCCTCAGTGGAGGAAATGCCACTGGAAAGCATCATATTGGGCCCAACGGCAAAATGAGTGGAGGAGGAACTCTGATTCCCAATGGCCATGGAGGTGGAAGAGGCCATGCCAGATGGACTAGCTGTGAAGGCGCACCTTGTCCATATCCTCAAGGTTGTGGCAGTCCATTGCAGTCCCGGTGTTAAATCCTTCACGTCTTATTTCATATGTGCCACAGGAGATGGCTCCGCAATCATAGTGGGGTCACTTCACTGCAAGCTGGGAAAACTGAAAATCACAATAGTTGACCATATGGATGATTTCTGTAAGGGTTCGACATTTAGGTGGATATTTTTTAAAAAGTTGATGTGCTGAATCAAAGTAGCTCAGAACAAAATAAAATTAAAGGTGGCTAAAGAGTAAAGTCTCCCTTGCTCAAAAGCCAGTTGTGTTTGACTCTGGGGTGTGTGGGCCATCTCTGCTTTCAGCCAAAGAGCGTCTGCAGACATTTCCATGGCAGGCATGACTAGCTGCTGGGACACATAGAACGCAACTGCCTTCTCTGCCGAAATTACTTGTAGTTTCTTGCTTTCAAAACTGCTAGGTTGGCAGGAGCCAGGACAGAGATGGGAGCTCACTCTGTCGTGCAACACTCAGATCTTGAACTACTGACCTTCCAGTCGTCAAGTTCACCGTCTTAACCATTAAGCCACTGCAGCCCTTGATATTACAGCCCATGGCTAAAAGATTAGCCAAACCTTTTCTCAAAGGACTGAGAAAAGCCAAGGGAGGCAAATAGCACAGTGGGTAGTTTGTGTTTGGAAGACTTTCTGTGGAGTTGGCACCCAACCTCAGGACCACTAGCGACAGATGCCCAATCACTGAGATATGAGAGGAAGGGCCTCCTTTGTATCGCACTAGCAGAAGCAGCAGTGTATTTTGTGGGAACAGAAGAGAGGAACATCTCTCCCGTGGCACTGGGCGCAGAAAGATCTCCCACCGTGGGTCAGAGTGGTGCTGATGACGAGTTTATTCTGGCACCAAGTCAAAACCTGGGTCTTTGCTAATGTTTGGAAGAGCAAACCCAGCAAATCACAGCACGACTAGGTTACCGATCTCCACAGACTGTCTATGGTGGATATTGTTTTAAGTCGTCTTTGTTAACTTTATATTTTGCCAACATTTCCCCGAGTTTGCTGGTATTTCAACCTTGGATCTAGGGCAGGAGACAAATATTTTAATAACTAAGCAGCCATTTCTGCATCTAGAGCCAGCCACACCCCTCTTCTTCCGACACCAGGACCAATTTCCACCCCCCAAGTACTTTCCCCATTTGGCAAGGCCTGACATCTCTCAGGGTTCACCTTGACAGAGTAAGATGTCAACCTTGCCATAACTGATGGGCTTCCTGTGCCAAGAATTGCCTGTGAATATTCATTGCCCTCCTCGAACAGAGAACCCCCTTCTCCAATGGCCCCATACCCACATATTATCACGTAAGGGCTTAATGATACTTTTGGCAGCTTTTCACATTTTTGCTTTTAAAAGCGAGAGGGGAGGGAGCACTTTCCCGTTATCTTCCCCACCCCTTGGGGATGAAGGAATGTGAGGTCAGAGTGCTCAAAGAGCAGATTCTCAACCTGCGTACCGTGGGCCAGATGCAGCCCACAACACCATTTGATGTTGCCCCCCCCCCTATGTGGAGGAAAGGCAGAATGGCCGTACGGCCCCCAAAGCTGTCTGAGGGAGTGTGACCCGGCCCCTGGCTTTAAAAGGTTGAGAACTCATGCGCTAGAGTGACTCAAACCCTGAATGAATAAAAGCTCAAGCTTCCCTCTGGAGAAGAAAAATTACACAGCATCACAAAAAATATTAGCTGCTACTTTGTCTAATCCATGTGCCCTACATTAAATCAAGTGCGCTGAATCCAAATCTGAAGTCCAATTCTGCCTAGGACATCAGGATCTTAAGTCAATTACGCGTATAGACGTTGATTGTCCAGTTTATTAACACAGCTGCGACTACTCGTCTTTAGCTCTGAACAGATTCACTATGGCCTTAGCTGTACTATCCTATAAGATGGTTTTGCACTAGAAACAAGCCCTTGGTCCATCTCGCCTTATATATCTATTTCTGACCGTAGCTCACTGACTTGCCCAGACATGTCCAGCTGCTGCTGGAACTTGCATGCCACCAGGGGACATGATTTAGCCGAGGCGGCAGCAGGCGTAGTGGTAGCTGCAACTGTTATCAAGTTCCCATGTAAATATACATTACCCAATTACCAACCATTTGAACAGTTATAGCATGCCTATACTTAAAATCTGTAAATGATAGGCAAATTCTGAGTTCAGATTTGGAATTAGCACACTCGGTATCATGTAAATAACATGTGGTATTCCCAGTAGCAAAATTGTTGTTGTGCAGTGTTACATTTTAAATGAAGGAAGGTGGGCACATCAATTATATTAAAGACAAGATCCACCTCACCAGCCAGACGTTGTGAGGTGTAGATGTAGACCAGTGCGGGCTTAGACGGCACGGTTAATATTGAAGAATGCTACATAATTAATGGCACTAAAATAGCAATTACACTTATGGGATATGACAGAGATAAGAGGGCAAGCCTACAGGAACTACAGGCTGCCTCTGACAGATCTTCCCATATGCATCATGCCTGTGCTCTGCTCGGCGTCCCGTGGGAGACCACAATGTCAGCTGCCAACTGGGAGGTGTCTGGCCATGGAAAAACAGCACAGAGGGTAAAAAAAGGGGGCTTCCCACAATACTTTCTGTCTCAAAGATGGTCTTAAAAGCTTCGGCTGGGGCAAAGGTTCAGTCGTAGAGGCTCGAAAGCTATGCTGCCCTCCTGCCATTTCTTGGAAGCTAACCTTTTAAAGGTGGAGAGCCTTTAAAAAAGAGAGAGGCCCATTCATACTATTCAAATCATTGTCATTATTGCTGTTGCGGAAGTCTATAAACCAAACCTTTGTTGGAGATTTCAAATTCATTTCACACTCAGATCCTGACCTCGGACATCAGTCCCCTTCTGGCCGCCTCAGTTGTCCACTGGCAGCGCAGTGATTAAGCTGCTGAACTGCAACCAAAAGATTAAGTTCGATCCTGACCAGGGCTCAAGGTTGACTCACCCTTCCAAGGTTGGTCAAATGCATACCCAGCAAGTTGGGTATGAACTGACCAGAGCATGCACTAAGCCAGGGGTTCCCAACCTTTTCAAGCTGGGGTCTGGGCCACGCTCTCTCAGTCAGGCCATTTTGCCCTGCCTGCATGATGGGGTCAGCCATTTTGTTTCTCAAATGCCACTGGAAGAGTTGGGGGCCACATGAAATGGCACCATGGGCCGGATACAGCCCACTAAGCGCTATGGGGTGGTATGTAAGTGTGATTACTTTGCTCTCATTTTGCAATGTCTCCTTACAGCATTCTTTCAATTCCTCTGGACCACTCCTGGTCTTCAATTTATAGACGTCTGTCTCCTAGGTCCTTCTGCCAGCCTGGTGCCTCTCGAAAGTCAGAGAAAGCCCAGCCAGTGACAAACCATAACCCTTACTGGGTGCTGTTCTGCGACAAGGAGGCACCAGGCTATCAATCGATGCTAGGACGCTGGCCCCACTAAATCCTTTCAGCAAATTAGCGCACCAGATTTGCTTATCTAAGTATGATTTTAGAAGAGGGGAGGGATAGATTAATGGCTGCTTCTGTCTACTTTTCTTGGTCACAGACCCTCATCAAGCAACTTGTTATGACAAGAACATCTGACATAGGTATATTTTTATTTGCAAGACGTTCGCCATTATCCTGTATTTTTGTGAGAGGTGTGGTCAGAAATACACAAGCCAAAGGAAACCGGTGCAATCGCTTCCATGAAAACACAACCTGCTTTGTTACCGAAGGAGGTTCCTTCCAATACTTAAGGTGGAGAAAACAATTTCTCCTTCCGCTTCGGTTACCATTCCAGAGGCCAGGCTGCCAGGAAGAGGCCAGCCCAAATCCAAACCGATGCTCGGCTCCGTTTAGAAAACCCTGGTGGCACACGGAAAGTACCCCAAAATGTTTTGTCTGTTTGAAAGCTTCCCATAATCTTCCTTGGGGCTTTGAAAGGGAATCATCCAGCATTACTGCTCAGGGGTGGCTTGTGGGTCAAGCTGGGCTAGCCAAAGCCTGTAGCTTTCGGGCTTGGGCATCGCAGAACGCACCACTGACATGGGAACCCGGATGGTGTCAAGACCATTCACCTGAAATGTACAAGGAAGCAGAAGATGGGAGAGGCTGTCTGGTGGCAAACCTGGACCATACAGTTAAGAGTCAAGAACATGGTCAAGAGCAAAGAAATGGAATTAAACAATTAGGTTTCCTTCCCTGGCCTGCTTGCATTTTAAAAATATAATTATTATTTTATTAAAAATTAAAAAGACTTAAAGCATCGGAATACATTTTAAACCACAAGTCAATACATATAGTGTGTACCCATCACTGTGAGGACCTTGCCTTTCATCTGTATTGTTTAATTAAATGAATGGGGCTGCGGTGGCTGAGTGGTTAAGAAGCTCGCCTTGTTAGCTGGAAGGTCAGCAAGTTGGCAGTTCAAGACCTGGGTACTGCATGACGGTTTGAGCGCCTGTCTCTGTCCTAGCTCCTGCCAACCTAGCAGTTTGAAAGCAAGACATTGCAAGTAGATCAATAAGGACCACTTCGGTAAGAAAAAGATCTTGGGGACATGAAAGGAGCCTCATTAGGGCGTCCCCTGTGCGGAGTTTCTCCAGCAAAAAAAAACCCTTTCAAACCAGAATAATTTCTGACAAGACATTACTATAATTATAATTTATTGAACTTATACCCCACCCACCTGGGATTGACTCCCACTCAAATATATATATATATATATATATATATTATTCTCTATTTCCAAAATGCCATGTATTACTTAACTCCTTTAGATTTACGAAACGTATTCAATAAATCCCCCCAAATTTCTACAAATTCATTTTTCTTAATAACAACATTTTTCCAAATTTTAATTGACACATCAGTCTATCAGGGGTGAGCAAACCACAGCCCGCAGCACCATTTCACATGGCCCGCAAGGCCCTCACCACTCCCGGAAGCGTTTACAACAGCTGTAAAACGCACCCGCCGTAAATGCACCCAGTTGTTGTAAATTTGTTTGACAGCTGTGGATGCGTTTTACAGCAGCGTTTATGGTGGGAGGAAACATGTGACCGGCCTGCTCAGCTGTCCAGAAGGGGCATGGTCAGGCCCACAGCGCCTAAAGTTTGGGAACCCCCGATTCATAGCCATGTGCCACAGTTCTTTATACCATTCCTCCAATCTAAAACATCTATACATTTCCCAATTCTTAGCTATTAACAGTCTTGCTGTCATTATCATGTTAGTAATAAGATCTTTCTTATGTTTTTCCAAGCTTACTTTCCCAATTCCATTAGTAATGAAGTCTGCCTGGCCTGCTTGAAACCAACTCTATTTCACAGCACACATGCACCACCAAAACAAGCCTTTTGGAAAAAAATTTAATAAGTCCACACATCTGTGTAAAATACACCCCTACTCACCCTGTTTACCATCTCCTCCCGCTGATGAACAAGAAAGGTAGCAATACCTGGAGACCCTAAAATTTTCCACTTACACACCCACACACCCAATTGCTTTTAGGGAGCTCAGTGTGATACTGCCCTCCACCTCAGTCATCATGACAATAACTTCCCCTGCATGACCAACAACCAAACATTCCTGGCATTAAAGGAAGGCTGCTACGACCAAGAAGCAAAATAAAATAAACACGAGCACAAAGGGAACGAACAACAGGATATTAACAAAAGAAGCAAAGCAGAAAATAAGAGGAAAGAAATTGCAATACTTGGCAATTTTCCACCTTCACCCCACCCTGATTTCTGCTGCCCATAACACAGCAGAAAGTGTCCCCATAACATATGTAAATGTTGTCCTTACCGTAACCTCACACCAGTAATTGCCCAACTGTGTGATAGGCTCATCTGGCAGCCTCAGTGCAGGCAGAGACACGACTACCCCGAGCTGAAAGGAAGAGGAGACAATGTTATGTTATTCCCTGTCCCATCTCTATATAGCTTATCTCAGCCAGGAAATGCTCTGATGACCAAACTTTTCCTCATTATTCCACATAAGGCCACCATTCATCATTCTCTTACAGATCCAAGCACTCAGCAAACAATTTTTGCTTTTACTTTAATCCAAAAATTTTTTTGAAGGTGCCTAAGCTCCTGCCAAACTAGCAGTCCGAAAGCAAGAAATTTGCAAGTAAATAGGTAACACTTCAGTAGGAAAGATGGCAGCATTAATCAGTTTAGCAGTAGAATGAAATTTACTGGTTTTTTTTTTTGAATGGCCATTCTTTCAAAACCTCACCAGCCAATGGGGTAAAAGAGAAAGCAAAGAGGAAGATTCTTTTAAAAGGTAACAGGAGGGAGCTGGATCCGTTGACTTAGCAAGCACAGAACCTCCAGATGCATAGGAGAGTGATAACATCACAGACAAAAATATAATGCTTAAACAGGGTATATTCTTGGTTAGAGAACTTAAAGACCTGTATAGCCAAGAAGACAAAATCCTAATCCAAGCTCCACTCCACTTTACAACTGCGGCACGGATAGAGAAAAAGTAGACATATAAACATTACTGGACTCACGTTTCGGAAAAAATGGTGAGCCACAATCTCCTTCGTCAGCTCAAACTGTTCAGAGTCGTTAACTCCAATTTCAAGAGTGCATTTTTGCAGAAACCGTACAGCCTACAAAAGGGGGGAAAGACATTTTTTTAAAAAAGATCAACCATCAACTGATTTATGTTGACCTTACTTGATACTGAGCTGGTTGATGGATTATATTTACCTAACCACACAGTGAACTGGCTGGGTAGCTTAGTGAGTTCCTGGAGTTGGGAATTTGACCCCCCCACTGGGCCTACTGGAAAAACAGTCAGCCTGTGTAATCATGGACAAGCTGCTAAGCCTTAGGTAAGTCACTGCTGAGTAGCTAGGAAACTACTAGACAGAATTGACTTGATAGCACATAGTTTCGATTTACGATTAACTCCACACTACCGTTGAGGGGGGGGGGGGGAGAGGGCAGATGGAAATAATAGCCTGCCCAAAAGCCAAATAATGACAAGCAAAAGAAGCGGACATACATATTAGTCTCACTGCAAATACAGAAGTTTCCAGGAATGTTCAAAATCTAGCAGGTGAAGCCTAGTAAACTGATGCTATGTCTATACCAGTGAACAAGGTAGCAATAGTAATTACACTTATATACCACCCTATTACGCTTAGTGCACTGCTTAGGCTGTTCACAAGGTATTTAGCATTTTTAACCCCAACACGTTAGGTACTCAATTTACCAACCTCGGAATGATGGAAGGCTGAGTCCACCTTGAGCCCTATCAGGATCGAACTCATAACGTCAGCAGCTTTAATAACAAGAACACTATGACTCAGACTGGCTCCAGCCCTGATCAGTTTAAAGCTAGCAGCTGACACTGTATTTTCCCCCTAGAATATACGAGAGTAAATAAAACAAAACAGAAAAAAATGTTGTGGCACCTTTAAGATTAATTCCTGTATTTAACTGTGAGCTTTCATGGATCAGGTCCACAGGAGTTAGTCTTTAAGGTGCCACAACACTTTTTGTCTTTTTTTTGCTGTTCCATTTTATTTACTCTGAGATATTCTTGCACAGACTAACACAGCTGTCACTTCAAACATTTTGTCGCAGAACTTCTGGGCTTTAAAAATGTCTTTTGGGGTATGTTTTTAAATGCATTTTAAAGAATACTGTCTCTTAAAAGTGGCTTTCAACGTTTAAAAAAATCATTTTCATTCCTGTAGCATTGCTTTAAGGGGCTTCCTGTTCAAAGTTACACTTGCCGTGGTCCTGAAGACACGCGCTGGCTCACCTTTAAGGCAGTGTGGGTTTGTAATCTTGGCATCTTTCCCTCTGCACGTAACTAGGAGGTGAAAAGGGGGGGGGAGAGAGAGAAAGCTAGCATGAGATGGATTATTTCTTTTGCTTTGGGCTTGATCTAGTCCAGGGGTTCTCAACCTTTTCACGCTATGGGCACATAGCTGAGCGGGCCAGACTGGTGGTTCCCCCCCGCCCTAAGCACTGCCATAAAACGCATCCACAGCTGTCGTAAATGCGCTTATGACAGCCGGAATGCATTTATGGCTGTTGTAAACGCGTCCACTTCTGATGGCGGCAGGTGACATGAAATGGTGCCACGAGCCAGATCCGGCCCACGGGCTGTAGGTTGAGAGCCCCTGATCTAGTCCATTAGGAACTTCTGGATATCAGGCAATGCACACAATAGTACTACTCACTCGATTTTCCTCTTCAAATAGCTCCTTGTTCTCAGGAGAGGCATAAACAGCCTTGTTTTTAGCCAGAAGCTGGCTACGGCCAAATGACGGGATCACAGAGACAGTATCGCCACGATTTCCTACATCTGCAAGTAAATAAAGATAATATTTCTCTTACTATCCTATACTCCTATCAGCTTTTTAACAAAGTGCAGTCAACACAAGTAGGTCTCTACCATGTCATGAATGCACACAATTAAATCTTCAAAGTACAGTATACAAAGTACACAAGAAATAATGAACCGGTCAGATTTCACCCTCCTTTAATTTATATATACACATTTGTTGTTTAAAGGATGCAAAATATGCATCTAGGTTGTACTGCTTGTGCCTCCAGGTGAGGGTTACCTGATAAAGGTGTAAAAATAAAAATCCCTGTGCCTAGAACACTAGTAGATGAGGGATTTTTCTTTTTCTAGGGAAACAGAGTTAAAAGCCTGTCCTTTCTGGGATGAACCAGTCTTCTTCTATAGGCAAATTAATATTAGTTTTTAAATAGAGAAGCATATGTTCAGGCAAACTCCAATCTTTAGGCTCATTCTTGCACAACCCTGAACTTCCAAACAAAGCAGGTACATTCTCCCTTTGACGGCAAATTCACCTTCATTTAGGAAGGGAAAGGTTGCCTATAAAATCACAAAATCAAAAGCACATTCTGCCGACTTGCTAAAGCAAATAATGCGTTGCTATGAAAAGGGGCAGAACTTGAAATATGGAGATTTAGCAAAGTCTGGGCCTTGAAAGCAAAACATACCTTCCACACACTGCGTGAGGATCAGCTCCAGTGGCAGCTTTGGCTTGTGTTTAAGGTCCTCCACTAATCGATAGACAAGATAGCGGCGATGCTTTAAACGAGGCGGATGCCCTTTCTTGCTCAGGGGTACCTGCCACCATCGTTCCACGATGACGGTTCCCTGAAAGGTAGAGGAAAAGAAATACATGATTGTGTTTCCAAATACTAGAGACCTCCCTCTCTTCACCAATTCCTGATCTGTAAAGACTAGACTGTGCTGATCCATAATGTGTAGGAAGGAGAACAACAAAATGAAAAGGGTTTTTCTCTTCTGTCTCCAAATTATCAGAAAAGAAAAATCAATAAAATAAAAAACAACGCTGCAGCACTTTAAAAGACTCATTGCTATATTTTAACTGTGAGCTTGTGAAATTTCCAAGTATGGTTTATATCAGGAGTTCTCAACCTTTTTAAGCCAGGGGACGGGTCACGCTCCCTCAGACAGCTTCGGGAGCCGGATGGCAATTTTGCCCTTCCTCCACCACATGGCACTTCCAGGTGTGGTGGAGGTAGTGCCACGGGCCACAGGATGAGAATCCTTGGTTTATATACACCAGATACAGAGGTAAAGAGGTTACAATGTAAAGAGGTAAAGAGTAATCAAGCAGAATGACAGATAAACATATAGCTTCCTACAGCAAGTAGCAACAAATGTCTCCAAATTGCCTATCACTTCAAACGTCCAGGAAGTTAAAAAGTTAAGACTGGGAAACAACCAGAGAAATTCCATTATATTAGTCTGTAAAATATCAAGCACCAATAGTGCTATCATTATTAGGTTACAAATAACATTGTAGAGTTGGGTTTTCTAAATCGAGGGGATTTTTGGGGTGGGCTTTGAGATGTTTAATTTCTATGTACTGTATTGCTTGTCATGTTCAACCACACAAAATGACAAGTTAAGCCAGACAGGCAGTAAGGTTTCCCATGCTCGAAAGCCAGTCGTATCCGACTCTAGGGTTCAGCGCTCATCTCTCTTCCAAAGCCAAAGAGCCAGCGCTGTTTTCAGCTTCTGCAGACGTTTCCGTGGTCGTGTGGCAGGCACGACTAGACACACGGGACACTGTTTGCCTTTCCCACCAAAGTGGTCCCTATTTATCGGCTTGCAATTTCTTGCTTTTCGAACTGCTAGGTTGGCAGGAGCTGGGACACAGACGGGCACTCACTCCGTCCTGCAGTACTCGGGAATTGAACTGCTGACCTCCTGTCTTCCAGTCAGCGTCTTAGCCACTGTTCATATGTGCAATTGCGCATGCAGGTGCCTGTGCGTGTGCATTATGCATGCATGTGCATGCAACATATACAAACACACAGAGGTGCTTTTACCACGCCAACTGCCCCATAAAGACACCCCAAAGTTGCTTCTCCCCACACCACCCATGCTCTCTCTGCCCCCTCAGCAGAGGCCTAGTTCCCATCCAAAGCCCCCCCAAACTTCCTCACAAGTCCCCTTAAATGCCTTTCCCTCAGGAGACCCTAGTCAGCCCCCCCAGAGCTAGCCCCACACATTTATCGCCCTCGTATATTTCCTGAGGGACACAATAACCTCCTCCCACCAAACTCCCCGAAAATAAGCCCTCACACTTCACCCCCTAAGTGTGCGGCGCCTTACACACTCCCAGGACCCATATTTGCCCCTTTCTCCCCACACCGAGCTAGGCCTGGCCGCCTCCTCCTTCACTGCACCCCACCCCGAAGGCCTGCCTTCCCGCCCGGGCCCTCACCGCGAGCCTCAGGCACTGCCGCTGAGGAGGCGGCGGCGGCGGCGGACAAAGCCGCCCCCCCGCCACTTGTAGGGCAGCCCTAGCGGCTCCCCTCAGCCCAGTCGCGAGCATGGCGCCCTTCTTCCCTCAGCTGCCGGCCCGGCCTTTGCGCATGCGCCGGTCAGGGCCCTCGCGAGGCCTACTAGGCCGCGCGGAAGCCTCCGCTTCGCCTGGCTCCGCCCCCCGGCTTGGGTCGAAGGGCGAGGCGGGCGGCGCGGCAGGAAAGCCGCCGGCTTTCTGGAAGTCCAAACTTTAAATTAATAAAGGACAGTGCTTTTCCTGAATTCCTTCTCTCTTCTCACAACTCGGTTTTAGGACCCGCATGGTCAGGCTGGCAGCATCCCTGACCCTTTTAAACGCTTTCTTCCTGGGGTGTTGCCTCTGCCCATGGGCAGAGTGCGGGCTCGGGTCCCCAAATCACAATAGGAGGAAGGCAGTTCTCTGAGAGGGAAAAAACAAATCCTATAGCGTGGGAACAAATAAATACATAAAAAGGGTGGTCCTGAGCATGTACAGTGTGCTTTTTCTAAATGGTCTTTTTTTGGATTGCTTTATGTTCACTGCCCTTGGGTGCCCTTCTGCCCAGAACTGTATGTAAATTGAATAAAAATTGGAATGAGGGGCAGAATGCCCCAGGTATGTAGTGAGTGCCTATTCTGAAGATGTTTCCGATGCGAGGAAAGAGTGCTATAGAACATGTGCAGAATGCTTCTGGACTGAGATAACTGGCAGAAAGTAACCTACATCCAACCAATTCCTGGCAGCCTGAATCTTTGTTGCAGCTCTTAATGCTAACCGGGTTTAACATGTGCAGCTGAGCGCTGAGGTCACAATTATTGTGCCCAGGGTCGTGCAAGGAGGCTGTCACAATTAGGTTGGTCGGTCATCGTCATGGCAGGAGGGTCCTTGCATGGGTCACAATGGAGACCCCTGGGGTACTTAAGCTAGAGGGCCCTGGGACTCAGACCTCACTATGTCCTGGGGAGGCATTGCCTGAAAAACATCGTGAACCCCTCCCAGATCCAACGCCACGCCGTCCCTTCCCTGGACCACGAGCGAATCGGTCCCTTGTTGCCCCCTCCATAGTGCCACCCCTCTATATCGGCAGAGATGACGCCTTTTGACAGGAGGTAAGGGTGTGAGTGTGTGGCCGCAGGGGCTTAGTGGTTAAGACATTGAGCTCGGACTGAAATGTCAGCAGTTCAAGCCTGGAGTGCTGAGCAACGGAGTGAGCACCCGTCGTCTGCCCCAGCTCCCGCCGAGCTAGCAGTTTGAGAGCACAAAAATTGCAAGTAGATAAATAGGGACCATTTTGGCAGGAAAGGTAACGGTGTTGCGTGTGCTCCAGTGTCTATTCATGCCTGTCACATGACCATGGGAACGTCTGGAGATGCAGATAGAGCATCTTTGGCTGTGAATGGAAATGAGCCGTTTTTCCTTCTTTTTCTTCAGCTCCACTCATGTCCAGCGCGAGAGCTTGAGTTGCAGGCCCCGTTACTGCCTGCAGTGTTCCTGAGTTTGCGGGAGGCTGCCCAGACAACAGGAGAAGGACCGGGGAAGAAGACAGCACAGACCTAAAAGAGGTATATAAGGTGAGCAGGTTTGCCTTCAGCTCTTGGGGCCAACATCCGGCGGTGATGACGAGGGCAAGAATTATTTATGTAGCATTATCAATTATCTAGGGCCGTGATGGCGAACCTGGGAACTCCAGATGTTCTTGGACTTCAATTCCCAGAAGCTCCCGTGAACCCACACAAACGGGTTTATTGCGATTCATCCGGCCCACACTGCCCTCGTCGTTTTACTTCTGTGTCCAGGAGCAACGAGGGCAGCATGGGCAGGATGAATCGCTGTAAACCCATTTGTGTGGATTCACGGCGGCTTGAACTTCTGGGAAGTGAAGTCCAAGAACATTTGGAGTGCCATGGTTCACTATCACGGATCTAGGGCATTCCTATGTGGACAAAGGCAGGTTTTGAATAACTTAAATGAATGGGGCTGTGAAAAGTATAGGAATCAGCCCCATGGGGCTGACAACCTAAAACGTCTTTCTTCGTGTCCAGATCAAACTTCGAACTGCCAAAATGAGGGAACTTTCTTGGCCTTGTGGTTGGGCAAAATTAAGTCTTCATTGGTGCATGTGTCTGGTAGTAATCAGATGACCAGCAAATGAGCCAGATTCTAAAACTGAACATGAGATATAGAAGGAGGACCAAGAGAAGGGTAGGAAAGGGAAACATAGAAGACCGTGACAATCATATCAAAAGTGAGGGACCCTTTGGCCTTCTAGAGGTTTTGGACTACAGTTACAATCATCCCCATCCCGCATGGCCAATGCTAAAGGGTGGCAGGCTAAAACAACTAGCTGGACAAAGGTTTTCCATGTTGCTGTTATATTCTTAAGGTTCATTATAGTTAAAAGTCAACTTAAAAGTGGTTCACAAACGTGAAAGATCACTTAGCAGGCTAGGTCAGCGTGAGACAGATTTTTTGCAAGAAGAGGAAACAGACTAAGGGTTCTGCCCCAAAGATCACACAATACTGGAACTGAACAGACAAAAAGAACAGAGAGGAAAATAGGGAGTTCTAAGTCCTTAAAGTTTTAGTTGCAGCTCTAGAAGGCAAAGGATGAAATGTGGCATTTGATCTTTTCTAAGAAGTAAAGCTGGGCTGCATTGAAGGGTAATAAGCAATCAGGATTGCAGTTTTGGGAAGCAGAAATAGATGCTCGCGGCTCATGTTAAACACAGCGCCAGATTTATTCCTCGCTTTGAATGGTCTCCCTGCAGAATCAAACGGATGCTTGTAAGTGGGGGGAAGGGACCCACTGGGACACGTGGCATTGCCTTTCATTTTTATAACCCAGATTTCCCCTCAAAATTTGATCCGCACCCCTAACAGGCTGGGAGGCTCACTGTTTTTGCGAGCGATTGTCAGCCTCGCGATCACCCAGTTCAGTTGGATTTCCATTTCACGCGGGACAGCCAAGGCACCGAACATTGGCATGGCCTTCTCCGGGACCGGGCGGTTTTCCTCAACGTGCCCCACCTCGTCTTGAACCTTAACAGCCGCGAAAGGTAAACAGAAATTAAGGAGAGGGGTCCCCCCCTACATGTTCCACTAGTTGAGCTTTCCAAAAAACAACAAGTTACAGGGGTACCTGTAGACTTCAACTGTGATGGGAAAATGCTCTTTTTCTGTTATGTTTCAGCTGTTCAACTAGAAGTAGCACAAGCCAGATTGGGGAAGGGGAGAGGGGGTGGACATTATGTCCAGTGTGATGCTGTTTATCAACACAACCTAGGCCCAGGTTGACCATCTATCTAGAATATAAAACCACATACTGTACTGAAAAACCTGCCCAAAATCCACTTGCCTAGCCCTCGACCAATATAGACCCAACTGGGTTGAACAGTAAATCAACACTTGCTCAATTCCATTTACTCAACGGGGCTAGTCTAAATGAGACTGATATTTAGATTTAGGACCTTATGCCTAAACTCTTATCACTCTTCTCCTCCTAGCTTGGTGGCAACACTAGAATACATAGAAGAAGAAACAGAAGCTGACAGGGTGTTTGTTAACTTCCACAAGTCTCGGCGTGATCGGGGTAACGATTTAATTTTAATTTAATAAAACTTAATTTGATCTAGGAATAGAGCCAAGCCTTGCAAAGGAAGAGCCACTAAAATAATCAAGGGAGTGACACTTATAGCATATTGAACATAGGAAACGTACAGTGGAGAATGGGGCAGAAAGGGGTTTTGGCAATTATTAGTAATCTAAGTACAGTACTTGTTTTTGGAAGCTGATCCTTTTCTTTTTAAAGTTTAAATAAAATTTTAACAAATAGTGTACAGTACTTTGTTTTTAAATCAATTTATTGTGCCTTTAGTTTTACCTGTTTTAAAGTTGAGCTGCTTAGACCTGAAAAAAAGCCATCTACAAGACATATAGTTTCTATCTTTTCAGGCAAACATACGGACTAGAGTCCAGGTAAACTTTGAGAAAGTAAAACCATACAAAGTTCTCAGTAATTCATTAGTAATTGACTAGCAATTAGATTTCAGGTTGAAATAGCCAGGATTGTCCCAAACAGGAAAATATCACTGTTGTTAACAGCTTGGTTTCCACGTAAATTTGCAGAAATGTGGACTTGATCCACGAAAGCTCATTTAATTAAAGGAGTTAGTCTTTAGGGGGCCACAACTTTTCTGTTGTTTTGTTTACTTTTTGATGTGCTCAAAATCTTAAGTCAACCTTATTGCAAGAAGCTATTTGCAGTAGGTAAGGAAACCAAACCAAACCAAACTGTTCTAACATTTGTGGATGTTGTCACTCTTAAAGGAGACCTTCTACGGGCCTTTGGCTTCCTGGGTTTCGAACTGGTACAGCCAGATGACCCTTCGCTTCCTTCCTGGGTTGATGCCATCTTCATGGTCTACTCCATGGACCGAGGACTCTGCTTAGAGGAGCAAAGGAGCCACACAGGAGACCATTGTAATGGACAGGATGGGGCCAAACAGTTAGGCAGCCTCCTTTGATGCTCTCGACTGGGAACCAACTGAACAGCCAAGACAGGATACTTGGAACCACAAGGTGGCATTAAACTGGTGTGAAAACTCAGCTGTTGCATGAATGAGGTGGGAAGGAAAGTCGTGTGTGGGGTAGAACGGGTTTATGAGGCTTGGGTGTGCAGAGGTAGAAGCTAAGATTTGCTGGGATAACTTAACTTGGCCATTCTCAAAGTCCACACTCCAGATGGCCCAGCCACTGGGATTAACCAAGAGCTAACATTTAGGATATCTAGCCGTTAAATAAAATTTTGTGTCAGAAATTAATCTGGGTTGAAAGGATTTTTGCTGGAGAAACTCCACTCAGGAGATGCCTGAATGAGGCTTCTTTCATATCCCACATCGTGCAGGCATGGTAAAATGGCTATCCAACCCTCAAAACTGACTGAGAGCGTGACCTGGTGCCCAGCTTGAAAAGATTGGGAACCCCCGGTCTAAGGAGATTTTAAATAGCTGCAGCTAAAACAAGGCCCACATAAAACACCGTGAAGACAAGGGGAAATATGAACTGTCCAATTCTCTCAGATCTATTGGGAGCTTCATGTAATCTGAAGTCTTTATGAGGTATAGCAGTAGTTCACTGATCTTGACAGTCCGGAGGCCCATCCCTGTGCCAAGGAACAGTTCCTTTCTTCCACCCACCTTTGAATCTTGCGGCACATGTTGAATATACACAAGCCTTTATTCAGAAGAAAACCAAAACTATAAAACGTACAAACGGAACTGCCTTCGTACATTCAACCGACGGCAGGACGAGACCAGAGAAACAGCCATGCCTACCATCTACTCCCTGGTGGCCAACCCTGGCCTTCCAGCTGTTCTTGGACTTCAATCCCCAGAAGCCCAAGTCAGCACTCCTGATCAGGGCTTCTGGGAATTGAAGTCCAAGAACAGCTGGAGCGTCAAGGTTCACCATCACCATAACATTATTCCCCAGAGGGGAATGTAATTGCACCCTCTTCAAACCAGGATGCAAATCTTGGAAGAGCAGTGTCTGCCACTGACAAGGATGTAGCTCCCTTTAAAGAACAAGACATGCCTGCTTTGACCAATATAGCACCACAAAGCTTCAGAGGTACATCATGGGTCAGTTTGTGCGCTGCGGTTGGAGTGTACGATTTAAGTCTGCAGGCGGAGGAGCAACATGCGAACACTGCCAACCCAATGAGGAAAAAGAGCAGGCCGCAACTTCTCTCCTGAGAAGATAATTTAGTTGATCAACGCAAGCAGGGAGATGTTCGTAGGGAAACCCCCCACTTACAATCGGTCAGGGTAAAGTCCATGAAAAGCTGCATCGTGAGACTTCACTGCACAAAGAAGCCAGCTTTTAATTAAGATTGTTGTTACGCTAACACCCCCAAATTATTAGCATTAACAGAATTGGACAAAGCAGAAATGTCCTGCATTTCTCTCCCTAAACATGAGAAAAAGGGAGTTGATTCTACTTCCTTTGAAACTTTATCCAAGTAGTGGCAACCAATACTTAGGCAGTTAATTATGCTTACCTGCCAGCTCTTTCAGCACTAACTGGAGTTTTCCCAACGTCCAGAGAAAGTAGAAAAATCAACCCACTCTGAGGGATCTTAGTGGATTTCCCCAACCAAAAAATTAAATAACTCTCTTGACCCGAAACTATAACTTTCAAAGGCAGCCTGTGCGGGTCTTGCTTGGAAACTATATTGACAGTAACAAGTGAGGGTCTATTCAACTGGGGCCACCTTGAAAGACTACTTGCCACAGCAGCTCTGGTTGCACATCAAAACAAGTCAAGAAGCTGCCCGTGTCGTTCAGTGAGCAAAGCTGAAGAATTATGCACTCTCCCCATCAGAAGTTTACTGTATTTCAGGCACATGCTCTGTAAATGAAGGTGGAAAAGAAATACCAAATAAGTTCCATCTTTTAGGAAGGAAGATGGGATATAGAACTCTTACTGATTTAGTGCAGGGGCTCCCAACCTAAGGCCTGCAGGATGAATCTGGCCCATGGCACCATTTCATATGGCCCCCCACCCCTCCAAAGGCATTCAAGAAACAAAATGGCCACCCCCCATCATGCAGGCAGGGCAAAATGACCACCTGGCCCTCGAAGCTGACAGCATGACCCAGCCTCCGGCTTGAAAAGGTTGGGAACCCCTAATTTATTGACGCATAGGCTGATGGGCCCCGAGTGGATTAAATCCCACTCGAATCCATCTTGGCCCTGGTTGATGAGCACTGGTGGCACAGTGGTTACACTGCTGTACTGCATCCAGAAGATTGTGTGTTCAATCCTGACTCGGGTTGACTCATCCTCCAGAGGTCAGTAAAATGAATTTATTTATTTGACTTGTTTAGCCGCCGCGGCGACTCCGGGCGGTTAACAACATACGAAACACTCAAACACAACCCATTAGAACAACCCATACATATGGATAAAACATCAAAACACTAAAATCTTAAAATCACAGCATGTTGGGGCAGAGAGTACATCAAGTGCTTTGGGTTGGTATATATGCTTAGGACCAGAAAGTGACTCATGGAACTGGGTGTTATGCTGCGACGTGGAAGGCCACTGCGTTTATATTGTTCCCAGGGCAATCTTCATGGCTCATCGCCATGAGGAGAGCCAATATTTGGAATCGGATATGGCACTTTAGGAAGAAAGTGACTTATCTTCAAAGGAGAAGCTTTGCTACCAATCTCCCCAACGGGCTTACCGTGATTTCTAGTCCCTGCACATTCAAGGAGTCAAGGAACCTTCAAACTGGAAGGCTGCGTCACCGCTCTCCGAGAGGGAGGCAACTTCTGCAAAGAGAGCCAAAGGGCAAGGTCAGGATGGGATGTTTATGTTTATTTGATGTTTATGTTTATTTGATTTATACCCCACCCTATTCAGCACGTGGCTGACTCAGGGCGGCTTACAACATATAAATAACCACAAGGTAACCCAAGAGATTTACATACAGGATACAGAATTCAAAATACAATAATAAATACAATGTTCAAAAATACAACATAGCCAATAATGGACTTGGAAGCGGTGATGTGGGACCCCCCCCCCCCCCGTGTGGCCTTCAAGAGAGAAGACTGTGCAAAGCAGTCCAGAAAACCCAAGCTCCTCACCACCACGGCTCACGTGAACAGAAACAACCCAAGTGCAGTGTCCCTCTTTGCCCTTTGATGAGGTCTCTCTTCAAGCACACTTTCGGTACCTGCCTCTCCAGAGGCTACGTCTTCTCCGCTACTGTCTGAGGAAGTGACTTGGCTGAACGTGTAGGTGGAAGACGACCCACCTGGAAGACACTCATCAACTGAGGGAGACCCTTTGCAGAAGACCGAGGAATCCAAACCGTCCTCAGAGGAGGAGAGATAATAAAAACAACCCCGGGGCGAGTAGGTCATGCTGTCAGGTTGGCTGTACGACAGGTCCTCCTCGCCAGGGGAGAGTTCACTTGAGGTGGAGACAGGGGAGACCGTCCCTCCCGATGGGTTATGGTCAAGAGGACTGGATGTCTGGTTCACGTCAGCTCCAAAAGTCAAGGGATCCAGCAAGGACTCTACCGACACATCTGGAATCCACACCGGCGGATCCGTTCCAGAGGCTCGGCTACTTTTGGGGGCTTTGCAGGGAGTCCTTGACGAAAGACTCCCGGAGGCGGCATAAAGGATAGTAGAGAGCTGGAGAGACTCAAAAGAGGACACATGGCCATCTGAGGACGATCCTGGAGTGGGCGGCCCCATCTCGATCCGGAGCTGTTCAGTGGGTTGGTCTGAGAAGCCAAAGGTCCAAGTTAACAGAAAAGAGACCCTTCAACCAAGAGCCAACCAATGGGATAGGGGTGCTCTTTCCACCAGCACCCCTGGAGAGGAGCCCAGCCAGTATGAATGCGCTTCCTCTGGGAATGGGCCAGGGGTAAAGGTCGTCCTTGCTCAAAAGCCAGTTGTATCCAACTCTAGGGTTCAGTGCTCATCTCTGTTTATAGCCAAAGAGCCAGCGATGTCTTGTGTTGGCAGACGTTTCCACAGACACGTGGCACGCTGTTATCTTTCCCACCGAAGTGGTCCCTATTTATCGACTTGCAATTTCTTGCTTTCGAACTGCTAGGTTGGCAGGAGCTGTGACGGGAATTCAGTCCACCGTGCAGTACTCAGGTCTTGAACTCTGACCTTCCAGTCTTCAAGTTCAGCGTTTTAACCACTTGAGCCACCAGGGGACAGTCACCAAATCAGCCAAAAAGAAGCAGCAAGGCCTCCCTTGCATTTTTTTCCTGAAATGCAAAGAATGCATCCCTCCCCCTTGAAATTCAGGGTTGCCACCCAAAGCATTCAAGACAGAGCTTGGGAAAGTCTGTTCTCTGGCCCACAACTGTCAGGACTTCCCCGGCCAAAGGGCTCAGAGCAGTTACCCAAAAACTTGCTTTCCCTAGTTCTGATATTAGGAATGCCTGCTTATAGCAACACGAGGCTTGGTGAACCCCTTGATTGATTCACTGTAAAGTAGAAAGAAGGCACTCATGGGGAGGCGAGAAAGGATTACCTGAAAGGCTGATGCAGGACAGGGTGTGCGGCATCTCATCTGGGGTTTTCTGTGGATCCATGAGAAGACCCTCTAGGGATGTCCCCATCGTGTCTCCCTGAAAACAGCATCCAGTGAGAAATACACCTTACTTTTGTTTAGGAAAACCCTTCTAGCCATGGCCTAGAACAGTGTTTTTGGACTTCAGTTCCCAGAAGCCTAAGTCAATCTCTCAAAAGCATTGACCGGCCAATGTACTGACTTAGGCTTCTGGGAATTGAAATCCACCAGTGTTCCATGGAAGATAGTTTGGGAAACATTGGCCTAGAATTCTACCCCTCTTCCTGTCCAGAGACCACCTCAGGAAGCGTAGCAGAACGGAGGCTGTGATTTACTTCTGATTATCAGGAAAAACCTCTTGACAGTTAGAGCAGTACGACAGTGGGGCCAACTGCCTCAAGAGGTGGTAAGGACTCCAACACTGGAAGCATTCAAGAGGGAAGCAAAAAGCAACCCTCATGTCAGATCTGCTTCAATTTGGATTCCTGCCTTGAGCAGGGAGTTTGGCTGGATTGTCTCATGGGTCCTGTTCCAACTCTTTTATCCTATGATTCTACTTACATAAATCCCACAGATTCAACGGGTTGCCCATCGTTTGGAGGCACCGAGGAGCCTGAAATCCAGCCTACTCAAAGGAAGGAAGAAGAAAATAACATCACCAGCTTCTTACCAGGGGTTTGGGGAGGTCACCCGAATTCGTCCCTGTGTCCAACTGGCAGGGCCCATCACCCATGGCTCCATCACCCTCCTGCAGGTAACGCACTGCGTAGCCCAACCGCACCAGTTCTTTGCCGACATCCACGTTCTGGGAAGCGAGGGGAGCATGTTGGAGAAAAAAGAGCTGCCTCAGGGTGCTGCCCTTCCAAGTCTACTGCCCCTGAACGTAGTTGGGAAGGCAGTTCCTACCTGCCCATCTCTGACACTGTACAACTGGACGTGCGGCCAAGTGGAGCTTCCCGAAGGCACGTAGCTAGAGATCTTAGCCACCAATGGCACCCATTCGGCACAGTGGGTGAGGCGGTCAAATTCGTCCAGTGCCGCTTCTTCCCACTGGTCTCCTAAATTAAGATGGTATCACCAAGAAGATCAAGTCAGCTTCTGGTCACCTCCCCTACTTCCAAGTCTAGGCTTCTCTAACATGTGGGGTCAAACATCTATAACTGTGATGGGGAATAAGTATGAGGGAGGGAGGATGGGAACCATCAAAGAGTGGGGGAAATCAAGCCCAAGGGATCTGGCTTCCCTTCACTTCGTTTCTGACCAGCCGGAGCAAGGCTCACGACAAAACAAACCACCCTTCACTGGATCCCCTTCTTATTTCCCAGCTCACTCACCAACTGGAGCGATACCGGCAAGGCTGCATTCAATGGCTTGGAACGGGAGGCTGAGGAAGTCACTCCTGGGAGACAAAAGGGTGGGTTGGATGTCAGACTTGCCTTCTGTCCTTCTCAACAGGACCGGAAGAGGCTCAGCTGTTGGCCGTGGCCTTCCATTTTCAACCCTCTCTGGGCCAATCCTTCAAATCTGTGCAGCCCTATATAGACAGACTTGGATTCTCTTACAACTACTCATACAGTAACACAGAGGTTAAACCAGGAGTTCTCAACCTTTTAAAGCCGGCTCCCTATGACAGCTTCGGGGACTGGACGGCCATTTTGCCCTTCCTCCACCACATGGCACTTCCAGGTGTGGTGGAGGTAGCGAGAAGACATGTGAAATGGCCACACGGGCCGTACGTTGAGAATTCCTGGGTTAAACTCATTAGCATATGTTTAACACCAGGTATTTGTTTTGTATCTCACCACTATTGTTCCCCTCCCCCCATATGCCTGAAACACAGACTAACAGGGCTACTATTCCAAAAAAACTACTTTCCAGTTAGACTTCAGGCTTCCCAGCATAATTATGGGCCATTGGGAGTGCGATTTTGAGATGTGTACACCAGGGGATCCCAACTTTTGCAAGTTGGGGGCCGAATCACGCTCTCTCAATCAGCTTCAAGGGCCGGATGGCCACTTTGCCCTGCCTGCAAGATGGGGGCGGCCAACACATGAAATGGTGTGGCGGGCTGTATCCAGCCCACAGGCCTTAGGAGGGGAGCCTCTGCCGTACGCATTCATCATCCCAGCAGAAAGACCTGCCTTTGGGTTGAAAAAACGGTGTTAGCTGTGGAACCAACGGCAGCCTTTTACCTTTCAGGATTAGCCTTGGCAATAACGATTACACTTCTATACCGTCTCATAGCATGTAGTACACTCTGAGTGGTTCGCAAGGTAATTAGCATTATGCCCCCAACATGCTGGGTCCTCATTTTACCACCCTTGGAAGGATGGAAGGCCAAGTCAACCTTGAGCCCTAGTCAGAATCAAACTCTCTACCTTTTGGCTGCAGAGCAGCAGTTTAACCCCTGTGCCACCATACCGTAATGGCCTCAGCTTCTCCAGGGGAGCTTCTCCGTTGTCTCCGAAATCCACGTAGTAAAGATCCAGGTTTCCGTTGTCCAAAGCACCCAGGACTCTGGCTCTGTACCAGGCCGAATCGTCTGGATAAGGGACGGCCACTATATCTCCCACACGCATCTCCAGGAACGTAGACTAGGGAGGAAAAAACGGACGGTGGGACAGACAGAA
Organism: Bradypodion pumilum; assembly: GCA_035047305.1. NCBI lineage: Eukaryota > Metazoa > Chordata > Lepidosauria > Squamata > Chamaeleonidae > Bradypodion > Bradypodion pumilum. The sequence continues at coordinate 5,265,243 of JAWDJD010000018.1, forward strand.
AGGGAAGGAGAAACCAGAGCTACATCACACCCCGAGTCAGAGGCAAGATAAGGTCTCAGAGTGTTGTGAAACTAAGAAAGGGGTGAAGAGACTCACAGAGTAGCTGCCGCTCTTGTAGTGTTGGGTCATTTCGTGGGTGAGCTTGTCCAGCTGGAGCATGCGTGAGCCGATAATCTGGATCCAGAAGTGGTTGGGGTTCTCGGAGGCCGAGACGTAGACCTCCAAATGTTCGTTGGCATGGAGGCTAAAATCAGGGCTGGGGACTGAAGTCACAGGCAACCAAGTCAATAGAGAGCAAAGTTAGGGCCTGATTGATACCGAATGATCTCAGAGAGATTTAGGGAGCACATCCTCAGGCTTTCGGGGAGAGGCCAAAATATGACACCATCTTACATGCATACCAAACACACACACACACACAGCATTCGTAATTACAAAAACAGGGGCCACATAAAGACATGTACTCCCTATCAAATATTTTTTTATAAGAAACATAGAACAGGGGTTCCCAACCTAAGGCCTGTGGGCCAGATCCAGCCCATGGTGCCATTTCATGTGGTCCCCCACCCCTCCAAGGGCATTTGAGAAACAAAATGGCCACCTCTCTGGAGCTGTTGGGACAAAATGGCCACCCCCATCATGCAGGCAGGGCAAAATTGCAAGGAAGGCCATGACTCGGAGAAGAGCCTTCTCGGTGGAGGCTCCAACTTTATGGAACTCCCTCCCCGTTGAATTACGCCAGACCCCACCCCTGCCTACATTCAGGAAGCTGCTTAAATCGTTCCTTTTTAATTAGACCTTTGAGAAGGTGTTAACGGTAGGTTTCTTATTTGGTCTTTCTCAGCCTTTAATAGGTTTTTTTATTTTTAATATGTAAGTTCGTCTTTTTAGCTGTCTAGAGTAGGAATGCCTCCTAGATGGGTGGGGTATAAATGGAATAAATAACAATAAAATAATATAGATTCGTCTCCCCCTCCTTACCTTCAAATGTAGAGCTCAGACAAGCAGATCCTGAGAAGGAATCATCATCCAGGGACCCTTCTTCGCTCTTCAGCTCACACTGGTCATCTGGCGGGGACACCAAGATCCTCTCTTCACTGTCTTGTGGACCTGGAGGCTGTTTGGAAGGTTCTCCGTCAAGGGGAGGAATCCATTTTTGCTCACTGCTGGCTTCCGTCTCCTTCCGCACGCCAAGAGGCTGCTTGCGCAGGCAGCGCGAGAGCACCGACTCAGACAGCTTCTTTCTGAACGCTTCATCCTCCGACAGCTTCTCCATGATCAGGTGCTGCAGGAGACAGAAGGCAAGCCGGGGTGGGGACAAATTCAGGCCAGATATACCTGGGCTCCCATTTCCATTATCCCCTCACCTCTGGCCATATACTGATGGGAGTCCCAAACGTTCAGACAACCAAGGACTCGCTGGTCTTTCCAACCTACAGTATGTTCAGAAACCAATATGGTGGCTTCAACAGAAAAGCTGAAGTAAAGGTCTCTCATGCTTGAAAGCCAGTCGTGTCCGACTCTAGGGGTCGGTAATCATTTCCAGTCAAAAAGACAGACATTTCTGTGGTCATGTGGCAGGGGTGGCTACACTATGTACTTGCAATTTCTTGCTTTCAAACTGCTAGATTGGTAGGAGCTGGGGCAGACGACGAGCTCACTCCGTCACACAACATGTGGGGTTTCAAACAGCTGACCCACCAACCTTCCGGTCGGCAAGCTCCACGTCTTAACTAGCAAGCCACTGCGGCCCTAACAGAGAAGCGACAGGGGTCTAAACCAGCAATTCTCAACGTTTTCAGGCCACCTTCTGGGCAGCTGATTTGGCTGGCCACGTGGTTCCTCCCACCTGGATGCAGAAGTAAAATGCAGAACGCATTTAGCAGCATTCTGCGCATGCATGGTGCATGTTTTACTTCTGCTCCTGGGAGAAGCGAGGGCATTCAGGCCATACACCTGGTCTAAATCCTGGCAATATCAGAACCATCTACACCATCCAAACCCACCCATTTTTGAAATCCACACCTTGGCAGCTTGCACCTCCTTCCGCGTCCCAGAGACCGTAATGAGGCGAGTGAGGGAAAGAGCTGCTTCCATTTCTCGTTCACAGTCCACCTTCGCACCTGTGTTCCGGCAGATAGAGCGCACTGTCTCACCACCCCTGCCTGAGGGAGACATAGGACCAGAGTGCGATCACCCATGTAAACCAGAAAGAGTTGTGTATCTTTGTCCATCACAACCTCTATTGCCTAAAACAATGTTTTAATTCAGGGGTTCCCAACCTACGGCCTGTGGGCCCGATGCTGCCTGCGGCACCATTTCATCTGCCCCACCACCACCACCCGGAAGCGCCGCACGCGTGTTTTTTTTTAAAATGTACAGGGTGCTCCCATTGTGCAGGCAGGGCAAAATGGCCGTCTGGCCCCCAAAGCTGTCTGAGGGAGCATTGGCTTGAAAACGTTGAGAACCCCTGTATTAAGCTATCGTGGTGGGTATTGTCTTTCTCTCAAACCACTAAAACTACATAAAGTACTGTTTCCTGCCCTGGGGGACTATTCCTCAGGTTAGACAAGGCACAGCTTGGAGGAAGAGGAGAGTTAAAATAACCCTCATTAGATCCTGACAGCGAAAGGATTTGTAAGTTTTAAAAGTTTGCAGCCTCTCTCTGAACAGATATAGTAAAAATCCCTACTTACGTAAAAAGTCTGTTCTGTAGGCTTTTATGTAAATCGGTTTTTTACTTAACTCGAAGCAAACCCATAGGAAAATGCTATTTATGTAAATTGAAGCTAACCCATAGGAAAAATGATTTTTTCTCTTAACTCAAAGCAAACCCATAGGAAATTGTATTATGTAAATTGGGATATTTATGTAAATCAGGACATGGTTTTAGTGCAAAAATCATTACGTAAGTCAAATATAATGCAACTCAAGTCATATGTAAGTCGGGGTTTTACTGCAATTGCTAATTTTACTGATGGCTATGCCTCCTTTCAGAACTTCCATGTCCTCAACCCAGCTGTGGGGCCTACCCTGGTTCTTGAATTACCTGCCCCATTTATAATTACTAAACTAATTCCAAACATACTGCATATGGCTTGCCACTCAAAGCAAATCAAAATCCAGGGATTATGGGTAAGATGGTGGCAGGGATGCAAAGGTATACAAACCGATGATCCGCCCAACTGCCCGCTGGGGCACATGGATCTTCTCCACCACAGGCAAATTCTCCGCCAAAATTTTGTGGATGGCAGCTTTCGCCTTGCACACCGCGACAGGGGAGCCAAAAATCCGGATCAGCCGGTCTTCGCCAGATTCCTCCAAGTCGATATCAATGCGGGCGTGGGTGTCTCTCCTCAGCTGAAAAGCAAGGGCAGACAAATGAGCTGATGGGCAACCATTCTGGCACACCCCCCAAAAAATCCAAATTCTGAAACAGCCATTTCATCGGGCGAGTCACGCTTTATTCAGCAGTGCTCTAGGAAACTTGCCTTCTTGACTTGGGCTCCGTGTCGTCCAATGAGGAGCTTCACACCTTCCTTCGGTACCTTCATCTCCATTTCCATCTCCTCTTCCCCCACAAAGGTCAGGTGCTCGTCTGGATGGATCAGCCAGAGTCACAAGACACAGAGGCTTAACGTGAGGCTCTGCTACCACCTCACCCCCGCCCCCCCACAACCAACTTTATCAAGCCTACTTTTGGGGTAGGAGCGAGTTTAAGACATCCCCACCCAACACCAATGATCAATTTCTAAACTACTTTAGGAAGCAATGAAGACTAAGAAAAGATAGATTTGGTCCTCCAGGGCAATAGGTTGCAACCTGAAAACCCCCATGAGGTTCCTAACATGCTAAACAAGCTTCTTCAGGACACAACTGCTTGACAATAGCCATTTTCCACTGCCAGAGCCACCTCAAAGATGACCTGAGTGGCGTTTGGATGGACTTTCCTTTCTCATGAACTGTCTATACTAAGCTTCCTTCAACCTGAGCCTCTCCAGATAATTCAAACCACCCCTCCCCATATTTCAGTGGTGGTGAACCTATGGCACGTGTGCCAGAGGTGGCACTTGGAGCCCTCTCTGTGGGCACCCATACGGTTGTCCCAGCATAGTTTGCCCCGCCCCTCTGCTCAGCAGCCCAATGTGAGTTTCCTCACTCTCCTGTTGCCATGTAGGCACCTTGTGATAAATAAGTGGGTTTTGGGTTGCAGTTTGGGAAACTTGGTCTCTAAAAGGTTCACTATCACTGCCTTATTTCTTTGCCAATAGCCACATTTGGTTGGGACTGATGTGAGCTCAAGTCTATGACAAGTCTATGACAAGTGGAAGGCACCAGATCAGGGAGGAAAGAATCCCATGGTCACAACTAAAGGAGCTTCCGAACTAGGAACAAATTCTGTGACAGTTCCCTAAAGATTGCCTCCCTGGAACAATCAGGAGGAGGAAAAGGAGCTAGAGGAAGAGGTAAACCATCGGGCAAACATCCAAGATCCAGCACTGTCTGCAGACACTTCTGTCGTTATGTAGCCGGCGTGACTAGATACCAGAAAGCATGGTATGTTGTTACCTTTCCTACTGAAGTGGTATCTATTTATCTACTTTAAATTTCTTGCTTTCAAACATCTAGGTTGGAAGGAGCTGGGACAGGCAATGGGAAACTCACTCCATTGCACAGCACTCGGATCCCAAACAGCTGATCTGCTGACCTCAGAGTCATCAAGATCAGCATCTTAACCACTAAGCCACAATACTTGCTTTCAAATAAACGCACACAAACTCCGGCCATCGGCCCTTAAGCCCTGTCACATTTTCCCATAAAGCACCACTCCACTTCCCAGGCAGATCCACTTCCTAGCTTGTGTTTCCAATCTTATTTATTGAATTTATCCCATCTTATTTTGATTGCAATGGCAGAGAGGGGCCAATACAGGATAGAAGAGGAACACCCAGTGCACGTAAAAAAAAAAAAAAGGCGAGAGAGAGAGAGACCTATTAAGCAACTGCTCCCAAGATTTGGATGCCTGATAAAATGGGAGAGAAACTGGACCATGAAACAGCTAAGAGGAGCCGTGTATATCGCAACACCCCGGACCAGCGTGCAAAATCCAAGCATAACTGTTAATCAAACAAACGACCCTCCCAGTAGACTAATCTACCTTGACTTTCCCGGTAGCGGCGGTAGAGGATGTAAAGAATGGCGCCACTGGCAGGGATCCCGAGGCCCAGCGCCACCTTCTGCAGCAATGTCAGGCCGGTCCATGAGCTCCGTTCGCCAGCCATGGTACCCACAACCGTGGACGAAGAGGGCATTCTGAAAGGAGAAGAGAGGAATTTTCTTAGCAGCAGTTCCCTGCTGGAAAAAGACACAAAATACTTCATCCCAGCAGGACGCAGGCAGGAGCTGTTCACCCTCAGCGTTGTCTTTGAAGGCAGGGCAGATGGAACAAAGCAGCCAATGAAGAAAAGGACTTGGCTTCCACAATACTGGGGTGGCTACAACTGTACTGTTCGTTGTGATGGTTTCTCCTCCCCCACGAAATGGAAGGAAAGCTGGACAGGATGCCAGGCTCAGCATTTCAGTTGGAGAAGTCAAGCTGAGCAGAGAGGAAAATCAATTTGGCACGGCGATGCACTTAAGAGGCTCAATTTCCGCTACTGCATAGAATGGGGGTAACCGATCAGATTGAAAGCTCTCCAACCCCATATCCCACAAGTAGCAAAATGGACTCTTCTACAATTGGTATTTAGCAGAGGATACATCTGAAAATAGAGGTTCCACTTAGACATCATAACATAACCCATATTCCCTGACTAACACCCCATCAAGATCAGCATCTTAACCACTAAGCCACAATACTTGCTTTCAAATAAACCCACACAAACTCCAGCCATTGGCCCTTAAGCCCTGTCACATCCACAAACCTGTCTAAACCCAATGCAGTGGCAGAGTCTCACAAGAACAAAACACAGTGTCTGTATCTCTCTCTCCTCCTCTTCCCCCCAAATCCATACACTAGTAACACAAGCGTCCTAACAAGCTGCAGCCCCTTCTTATCCCCCTTCCTTACCTACCAAGCCTTCTGCCACACATAGTCCTCCCCTTGGCCATCCAAGGAGCTTTTTTAATGTGATTTTTAATAGATGTTTTTTATGGAGTTGCTCCGACGAGGGGGCGGCGCTATAAATTCAAACAAATAAATAATAAACCAAGCTCCACACACATTGGGGTTAGTAAAGGTCGCCCTTGCTCAAAAGCCAGTCGTATCTGACTCGAGGGTCCAGTGCTTATCTGTGCTGCATCTGCTCCAGAGACGTTAAGCCCAGGCTCCGTCATAGATGTTTATTGTTGTATTTGCTTCACACTGTAAGCCGCCCTGAGTGGTGCTTGCACCAGTAGGGCGGGGTATAAAAAAATAATAATTTAATTTAATTTTTAAATTTCTACGCCGCCCACTCAGGGTGGCTTACAACAGGTTAAAACATATAAAACAGATTAAAAACCCCAAGTCACCCACCCACCTTCCTACCCCCACCCTATTCATAAAAAGAATAAGAAGGGATATAAGTGATACAGTGGGACACTCTAGATTTAGCTTGAAATGAGCCAACAGGCTGGGGCCGTACTACCATTAAGGTTTTCAAACCTTTCCCGAAGGGCAGCAATTCTGTCTGTAACCTTAATTCTGTTGGCAGGAGGTTCCACAGGGCTGGTGCGGACATGGAGAAGGCCCTTCTTCATGTGTTAGAGAGGCGGGCCCCTCTAGCTGATGGTACAACTAGGGAGCCCCTCCGGTCTGCTCTGGTTGGATGGGCAGACACGCTTGGGGCGATGCGGTCTCTTGGGTATCCTGGCCCACTGCCATATAGGGCTTTAAAGGTCAAAACCAGCCAAAGAGCCAGCGTTGTCTGTGTCTGCAGACGTTTCCGCAGACACGTGGCAGGCATGACTAGACACCCGAGTGCACAGAATGTTGTTTACCTTTCCCACCGAAGTGGTCCCATTTATCAACTTGCAATTTCTAGCTTTCGAATGGCTAGGTTGGCAGGAGCTAGGGCAGAGGCGAGAGCTCACTCTGTCATGTAGTACATCGGGCTTGCGACCCCGTTTTCTTCCACCTCTTCCTTATTGCCTCCCCTCCCACCTCTCAAGGTCTCCTTCGGTTTCGTGACATCTGGGAAGCTTTGAGACAGAACAAGACAGGAAAGAGAGACGACAGGCCATCTCCTTGAACTTCCTCCATCCAAGAAGCCCAGACCTTCTCCTTTCAACCGCCTCCAATGGTCCAATTGCTAATTAAAGGTAGGGCCTCCAGCTTCTGGAGCAGAACCACCACATCCTAAACTACTGATGAAAGCATCTATGCCTATAGTTCACTGGAGAAACTAGCCCTTCTACTGTATTTTGTTTTTAGATGTGTTAATTTTAGCTCTTCATGTTATTATTTAATTTGATTTTCGCACTTGTATGCTGCCCAATCAGGGAACCCGATTCAGGGAGGCTCACATGATAATTAAACAATATACACAATAAACACACATGCTGGTGGTCCACACTAATAAATAAGGAAGGGAGTAAATGCTAGTTGGGGGCCAGGAAAGATCTGGATTCAGGCCATTTCTGCCCTCCTTCTCCTTGCCCTATTTTTTTGTTTTAAAAGGGGGGGAATCTGATTCACCTTTCGTACAAAGACAATCCCCTCCCTTTTTATCCCCATTGACTTACATGGGCTACACGTTCTCCCTCTGGTCGGACCCCTGTTCTCTATACGGTGGTCGTGAAACTATCTGCCTTCCCTTCAGCTCCTCGCAGTCTTCCCTCCAGTCCGCCTCGTCCCTTGTGGGTTGGGTAGAAGCAGCCTAGTTCCCTCCCGCGTCCGCCAACGTTCCCTGTGCGCGCAAGCCTCCGCTCCAAGCGCGCGAGTCACTCACAACTAACTCCCCTTGGACCGCCCCCCCTTTTATATGGGGAGAGTGTGGCCCCGCCTCCTTTCACGCCGCCTCGCCCAACCGCTGGCCGGCAGCTATGCCTTTGGCCAACGGAGTGGCTGGCCAATTAGGAAGGCGCGTGGAGCTCGGCGCGTGGGCAAGGGGCTCTCGGAGTACCACGCAAGCCCTCCCCCGCTCTCGTCCTGACCAATCGCCTGGCAAGAACGAGCTGGCGGCTCCGCGGCTCACCCAATCAGGAGCGAACGTTCGAAAAAAGGGCGGGAGGGAAGGCTCCAACCTCCGGGCACGCGGCGCCGCCTGTTTAACCAAAGGCTGCAGGAGGAGGACGTTAGTCATAAAGTCCCGTCATGCACTGGGCTCGCTGGGGGCTGCCATTGATGCTACGGCTACCCAGAATGCTTTGGGGACAGAAAATATATGTATATCAGTTACAAGGCTTATATGTGGATGACATATTAATATAAATAAATAAATAAATAAATAAACATCCTCATTCTGCTTCTCCAGTTCCACCTTCCACAAGCACTATATTCCCTTTTTTATACATGAATAAAATAAAATGGACAGCTACCTCATGAGAGAAGAAAGCCCAGAGGCAACCTAGCCTTAGAGCCTGATAGGATAGAGGGCAGCTAAGATGTTTTCTAAAAAATAAAATAAAAAAATAGATTTATACGCCACCCTGTTGACCAGCAAATAATAACAATAATAGCTGAGTGACCCTCATTCATCCTATTCATCCTGCTGTGATACTTGACAATCAAAAGAATCGAAAGCTTAAAGTGCTTTTCTGATAAAAAAAATTATACACTTGGGTCCAACGTTAGGAAATATCCTCTTCTTGAAAGGAAAGTTGAAAGGCTTAAGATAAAACCCAAATAATATTTAATTAGGGCTCACACACTGTTGCAGAGATGAATAGCATGGGTTGGGCTGAATCTCTGAAAGCCCATGTGAGGAAAAGGCAACCACATATGCAAGCATTCAGGAGAGAAAGAGACACACACACCTTGTTAGGTGTTAAATCACTTTTATTCAGTGTATTTTCCCCCCCTTTATCACATTTTAATGGGGATTTCCCTCCTGCAATTCAGGTGGTTGCAGAAAAAGACAGAGACATCAACACACAGCAGCATTCTCAATACACAGCAAAGCAATACCCAAATTGGGGAAGGACAATGTGCTGGGAAAAATTAGTAAAAACAACCTTGACAGCTTATTTATGGAGCCACCGAATCTATAAAATGGCAGCACACTCGTTTACGCATCATCAAATATTTGCAGGCACTTTACTACATTCTAAAACCAGTGCAACATTTCGCATCCTGTAGTTTCTAAAGGTCCACTCCAAAGCTTAAGTTCAAGGCTTAATTGAGCCACGTTCAAGTAGATTGAAGTTCTTGCTTTTCTTTCATCCATTCACAAAAAAGGGGGTTTAAAAGGGAGAAATGATATAGTTGCATTTGTGCCTCTGCATGGAAAGTTGTAAAGTTCTTTACAAATAGTGCATACGTGCAGATCCAAAACCGCAACCTTGTAGACAGAGCAATCATCCATGAAATTGAGGGGAAAATTCAAGTCCCCCTCAGCCCCTGGCTGAGAAAACCTTAATGGGTTAAGAAACTGTACGAGAAAGGATAGTGGGTATTTAAATCCCACTCCCATGCAAGTAAAAATTGCAACTAATTGACATGGAAGAATCTCCCTTTTCACTGATTCACAATATTGAGATAAAGTTGAATTTTCCATAGTAATACAATCTTTCACAATGCTCACTGAAGAATGCAATTCATTGAATTTCAATAGGATTTATTTCCTAGCTATGCATGCATACAATTGTAGCTTCAGATCATGCAGGACTGCCATCTCGATAATCTTGTATTTAATTAGTCCCTGAGTTACATTCAGCTAAGATCAAATCTGCCACTCAACCTTCTCTCAGAAATCAATCCCCCCCTTTTTTTGCAAACAAATTCCATACATATTTTCTGAAAAGTAACACAAAAATCCTTAAATAATACGCCTATGCAGAGAGAAAAGGCCTCTTGCATAAAAAATTACAAAGAAGCAGTTCAATAAAAGGAGAAAAATACAGAATTTTAATATGGAATTTTTGAAATTTCCCCTTCTTTGGTCAAAGCAAGACAATCAACTCTCATATCTCTAACACTTTTCCATCTCCAGTGCTTTCATTAAAAAAAAAGTCAATTCTACTGCTAAACACCTTTTACTATTTGGAAACATCTCATAATATTTACCCAAACAGGAGTAAGGCAGTGAATTTGTGCCCAGTTTGGAACTCTCCAAGGTGCTGAACCTTGTGGAACAACTTCCTGAGTCCCAGCCCTTCAGCTTTTTATTTATTTAAAAGAAACCATCATATCTCTTTTTGATCTTCCCTTCTTCAAATTTAGCACCCATCATTCAACAAAAGACAGTTTCCATATCTTCCCATTATCTTCTTCATTCCCTTCTAGGAGATGGACTACACCCTGAACAGTACAGAACAGAGCTACTTAATAATGCTTTTAAGATTCCACAGGGTAATTTCTTTTGTTCTGTTTTTTGGCAGCCCCATGACATTTGCTAGATGACGTTTTGCTTGAGATCCACAAAGACCATACAAGAAAATAGAAAGAGCCTGAAAGCGGATAGCTTAGAGGACACGAGCAATCATTTGTATGGCTATATCTACACCAAGAAAATCTGTAGTTGACAAGGCATTAGCAATTTCCCTTCATCATCTTTTGTTTTTGCAGAGGGATCATATGAAGCAAATCTTTACCTGGGTTGGTGTCTTGATAAGTCCAACTGCATTCTTCTTAGATACCCACAAACTAAACCCCCCCCCTTGCTGTTTGTCTTTCATTCAGACATATAGTCCACAACTGGAAGATTGGGGTTTGATACCCGAGTGCTGTACGACGGATCTTGGGGATGTAAAAGGAGTCTCATTCGGGCATCCCCTGAGCGGAGTTTCTCCAGCAAAAATCCTTTCAACCCAGAGTAATTTCTGACACGAAATGTATTTATTATTCAGACATACAGTGCCTTATATCTTAGGAAGAGCACCAATTCTTTTCTTTTCTGTACATTGTGCCTCTGAAAATCCTTGATCCTTTGTCAGTTTAAACATTTTGAGATAGATGTGTTCCTGTGTAATATCATCTAGACATAAACTATGGTCCTTTTGCACAATACGGTCAAATAACTGGGTCATTCATAGCTCATTATCTACAACAACATTTCTAATTCTTTTCTTGACTAGTGTCTAGTCTAGTGCAACCTTTCTTTTGGCCAAGTCCTTCTTCTCTATGATCCTTCCTGAGATATTTTGCCCCCACTCTGGAATAAAATGTGCTGATCGCATGCTTCTTTAACAGGATATAATGTTATATAGGCTGAGTTTTTGCACACAGAGACAATTTAGATATTGGGAATGAAATGTTTGTATTAGTTGGCACCAAGATAGGACAGTGAAGAGTTGCAGAGGATTTACATTCTGGCAAATGTTGTTCATTATTTTGGCAGCTGGCATGATATAAGGCAGAGCTGACCACCATAGGGCCTGGAGCAACTTTACTCCATAACACTTCTTCACTGTTGGTCATGATCTATAATAAATCTTATACCTGCTAGCCTTAAAGTTTTTGCCCTGTGCAGCACATGCAGTTAAGCCTTGAGATGTGACATTACAGGATCCAAAACAGACACTTAATATTTCATGTGTGAAGTGTATTTCTTTCAAAATGTGGCAAAAAATTTTTTTCCCCCAAAGCCATAGACAAATTGAACTGGATAATGCCACCAGAATACAAAATTCTTTGGGGTTAGATTTTGTCCAGAATAATTCTGCAAGCTATTCCTTTGGAACTCATCCCAACAGCCTCTTGGATGAAAGAATGAATCATGATCCTTGATGTTCTTTGCTTCTGCTGTAACTTTGTTGACTTCTTCTCTTGAAAACTCATTTTGGAAGTGAGGAGTGGCAAAAATTTATCATAGAAGAAAGTTTATGTGTGAACTTCCAGATGTGAGTGCTATACGGGAATCTGTTTTGTTGAGCCAACTGCAATTGGTCCAAGGTGCAAACATGGAAGGATTTGGTAGGAGAGACCACACTTATTTAAAATTAAAAATTTCAGAACAAAAACATTGGATTGGCAGTGTGACAAGGCCTGTCCTATCCACCAGTCCGATCTATAGCAAAAGAATAGTTATGGTAAGGAACAAGATGCCTGTAGCTACCACCACCAAGGAGACTTCGGGGATCCTTCCACCATTGAGTGTGACTTTGAAAGCCGTAATCTCTTCTTGGTAACCTTCTTCCTTGGCAGTGCATCTGAAAACACCCTGATCCATCGGTGTGCTCTCCCCAAAGCGAAGGGTGCAAGATTGATCATCCATGGAACATGGATAGATCTTATCATCTTTGACCCATGTGTAGATGGCATGGTGTGATCGTAGAGGGCATGGCAAGTAGATATAGCTGGTGCGATCCACATTCACCTTCTTGAGTTCCTCTTGGACTAATTTTTCTTCCAAGTTAATTTAAAAAGAGATACAGTTAAATGGAGACAGAGAGAGAGAAAAAAAAGAAAGAGAGAGAAGCACTTTTTTCAAGAGAAAACCTAATCTGTTTTCTCACTTAGGGTGAACTTTTTCTATCCAAGGCTGAGTTAGGACAGTCAGGTTGGGGCTGTTTGCTATGGATGTCTAATGAACAAATTAAGAGTGAATTTTAGGATATTTCTGTATGTTAGGTGCTTCTCAATTCAGAATTTAAGAGTTGAATACTGTGTATCTCAGTATAAATCACTGGGGAGAAAATGTTTTCAGGAGAAAGGGATGAAAAAATATAAATGAGTAAATGAATGAAATTGCTTATTAAATAGAAATCCAACCTTGATGGATCAAGACCAAGGTTGTAGGACTTTCCATGTCAATATCCATAGAATGAATGAGAGCAGAGGTCCCTCTGTAGAGGGCTAGGTTGTTACATCAACAGCAGTTTTAATGCTTCAATGTTACTTCTGCCTAATCCATTTGATCCACATGCCAGTTGAGCGCTAAGCTAGCCTACCTTCAGCAGTTTCACAGGCAGATGTGATATTGGTTGAATCCAGATTCTGCAGTAATCTGCTAGGGAAGAATAGGAACATATCAAAATAGACTTTGGGAAAAGACTGAAACAATGCTTCACCCAGCCTTTTGCAGTGTTGCCCATTAGCATGCCAACTGTATTAGACTATAGCTACCACAATCCACAGCCTGGAAATGAAAAAAAGTACTGTGGGAACTGTAGTCCAAACCACCTGGAATATAACCTCTTATACCAGGAGTTCTCAACCTTTTAAGCTGGGGGCCAGGTCACATTCCCTCAGACAGCTTCAGGGGCTGGACGGCAATTTTGCCCTTCCTCTACCACATGGCACTTCCTAGTATGCTGGAGGTGGTGGTGGGACAATTGAAATGGTGTTGCGGGCTGCATCCGGTCCACAGGCCACAAGTTGAGAATCCCTGTCTTATACTAAAAAATAAAAATGGCCGACAGTTTTCAACCCTTTCCAAAAATGTTGGGACCAGACCCTCCCCAGATACCATCTATAGGGCCTTCAACATAGCTTTTTATGTCTCTAAGAATGCTGGGAGCTGTATTTTGGTGTTAATAATTCTCCACTAGGGAACATCCTCCTCCTTTGCACAATAAAATCATTGTTACACCCTATTGGCAGGACACACCTCTTCTTAGTCCATTGACTGGAAGCCTATGACCTTACCCATGTTGCTGAACTACAACTCCCATTAGCACCCACCATTGGTCAGGGATGGAACTGTGGGTTGAATCCAGTAATGTTTGGAGGGCTGTCCACTTCCCAGCCCTGCTAGATTCCACTTTTTGTAGAAGGTAGCACCTCAATGTTTCCTTATAGCAGTTCATATTCAGGTGTGCACAATACCTCTAAGAAATGTGAAAGCTAAGGCTGAGAAACCAGAAAATAATATGAAGACCAGGTGATTGGTCCGCATCTGCTAGCTAAACCAGGTCCCACCTTCCCACCCTTTTTGCTTCTTCGACTGACCTGGTGGTGGAGTTTTTGTGGTGGACAACAGCAGAACACTTCCTTCCTTCCGTGTCCCACCCGCAGTATGGGTCACGAGCCAGGACACACTTCCAGCAGTTTTCACTGTACTGGTCACAGTCCATCAATGGGAGACGCGTCACCTCAGCCTTGGTGCTCACGTACAGGTAGCCCTGCCAGAGAGAAGATGAGCTGTAGCATGAAAACGCAGGACCAACGAAGAAAGGTGGCCAGGTGAGATCCCATCAGGTGACTTGGGTTATATGGACAACTCTCTTTGCTTGCCATTCAAACGCTGTGCAGGACAAACCCAAACAGAGAAGAAGCAGTGATGGAAAAGACCACGTCTTTCCCCCTCCTGAACTGTATAAGATTCTCCATTAAGACAAATAGGAAACCACCTCAGCCATCCTTACTTAGGGGTGACATTTGCTGGCATTATTATTGTCATTCCTCTTACTTTGACAGAATCCAGGATCATGGATGTGATGGGCTCTTCTTCCTTGAAGGGACTTATCTCGGCAATAATCACGGTCTGTTCTTTGCTTCTGAGCACTTTGTGAATCTTCCCTTTACCTGCCGGGAGGGAAGAAGAAAAAAACGAGTCCATTTTTGGTAAGGGATAGCCCATCTCCAGAAAAAAAATCCTATCAACCCAGAATAATTTCTAACACAAAATTATTATTATTATTAGTGAATTCTTTGCTAAGTTTTAAGTCATGTCCTAGCATGCAAAGTAGGTGGATGTGGTCCTAAATGAAACAGCGAGATTGGTCACAGGATGCCTAAAACCAACCCCGATACAAAAAGTATCGGCATAGCTGGCATCCCTCCACTAAAATTCCATCAATAAAGTGCTGCTCAGAAAGAGTGGGTTAAAGTAAGATCCTCGGAAACACACCTGGTATTTGATCACCAACCACCAAAGCAAAGACTGAAATCAAGGCACAGTTTCCTCATAACTTCTACCCTCCTGAACAACCAGTCCCCACAGACCGCCCATGAACTTTGGAAGGCAAACAAGGAGATACAAGACAACTGGGCAGAACCACACGATTCTCTACCACCTGGCCAAGAACAACTATGGCCTGTGTGGAAAGCTTTAAACAGATTGCATGCTGCGGTAGGAAGATCAACGGTTAATTTGAAAAAGTGGGGCTTCCCTGTAGATGGTAGCCTGTGTCAATGTGGAGAATAAGAAACTATTTTATGAACTTTTGGAAAAAAGTAAAATATTAAGGTTTATGAAGGTTGATAAGACTTGGTGAATTCTTAGGAATTCACAGGGTGATATATGTTTTCTTTTCAAATCTCTCTCTCACACACATATTTTCTTCTTTCCTTTTCTTTTTTCTAAAACCAAGAAAACGGATTAAAGAGTAAATATAGAATATATTTTATGAAGTGAAGTTATGAAAATGTTATAAGGCTTATAAATTGATACTGAATGCGTTCAGGAAACAAATGATTGATATTTTCTTGGTGTATATTCATTTGTTATTGGTTTTTGTTTTGTTTTAACACTGTTTTGTAAAACAAAAGAAAGAAAAGAAACTATTCTCCCATATGGTACAATGCACACAATGCCCCTCAGCATGCACTGAAGAGGACCTTATGTTGGCAAGAAGAAATGCTGATGTGGCCCGATATTGGTCAGATGTTATCGAGCTCTTTAAATCCCTTTTTGTTTAGATATGTTAATTTTAGCTTTATATATTATTATATGCTGGTGGTGCCTCTGATATGAATAAAGTATCGTAAAGTCATGTGCTGTTTTGTAAAGCCCTATGGTCATGTACAATAAAGGTTAATGTTGATTGGACTCGACAGGCTAAAATCTCCTGACTAAAATCTTGCCCAACTTTCAGCTCACCTGTACCAAGGAAGAGAACATCATAGGACACGTTGTTGACATCTTGGACTCTGTCCACCACCACATGGGTATAAGTATCATTATTCTGAAGGACATACAGGGGACGCTTGTCATCTGGGTAGATGACAGTGTCTAACTCTGGATGTTCCTTGATGAAAGTCAGGGTCTGTCTGGGCAGGAGGTGGTAGGTGTCTGTCGAGAGGCACTGTGATCAAGGACAGACAAAAGAGAAGTCAAGACAAAAAAACAGAACCTCCCCAGTATTCTCTATAAAATCTGCAACTTAAACCTATATTCATTTTGATATTTTTATTTCAAAAATGATATTGACTGTTTAAAACCTGCCTTTGATGACCAACACTTTCCCAAGGCTATACTCAGAATAAACTAAAAATGACAGCAGTAATCTTATTTATTTATTAGATTTCTATACCACCCATCTGGGACATTTTCCCACTCTGTTAATTCTTTTAATTTTTGAGAAGATGTTTTCAACAAACATCTTAAAACTGTATTGTTTAAAGAGGCTTATAAAAGCAATCTCCCTATTGTTGTTGTTCAGTCGCATAGTCGAGTCCGACCCTTTGTGACCCCATGGACCGTTGCACACCAGGTACCTCTATCCTCCACCATCCTCCGCAGCCCACTCCGCTCTATGCTCATTGCGTCAACAATGCCATCTAGCCACCTCATCCTCTGCCGCCCCCTTTAGCCAATGAATAAGTGTATACTGTACAGTACTAATATCTTGACTAGGAAGATATTGAGATCCAGAAGGAGAAAATCCACAAAAAGTGAACCTTCCATATTTCAAGAAATCTGTTGTCAGAGAGGAAATAAAAATGATGTCCTGGGTTAGGAAGGAAATCCTTGTTCATTCTCAAACTACATAATAAATATGGAGAATATGATTCTGTTTAATTGCATCATTCCAGACTATTTTCATCTTAAAGCTATCGTTCATCAGAAAACATAGAAGGTCCACGTTAAGTTCTCCTTCATTTCTCCATCAAGCAAGATTGTGATTTTGATTTGAAAATTTTCCCCACTCAATAACACAACACAGCTATTCTTTTGTTGCTCTTGGAGAGAGAGAGCACATGTATAAACCCACAAGTCTGGGGAAGAGCTTTGGGTCTTACCTTGCCAGGTCTTGGGTTGGGAACAGAGCCAGTGACCCCCTTGAAGTTGGAGGTCTGGAAAAGAGAGCTAACTTTGTCCATTGAATACGAGCAAACAGCCGAAGAGCCCCTTGGGGGGAAAAATACACAAAGTAACCACAACAGCAGAACAAGCAGAGAGTAGATAAATTGATCAACAGAGAGAAAGCTGAAAATCTCTTGGAGGTCTTATTCCTCAATGGAGGAAGTGCTGACTTGCACTTATGGTAATGGAAGTCCAAGAACACCTGGCGTACCAAGGTTAGCCAGCACTGGGCTAGATCAGCCTATGATTTCAGCCCCGAGGAGAGCTCCCAACCTCCAGTGGTTTCTATCTTCTATAGCAAGAGAATGATCCTCAACATCCTCTAAATGGATATGAGCCTCAGGCCACCTGCTCATATCCAGGAAGAATTTATGGCAAGAACAAACATTCTTGAGGGTACACAAGGGTAAAACCAAATTAGAAGATGGAGAAAGGAGCTCACCTGAGAAGGAATGACATTAAAGGAGGATATAGCTGAGGAACTCAACCTCCCCTATGTCACCTAGAGGACCCTGAATACATTGAGGGTCAGAGTCCCTAAATGCAAGACCAACAGGCTCAAGTGGGGGCTGCTGACAGACAACAACATGTTGTGTGAATGTGGAGACAGAATCTGGCTCATTTATTGATCTGCCAATTACTGCCAGAAACATGCACGGATGAGATCTTAAGTTTGGCCAACGACAAGGCCAAGAAAGTGGCTTCATTTTGGCAGTCCAGGTTTTGATCAGGACACAAAGGAGAGAGAGAGAGAGAGATGACTTGGTCAAAATATCAGGGTCGAATATGAGAGAAATAAAACTCTTATTCCCCAAATCAAGCCCATTTCGGATTTTAGAGGCATTCTTGTGGGTCACAAGTGGGTTATCTGTACTGGAGAACCTGGAATGAAATGGCTTGTCATACCAGAGGCTGTCGACTGGTGGAGAATGAATCCTTAGTCACCATTGTGAGAACTCTGCTTCCCACCTAAACTATAGCTGAGAACTCCTTCTTTAAGTCCTCACCGCTTCTTTAAGTCCTACAAGGTCCTGGAACCACTCACCAAGGGCTGGAGAAGACACCATAGACTACTGCTTTGTCCCTTCCATCCTTTGTCAAAACGAAAGCATCCCGTAGGTGGTGGAAACGCATGGGATCATTGGGATGTCCGCACACCAGTCTCGCCTTGAGAAAAGTGCTCCAGGAGTCTATCAAGATGGCTGTCGCACCTGGGTCCTCCTAAGTTGGTAGAAGAACCATTTAGGGAACCTCTAAAGTAGTTGGAGATGTAGATCTGACCATCTCCATGGTTCTTCATTCAAAAGAGGGCTTTTCTCATGGCCAGCAACCCCATGTTTGTAAGTGGAAATGCCAAGATTTGAATCCGGTATAAAACGCTGAACCGTTCGTGGCAATGTCAAATCTACGAACTATATTTTAAAACTTATATCCAAAATATATCAACAAAAGTCTCTTGAAATAGATATATTTAATTTCTGCTGATTAAACAAAATGTTTTTTCAAATAGCTTGTGTTTTGTCTCAAAATAAATATTTGAATATTGTTCAAACAGCTTGTTTTTGTGAAAGTCCTCTGGATTTTGAACTTTTTCAAAACAATTCTTCATCAGAAACTATCTTTTTAAGTTCTCAATTTTGTTTCTGTTTTCTGTGCGTTCTAAGCCTCTATTTGCTGCTCATCTTTTTGGGCTGTGGAATGTTGAATACTCGGAGTAGTTTCAGTATTCATTTTGTTTAATCAACAGAAATTAAATATATCTATTTCAAAAGACTTGTTGATTTATTTTGGAAATAAGTTTTCAAATATAGTTCATAGATTTGACATTGCCATGAATGGTTCAGCGTTTTATAAAGGATTTATACTGTTTGGCCAACTATTTATTTAAGATTTGAACCCGGGGCTTTCTGAATACCAAGCTGCCATGCTAAAACTGAACCGCAACCCTTCACTTCGCACAGTGGAGGTTGGGTCAGATCATGTCTGGTCCAGGTAGTTGGACTGCAACCAGGCAGAGGGGCGGGGCAAACTCTGCACTTGGGGTGGGAGGAAGCACTCCCATTGGGCTGCTGGGCAGAGGGGCGGGGTGAACACTGTGCTGGGTTGACCGCACGGGTGCCCACAGAGAGGGCTTCAAGTGCCACCTCTGGCATGTGTGCCATAGGTTCGCCACCACTGGCTTATACACTTCTCAAAAAGACAACAACCACTACTCGACACAGCACTCCATAAGAAGTGGGATTAATTATTCTCATGACTCAGGAAAAACAGTTCTATTTGCATGGCTTTGAAACTGGCTCTGGTTCGGCTTGTGATCGGCTACAGTTCTGTGGATAATATTTTCACCGATCCACCTTAGTGGTGTGCAGTTGGAAACCTTCCCAAGCCACTCTTTCTTCCCATACCTTGCAAACCCGTCCCAGCTGAGCTCTGTAAGGCTCTTCATCTAGCCCTGCCGTCTGGTTGACCTCATTGTAGAAGAAGAAGATTTCATCCAATTTGGGATTCTTCTCGGCAAGCAGAGCAGCGCCAACAAACTCAGCATCTGGAGCAGAAGAAAAGCTCAAGGTAAGAAGTCCAACAAAACTGTGCAGTCTTATGACAATAGGTAACATAAGAAGCATTTTTCTTGGGGTGGTAGATTAATCCTATACATGGAAGATCCACCGTACTATGACCAAAGATTCACTCAGGCATCAACTCAGTGTTTCCAGACCACACATTAGGTGGTAAAGGTATCCCTTGGTTGAAAGCCAGTTGTGTCCAACTCTAGAGGTTGGTGCTCACCTCTGTTTACATTTATTTATTTATTTATTCTTCAATTCTAAAGGTACAGGTGGGGCCAGAGAAAAGGTACACAGCTAAACATGACAAGACTTTTAAAAATCCTGCTGTGAATACTCAGCTTTGAGATAACGGTTAAAAAAATTAAGAATATTTCTTACTGCCCAGCCAGTTGCCTTCTGTTTTGATTCCATTTTTGTTCCCATAGCTTCTCCGGATACTGCTTTTGCTTCCAGACAATGCCGAATAAAGGTTGCCTTCTGGAATGTTAACAACAGAGGACAATTATGTATGTATTAAATTACTATTAGATCTTTAAAAGTGTGAAAACGAAAGCACACAGCGAATCAACATTATTTTTAATCATCTCTTTCTTCCTGATGGCTCCTCATCTTATTTGAAAATTTAACTCTGCCATCATGGGAACTAGAATTTTATTGTCACAACTCACATAACCAAATGCAAGCCAGGATACTAAGAAAAAAAAGATATGGGTTTTGTAAATAGGAGTTTTCTCTGCACAACTGTGATATAAGGCAGAATAAATATGGGGTAAGAATGCAGCACTAGGTAAAACTTTACCTGTTGAAGCACTACCAGTTATTGAAGTGATAGGTACCGTATATACTTGACTATAAGTCATCCTGAATATAAGTCGAGGTACCTAATTTGGACCTCTAAAACTAGGAAAATAGATTGACCCGAGTATAGGTCGGGGGTGGAAAATGCAGCAGCTGCTAGTGAGTTTCAGTAATTAAAATACATGAAAATATGGTAAAATTAATTAATTTAGACATTTGTGTGGATATGTTTTTGAGAGTTTACGTTGACCCAAGTATAAGTCGAGTCCCATTTTTGGACTTTATTTTGGGGACTAAAAAACCCAGCTTATACTCGAGTATATACAGTACCTTTAAAAACACACAACTCAAGCAAACAACTCATTTGGGCAGTTTTCTCTGCATCTGAGGTTTTTTTTTGTTTGTTTGGAAGAAGCAACATTTAGAAGAAAGAAGATTTTGAGAAGAACAAAAGCATCTTGATTTAAGATCCTGAATTTGCAGTTAGAAGGACATCTTCTTTCGTGTCCTGATCAAATCCTGGACTGCCAAAATGAAGCCACTTTCTTGACTTTGTCGTTGGCTAAACTTAAGTCCTCATCCGTGCATGTTTCTGACAGTAATCGGCAGACCAGTAAATGAGCCGGATTCTTTATCTCTCCGCATTCACACAGTATGTTGTTATCCAGCAGCAGCCCTCACATGAGCATGTTGTGTCTTGTATTTAGGGACTCCAACCCTCAGCCTATTCAGGGTCCTCCAGGTGACATAGGGGAGGTTAGTTCCTCAGCTATATCTTCCTTGTCCAGTGAGCTCCTTCCACCATCTTCTAATTTGGTTTTGCTCTTGTGCAAAAGAGTGTTTGTCCTTGCCATAAAGCTCTTCCTAGATCTGAGCAAGCGGACATGAGGCTCATATCCATTCAGAAGATGACAAGTGTCATCCTCTTGAATTGTTTTCTCGGCATTCACTGCTAATTCTCTACATATTCTCAACTGATGCATCCTGTCACTATATGCATGGCTTTGTTAACAGCGATGTCAACTTGTTTTGCATGTGTGGATGCGCTCTATTCTGGAGCAGTTAGAAGGGGTATATGAATGGCTTCGCCCCACCTACTTTGGAATCACGATCAGGACATTCAGAAAACCCTATGTTCTGGAGACAAATTCAGATGAGAAGGCTTCTCAAACCATCCTAACACCTTACCTACTGCAATAGCCACAGCGTTTTGAGCCAGCTGTCCTGGAACAATGTTCTCTCCCGAGAGAGTTATGGTTTGACCTTGTCTGTTCTTTTCCCAAGTTGTGGTGTTGATCTGGGGGGGGAAGAGGCAAAAATAGGTTAATATCTTTCGGTGTTAACTAAGCTTCTAGTCCTCATGGATGTTCATTTCTTCTGAACGCTTGTTATTTTTGGTATTTATAATTTATTCAATTAGTTTAATTTTTATTGTAAAGATTTTTAAAAATATGTTGTAAAACACCCAGATTAGGAAAAATCTCAGATGGGCAGGATAGATAGATAGATAGATAGATAGATAGATAGATAGATAGATAGATAGATAGATAGATAGATAGATAGATAGATAGATAGATAGATAGATAGATAGATAGATGGACAGACAGACAACCCTCTGATTTTTTTGTTTTTTTGACTTGCCCAATTCATATTTATATTTCCCATTAATGGTGCCCCTCAGGAAAAAAATACATGTTTACTCAGAAGTAACTCTTTAAGTTCAGTAGGGCTTACTCCTTGATCAGCTTAGAATAACCCCCTATTGAACAGCTAAGATCCTGATCCTAAATTCTCTTCTTAGGATCTAAGCCCATTGAGGAAAAATGATACTAACTTCTGAGTTAGACATGCAAAGGACTGTTCCAGTAAAGAGAGAGGAAAGCCCAGTTATACACTCTTTTAGGCTGGTTATATTCAGAAGGACAATTACAGATGGACAGAATAAAAGTGAGATGACAAAGCTTTTGTGGATTGGCACAGTTAGAAGACAAAGCTGCTTGACAGGCTCCAAGAACAGCCCGAAAGCAAACAAAAATGGTAGGAGAAGGAGAAAAAACATTAACCAGTGGGATAAATATTAAATAGGAGTTTTAATGATTAGGTGGGAGACGCCACATCTGCCCAAACGTTGAAGGATGGACCTTGTCATATTTACTCTTAAAGATAATTTTGATGAAATACCCAACTTTATGCTCACCAGAAACCAGCATTTAGGAGCAGCCGCGTTGGTTCCACAGACCAAAATTTTCTTGTCCCACTTCTCAATCACTCGGATGAAATTGTCACAGCTAACCTGCTCAGGAATCATAAAAACACAGAGTTTAGCACAGGGGTTCCCAACCTTTTCAAGCTGGGGCTTGGGTCATGTTCTCTCAGTCAGCTTCGAGGGCCAGACAGCCATTTTGCCCTGCCTACATGATGGGGGTAGCCATTTTGTCCCAAGAGCTTCAAAGGCGTGGTCATTTTGTTTCTTGAAAGCCACTGGAGGGGTAGGGGGCCACATGATATGGTATTGTGGGTTGGATCTGGCCCATGGGCCTTAGGCTGGGAACCCCTGGTTTAGACAAAAGAAAAGTGGCCAATACTTACGAAATTACTTTCTAACAGTATTCAGGATGATTGTCCTAACCTTACTGAGATAGTTACTGTCGTTTTGGGGGGAGGAAAAAATTTAACTCACTACTTCTCCATTTGTTAAAAGCAGAGCTTAGCAATCACTAGCTATAAATGGCATCATTACCCATAGCATTATTTCGGATGATAAGAAGGTTTCAACAGAAACAATGGGACAAGAAGTTAACAAAGTTCCTTCTTGACACAAAACAATGGAAGAAGTTACAAAGTTCTTCTGTGACTCAACCACTCATATATTCTAGTTAATTTCCAAAACAGACTTCTAAAAATCATTCTGAGAAATGTTTACAGGTGTTTTGGCATAAATTTCCCAACTTTTAGACCCTTCTCAAGTCTTGTTTTGTGTGTTATTAGTAACTGGGAGAAACTGGAGCTAATTTCCCTGTATTTTTCTGGTTTGCTAATAATGATCTGCTAAAAATGCTTAATTTAATCGATAGTTTTCATAAGTGGTACTGTGATAGCAATAACCCAGTTAGCGCAAAGCAACAAGGAACACAACTTGCTCCTCTTCAAACTAGCTCCTTGTCTGCCTCTACCCTCCATTTCCTCTTACCCCTCCTGATGGATTTTTTCTTCTGCACTCTTTTTCCGCCTTCTCGTCAGCTTTTAAGGAGATCTGGAATGAGCAGAGAAATGTACAGAAGCACACACTGAGGAAAATGGCGAGTATGGTTGTGTTCCCACCACCACAAGACAACTCTTGATTTTAAAATCTGACCCTGTCCATTTGGATTGCAAGGTGACAGACTTTAGCGTATGCCAAGTGAGGAATGTTGTTCTTAAACCCATGCCAACAACCAAGACCCGTGTTACAAGCATCAGTCACCTAGGGCAGCTGCCTCACCAGCCAACTGGTAGGGCTGGTTCCCCATCAATTGTTACTGTTTGTATATTTCTGGTTTTAACTATTGTACACCACCCAGAGTGGAAAAGTATTCCAAATGAGTGGTATAGAAATTCAATCAGTCAACCAGCCAGCCAGCCAGCCAGCTCAGCTCAACCCAACCCAACCCAACCCAACCCAACCCAACCCATCAAGACTTCTCATCACTTTACTTCTTACATTATGTGGCACGATCTCGGAGTCTGTAAAGCTCAGCACCCATAGTATCCCTTGGCCTCCAATTAACACCTGCTTGGAGCCGGCATCGTAGAACATGACTTTCGGACTCTTGTCCTCTGGAAAAGTGAGCGATGGGGCATCTGAAAGGAGATAAGCTAAAACTCATCAGGTGTTGAATTCCTACACATTCAAGAAGCCCACAAATGATCATCATGACAACTGGAGGAGAGGAAGGGGCTGTACATTCTCATGCTTCCAATCAAATCAAGTCTGTTGATTGAACAGGGACCCAAAATGAGAACTCAAGGCTGCTATAAAGCAATGAGATCAAAGAACAGGGACAGATAAAACACAAAGAGCAGCCAAGAAAGATAGATAGATAGATAGATAGATAGATAGATAGATAGATAGATAGATAGAATTAGAACTCAATAAAATTTGAACCCTGTTTTATTTGTTTAGCCCAGCCCAGTCAAGGGTCCATTTCATAGCAGCCTTTCCAAGGTTTCAGACAGGATGCTTTCCTTGTTCTCATTGGAGTTGCCTCTAGGGAGAAATTGGGCAAAATGCATACTCTTTCTCTCTCTGTGTGGTTCACTGATTTCTAACCAGCGAGCTGCAAAGTGGGAAGGCAAACATGAAACCCTTGCTCTGTTGCTATGGCAATGCTAGCGCATCAGGCACCCCCACACTTGTTCTTCTCCATCTTAATTAGCATCTGACAGTTGCACAAACCATGTGCATCCGAGCTCTCCGAAAGTGAGCTCTCCGTGTGCATTAGCGGCGCACAGTGTCACAGATCTGGAGCACTGAGTGTCCCCCCTCCCCACTTCAGAGCCGGCATCTCCGTTTTATCTGCAATGCAGAGGGTACCAGAATGAGTCTCGAATCTGGTCTCATATCTCTTCATCAGTTGGCCGGGCAGGGGTGGGGGACAGTTACCTGCTTTCTCATGGGGCAGTTTCTGCAGTTTTAGGACTGGCCTTGCCTAATATACAGCCTAAAAAAAGGGAAGGTGAGTTGTCAACTCAGACTGGCCAGGTCTGATGGGCTTCAGGTTGTTTTTAGGATCTCAGAGAGAAAAATAAGCATACAGTGGGTACCCAGACAGTTTTATTCTAACAATGTTCTAAGCTAAACATAGAGACAAGGGCGAGTGAGCAAGTGATACAAGGAACAGGAGACAAAGAGGCATATTTATTTATTTATTTTATTCTATTTCTATCGCTGCCCACTCGCCCAAGCGACTCCTGAGTTGGGTAATCTGGCCAGGTTATTCTGCTATGGTAACAGAGTAGACCCTACGCCGAGTCTACTAACCTGACAACCCTTAAGACTAATGGCCTAGGGTGTTGAAGTCCATAGGGAAGGGTGATGGTCCCCAAGTGGATTAAATCCCACTCGAATCCATCTTGATGGAGGGCATCAGCTTCATCCAACATGACCAGGGGCCGATGAGGACCTTGTGTGCCAAAAGGCTCAGGACCAGAAAATGACTTGCAGAACTGGAAGGCAGTCGAAAGGCAGATGAAAGGCCACTGCATTATGTTCTCAGGACAGTCTTCATGGCTGATTGCCATGATGATCACTAATATTCGGATTTGGATACGGCAGAAGAAGGAGGGATGAGTTCCCACAGTCCCTTGCTACCTAACTTGAGTTTCCAGGTAGCATGAGAAGAAGGGACACAGGGAACCCAATCCAGGAGAGGTAAATATGCCTCTCTGTATTTCCATTCCTCGTATCAGTTACCTTAGAAAATTGTTAGACTTTGTTTGCTAACCCATGGAATAAGAAGTTATGGTTTCTTTGCTTCAGGTGGCCAGATCTCTTCAATTGATCATGCTGGTTTTGGGCAGAAAGGAAGCATTGGGGGGGGGGGGAATCCGAGAAATCATGAATGGTGGTTTGGAAAGGGGAGCCATGCATGAGACAGGTATAAAAGAAAATAATTGGATTATGAGGTCCAGAAGGGTGGAGGCTGGTTAGTACCCAGGCTGGTGAATCATAATGACTGCATTAGGTCTTCCAGGAAATTCAGATGTCCATTTCTCCAGGCCATACGCCAGCAAAAAAGCTGCAGGACAATTAAGCTAGAAGCATAAAACACCATCTCTTCTAAGCTCCATTTGTCCATCCATCTTAGCTCAACATGGCCTGTTCATAGGGAGGTTTGCTCTCCCAGTTTCTTCTCTATGCCTGCCCTGCTACTTGTGGGGTACCAGAGACTGAACCATAGCAAACATCCTTGAGGGCTTTTGTTGTTCAGTTGCACAGTCGATTCTGACCCTTTGCGACCCCATGGGCCATTGCCCACCAGGCACCCCTATCCTCCACCATCCTCCTCAGCCTGCCCAGCTCTGTGCCCGTTGCATCAACAATACCATCTAGCCATCTCATTCTCTGCCGCCCCATTCTTCTTTTGCCCTCA
The DNA here is from genome assembly GCA_035047305.1 of Bradypodion pumilum. Lineage (NCBI taxonomy): Eukaryota > Metazoa > Chordata > Lepidosauria > Squamata > Chamaeleonidae > Bradypodion > Bradypodion pumilum. Next base: position 5,291,850 of record JAWDJD010000018.1, read on the forward strand.
ATCGTGCCCAGCATCAAGGCTTTCTCAAGTGAATCCTCTCTTCTCATTTTATGTTCAAAGTACTTTAGCCTCATCTTTACTATTTGACCTTCTAAGGGTACGCGAGAGCAAAATCAAATTAGAAGGTGGAGGAAGGAGCTCACTGGACAAGGAACAACATTAAAGGAGGATAGAGTCTGGCCAGGTTATCCTGCTATGGTAATCGAGTAGACCAGGGGTTCTCAACTTTTTCACACCGTGGGCCAGATCACACCCCCTCAGACAGTTGAGCGGGCTGGACTGGTGGTTTCCCCTGCTGTAAATGCATTTACGACAGCCATGGATGCGTTTTACGGCAGCGTTTACACATTTATGACAGCCGTGGGTGCATTTATGGCTGTCATAAATATGTCTGCTTTTGCTTCTGCTTCTCGTGGTGGCGGCGGCAATGTGGGCTGTAGGTTGTGAACCCATGGAGTAGACCTTGCTGCCAGTGACAACGCCAAATGTCAGGTGTGGTTAACTAACCTGACAACCCTGAGGACTAACAGCCATGGGTGCTAAAGTCCACAGGGAAGGATGGGTGGTCCACAAGTGGATTGAATCCATCTTGATGGAGGGCAGCCGCTTCATCCGTCCAGGCCTGGGGCTGATGATGAGGACTTTGTGTGCCAAAAGGGCTCAGGACCAGAAAGTGACTTGCAGAACTGGATCAGTGGTACTTATGGGTCTCAAGCTGCGATGCAGAAGGCAGATGCATTATGTTCTCAGGACAGTCTTCATGGCTGATCGCCATGAGGATTACCAATATTCAGATTCGGATACGGTAGAAGAAGAAGTTCCCTCTCTATGCCTGCCCCACTACTTGTGGGGCACCAGAGACTGAACCAGAACAAACATTCTTGAGAGTACGCAAGAGCAAAATCAAATTAGAAGGTGGAGGAAGGAGTTCTCTGGACAAGGAATATGGCTGAGGAACTCAACCTCTCCTGCGTCACTTGGAGGACCCTGAATAGGCTGAGGCTCAGAGTCCCTAAATGCAAGACCAACAGGCTCAATGGGGGCTGCTGACAGACAACAACATGTTGCGTGAATGTGTAGACCAACAGAATCCAGCTCATTTAATGGTCCACCAATGACTGCCAGAAACATGTACCGCTGATGACTTAAGTCTGGACAACGTTTTTGAAGTCCAAAGTTTGATCTGGACATGGAAAAAGAAGAGAAAGAGACTGAACCAGGACACTGGACTCTCTGAATATAAAGCATCTACCATACCACAGAACCACGGGTGCTGCTTCCATGATGACAAACCAACATTTGGAGCCGAGGACATTTATTTAGTTTCTTTCCGATTAAATGCCCATAAAAGGTTAAAAAAAAGGAGCATGGATGATCTTTCCCCCCAGATGTTTATGGAGAGATCACAGCCTCTACTATAATGTGGCTGAAACATGGGATGAGATAACTCCGCTTTCAACCGTTGTGAGCCTCGTGTCTGTCTGCTTCCCACCTCGGCTGGACTCAATATCAGCCGGGTTTCAGATGCATCATCATTCGCCTCCCAATCTGCAACCTTTAACACGTATCATCTCCTGTTGTGTAATGTATAGATGTAGACTCACGAGAGAGATGCTCCTCTTTAGAAGCTTAGACTGAAATCTTCTCCCCACAAAGGAATCATAACTGGGTGCCTTTAAGGAGCTGTTTACTACTGTTTGTGCGCATGAGATATTTTTGGTGCAGCGTCTGATTCCCAGCTGTGGTTTGGAAACAGCCAAAAGGCACCACCGACGGATCCTAGTCGGATTTAAATAATTTCAACTTCTGCTGCAAAAGGACTTAACGCAGTCTGGAAAAGGGGTTGTGAATGAAATATGAACCGTATCACAATAATTTCAGAAAAGGGGAACACACTCAGGTCCAAAATGGATCAGATGCGCCATGCTTGGTCATACAAACACTGCACAAACAGTTCTGAATTCCCGTCCAGATTGACAAGCCATTTCTCACTAGCATCAGAAAAGATGGTGTAAACATTTTAACCATCGTCCACATTACAGTATTTTCTTTTTTTCATTTCTTAGTCCCTCTCCTACTTCTGCCAATGGTTTGCTAATATTAAAATCTCTCCCTCTCAATACTAATGCTTCTCTCTCTCTAGTGTTGATGATTAGACAAACCAGTGGAAATTGTTCTTTTATCCCAAAAGAAAGCATGATGTTTAAAAAATAGACAGATACAAAGCACAGACAGATGTGATGGGTTTAGAAACCTGTCGAGCAGGTGGAGAAAACTCTACAGAGGATGGAAAGAGGAAAGTCATAAAGCCCACCTTTTGGAATCAGCTTCAGCCGGGGGATCTTTTGGGAAGACACCAGGCAGGCGAGCAAAAAGAAGCAGGGAAAAGGAGATTTCATTTCCCCTTCTGGCCAGCCAGCGACGGATGAAGCTGTTGCTACTGCAAAGGATTTCACAGGATGAAAGCTTCTGTGTTTTTTTGGCTTCCTCGCCTTGGCTTGAGTAATTGCTGCCGTCTTTCTTTCTCTCCCACTCCACCGCCCTCTCTTTTCTAATTTATATCCCCTTAAAAAAAAACAAGCCAGACAGAAGCCAACGTCAGCATAACTTCCTCAGGGGGAATAAAAACCACGTCCAAGTAATGCGGGTTCAGAGAAAGAGATCTGCAGATCGAGGCAGAGGATGGATTGGAAGAAGAAGAAAATGTCGAGAAGAAGCCAAATTATCTACTCTATCTATCTATCTAATCTATTTTATCTAATCTAATCTAATCTAGATTATCTATCTTGATTGTCTATCTATCTATCTTGATTGTCTATCTGACTGTCTAGATCAGTGATGGTGAACCTTGGCTCTCCAGGTGTTCTTGGACTTCAATTCCCAGATGCCCAAGTCAGCACTCCTAGTGATCAGGGCTTCTGGGAAATGAAGTCCAAGAACATCTGGAGTCCCAAGGTTGGCCATCACTGATCTAGATTCTCTGTCTGTCTGTCTAGATTGTCTACCTGTCTGTCTAGATCAGGGGTTCTCTACCTATAGCCTGTTGGTCGGATCTGGCCCATGGCACCACTTAACCCAGCCCTGCCCTCGCTCCAGCTGCCAGCTCCAGAATCGGCCCGTGGACTCATTTACGGCCATAGTAAACGTGTTTACAACAGCCGTGGACTCATTTATGGCTGATGTAAACATGTTTACAACAGCCGTAAATGAGTCCACAGCACCAGTCCGGCCCGCCAACTGTTTGAGGGAGTGTTACCCGGCCCCCAACTTGAAAAGGTTGAGATTGTCTGTCTGTCTGTCTATGTTGTCATGAAGCATGCTTATCTCCTGGAAATACAGTCCTCTGGTTATTTAGTTTTCTTGGCATTTACTTTTCTTCCAAGACAATCAACAAAGGGGATCTTCATCACCAGTTTGGCTTCACAACAACCCTGCAAAATAGATCAAATGCCACCTGGGGGGTTTGCTGATTCAACGGGGAGCACAGCCTCAATCTCCCCAGTCCGAGTCACATCTCTAACCATGCTACCAGCCCTCCATCCGGTTTTTGCTTCTCTTTATCTGTGGTCAGCTACACCTCTGGGTCATTGGGGCAAGAGGTGCGGTGGGAAACAATGAAGGAACATAGCCCGACTGGTGTCAGATGTGACAGTAGACAACTTGCATCCATAGACAGACAAGGGAAAGGTGGGCGGATGGACCAGACCAGAGCCTCACATAGAACCCAACTTTCAATTGATACAACATCTGGTTCCTAGAGAACCAGATGTTGATGAGCAAGCCTTAACCCTTTCCTGTTGCTGAACCTTGAATATTTAGTGGTATACTGCTCCTGAATGCAGAGGCTCTATCTCAAGATATCCCAGCTTACACAGACAATATCTCTCTAGCCCACAGGTGGGGGGAAAGGGGCAACTCTTCCAGATGTTGACCACTGTCCAAGAGGTCTTGGGCTGATGGAAACAGCCATCAACAACATCTGGAAAGCTTCATCTCCTCCTATTCCTGGATCTGGTCCAGCATCCTAAGGCCTAGGATGACACCATGACATCTGTATCCTGCAGTCCACCCTGCCACACCCAGACATTCCCACCGTTTCTAATTATTTTTCTGCAGGAGGTGGTTCGTTCCGGTTTAGGAGATGCGGAGTCATGAAGCAAATAAAATGGCTAAAGGTGTAGCTTGCTCTCTCCTGGCCATTACAGAACATTGCAGCTCTCTGGAATTGAAACAATCCTTGAGAAAAGTGGAATGAAAAACAAATGAAACCCCGGGGGTGAAGACGCCACCAGTTTTAGGGAGAATTAGAACAAGATCTTTCTTAGGATTCAATTCCTCACTTCCCGTTAAAGCATTGCAGGAAAAATAAAAAGTTACAAAGGATCTTTAGTTAGCAAATCTCACCCTCTTGGTGAGGTTCGTGCATTGGTCGTGCGGGGTATATGTGCCACAAATATAGCAAAAAATGGTCCGGTTTATTAACATAGCTGCACCTACTCATCTTTAGCTCAAAACAGACTCACTATGGCCTAACTGTATTATCCAATAAGATGATTTCGCACTAGAGACAAGCCCTTGGTCCATCTCGCCTTATATACCTATTTCTGATGTCAACTCACTGACTTGCCCAGACATGTCTGGCCGCTGCTGGAACATGCATTCCACCAGGGGACGTGATTCAGCCAAGGCGGCAGCAGGCAGAGTGGTAGCTGCAACTGTTTCAATGTTACCATGTAAAAACATATTACGCAATTACCAACCGTTTGAACAGCTATAGCATGCCATAAAATCTGTATGTGATGGGCAAATTCTGTGTTCAGATTTGGAATCAGCACACTCGATATAATGTAAATCACATGTGTTATTCCCAGTAGCAAAATTGTCATTGTGCAGTGCCCATAACGAAGGGGTTCAAAGTCCACCCATGGGCACGGCAATTCCGGTTCTGCTTTCTTCCCACCTACCCATCCAATGATACTAGTTAGTCCTTTATAAAAGTGATCTAAAGTATAGTGTGGGGATTGCAGTGGTTTATTGGTTATGCTGTTGAGCTTTGACGACAGGAAAGTTGGCAGGTCAGCAGCTCAAGACCCGAGTGCTGCATGATGGAGTGAGTGCCTGTCATCTGCCCCAGCTCCTGCCAACCTAGCAGTTCGAAAGCAAGAATCACAAGTAGATAAACAGGTACTGCTTTGGCAGGAAAGGCAAACAGTGTTCCATGTGATCTGGTGTGTTTTCTGAAGAGTGGGTGGATAACTGACTTTATTCCTATCAGAAAAACCTCAGATGGGGAATCGTTGCTGTTGCGCTCTTTACCAAATGCCGCCTTTGACGGAAAGTGATTTTTGGCTCCTTGCCAAGCAGAGTGTTGGCATACGGGGACATTTTGAAGGCACTTGGCGTTCCCTTAGCAGGCCCCAAACTGTGCGTGGTTGTCCGGATCTGTATCGACAAAGCAATTCTTGCTTCTTCTATTTTTTTGCATATCCACCCAGATTTTTAGAAATGATAATAGCTGTTAATTGCACATTCTGAGTCATGCAAACCTGCACCCCCACCACCAATGGTTTACATTTAAAAAGAGAGATCAAACATACATGGGTTTGCTTTGAAAATATGTTGATCTGTTTTCCTCCGGGCTATGGTGGAGATTCAGTTATGCCTGGAAGGAAGGTAGCCAATGTTGTTATCATGCCTGCTCATCAAAAGACCCCGAGAAACTCTGGTTGTACTATGTCACTACATAGAAAATACAGAGGAAGAAATCTAGTAGCCCTATGAAACTCTGGGATGATTCAAACCCCCCCCCCCCCCAATTGACCACTTGATGGTTTAAACCAGGAGTGCCAAAACTACGGCATGGGGCCCAGATTCGGCTCCCGACACCAATTCATCCAGCCCACAACACCCTTGTCACTCCTGGAAGCGGAAGTAAAACATACCCATATGGCGCATGTTTTACTTCTGCTTCCGGGAACGATGAGGACATTGCGGGCCAATGGTGTCAGTTACTGGATCCGGCCCCCTGAACCACATGACTGGCCCACAGCCCAAAAGGTTTGGGTACCCCTGGTTTAAAAAGTACTGGTTGCATTTCTAGAGATCAATCCGCCTGCATAATTAGACACAGGGTCCAGGAACGTAACCCATACTTTATTATGGAGCGGTTATTTCCCACCAACACTTATACGATCTCCCGCAGTCAAGTTCAAATCATCAGAAAGAGGATTCTAGCCATTATAACTTGGAAGGGGACCCTACAGACAAAGGGTTGACATGGCCATCCACAAAGAGGATTTTTATAGGACCACATGAACATCCCAAAGGATTCAGCCCCCAAAAGACAATTTTCAAGGTGGGAAACCAACATGGCCCCTCAAAACTGGTATTTGACCTTCTGAACTTTGGAGGGAAGGGTGCGGGAAGAAGAGGGTTTTTTTTCCATTTAAGGCAGTTACGGATTAGCTTCATCTTTAGTTCCACCAGAAAGAGGCAACAATCCATTTATCTTTGTCTGAATTCTCAGAAGGTAGGGAGGAAAATATCTACAATTTCTCTTTGGTAACTTGGTACATGCCATTTGGAGTCTAGCACGCAGGAGAAACTCCATAGAAACTAAGAGGATTTCTCTTGGGTCCATAGGATTTCCTTTGGCCCATTAAGAAGATTCTGCCTGTCGGTCTTCAAGGAGAATGAAATTACGTCCTCCAAGGGAAAGAGAAGCCAAAGGGATAGATCATCTAGGCTTCTTAGTTGAAGTTCTGGATTTGTTGGGCATGGCTTTCCAGCCAAGAGGGTATTGGGGCACTGATTCAATCACATGATGCTTGACGTTCCCTCTGCCTTTAGTCCAGAGGAAGATGAAGAGGAAACAAACGGCGACAGAACACAGAAAGGGCACAATTCCGATGGCTAGGATCCCCACCAAAGTGCTAAAATCAACCACGAATGGCTGGGAGGACAACCCAGTGTGGTTGAATAAGTTGACTTCATCCAAGGGGAAGGAGCTGTTAAAAACAGGTACAGAGACATGAAGAAGGGCAACCATGGTGTCATTGCCCGCAATGTTGGTTGCGATACAGTGATATCTCCCACTGTCTTCAGGTAAGGCATACTGGATCTTCAGCGTACCATCAGAAAGTACTGCCACCCGACCCTTCCGGCTGGTGTCCAGTGTGACATTTTGAGGGGACACCCATGAAACAGTGGGTGGTGGTTCTCCTCCACTTTTGCAGGTCAAGTTGGCTAGTTCCCCTTCTTCAACGTTCACCATCTGAAGAGTCTTGTCCTCAATCTTAGACCTCCGACATCTGAAGTGACCCGGTGGGATATCTGAGAATTTATGAAAGGCGTTCACTTTCACAGTTGAGTTGATAGCACAGACTGGCTGCCGGGCTTCAAAGTTCAACCTCCGCCGTCTCCGAACGATCCACAGAAGGCGGCAGTCGCAAGCCAAAGGGTTTCGGTCCAATCTGAGAACCTCAAGGTTCCCTACAGAGTGGAAGACATTTTCTTCAAGAGTTTGTAAGCTATTGCTTGAGACGTTGAGGACACGGAAGTGGACAAGTCCGTGGAAGGCATTGGCATGGATCGTGACCAGCCTTCCACCTGTGAGGTGGAATTCCTGGAGACGAAAGAGGTCCATCAGCCTCTTCCCATGGATCACAGAGATTGGGTTGTATGAGAGGTCAAGGATACGGAGATGAGCCAAGTGCTTGATGGATTTGTAAGGAACATCATGGAGATTGCATTTAGTGATGGACAAGGAAGTGATATTTAAGCCAGAGAGACTTTGGGCCTGTAATGTCAACAGAAAAGGCCACTGATAAATTTCTAGAAATTTCAGGTGATGGAGCTTCCTAAAGGAGTGGTTGGGAATGATACTGATGTTCAAGACCTTGAGTCGGAACTCCACAAGATGGTGAAGGTGGGAGAACGCCTCCGTTGGGATGCTGATGAACTTACACTTCTCTAGGGTGAGCTGCTGGAGACGGTGGAGGCCACTGAAAGCGTGGCTTGAAATGAAGACCAGGTGGTTGCCTCCCGTCTCCAGTTTCTTGAGATTGGAGAGGTCCTTGAAGGAGTGATCTAGGAAGACTAAAATCTTGTTTTCACTAATGTCAAGGGTGGAGAGGTTGGGCAGCCCCGCGAAGATGCCATCTGAGATCATATCCAGCATGTTGCCATTCAGCTGGAGTGACATCAGGTTCTGCAAGCTATTGAAGGCTCTATGTTCAATGTTGGAGATGACGTTGTGGCTTAGATCTAGCTCTTTCAAAGCCTGGAGGCGGGAGAACATTCCCTCCTGCAGGGTGCGGAGAAAATTGTGGCTCAAGTCCAGGAACTCTGAGTCGGGCGGGAGTTTACCTGGGATGGCTGTCAGGTTCCGGCTATTGCAAAAGATAACCTTATCCTGAGCCATACATTGGCATTTTGAAGGGCAGCTCTGTCCATGTCCTATGAAGAAGGCCACCAGGATGAGGAACAGCAGGGGCTGCCACCTTGCCCAGGAGTAAGAATCAAACATGATCCTTGCTGCCATCTTGCTTGCTACCTGAAAGGTAATAACAAAAAAAAAATCCCAGTTATGCAGCAGAATTGTGCCCAAGAAAATCTGACCTGTTGCAGAAGAATGTGGTGGACATTCACCAGAAGGTAGTTAAACATCAACATTCATGTGAAGAACGTTACCAGAAATAGTTGAATGGTCCATGTTGAACAGCTTTCCTTAATCTGGTGCTTTCCAGGCCTCTTGACCATCTCCCCTAGTGCCAACCAGCATAGCTAATAATCAAGAATGATGGGATCTGTAATCCCAAAACATCTCAGGAACCCAAGATTGGGGAAGGCTACTGGAAAGTTAGTTCTTAAAAAGAACAGGGTGAGGAGAAGGAACAATTTCTGGAGAAAGTGGTCACCCCTTATTTATCTTGGATGTTTTAGGAATGTTCCCACAGTAAGGTCGCCCTTGCTCGAAAGCCAGTTGTATCCGACTCTAGGATTCAGTGCTCACCTCTGTTTATAGCCAAAGAGCCAACGCTGTCTGCGTTTACAGACGTTTCCGTGGACATGTGGCAGGCATGCCTAGACACTGGAGCACATGGAACGATGGTTTACCTTCCCAACAAAGTGGTCCCTATTTATCTACTTGCTTTCGAACTGCTAGGCTGGGTTTCAAACTGCTAGGGTGGGACAGAGACAGGAGCTCACTCCATCCTGCAGTACTCGGGAATCGAACTCCGACTTTCCAGTCGTCGAGTTCAGCATCTTAACCACATGAGCCATCACAGTCCCACTCCCGCAGTAAAGAGCCTTAACAATACAGACAAGCAATCAATTATGACATAATCTATACAGAAGCAGAGGTGATTGTCTGTAGTCCATAAGACAATTGTATACTAATAATTGGAGAAACTGGAATAATTAATGCCCCTCATTTCTAATTGCAGTACAAAAGCCGCTGCATCATTATATGGGGAAAACTGGCCAAATGCAAGAAAACCCACTTCATTATAAGCAAACACGGATCTTTAAAATCTAATTTCCTGATTATAACAAAATGAATTTGCACCTCCATTTCCAGAAATCCACAGTGCTCACCTTTGGACATGACCTTAGCAGGAACGGCTGCCGTCATGCAAAACTCAGCATCAGGAATCTTTCTTCAGAACTTCTGGTTTGGTCTTTGCATCTTCAGGATTGAGCCTTATGTTGCTGTAGAAAGGACAAAAAGGTTAAAATTGCTTTAAACTCCTTGGGGAAGAATCGCCCCTTGACTTCATCCAGCGGTGGGTGGACAGAGGAAGGTCTTGTGGTTGATCAGTCCAAAATTCATTTCAAGGAAACCCAGGAAAGAGGAGGGAAGAATCAGAATTTCAGAGCTGGATGGAATCCTGGGTGAAAGTAAGGGTCACCCTTGCTCAAAAGCCAGTTGTATCTGACTCTAGGGTTCAGTGCTCATCTCTGTTTATAACCAGCCCTGTCTGTTTCTGCAGACATTTCCATGGGCATGTGGAAGGCATTCCTCGACACTGGAGTGCACAGAACGCTGTTTACTTTTCCACCGAAGTGGAACCTATTTACCTATTTGCAATTTCTTGCTTTCAAACTGCTAGGTTTTCAGGAGCTGGGACAGAGACGGACACTCACTCCATTGTGCAGTACTTGGGTCTTGAACTCCGACCTTCCAGTCAGTGAGTTCAGCGTCTTAACCACTTGAGCCACTGCAGTCCAGGGAATCCTGAGATATTACCATATCTCTGCTTAACTATTTCCAGTAAACATCTCCAGAGTTAGTTCCACAGAAGAGCTCTTTCCATTAGGAAACTTCTCTTAAATACTACCTCAAAGTCTCTATCCCTTTAGTTTCTCTACCCATAGGTTCTGGTCCTGCCCAGGGGAGCACATAGAAACATCTCCTTTGGCATGACTAAGGTTCAGGTTTGTGAAAAACGATTGGAAGGTCATCAGGGCCAGCAGTTTGAGACCTGAGTGCTGCACAGCAGAGTGAGCTCCCATCATCTGTCCCAGCTCCTGCCAACCTAGCAGTTTGAAAGCAAGAAATTGCAAGTAGATAAATACTTCGGCAGGAAAAGTAACAGCATTCCACGCACTCTGGCATCTGTTCATGCCTGCCACATGACTACAGAAATGTCAGCAGATGCAGACAGCGCTGGCTCTTTGACTGTAAACCAGGGATTCTCAACCTGTGGCCTGTGGGCTGGATGCAGCCCACGGCACCATTTCATGTGGCCCCGCACCACCTCTACCACACCAGGAAGTGCCATGTGGTGTAGGAAGGGCAAAATGGCCCTCTGGCCCCTGAAGGTGTCTGAGGGAGCGTGACCCGGCCCCCGGCTTAAAAAGATTGAGAACTGCTGTAAACGGAGATGTGCACCGACCACTAGAGTTGGACATGAGTGGCTTTCAGGCAAGGGAGACCTTGACTCCATATTAGAGACTTAATCTAGTTCAACATGCCCCAGGGAATTCTGGGAACCATAAATCTGTCTGTCTGGCCTCTATGGACATGTCGTTTTCTTAGAGACTTTAAGACTTCTTGGAAACCTCAACCAGGTTGAGATGTCTCCAGTGCAGATGGGTTGAACTTCTTGCAACCGTCACTTGCGAATGCCATCCACGTTCCTGCCTGGCTCTATCACCCAGGCCAAGCTAACTAATTCTGCTAAGTGTCCCCTTGGCCTGCCTCCAGCCGGTGCATTAAAACGGAGGCATCAGAAGGTAAAAAGATTGATAAACATGGGACGGAGCCAGAAAGGCAATGGGAACCAGAGGTGAAATCAAGACAGGGACCAGTAATGGTGCACCTTGTTCCAGGTGTTGCAAATGTTCTAAGGACACATCCAGAACACTGGATGTGTCCTGAGCATCATTTCCTCTCGCCCTTCCCATTGGCAGTAGAGGTCAGCAAAAGACAAATGAACGGGCACAATTTATTGTTATAGTTATGGTTGACTTCTTCTTTTGATCTAAACAAGGGAAGAAGGGTTTCGGGCCTCCCGGTTTGGGACGTGATAGTCATTTTGACAATTAGCCAATCTGTCACTGCGATTTACGTGAGTCCGCTGAACGCAGGCATAAATCGCCGCTAGGATTCAGTTTGAGACACATCTCAGCTCAGGGTGCAATCTGACGGCTGTAAAGGCATGCTTGCTGGATTGTACCAGATGGAAATCGGTCATCCCTGGGCTGCTCCATAAATGAGTCCAAGTTGCGATCTAGTTCCCCAGGTAATTCCCACCCAGCGACTAATCCTGTGGTTCACAATGTGATTTTTAAGAGAGGGGGGGGGGGATTCAAGAATGAGTTAGACAAGGGGTTCCCAACTTTTTTACGCCATGGGTCGGACCATGCCCCCCGGAAGCGGGCAGCGCATTTACGGCTGTCATAAACGTGGTTACGTCAGCCATAAATGTGCTCGCTTCCGTGTTTATGAGAGCCACGGGTGCATTTATGGCTGATGTAAACTCACCTGCTTCCACTTCCAGGTGCAGTGGCAGTGTGCCACATGAAAGGGTGCTGTGGGCTGAGTCTGGCCCATGGACCGTAGGTTGGAAACCCCTGAGTTAGAACAAGTAAATGGCCTTTTAGGCTTCCTCTGCATGAACAGGAATTCACTTTTTGAATAATAAGAATTATATGTCATAGGAGAGTGGGGGGAAATCAGGATTTTAGAGATGCTTAAGTGGGGCATGGCCAAAAAAAAGGGTTAAGATCCACTGGTAATCCATTTATATTCAGGCCACAAGATAGCAGAACAGCTAGCAAGCATGAAGAGAAAAGTAAGCAGGTGGAAAATGCAAAGCTTGCAGAATAACAGAATCACAAAGTTGGAAAGGGGTCCCGTGAGGCCACCTAGTCCAACCCCCTGCTCAATGCAGGAACCCAAATCAAAAGTGGAACAATGGTGGTCTAGTTCTCTCTTGAATGCTTCCAGTGTTGGAGGGCTCACCAACATGGCTTCTCTTGTCGTACTGCTCTAACAGTTAAGAAGCTTTCCCTGATAATTCAGCCTATATCTGCTTTCCTGTAGCCTGAGCCCATTGTTACACATCCTGCACTCTGGGATGGTTGTGAACAGATCCCGGTGGACATAAGAGTGAAAGGTTCAGATCCACACACACACACCAAATTTCTTCCTTGAGATATTCAGCAACCCGTCGTGAGTTGCGCGGCTGCCAGTTGCGAACCACATCCACGAGTTTGGCTGGCCGGCTCTTGCTGCATGCAAAGTTCTCGAGGGCTTATTTGAGCATACCAACTGTCAGCGGAGATCAGAGTCATCGGATGACGAGGGCGCCATGCACAAACTCGCTCTCGGGAACTCAGACACTAATGACTGGAAGTGGGATTGATGAACCAGAAGTTGCAAATCAAACACCGCCGTCGAGTGAGTGTGTGTATGTGTGAACTAGATTGTATGGCCATTGCACACATGAGAGACACTTTCCTATGGTGTGTTTGAGCACCAAGCAAGCATGCACATCTTGTATTGCTTCTCCGATTTTCCTACGTTGTGCATGAATCCAAGTTTAAGAGACTGTTTTGTTTCTGCCAGGGCTCATGGGGTTGAAACGCCGGGACCTTTCAGACAAACTGGATTATGACACTATCCATGATCTCCTCTTCAGAGTCCCCTGAGCTGAGCCCATAGGGTTCAAAAAGTATCGGACTGTGATTTGGGTTTCAGCTGGCAATTAAGAATGATTGGCTTTGCAAAAGACCTGCTATTCATTTGCTGACGAAGACCAACCCAGCTGACTATATTTTTTTAACTGCCCACAGCTGGGCTTCTGGAAATGATATCAAATCATATCGCTTCCAGATTTACCACTATGCTAAGGTAAGACGGGCTGCGGTGGCTTAGTGGTTAAGACGCTGAGCTCGATGGCTGGAAGATTGGCAGATCAGCAGTTTAAGACCTGAGGGATGTGCGACGGAGTGAGCTCCCACCGTCTGTTCCAGTTTCTGCCAACTAGCAAGAAATTTGCAAGTAGATAAACAGGTACTGCTTTGATGGGAAATGTAACAGCGTTCCATGCACTCATGACCTGCCACAGGACCACGGAAACGTCTGCAGATGAGGACAGTACTGACTCCTTGGCTGTAAACGGAGATGAACACCGCACCCTAGAGTTGGACATGACTGGCTTTTGAGCAAGGGTAACTCTTGCAAAGTGCAGACTAAAACCTGGACTGGATTCACAGGCCTCCAGAAACGGGACTCACTAGCTGCTGCCACTGCATTGTTTATTGACTGCCCAGGGGTATTCTGCTAGCTTGCATATGTGTGCAACTTATCACCCCATCCTTGGCAATTCAGTTCTGTTATATTTCAGTCCTTGCAATTCCGATTTCTAAGCTATTATTTAACCTTCAGCTCTGGCCCCCTGGGAGCTTCTTATTTTTAAACTGGGGGCAGGGGGAGGGTGTCATTACTCAGGCTTTACTTATCATTTTCTCTTTGGGGTTTCTTCAAGCAGAAAAGAAGCGATAGTAGCATTTTGCAAAGAGGAGAACTTGGCTGGAATGCGCCCTTTCCAATGAAATGTCGCAGAAGACCTCCCTCACCCCCAAGATGGGAATCAGCCTAAATTTTGGCAGAAGCTACTGGTAGAGTCTTATTAGCATTTCCCTTTTAAAATAATGAATGAGCAAAAACACCAGACATCCGCAGCACCCTTCGACAGAACAACCCTGCGTTCCGTCTAGGACTAAATATATACACCGAGCGGTTTAGGTGGCCGTCAATCGGAAGATGAAAACTGCAGGGCTTTGAGGATCCCAGCCTCAGTCATTTCCCTTCAAACCATCCTATCTATCCTCCCCCCCCCCCACACACACACACAACACTGAAAGGATAAAAAACAGACTTTGAGCATGGAAGGTCCCCTTTGTGCCACATAAAGCACCTATTGTGGCAGGGAGTTCCACTGGTTAATCTAGCAAGATTACCATGCATCTCCAGGGTCAAGTGCAGAGGCTGGAAGAATCCACTGGGTTCTAACATTATGGGGACGGGGTCCCACCAATGCTTAGACCATGGGATTGGGCCAGGGACTGGGTCATGCTCCCTTAGAAAGCTTAGGGGGCTGGACATCCATTCTCCCCATCCTCCACCACATGGCACTACCAGGTGTGGTGCAGGTGGGCCACATGAAAGGGTGCCGTGGGCCGCATCCAGCCCACAGGCCACAGGTTGAGAATCCCTGGCTTAGATCTTCTCGATCTAATCCACTGCTCTCCCCACTGACATTCAAGTGGATCCTGGGCTTCGGTGAGATTTTCTGCAGTCCGGCTGAAGATACCAGGAACCGAACCTGCAACCTCCTCCTTTACTCACTATTGGGTGATCTGCGGTTCCAAACCATATGAAGCTGTATCGTAGCTACTTTCCCATCCGGTCTCAAAACTGTTTCTTATGAGCCGCTTTCCAGGGTCATTTATTCATTTTGACACCTCTCCCCAAAAAACCCCCCAGAAACACCAGGAGGTCCGTTTTATGGTTCACAATTTTGCAAGCCATGTACACCGAAGCTTCCTAAAAACCTAAAAGAAGAGCTTCCCTCTGTTCTTTTTTTAATTCCTCTGTTGCGAAGAAATCCTCGTAAAGAAATCAGGAAAATGTCCCCCTCCCCCAGAAAACCAACTGGGGGAAAAATAAAGTCTCTTTAATAAGAGTCAGAAATGAGCAAGCGGCTTACCTGGATCAGCCGAAAGGATGCTTTGAGCCGAATCTGGTGACGGAGCCGCTCCGAACGGATGTCTTATTTGTGCTTCGCTGGCTCTGCCTCTTCTGTCTGCCAGACCATGTGGATGTCATTTTGCCAAAGGAATGTTCCATGCCTGTTTTTATTTTATTTTATTATTATTCTCTTTTTTTCTTTTTAAAAAGACACTCAGTACACATAACAGCGATACAAACAAATGGATGATTCTTGCAGAAAGAAATCTCATTGAAGAAACCAGAGCCCTAAAGTACTTCTCAGAAAGCCCATAAACCCAGGGTCACAAAGGAATAATAATAATTTCGTGTCAGAAATTATTCTGGGTTGAAAGGATTTTTGCAGAAGAAACTATGCTCAGGGAATGCCCAAATGAGGCTCCTTTCATGAGCTGGGACAGAGACAGGTGCTCAATCTTTCATGCAGTACCCAGGTCTTGAACTGCTGACTTGCCAGTCTTCCAGCTAACAAGGTGAGCTCCTTAACCACTGAGCCACCGCGGCCACCACAAAGGAATGAAACTGTTTTCCTGGGTTCTCTGACATTTGATACTAAAAGACAGACTTCGACTATCTAAGGAGGTTCCATTAGCGTTTAACAATCACAGACAGATATTCGCCTAGGAGTTGGTTGAAGTACCCAAGAATGGGTAGGTTGGTAGTGGTTCAATCTTCCCAGAGTTTTAGATGAGTTTTTAATGGTGTTCGAATTTTTGTTTTCCTATTCAGATACATGCCTGTGGAAGCTGCCTCGTTTGAGTTTGACCATCGGTCCCATCTAATTCTACTTCTAAGGGTTCGTAAATCACCATTTCATTTTTTAGCAAGCCTCTGTCAAACACAACAGTCAGTACACAAGGGATTTACCAGAGGCAGAAACCCAAAACCAACAACAACAACAAAAAACCCGCAGATCTCCTTGGGTTTTTTCCTGAAGAAGGAAAGATGCCATTGGTATGAGTTTGTTTAAGGTGGATCGCAGCTTGCCATGAAGTGACCCATACACTATGATCACAGAGCCATCCCCTTTGGCAAACATGTAGTGGGACATGCAGAATTTAACTGCAGGACTGCAATGGACTGCCACAGCCTTGAGGATAAGGTGCGCCTTCACAGCCAATCCATCTGGCATGGCCTCTTCCACCTCCATGACTGTTGGGAATCAGAGTTTGTCCTCTGCTCATTTTTCTGTTGGGCCCAATAGGATGGTTTCCAGTGGCATTTCCTCCCTTGAGGAAGGCCATCACCCCACCTAAAGGGGCTCATCCACCCATAGCTGTTGGCACTTTTAGGGAGTCAAGTTATTTACTGTCGCCCAACACTCGGCGTTGAGTCATTGGCTGTATGGTCTACTGTACGGTCTGGCCGGACATCCCACAGATCTAACCCTGGGTCATATCATACAATTTGTATTTCCTACTTTTCAAACATTTTCCCTCCAGGTACACATTTCTTCAAATCTCCATGCCTGAGCAGCCAGAACTACAAATGAAGCATGTGTTTACCTCTTTATGACCAATCACAACTCAACATGCAGATTGAACAAAGCTCCGTGTCTACTTCTGCCTCTTTGTAATACAGCATTATTCCTTCATTAAAGCCTTTCCTGACCCTATTTTAGTCCCCTGCATTTTAATAAATTAATAAACCAGATTTCTGGATGCAGGGTTTTGTAAACATGAGCCTTAACTCAGAAGGATGAAAATAAACCGGCGACTCACATTAATATGCACCATTGTTTTAATTAAATTAAAAAGTAACCTAAAATATTTCTGTTGTACATTTTTTTAAAAAGAATAATCGCTCTAAACTCATTCTTATTTTCTTAAAATTAAACATTTTTTTAAAACAGGTATTTACAGGACCCCAAAAACTATTTAAATATTTTAAACAGATTTTTTAAGCGACAGCCGAAAGAAAGAAAGAAAGAAAGAAAGAAAGAAAGAAAGAAAGAATTGGACTGCTGGCATGGAGCATGTCAGCTAAAAATGTCTCAGATGGATATGAAAAGTTATCCAACCATTTCTCCTGATTTTGTAGTCTCAAGCAGATAACAAAATTCAAACATTTATTACATTTCTGGAAACGTACTGCTTGTAAGGAACATTTTGATGTTCTAACTTGAGCTAAGAAACCCTAAAGGGTCTAAAACTTGGTTCCAACCCTAATTTCCATATTTCTCTCCTGCTTCACCACAATCTACCAACTCAAGGTCCACCTTGATCTAGAACAGGGGTGACCAACCTTGGCACTCCAGCTGCTCTTGGACTTCAATTCCCAGAAGTCCTGATCAGTAGATGTATACTACTAACTTGGGCTTCTGGGAATTGAAGTCCAAGAACAACTAGAGTGCCAAAATTGGCCACCAGGGATGTTAGCATATGCTGCCCTGCCTCCACCCGCTTATCCCTGGCAATGCCTAGAAACCAAATTTCTTGAAAATCAATTTTTCCCAAGTTTAATTTTACCCAATCTGTCAACAAACCCAGTTTTTGGCTTCACGGATTACAAGCTGAAAAGCTGGCGGAACGCAAAAACCCAATCAGGTGTAGTTTTGCTAGCGGGACTTTGGTTTCACTTTCCCTGAATACTGATCAAAACACTGACTGCATTTTTAATTGGCTCTATTTGTACCAGTGTCGCTTATTTCCTATATTCATACTCTTTGAAAACTATTAAAAATTAAATTTAAGAAAACCAACAATACTGATTGTCTCTGTGGCCAAAGGCTACGAAGCGAAGCCATCCAGCCAATTTTGGACATGCTGGCACACAATTTGGTTTCTTACAGCTGCCATTGTGTACTGACTTAATGAGCAATTTTGCTAGGGGAAAACTGGGATCTTAGACTGGCAACAATATTATTTTAAATTATAGTTATCTTTTCCTCCCCAATAGTGGTCACCTACTGTAGTAAGTTGACATTGAAATAGGGCTGATCAAAACGGCATCCTAATAACAACTGGAGCACAGTCCTATATCCAACCAAGGCTTGGAAGAAAAGATGGTGGGACAATTGCATACATTTATTTATATTTTTGGGTATGAGTTTCTTCTCACGCCTCCTGCTTAATGCTATGATTATTGGGAAAGCTGTTGAGATGTGACCTCAAAGCTCCAGATACATTCATTACTTCGGTGTACGATGAAATCTCTCCTCCTCCAAGTGTATGAACATGTTATGGGAAATACATTTATCAAAGATGGTTGAAACTTGGCTACCATATATATTTGTTGGGTGGGTGGGGGAGGAATCTACTCAGTTTTGGATTGTGATCAGTGGTGGGATTCAGTTTTTTTACTACCTACTCTGTGGGCGTGGCATGGTGGGCATGACCAGGTGGCCATGTGACTGGGTGGACATGGCCAGGTTCAGGCCTATGACCCGAGGCTCCGGCAACTGGATGGGGGAAGCCCGGAGAGGCTGTACCACTGGTATGGGAGGCAGGCACAGGCCTACGACCTGAGGCTGTAGCAACAGGATGGGTAGGGCCAGCTGGAATTTCTACTACCGGTACGGGTGTACCAGGGCGTTCCAGCTGAATCCCACCACTGACTGTGATGCTTCAGCATATAAGGAACAATACAAATACTGCTCCAAGAGGGGTTGAAATCTTTCCTACACCCCCAAATATCATTCCTTAAAGGTATGAGCTTAGGATATTGACTTCTCCATCTAGACTGGAACAAGGAAGGATAGGGTGTTGTTGGGTTGAGAAAATTCACCAATAGGATTCAAAGTCTTCTTTTGGATGAATGAATGAGCCTAGCAATGGTATCTAAACTCCTTCCTTCCTCGACTAAACGAGGAGACCTGGAAGTCCCAAGCATGGGGCAAGCCACAGCAGGAGCAAATAACTCACATGTCCATGTCAAGCAAGGAAGGTTGCTCCATACATCAAACTTGTGAAGCCCACTCAGACTTGGTAGACCAATTAGAATAACCATAATTAGAAACACTAGAGGTCCTGCCTTAGGAGAGATCTTTGGGAAACCATTAATGGAGAAAGACAGTCTGGGATTGGATGGGGTGCTATTGCTGGATTTCCTCCAAATCCAGCTCTTTGGTGGGCACGAGGACTCCGGTTCACATACAAAGTGCCACCAGCTCATAAAGTCTTCTCCATGATTCAAGGGAAAGAGCCATTCTGCAGATACATTGAGGTTCATTTAAGGTTCTTCCTTTCCACAAAAGTGAAACAGAGAACTTTGTTCATGGATTCCTGTGGTGAAAGGGGGCATTATGAGGGAAACCTAACCTACTTTAGATCCATGATTTCAGCAAAGCTGAGAAAGCTAACGAGGCCTTGAAAGCAACCCACTGTATGGCAGAACTTCTAGCTTCAAAAGAAAACTGAGCTACATTCACTATCCTAACCTCCCCGTATAAAATGAAAGAAGAGTTTTTAAAAATAACCTTGTACCCATAATGTCAAAGCAGTGCTGCTAAAGGGCATTATTCCCCGCTCTTTCAACCACACAAAGAAAAATACAAATATCCAAAACAGAGAATTTCTCTTTGTTCAAAAATAGCATTGATGTTACCATGGCATTGGTTGGATCAGAGATTTAAAAAATTTAAAAATCTGAAAAGTCTGTGGGAAGAAAATTAAAACAATCCGTGGGACGGCCCCGTTATCTTTAATTTCCCAGTGAATGCATCTTTTGGAGTGAATGAAATTAGAAGACAAAAGGTAGCTAAGTGCGGACATGTTTTAGCATCCTGTTGCTTTGAACTAATTAGCCAAATTACTTACTGCCTTAAAACTAGCTAAAAATGATAGATTCATATAGAAGAGCAGGTCAGGTTTTGGTTTTCTTTTAAATGCTGGTTTGTCATTCAAACCATGGTTTCCTAACTGACCACAAACCATATGTATGGTTTATTTAAATCACAGTTTGTTTTTACTTCTGTACCCAGAACTTGGATTTATTCGTTCAGTCGGCCATCATCAAACAGGAACCAACAGCAAAATATTGTTTAATTGGATCTCTGCACAACAGATATTTTGGGGGTAAAGAAACTAATGTTGGCTAACACAAATCATGGATATTAGACTTTCATGGCCACTGAATTTATAATACTCTGCACTGCTTATTGGGACATTATATGATAGTAATAAACAGTTATTTGGTCAATTAGGTTAAACAGACTCATGTCAAGGGTCCAAACCTTTATGTGCCAGTTATGTCAACGTGTTGCCACCAGCTGGGTAAGAGTTTCTTTATGAGAAGCAGGAGTAGTCAACTTTCTGGTGACTTGGGGTACTAGAAAAAGACCCCTATCTTGGATAAAAATACCTGACATGGTACCAGTGCATTGCATTATGCAGATACAGCTGAAATATTTTTAAAAACCAAGAGAAAGCGGCAGCAGGAATGATGAATGGGTAAATCACTGTTTGATAAATTGTTAGCTGTTCTAGAAAAAACATTAGTTTGTAAGTGCAGAAACAATGAGGGGAAGAAAGGAAGGAAGAAAAGTGACTCCTTCGTTATTAAATACAGAAGTGGACAAACACTGAAAAATAGAGATCTATCTTATATAACCACAATATATATATTATTTCTTAAAAACTCAGTTTCAAAGGAAAAAAAGTTCGGTTGAGTCTCATATCATCTCATCAGACAGCAAAATGAGGTATTTCTGGGTTACCCAGTCAGCCATCCCGGCCACAGTGTTAGCAGATGGGCAGCCCTCTTTGGACTTTGCCCCCTCCCATGAGACCACGTCATGATAAAAGCATCTTAGGAGAACCATTTCATTCTCAAGACCATCCACTTAATTAATACTTCCTCACCGCAACAGCGCTGAAAATTTGGAACGTTTATCTGAAGGATTTCATAAACTGTTGCTGATCTGCTTGGCCCAACTGGGTTGGGGAGAAGAAACCCTTCATCACAGCTTAGTCTCTGTTTCCTTGAGGGAGGAAGCAACACGTTGAAGGTAACATATTGTAACTCGGCGGCAGCGGTGGGATCCACACGATACTCAGGCATCCCTTCCATCTGCTTCTTAATTTGCTGAGTGGGAGAGTGGGGTCTTTAGTATTGGACTTGATGTTCCCCCACCCTGGTGGTCGATCCCAGAGGAGAAGTAGTAGAAAGTTTGAGAAAGTGGGAGAAGATTTCTGGATGATGTCCTGGAGCTGCTTTAGGAGAATTGTACCCTCTGGTTGTGGGTGTTACTCCCCAGCAGCTCCTTGGGGAGGGTCAGAGTCTGAACTGAAGAGCTCTTTGTACAGAGGGGGGAAGACGGCATGAACAATGATCGGATACTTTTGACGGAAGGAACGCAACTTCTCCATATGTTGATAGCATAAGCTGCGAAGCTTCCCCTTGGGTGGCAACTATCAGAGAGAATGAGAGAGGAAGGGAGAGAGATCAGTTTGCTATCAAAATAGACATTCTGGTCTTCTTCCATCCAAAACTACGCACTGGGCTTCATGAAGATGTTCCTCTAGAGACCTACTGAGAAGCAACTCATCCTTAATCCTTTGCCACTCAAGCTCATATTCCCAATAAGGTCTTTTCTCAGAACATCTCTCTTGGGATCTTGATGTTCAATCTCTCTCTCCGGGCAGAACCAATACATTAGGAAAGCAAAAGTGTTAAGTACATATTTATTTCCAAACATCTTGGCACCAAACCAGCAGTGCAGTTAGCTCATTTCCAACCCTGGATGTAAACCAGGAGTTCTCAACCTACGGCCCATGGGCTGGCCCTGGCCCACGGCAACATTTCATGTGGCCCACATTACTTCTGCCGCTGCCACTGGAAGTGGACATGTTTATGACAGCCATAGATATGCCTGCAGCTGTTGTAAACACATTTACAACAGCTGCAGACACATTTTATGGCAGTGTTTACAGCGGGGGAACCACCAGTTCGGGCTGCAGCTTTAAAAAGCTTGAGAACCCCTGATGTAAACTCTTGCTTATCTCATCCTGATCTGCAAAGGAAAGGAACTTAAGAGACTATTCTTCTTGTCCGTAGAGAGGACAAGACATATTGCTGCCCTCCTTGGCAAAGGATTGAGAATAATCTTTGGCAACAAGGGAAGTAGATTTGAGTAACCAATGCAATTCTTGCAAAATGGCTATGGCTGGTGCTTTGTTTCACGGACCTTTCTTACATCTGGGGTGAGCGGCACAGTCTCCCACTCTCTTCATCTTAAATCATTGGTGCATGTTATCCAACTAGCTGAGTCTGCACAATCCCCAAGAGGAGTCTGATTATTGCCAAGCCCAAGACACATAAGTGCACACTGCTAGACTGTTTTAACTGCAAAACCTGTCCAGCCAGGGACCCGAATAGATTAAAAATTATAAAGGAATAGCCTCTGGTCTCAAGCAATCTAAAACCCCGACAGACATATAGCTCAGAATGACCTCTATCAGAATTACAGAGAAAACGTGAATACTCTTGAGCAAGAATCATCTCGCAAGAGATACTTCTCACCTGGAGAGGCCAGATAGATCAGAACACCTTCTTTGACTTTTATGTTACAAGGATTGTCTGGAAGCCTGAGATGCCAGGCACCCTAGACAGCCTGCATTTTCCTAAATAGTGTCTGCACATCTTTTCCTTTCTGTCCATTGTCTCTGGTTAATCAAGACAGGGTTAACCAAGTAAACAAAGATTGAGACCAAGGCAGAACAGGAGACGTGACTTAACAACGGTCCAGGTCTGCCTGGCCAAAGCCAGATTTGTGGTTTTAGGGCAGTGACGGTGAACCTTGGCACTACAGGTGTTCTTGAACTTCAACTCCCAGAAGCCCTAATCAGCAGGAGTGCTGACTTGGGCTTCTGGTCACTAAAGTCCAAGAACACCTGGAGTGTCAAGGTTTGACATCACAGTTCTAGGGCAGGGGCCCTCAAACTAGGCTCTCCAAGTTTTCCTTGGACCACAATTACCAGAAACCTGTCATCAGCACACCTGCTGATGAGGGTTTCTGGGAATTGGAGTCCAGGAACACCTGGAAAGCCAAGTTTGAGGACCCCTGTTCTAGGGAAATGTTCTGGGATGAATCTCCTCTCTTTCTCTCTCTGCCCGAGTCTTCTTCCTGTTGATCCCTTCCAAGTCTCTTTGGGCCGACTTCATTATTTCCCCATCTTAATCGCAGTCCTACCTTGGCCAAGATGCCTTCCCGGTGGTTCTTCCGTAGCATGTGCTTGAAGGCCAGTTCCAGGTTGTTCTGCAACCGCTCCACTTTGCCTTTCTCTTGCAACCAGGGGCGATCTGCAAGGAACAGAAGGAAAATGAAGAAGCCTGCAGTGATCCAATGTGGTGTTGGAGGAGAGTTTTGAGAGTCCCCTGGACAGCGAGGAGAACAAATAGGTCGATCTTAGAAGAAATCAACCCTGATTGCTCCTTGGAAGGTCAAATAATAAAGATGAAGCTAAAGTACTTTGGACATCAAATGAGAAGAGAGGATTCACTGAGAAAGCCTTGATGCTGGGAAAGGTGGAGGGCAAAAGAAGAAGGGGGTGGCCAAGGATGAGATGGCTAGATGGTATCGCAGACGCAATGGGAACAGAGCTGGGTGGGTTAAGGAGAATGGTGGACGACAGAAGTACATGGTGGGCAATGGTCCATGGGGTTGCAAAGGGTCGGAATTGACTGCGCGACTGAACATCAACAAAAAAAAATGATCCACTCAAACCATTTGCTGGGAAGATTGGGAAAATGCAGGCTGGGAAAACAAACCATTACCCATTCACCAGGGTGAGTAAAACGTTGCTTGCAAGATACTTTTTAATTTCTCTATTTCCCCTGTCTAGATTTACAGATGGATTGGGGCTTTACGCCACCCTCTAGTCTACAGCTCTCTTTCAGTTGAACTAGGGCTAGGGAAGGATTGGAAACCCAAACACAGGATGCTTCCCAACACTCATTGTCTTGCAAAAATCCAACACCCATTGTCTTGCAAAAATACACCCAGCTCAGTTTTCAACCCATGTTTCTTACTTGAGTTAATAAGCACCAACGCCGTGAAGAGGGCAATCTCATTTTCGGAGAAGTGGAGCGAACACAGGCTGTGAGCGAAGTCAAAGATGGAGTTGATCAGTTCATTGCAGCCTGAGAAAACAGGGACAGAAAAAAAACCTTTCAGATTATTAACAGCATCAAAACAGGGACATTGGGAAATCCAATTTAGGGGCTGGGGAAAGGGCCATTATGGCACTATAACCTGATCTGTGGCTCGCGTGGATGTGAAAATCCAACATACAACCCAGTTGGCTTCTTCTTAAAAGGGGAAAAGGTTGGTGAAAAGTGAAAAGCATTTCCGACCCTTCTCAATGAACAAAATATCTTTGGCTTGACAGGTGAGCCCCTACCGAGGGATTTGAAGAGCTCTGGGCCGGCGTATTTGCCTTCGAAGAAGACCGTCCGGTTCTCCGAATTGAAGGCACGGCACATTCTCACCAACACCACCTCCATGGCACCTGGGTGGACAAAGGCAGAAAGGTAAAGGGTGGAGGGTGATCAACTCAAGGAACTGTTGTCCCCAAGACCAATATTCCCAATATTCTGTGGGTTACAGGTCCCCATTTGACGGTGCACACCTTTCACACAATCTTTTGTGTATTCTTCATCTCCCTTTCCTCCTCCTGCTCTTCCTCCTCCTTCTTCTTGTGCCACATCCGTTCTGGATATTGGCTATCATCATGGTGATAAGTCTTCCTGTTCTTAACTCCTTGGACATTTCTTCCAAGGACCTTCCACACTAGTCTCTAAGGTTCTTCAGTCACAAAGTCCATCTAAGAGCAGGGCCTCTCTCCCTAAGGAAGTTCCCTTGCATAACAAGTTGGATATTTTATATTTCATGTCGTTCCTCATGATATGCCCAAGGTATTGGAGCTTTCTTTGCTTAATGGCCTTAAACAGCTTCTTGTTCATTACCCATTTGGCACAATACTTCTACGTTAGTCACATGGTCAACCCATGATACCCTTAGCAGCTGTCGGTAGCTCCACATTTCAAAAGCTTTGATTTTCTTTTCAGATGCTTTAGTGTGTTTAACTGTGTATAATAATAATGATGATGATGATGAGTCAGAAATTATTCTGGGTTGAAAGGATTTTTGTGGGAGAAACTCTGCTCAGGGGACGCCTGAATGAGGCTCTTTTCATGTCCCTGAGAGCTGGGACAGAGATGGGCACTCAAGCCATCATGTAGTACCCGGGTCTCGAACTGCTGACTTGCCGGCCTGCCAGCTAACAAGGCGAGCTTCTTAACCACTGAGCCACCACACCCCCACTTTGTCTAATTCTCATTGCAGTTGCAAGTTGATATACAAGTTTAATTTCAGCTCAGTTGCTTCGACTCTAATTGTATGTTTCATTTTGGCCATCTGATCAAGTTTGAGGCTTTCATTGCATTAATCGCCCAAAGCAACCCGTGTCGGCTGGTATAGAAATTAATTACAAAGCCTTGTGGCTGGCCCTACAGTAGAGCTGATGCTTGCAACAGCCACCAAGATTAGAAATTCCCTATTTTTGCCCGGTGTCATTTTGTCCGGCAGAGTCTTGGCAGCAACTACAGTGGCTACAAGGAAGGTCCCTGTTTCCTGCCTAGATGGAGCTACGGTGGGGCAGAGAAGCTAACCCTTACGGGGAAAGATTTATGGAAAGCATCCTCCTACCTGCTTTGAGAAGGACAATCTGATCATTTTGGCACAGGTCCATGAAGCCGGACATCCGCTTGGCGAACTCCACCACGTACTGAATGGCTTCGGTAATGTGGCAGGTACAGCGTTCCCACATCTCTTCCATAGACTGGCAGAAGAAGAAAAAGCATTATTAAACCCACCTTGCCAGAACTGCCCCATCAACATTTCCAAGGGAAATGGGTAAACCTTTGCTAGGGTTGGCGGGAATCAAAGGCTAACTCACTCACCAGTCTTGGGACCATTTAGGAAAACCAACCATTGCTTTCTTTTCTCTTCTAGTTACTATGGCCCATTTCTCTTCAAAATCACAAGGTTTCTTTTGTTGGACTTTAGCCTTTCCCTTTCAACAGGGCAAATCCTAGAAATCCTCCCCATGTATCACCGAAATCATTCCCCTTTAATAGTCCTTTCTTTCACTTTGCTCTCACATGTCACTCAATCATTTTACTCAAGTTCCACGCTTCTATGTAGTGTTTATTAAGCTGACACTTATCTTTCACTTCCCAGTTTTTTGCAATTATTATCCCTGTGGCTGTAAACAAATCTGTAATTAACTCTTCTTTGTCCTGTTTTGTCTTGTCGACTATTTCGGAAAGTGGACAAAAAAGTGGACATGCCTCTGTTTGGACACTTAGAATGTCATTCAATTGCATTCAAAAAAACCTAATTTCCAGAATTTCTGAGTCTCATCACCTACCCATCAGGGAAGAAAATAAGTATCAATTTCTTGACTTATTTCTTTATTGTTCTCAACCAACCATCCACGTACCCAACCCAACCCAACCCAACCCAACCCCCTCCTCTCCAGGTTGTCCACATCTGTTTGAAAAAACTGTATTTTGGAATGAATGCTAAAAACTCTGAACTCCAATATGTGTTGCTTCCGAAAAGAATAAGTTTTGTGTAACGCTAGATCTGCAGCGTACCCTGCAAATAAGGTCGGGGACACTTCCCTGCAAAGATAATCTATCTCAGTGCCTTCAAAGCCAGCACTATGAAAGATTTCTCCTTCCCCTAATTCCCTGCAACTCTGTCTCGTCTGCCAGGTTGAGTCACCGCTTGGCAATCCAAGATCCACACAAAGAGAATCATCTCTCATTACTTAATGGGTTTGAACGAGCGGCACAGAATCCAACTGAAGTCCCCACTCCATCTGGCATTACATCATTCATTGCTGCTTCGGGAAAAACAAAAATTAAAATACTTCTAGAATTTTGTCAATTAAGCCCACGGCGGATGAATGGCAGACATGGTTGTTGCTGATGGAGTGGGGAGAACAAAAAAGTTATGCTAATGATACTATAAACACTCCTCCCCTTTGGAAAAGCACAGAGATTGTGGAAACGGGTATTGTGTTGCGGCTCAACGGTCCGTTCTGCAGAAGGAGTTTCACAAAGGACGTGTCCACCTTGTGTCTTCTAAACTATCCACCTTGCATTCAAAGAGATAGTACAGCCAGCATGGTATCACTAGGGATGATCTCAGCCAAAGGATCTTTCCACGGAAGTGGAAAGGTGAGGGCAGGATACAGAGAGACTGACCTTCTTGTGGTAGCTCCCAACTTCTTCCTTGGTGAACGTCTCCCAGCGCAGGAGCTGAAGGTCCTCCAGGCGAAACTGACAGGTCTCCCGATAGGACTTGAGGACGTTCTGTGTGAGATGTTCTGGTAAAGAAATCAGAGAAAGTGGTCAGGATAACAAGGCCTTGCTAAGACTGTGTCCTACCCTTGTTTCCCAGATGTGGAAAGCATCAGGAGAAGCAAGTCCAACTGGTGGGCTTTCCTTAACACTTCCTTGTGTTCTCCTCATGCTTCCTTGATGATACCACAGAAATCCCTGAATGGGGCCAAATCTTTCTTTACAACATGGTTTCTCAACCTTGGATGTTCTTGGCCTTCAATTCCCAGAAGCCCTGATTTGCAGGTGTGCTGACTTGGGCTTCTGGGACTTGAAGTCCAAGAACATCTGGAGACCCAAGGTTGAGAAACCCTTCAAGTTACAATCTTGCCCTAGACCACAAGCAGGAAAGCTTTTTGGGGAGTCAGAAAACCCATTTCTCAATCTTGGGACCAGCTGGGAGGGCACAGAAGCCTCAACAGGTGAAAAGATCAAGAAAAAAGACCCCCAAAAGTGTCCAGATGAGGGAGAAATTGATTTTTTCAAGCTTTGAAAAAGTTTCTTTCTGTGTGTTAAGGTGTAGCTTATTACCATCCTTAAATGATTATAGCAGGGGAATTCACTTTTAGAGCAGACTTTTCAAGCTCGGGACCGAGTCACGCTCTCTCAGTCAGCTTCGAGGGCCGGATGGCCATTTTGCCCTGCCTGCATGATGGGGTGGCCATTTTGTCCCAACAGCTTTGAAGTGGTGGCCATTTTGTTTCTCGAATGCCCTTGGAAGGTTGGAGGGGCCACATGAAATGGCACTGAGGGCTCGATCCAGCCCATGGGCCTTAGGTTGGGAACCTCTGCTTTAGAGTGATCTGACCATACATGGTGCTCCCATTTTGCTACCAATGAGTGGGGTGACCCTACGGTGGTGGATTTATTAACTCTACATAATGGGAAACAGGGAGGATCAGCTAAGGAACCCTCCATTAAGTGGAGTCCAGCTTGGATTTGGTACAACCCAGAGGGAAAGCTAAGCTCATGGAGGTCCACTCACCGATCTCCATCAGGGATGAATTTGGCGACTCTAAGAGGCTGGTGAAACTGGGGGTGGTGTAAAAGTCAAGGCTCTCACTGCCAACTTCACCCCCCGCCACTCGCTTCGCCCCACTGGTGTCCGGATTCAAGAGCTCTGGTGATGCCTGTGTTTCTAAGGCATAACAGATGCTTCCTCGCCCCTCGACTTTGATGCGTTCAGGGCTGTAACCCTTGGCAAAAGGGGCCCGAAGGTCCTCGCCCAGCAGGCTCTGAGTCTTGGCGAATCCATTGGAGTAAGCCAAGGCAGCCGTCTCATCTGGGGAATGGCTGAGGCGGGGTTGGGCATTCAAGAGGGCCGCGGAGCAGGCAGAAGCTTCCAGAAGGTCTGGCGAAGGAGCCAGTTTGAGCTGCCCGTTGGTCACGCCCAAGGAGTAAGTAGAGGTCTCGCCGTTCTGTTGCTGCTGCTGAAGTTGTTTCTGGACCTCGGCGTGGAGACTGTCCCGTTGCTTCTTGGACATCCGGCCAAACTTGACCGCTAGGAGGAAGAAGCAGCTTCAACCAAGTGCTCTCCAGATGGAAAGAAGCCCCTCCCCAAGCAGTACAAGCGCAAATACCAACAACATATCAATAAACTAATATTAATCATCCTATGGAGAACTCTTCAACACTCCTTGACACTATGCCTGCCCTGTCAACACAACCACAGCTTTGAGAGTTTCTCCACCCCAACCCTGAAATTACCAATGAATTATCTCCTAAATCACATGGGGAGATATTTTCAGCCTTTCTAAGGTGTGGTTTGATGATGGGTGGTGACGTTAACTAGATCTGTGCACACAATGCCTGTCTTGAGAATGGAAGACCTTCTTCAAACTAGAAATGCAATTGGTTCATTGCAATTCAAATAATCAAATCATCCATTCTACTTGGTACAACAGCGGGAAAAATAACTTATCTTAACCTATAAAACCAAGTGTTCACCATTGGAATTGGCTATACGTTGCTATGCGTCGCCCTACTGACCCGCACCCTTCCTTCGTGCGCACGGCCGAATTGCCTACGCAGGTCAACGAAGGATTTAAAAATCCGGCACGGGGGCCTCAGCCCCACAAACGGCAAGAAAGGGAAAGAACTTCATGTCCCAACAGTCACTGCGCCGCGGCACGCCAGAGCCAATCAGGCTGAGAGGCTCTGGCACGGCGCAGCGTTCGGACACGCGCCGCAGCCAATCAAAAGAAAAGCATTTTAAAAAAACGCATCACAAACACAAAGCACCAACCTATTACTACAAGCCCCAGCGTCCTGCGCGCCATGAGCGCGCAGAACGAGGAGGCAGCCGGCGCGCGAAAACAAAACTTAAAGAAAGCCGGCTCCGCCGCCATTCATCCCCACGGGCGAGCCAGCATGGCCCGTGGGGGAAGAAAATAAAACAAACCCGCCGCCCATGCTCTTCCGTTCGAAGAGCCAGCAGCGCGTGAAAAAAATACAAACAAAAAAACCCCCCAACTCCCCTTCTTCACCACGGGCCAGCAAGTATGGCCCACGGAGGAAAAATAAACCTCGGCCGCCGCTGCCCTTCCATTCGAAGGGCCAGCCACCGCGCCAAAAATAAAAACAAACCACCCACCACCCCTCCCCCGCAACTGCCCTTCTTCCCAACGGACAAACAAGCATGGCCCGTGGGAATGAAAGGCACCCTCCCCGCAACAACGCACCCTTCCCAAGGGCCATCCAGCATGGCCCATGGGATCAAAAGGCACCCCCGGCCGCAAGTTCCCTTCCTAACCACGGGCAACCAAGCATGGCATGTGAGAACAAAAGGCACCCCCGCTGCAAGTACCCTACTTTCCCACGGGCCACCGAGCATGGCCCGTGAGAACAAAAGGCACCCCCCCTAAAAAAAGGACGCACCAAAAAACAAATCAAAACCATTCAAAAACAGAAATCTAACCTTTAAAAAATAAACACAAACAAAGACAGGAAAACATACAACAAAAAACAACAGGCCCCCCCCCAACAAAAACTCAACTCCCCCCAAATAAATAAATAAATAAATCAGAGTGCTTACCATGAAGACGTCTTCACTTCATGGCGACAGGAACTCGAATGACCAAAATAAAGGAAGTAACACTTACCGGAACTGAAACCCAGAGGACAAGAGGAGAATGGAAGAGAGGAAACAAAGTTCACCACCGCCACCCAGAGGCCAAAAGAAAAACGAGTAGAGGATGCATTCATGATGTGCTAAATGAGGAGTTCTCAACCTTTTCAAGTTGAGAGCCAGGACACACTCCCTCAGACAGCTTTGGGGGCCGGATGGCCATTTTGCCCTTCCTCCACCACATGGCCCTTCCAGGTGTGGTGCAGGAGTGTGGAGCACATGATAGATAAAGATAAATTCATAATTCCAAAATGCAGAAAATAAGTTTGCAAAACATTCCAAAATATACACACTACTCTCAAAAAAATAAAAAAATACATAAATCACTTTAACACCAAATTAAATATAAAATTTAAAAAATTTTTTTTAAAAAATTAAATTTGTATGAACAAAAATAAAATAAAAACTCCGCCACAGCCGGACCCAGCGCAAATAAGCCACAAATTCAAAAAAACTTTAAAAACCATTAAACACAGCCCAGCACCATTTGTACAGGAAAACAAAAAAAACACCTTACCTGTCCAAAACATTTAAAAAATGCACGGCATTTTTTTTATTAAAAAAAACCCAAAAAAAGCCCGGCAACACCGGGCAACCCATGCTAGTATGCTATATAATGCTGCTCATTTTCTTTAAGGTTAATAACAACTTAAGGTTGACACAACTTTCAACTTAATTTTAATTTAACTATTTTTTGTTTTTGTTGATTGAGTTATATTTTGGCTGCAATTAGAAAACAAAAGTTATTAATTAGTGTAAGACTCTAAAATTATTAATGCCATCTAGGTAGGTATTTGGCTGATGATTATCATTTATTTTTATTCTGGTTGGACATTTTGTTCTATATTACTGTTTTGTGGGTTGTTTTTCATTGTTGTAAGACACCCAGAGTGGTGTGTGCACAAATTTGGGGCAGGGCATTCATTCATTCAACCAACCAACAAATAACAGAATGACACAAAGCATCTAACCAAAGTGCCCTTAGAAAGTTACTTTTAGAAGGAACTAGGAAATGTTACTCATTACAGTAAAGTAACTTTATTCCTGTTTGTTACTTTTGAAATTCATCTTTGTGGCAACTTCGTTCTACCACTTCAAAACACACATTAGATATAATGGTATTGCGTGTAATTTCTGATTTGTGGATCTTACCGTCCCGGGACATGCCGAGGCTGAGACATTTCTGCAGACGGCAATGCTGACACCGGTTACGGCTGGTACGGTCAATCTGGCAGTTCTGTTGGCGAGTACAGGAGTAGGTCACATTCCCTTGCTGGCTACGCCGGAAGAAACCCTGGGGCACAAGAACCAGAGGGAATGAAGTTAAGAGAGAGAGAGAGGATATGGCAATATAGACACCGCTTTAGAAATGGGGTCTAGTGGGAGGTGGTGGATGATATCAGAACATCTTTTGAAGTGGCATCCCCCTCAAAAGATCTATGGTTCCCAATCCACTCCAGGTTATCATTTTCTCCTTTAAAGAGCTATCCATGGTGCTGAATTTACTCCCAATCCAGTTTCAGCATCTTGGTCAATTCTTGTAGAGTAAAACCCGGACTGGATTCATGGCCCCTCTGAAACTGGAGTCACTGGTCACTACTGCTCCGAAAAGAGGGCAACACAGTAAGATAGGCTGTTGTTTTCTTATTTTTAATTTCTCTGCAACACAACCAAAGGCCAGAGGCATGGTTCGTGCACAGAAAGCAGCCTTCGTGAAACTGGTCCAGGACCCATTAAATCCTGGGTTGTTTTTCTGTCTTTTACAGCAGCCGGAAGCAAGACCGTTGACTCACCTTGCATCCTTCACAGGTAATAACTCCGTAGTGGATCCCGGAGGATTTGTCTCCGCAGATCTTGCAAGGGATCACTTCTATTTGGGCTATGGTAAAGAAAAAGAGAGAGAGAAGGCAAGAACATAAGAAAAAATTGCCAGCCGTTTCTTTCACATGGATGTTCCAGAATTATAATTCCCTTTGTCATCCGGTTCCCCAACAGCATGACCTGTGTTTTGGTTATTTCATCTTGTGTCAGCAGAGGGCAATCCTGAGCCACTTTCCAAACTTCAGAAACCTGGCAAGATTTTAATCAGGAGTTCTCAAACTTTTTAAGCCGGGGGCTGGGTCACGCTCGCTTTGGGGGCCGGATGGCCATTTTGCCCTTCCTCCATCACATGGCACTTCCTGGTGTGGTGGAGGCAGTGGGGGGGGGGCACATGAAATGGTGCCGTGGGCCCACAGGTTGAGAATCCCTGATTTAAATAAACCCTGGCCATCTTTAGAATAGAATTTTCAGCAAGAGTGCTTCTGAGCATACCTAGATCACCCTCCCCTGCCACCAGTCATAAGCCCAGCCTGGCTGTAGATCACTAGGATTGAGGGGAAATGTGCAAATCCTACGACCGTTCCGAGTTTATTTCATCTTCCAGGGCCATGACAGTAGCCCAAAGCTTTGGGGACATAAATACATTCTAACTTTGCATCAATACACATGAATTAACATATGCAATTTCAGACAAAGCCATGTTCTTTTGTAGTCCTATATTTTGGCTAGGTTTTTTTTGACGTTGCATCAGGGCCAACCTAAATATAGTGCATGGCTGATATTTATTCATTTCATTGATTTGAATTAAAGGAAATGTATCTCTCTTCTTCTCTTCCCTCATTCCTCCCAAAAGGAAAAACAGATTAATGTCACACCATCTTTTACATAACCCAGTCTTTCCAAGATAAATCTGCAATAAATCTGTTCCATCGCTTGCTAAATCCATATTGACAGAGCAGCCGCTCTGTCTTTCTGGATAGGAAATAGGCTTATGCTTTGGAATGGGTGTCTGTCATTTGGATTGGGTGTCCG
Source organism: Bradypodion pumilum (assembly GCA_035047305.1). Lineage (NCBI taxonomy): Eukaryota > Metazoa > Chordata > Lepidosauria > Squamata > Chamaeleonidae > Bradypodion > Bradypodion pumilum. The sequence goes on from JAWDJD010000018.1 coordinate 5,325,425, forward strand.
TCGTCTGGAGTTTCTGCTCCCATTGGATCTGGCTTTAGGACTAGCATTAGGGTAATTTCATTTTTAGACTATTTAGATCTCTCTATCTATAGTGGAGCCTCTCTTAACAAGTGACTTGCTGAAGACAAAATTCGCCTAACAAAAGGAAATCCATAGAAAATAGTGGCTCAGTTAACAACGCCCCCCGGAACAGAGTAATTGGTTTTCAATGCATTCTTACGAGAAACCATGTTTCGGTTAACAAGTTTTGGTTAATGCATTCCTATGGGAAATTGCAGTCAATGCATTTCTATGGGAAATCTGCTTTACTAATTTTTCGTAGTACAAAAAGTCCCAGAGAATGCATTGAATTTGTAAAGCAAGGGTCTACTCTATCTATTTATCTATCTATCTGACCACCCACCTACCCACATTTCCCACCCATCTGGGACATGTTCATTTGTGCAAATTTTGTTTGTGTTGTGCTAATCACTGTGCAGCTTTCTTGCACCAATGGGCCAGTTGGCGAGCCATCAATGGTAGAAAGTGAAAACACACTCCCAAAACTTCAACCCCTCCAGCTTCTGTGAAGGAAAGAAAGGTTGTGAGACCCCCACGGGGGGGGGAGCAAAGGGGTGTTGGCAAAGCCAGCCGACCCACAGGAAATGTAGGAAACACGGATAAAGGCTGACTTGGTTGGGAGGAAGTTGCTCCAGATTTACTCCCACCCACTCCGTGTGAGTCATGCCAGACTCCGGGACGGTACAAGGGCTCGAAAACAGATTCAAGAAAGGCCAGTTTTGCAAAGTGCAAGAGGGGTCGGTAGAACTCCCTGCCACAAGGTGCGGTGACAGAGACTGGTGTCAAAACGGAGCGGGATGAGAGAGGAAAGGGGTGCTGATCACACAAGCCACACTGAGAGGGGAAAGGGGTGCTGATCTGACTTAATGGTTCTCTTCTTAGGATAGCGTGCTCTGCTTTGTGAAGGGCAGAGAAGTAGAAGTTGTTTCTATTCTGGTATGCCTGTGGATCCCCCCCCCCCCAGATTCTTGGCGGTTTTCTCTTTGTGTGTGTGTCCCTTTCATGCAGCCACCTGGTCTGAGATATGACACAACCTTATCAGTTCCCCGCTTTTCTTGTGGTTTCTTCTGCTTGAGATGCTGCCTCGGTGGATTGGATGCTCCACCTTGGGGTTGGCAGAGCGGAGGGGAACTATTTCTAGTGACCAGAGAGAGTTAATTTAGCTCATATGCTAACTTTAAAAATGGAATAAACAGTCTGGCTTGGAAATATATATTAATATTAATATATATAATATTAATAATATTATATTATTAAGTTTTATTTCTATCCCGCTTTCCTGGCACAGGTGCCACTCAAAGCGGCTTACAACATATATAAATACAATAAACAGAGCAAGATATACAATAAAATACAAAAGGCAATGCACAATTAATACAATCAAAACATCAGAATATGCAAAAATACAATATAAAATATAAATAAAGAATTAAGCAATGTCACAGTGAGAAATTACAAAAAAAAAAAACAACCTCAACCACCCAGCATATACATACATACGTACGTACGTACGTACGTGCGTGCGTGTGTGTGTGTGTGTGTGTGTGTGTGTGTGTGTGTGTGTGTGTATGGAATTTTCACTCCAGGTTGGGCGGGTAGATAGATAAAACAACAGATAGTTAGTTAGTTAGATAGATAGATGGATAGATGTGTGGGTGGGTATTGTTGTTTATATTGAATCTTCTACCTTGCAAATGCCCTGCTTATTTCCATCAGACCCCATACAGGTTCCTGTTCCAGACTACAAGACCCATAAACCCCTAAACAGCTCAGCCCATGACTGGAGACATCCAGATAACACAGTTCTTCCAAGTAACATTTCTTGACTCTTGACTTAGGTAAAGGTAAAGGTCATCCTTGCCCGAAAGCCATGCATATCCGACTCTATGGTTCAGTGTTCATCTCCGTTTATAACCAAAGAGCCAGCACTGTTTGCATTTTCTTTTTGGAGACATTTCCGTGGACATGTGGCAGGCATGCCTAGACACCGGAGTGCATGGAATGCTGTTTACCTTCCCACTGAAATGGTCCCTATATATCTACTTGCAATTTATTGCTTTTGAACTGCTAGGTTGGCAGGAGCTGGGACAGAGGCAGGAGCTCATTCCGTCGTGCAGTACTTTCAGTCTTCAAGTTCACTTGAACCACCACAGGCTTAACAGGTGTATAAACCATCCCCTCCAGGCTGCCAAACCTGTCACTACCTTTCATTGTCCACACGCCGTTGACAGAACAAGCAACGGAAAAGGAAAATCAAAAAATTATTAAAACACACGTACAAAACCAACCAACTCAACTCAAACCACAGAAACCAAATTCTTCCCTCAACCTCAAAGGGCCCTGTGTTGATAGTGAGAAGGGAAAGATAGGAGCGACGTTGAGTCAGCTTTTAAATTAGTCAGCCGGTCCACCTTCAAGGAGTTACTGCCAGTAATCATCAACGCTTCGCTTTCAAAACAAAGTTGATGACGGTAAATCTGGCTTACTGACATGAGATCAACAGGGCAGGGCAGCACACGATTGGTTATTGTTGGTAAAGCAGAGAATAGGAAAGAAAGAAAGATTTGTGGCCAAGAGAATTAAACCAACCATTCCCAACCTCCAGTCTGGCCAGGTCATCCTGCCATGGTAATGGAGTAGACCCTACTGCCAGCGTCTCAATGTCAGGTTAACTAACTTGACAACACTGAGGACTAACGGGTGGCGAAGTCCACAGAGAAGGGTGTTGGTGCCCAAGTGGATTAAACCCCACTAAAATCTGTCTTGATGGAGGACACCGCTTCATCCATCCTGGCCTGGGGCTGATGAGGACTTTGCATGCCAAAAGGGCTCAGGACCAGAAAGTGACTCATGGAACTGGATCCGTGGTACTAAGGGTGTCACACTGCAATGCGGAAGGCAGATGTAATGCCACTGCATTATATTCTTCATGGCTAATCACCATAAGCATTGTCAATATTCAGATTCGGATGTGGCACAAGAAGAAGAATTCCAACCCAGTCCGCCCTCCCATTTCCTGTATGTTGTACAAGACACAGTTTGTATTGGTGGAAAAACAAGGTGACTTCTCACTGAATTTGCAGTAGCGTTGGCTTTGCGGCAAATTTGGCTCAACAGTGCCTTTGTTCCCACGTGCAAACTACTGCGCTGGTTGTCTTAAATGCCACTCCTAGCAGCTGCCTGATATTTCATTTTCTTTCTCAGTCCACCACTTGGGAAAATTGGTTGCCTGTGTGGATTCCAGATCACAATACGGAAACGAGAGCTAAGTTAAAATCACTGGTATGGATGTTGGTTTGGACTTTTAAATGCCAATTAAATGATCTGTGGGTTTTCGGATGACAACCTAAACTCATCAGATGACCACCCAAATCAATCAATTCATCCACCCACCCACCCAACCACCAACCCACCCATTTTTTATCCATCCTAACGTCTTTCCATCCACCCGTCTTTTCCATCCATCCATCCATCTATCTATACGTCTTTCTCCTCCATCCCTCCACTCACCCACCTACCTTTTCTATCCACCCATCATCCATCCATCTGTCCATCCATCCATCCATCTTTTCCATCCTTCCATCCATCCATCCAGCTTTTCCTTCCTTCCATCCATCGATCCATCTTTTCCTTCCTTCCATCCATCTGTCTTTTCCTTCCTTCCTTCCTTCCATCCATCCATCAAACTTTTTCATCTGTCCATCTTTTCCATCCATCTATCCATTGACCCACCCACCCGACGTGGTATAATGTTGGATGAAAATTTCTTCCTGGAAATGCATACATGACTCTGGAGGGCCCCTGACCTTTGAGGTTTCCCCGTCTGAAACTCAAGCAAAATAGCATCAACTCTTAACCACCACCCCTTTCCTAAGCCCACCCGGCTCTCTCCTCCAGCATCACATTGAGGCTGAGAGAAGCACCCGCCAACCCAGGGCTAGAACTGCCCCAGTTTTCATTTCCAAGAAACAAGAGAAAGCAAATTTTCACTTGGTTCATTCCCCAACCCCCAATGATTTGGTGCTAACTGAACCGGTTGCACAGTTAGTTGATAACATCAGCATAGCAGAATGGAGGGAAGTGGTCTGAGTGGGGGGTACATACACAAGGAGGGTACCCTGAGTCAGACAAATGCAAGCATCCAATGCAAGCACATGTGGCTTTTGAGGGGAAAAACACCCCACCCAGTTCTTCTTTAACTACAACCCAGCCTGGATTAATTGCGAGGCTAGGCACACCACAGTAACGCTCATAAGATGAGCAGGTATAGTGCACTCTGGCAACATCTCACAGTGGTCTAGGGCAAGGGTCAGCAAACATGGCTCTCCAGGTGTTCTTGGACTTCAATTGCCAGAGGCCCAACTCTGTACATCTGCTGATCAGGGCTTCTGGGAATTGAAGTCCGAGAACAGCTGGAGTGCCACGTTTGCTGACCCCTGGTCTAGGGGGATTCTTTTCAAAAGCTTCATTTCGAGGTCACCAAATTCGGAGGAATGTATCTCAGTACGAACACCAGCTTGATTCGTGTCTTATTTAGGGAGGTGGTAGTTAATTTCTTCCCAGTCCCATGATAGATAACCATACATCTGATGTACAGAGAACATAAAAATTCAATAGAGTTCACGAATTATCAGAAGCATGGTGTGAAGAAATCCTAGGTCAGGCTTAAGATGTGGGTTCAGGTAGCCTTGAAATAGTTAGACAGATAACGTAGGCCCTATCTATCTATCTATCTATCTATCTATCTATCTATCTATCTATCTATCTATCAATCAATCAATCAATCAATCAATCAATCAATCCCTCCCTTGTCGCTAAAGTCTCAAAAAGTAGTAAATCTTCTCAGAAGAGTTTGACAGTTCAGAATCGAGACCTCAGAGGCATCAAATGCGCCCGTTTGACATGGCATCAAAGTCTCCTCTCTTTCTCTCCCAAATTGAAACTGTTAGCAAAATAGCTTCCTACCAGAAAAGCAACATGGCAGGATCAAAAAGAAGACCCTTCAAGGGGAAGGGGGTGAGTTTTCTCAGAGCCATGTCAACCCCGCACAACCCCAGTGAGTTACAACCCTCTGTTTTGTTTTCCTCAAAGGGAAAGAACAGAGGAATTGTTAACACTTTCCCCACATGAATCAAACTGAGAAACAGGGTGGGGGTGGACATGCAACTCCCATGCTCAGTGTGTTTTTCATGCTTTCTGGCTCTTCGGCAAAACTGAATTCATGAAAGAAGGCCACCACACCATTGAGGCTCTTCTTCTTTTGTGTCTAGGTCAAACTCCGAATGGCCAAAAAGAAGCTACTTTCTTGGCTTTGTCATTGGCCAAGCTTTTTGGCCAACCTTTGAGCTTATGGGGTGGCAAGGCAAGAGATTGGTTTTACACAGCATGTCAGATCAGAAGAGCAATCCTGGCAGGTCCTTAGCTGAACAAACAACCAGTGTTACATCATAGGCTTAGTAGCAGTTGTAGTATCATTAAAGACTTTTTTCGTGTCCCGATCGAACCCTGGACTGCCAAAACGAAGCCATTTTCTTGGCTTTGTTGTTGGCCAAACTTAAGTCCTCATCTCCAGCAGTAATCGGCAGACCAGTAAGTGAGCCGGATTCTGTATCTCTCCACATTCACGTAACATGTTGTCCATCAGCATCCCCCATTTGAGCCTGTTGGTCTTGCATTTAGGGACTCCGACCCTCAGCCTACTCAAGGTCTTGCAAGTGACATAGGGGAGGTCAAGTGTGCTTCAGGGACACACATAAAGAGCCTCCTCGATGATTGTGAATACATTTGGGAGTACCCTGGGTGGCAACTTCGCCAGCTGATCTTCCTAACACCAGATCTTTAAAACTAATTTTATTACTCCTTTAACTCTGAGCAGAAATGCTCCTCTTTAAATATATTTCAAGTATGCTCATTTTAACTTCTGTTTCTTGCTGTACTATGCTGGTCTTGGACCATAATAAAGATTGAGTTGGGGTAGACATGAGGCGGGGAAACTGAGTCACAAAGATGTAGGATGATCGTCTGGGATTGTCATCAATACAAGTGATGGAGCTTTTAAATGCTCATTTCAAAGCAATCTCCCCGTTCTTTCGGAAACCTTTTCTTGAGTTAGTTTTGTTTGCAGGCCACAAATCTCACCCGAGAGAGGATGCAAAATAAGACTGGGCTGGCTTTGCAGACACTCATTGTACAAGATTTGTGATACGATAACTGCTGCTAAATTTGAACCAGGTGATACAGAAAGCACTTATTTGTATCCAGTAATAATAATTTCATGTCAGAAATTATTCTGGGTTGAAAGGATTTTTGCAGAAGAAACTCCACTCAGGGAATGCCCAAATGAGGCTCCTTTCATGACCCCAAGAGTTGGGACCGCGACGGGCGTTCAATCCATCATGCAGTACTTGGGTTTCGATCTGCCGACTTGCCAGTCTTCCAGCTAACAAGGTGCACTTCTTAACCACTGAGCTACCCAGTAAGAAAGCACAGAACACATCTACACAATACAGCCGCATAGCATCTCTAATTTCTGACATAAGTTTAAAAGTTATTGTTGTAAAAATAAACAAATTTGTTTATAGCACATAACCAAAATAACATGTGCCAATGTACAAATGCACAGAATGGATACTATGACTTCCAAGCTATATCAATTGGTAGAGTTTAAAACAGGGATTCTCAACCTGCGGACCATTTCATACCAGTTCAGTTTGGGAAGACCCGACCTCCCCCGCCCCCGCATTATTAATAGAACAAAATCTTAACTAAATAACACACAGCCTTTCCCAGGGATTGGGATGCAAAATCGAATGATGTGGGGAAACAACTCTGAGTTTTTGATTTCATTAATATTTCCGGGACGCAACCTTCCTAAAAGTAGGATGGGATCTGTAATCCAAGAGATTGATTGATTGATTGGATTTGTATGCCACTCACTCAGCATACGCCGACTCAGGGCGGCTCACAAAAATCACAACATATCAAACATTACAGTATAGATTGGGTAGACACTATAGGCCCCAAGAAAAGAGCTTCTTGAAAATTGTACCCAATTAGTCCCCGTGGACTCTTTAATTACAAAAACAGATTATTATCTTTCAGGACAGCTGTTCAGCAATTAGGACTGACACGTACAGATACTCTCTTCTCTCCCTCCCACTCGCCACATGCTCCAAAACAGAGAAATTAGCTGGCTGAAACAAGTCTGACTTAATGGGATAATGACCGGGTGTTTATTAAATTCAAAACAGCGCACTGGGACTTGACAGAGACCAAGGGAAACCATCCGCCACAGGAGGTTTTCACTAGCATTGCTTTTGCTAACGCGTGCGTTGACACATGCTTCCAAACTTGGTCTGATGGCTTGTTTAGCGTTGCCAAAAGACCAGCTATATAAGCTGAGCCGAAAGCAAGAAATTGTAAGTAGATAAATAGAGATCACTTTGGTGGGGATGTAAACAGCGTTCCGTGCGCTGGCTCTTCGTCTTTGAAACAGAGATGAGCACTGAACCCTAGAGTCGGATACGACTGGCTTTCGAGCAAGGGAAACTTTTACCTTTACTATCCACAAACATTTAATGAATCATCATGCTTGCACACAAGTGAATTACAAAACAATTTCAAAGCATTATCTGGAAAGAAAATCAGGCGCTTGCCTTTGAAAAGCAACTTGTATCAGTCAACTGGCTTGCCTAATTTTTTTAAAAAAAGATCTTTGCTTGTCAAATTTGGAACAGGTTTATGCTAAATTGTCCCAAAAATCTGTTAAATTGATAAATTGCTTCTACCATTAGCTAGATCTAGACCAGTGGTTCCCAACATTAGTTCCAGGACTTCAATTTCCAGAAGCCTCAGTCGGTATATATTGGCTGATCAGTACTTTGGGGAAATGACTTAGGCTTTTGGGAATTGAAGCCCAAAAACCAAGGTTGGGAATCACCCAAAGCCCACAAAATTCTCCACTAAAACTAAAAAAACTTACTTTTAACACTTATTTTTTTAAAGACTGCTGCCAAGTTTCATAATAAGTTAATGGTATACAAGTAGAACAAATGTTCCGATGGGTTTGATTGCTTTAGCGATGCCCAAATGGGAAAGATGGAGAGCAATGATAAAAAAAATTTAAAAACAAAGGGGGGGAGGAGAAATCATCATCATCATCTTTTAAAAATATGTGAGAGGGAAGATCTTCATTTTCCCCTTAACCAAGTCAAAGAATGAGAAACAAAAAAATCTTGTGTCTCATTGAAAGGTAAAATGGTTTCTAAACCTTCATGAGTAAACATTTCAAGGAAGAATTGAAATGCGATAGCTGAAAATCTACGAGAACGGTTAGAATAAAAGCCCAGAGATTTCTGGGCTGAAAATGTAAGACACAGAGATGCAATAAAATGAACTGCCAGTAATTCCTGCAAGACAAATTTAATTTAATTTAATTGTCAAATTTATACAAAATATTTTCCCCCACCCCAAATCTCATCCCAATAAGAAATGTGCAAATATTGTGAACTAGAGATCTTCCCGTTTGCTTTATTTCTGCAAGCGACACCCCAAAAAGTGTCAAAGCAAAAATTTAAAAGTGTAACAATTTGGTCTAAATAAAACAACTGGTTGCTGGGAGAAAAATCGGCGTTAATCCCTGTATTTTTCAATACTTTCAAAGGTGGCATATATTTATTCTTCTTTTACAAAGGAAACACTATTCTCTATTTTGCAGGACAATCTTTCTTGTAGGTCTTTCGCTCCAGGTCTCTGGGGAGGTAAATTTCAGACAACTGGTTTTTTTTTAAAAAAATATCATTGCTTCTATAAGTCTAAAGTTTGCCAACTCATTTACTTGAGAAGTAAGAGTACTGTATTCCTGAAAATCTTCCAAAAAGAAAAGAGAATTTCAATTGGACTTTTTTGTTGGGGAGAATAACTCAAAAAGAAGACGAATCAGGTGCTTAAAGGGGGAAAAAAGATCGTCGGAAAGTTTTTTATGGTTTTGAATTGCCAGTTTCTGCAGCGTCACCTGTGGCTGCGAATGAACCGTAAGCCGGGAAGCGGATCACTCAAATCTTACCTCTACCTTGAGATCAAAAGAAAGCACGAATCGGGGACAGGTGAAAAAAAGGGAGAACCCCAGATGCGTTGGTAAAAATACATATACTGTATTTGCAAAATCAAAGACTAACAAATACGCCCAAAACAAGACTTTCTGTACAGGTTTAAAAGTTTGGTTGAGGAAAGTTGGGTTTGGAAATAAGGTCCATGCTTCCTATGGGATCTTACTCTTCTTGTTGTTGTACTGCCATATCCAAATCTGAATATAAGCAATCCTCATGGCGACTAGCCATGAAGACTGTCCTGAGAATATAATGCAATGGCCTTTCGTCTGCCTTCCGCATCGCAGCATGACACCCATACCATTGATCCAGTTTCGTGAGTCACTTTCTGGTCCTGAGCCCGTTTGGCACACAAACGTGCTCCTTAGCAGCAGGTCAGAACTGATAAAGTTATCAAGATGGGTTCAAGTGGGATTTGATCTACTTGGGGACCATCATCCTTCCTCGTTGACTTGGGCACCCAAGTCATTAGTCCTCAGGGTTGTCAGGTTAGTTAACTGCCGCTTGACACATGGTGTTCAGTCGGCTGGCAGTATGGTCTACTTTATTACCATAGCAGGATAACCTGGCCAGACTTACTCTCCCAGAGCCGGGTAAATAAAGATGATGGCCTTTCTCACCTACCTCACCCAACATAAAATAACAATATAGGGCATATTTAAAAATGGGATCTATTTCTATTCTTGTCCTCTTACTATATTGCACACTTTTTTATTCCGTGGATCAAGTCCACTTCGTCAGACAGTGAAAGTTAACATTAAAATACAGCGGTTAGTCTTTAAAATGCCACAACCTGTTTCGTCGTGTTTTATTTACTCTCTAATATGCTTGAAACACAGCTACCATTTTTTTAAAAAATCAACTCTTTTCTTCGGCATCCTTACCACAACTTGGGAAGATTGGCCTGCGATATTCTCTACGCTCAGCTAGAAAAAGAGTCCTAATTTCTATTGATCCAGGTCAAAATACTGAATCCTTAACTCCACAGATTTCAAAGCAAGGGTGTTGGAAAGGGAATTTAGGGATAGTTAGTTTGAGAGGAAATGATTCTCCTGCTAATTAATTGTAGAGCGGGATTTGCCAAAATATTGTCCTTGCAAGCCATTGGATTAATAAGGATTATACGGTTCATTTTGAAGATAATTTCAAGAGGTGAAGTCTCTTCAACCAGTATCCTTCTATCAGTAACTGGAAGATGAGGGAATAATAATAATTATTATTTTATGTCAGAAATTATTCTGGGTTGCAAAGATTTTTGCGGAAGAACCTCTGCTCAGGGAATGCCCAAACGAGGCTCCTTTCATTTCCCCAAGAGCTGGGACAGAGACGGGCGCTCAATCCGTCATTCAGTACCCGGGTCTCAAACTGCCGACTTGCCAGCCTTCTGGCTAACGAGCTTCTTAACCAATGAGCCACCACAGCCCTGATGAGGGAATTAAAGCAGATGACTAACCAGCAAGGTTGTGGTGATACTGATCCAGAAATAATACCATCTCCAAGCATTTTGAACTATGTATTGTTAAAATGTTTACAGCCTAGTTCTGTTTTCATAGAACTCACTACCAAGTTGTGCAAAGGAATTAAAAGGAGTGTCAAAGCACACAGAACACCGTTACCCTTCCCCACCAAAGCAGCACCTATTTATCTACGTGCAATGTCTTGCTTTCAAACTGCTAGGTTGTCAGGAGCTGGGACAGACGACAGGCGTTCACTCTGTCGTGCAGCGCTCGGGTCTCGAACTGCTTCCCTGACGACCTTCAAGTTGTCAAATTCAGCATCTTAACCACTATGCCACCGTTTAAGAGATAGGAACACCGGTATGGCCCTTTGCATGTATGTATCCTATAGCCCAAATCGGGAGTCAATTACGCATGTGGCTTGTGCAAACCAATTCCCTGTACATGCTATCAACTCTAGGGTGTACAGTAAAACCCTGACTTACGTATGCCTCGAGTTATGTAAAATTCAACTTAAGCAATGATTTTTGCACTAAAACCATGTCCTTATTTACACAAATGTCTTGGCTTACGTAACACAATTAATTTCCTATGGGTTTGCTTTGATTTACGTAAAAATCATTTTCCTATGGGTTTGCTTCAAGTTACGTAAAAATATCATTTTTCTTATGAGTTTGCTTTGAGTTACGTAAAAATTCATTTCTCCTATGGGTTTGCTTCGCGTTTAGTAAAAAGCCAATTTACATGAAAACCTACGGAACAGACTTTTTACGTACGTAGGGTTTTTACTGTATATATGCAAGATATATGCAAGATAAAAATGTGTTTGCAAAAATGAAGCCCTTAGCTTGAATTGATCTCCCAGTTCTCAGTCAATAAGCAAGAACAGCAGCTGCCTTCATATGTTCCGTTTCTGTGATCTCCTGAAGCTGTCCTTGGCTGTGCAGGTGCTACCTAAACCAATGGCCTTCATCTCTCTCTGCATCTTCCCCATCACATACCTCGCATGATGATGGTCTCTGGTGGGGAGGAAGTCCCAGTGGTTAGCCTCGGGCGCACCTGGTTTAGTCCTGGATACCAGCTGCAACGAACATAGCGAAGCAGCACTGGCGAGTGTTGAAGATCGGTGGCGTCCGATTTCCTTTCTAAAAAGCTAGCATCTGCCGGTGGGTGTGCAGGTGATGGGGGGACGCCCCAAAGAATGGCAGTCCCATTAACCAATGAGAAAGATCTGTTGCACTGGCATTGTGGTGGTGGAAAAGGAGACCGATGAGCATTGAGGAAAGACGGAGAGGGAAACCGAGCGCATCAAGGTGGAAAGTTCCAAACCCACAAAAGACGAAAAAGAACTTTAAAGAGCCACAAGACAGACAGACAAAAAGTTTCCCAAAACAAAAGAAAGACAGAAAGTTTCCATTTGTACAACATGGAATGGCATCAAGGGTCTACTCTGAGAAAGAAGCCCAAAGCCAATGGGCAATATTGGCAGTTGAGGCTTGAATCTAAATCAGTGGTTCCCAAACTTTTTTTTTTGGCCATACCAAAAGGAAATCTATTTTCTAGTCCATTAAACATTGTAGTCAATTGAACACTGAGCAGGAGTTGGATTAGATCAGGGGTGCCCAAACTACAGCCCGGGAGCCAGATCTGGCCCCTGACACCAATTCATCTGGCCCTGGTCAGGATCAAACTCACAACCTTTTGGTTGCAGGACACCAGTTTAACCACGGTGCTACCAGGGCTCCTCACAAACAAAACCTCCCACAACCACACAATTTGTACACGTGTGTGAATTGCACAAGCTACCATTTATCTATATGAAACCGAAGCATCGGATACGTTGCTTGTATCTTTCTCAGCCACCAGCCAGTTCTTCCACACTTGCTCTGGTGTACATGATTTGCTTCTCGACGGGGAAAGAAAATGCTTGGTGCAAATATGGAAAACCCTGAAGGTAGGAAGGAAGCGTTTTGTCTTGTTCTTGGCTCTGGGCAAGGAATCTTGTAGGACCTGAAAATCTTCATCGAGATTAAAAACCTCCATCGCAGCAAGAGAGGCTAAATAAACTGCGAAGAAGAACAAGGAATTTTGCGGGTATACTTTCTAGTCTTAGGATGACATTACCATTGGGTTACTTCAAGGGATATTTTCCCATATATGAACTTTCAAAGCCAATTTGACTTCCAGGGGAGGCCACATTTTTGCTCCACATCAAGGTTTGACGGAGGCAACTTTCTTTGGGGTAACCCCAAAGTGTTGAATGGTCTATTCTCTGCGGTATGTCGGGTGTCAAAGTTTGGGTTTTGGTAGACAATTGTTGAAATCAGTTTACAGTAGCTTTCTGCCATTGTCATCACACAGGCATTTTGAATGACTGCACTGAAGAACATCGGGTCAAATTACAAGTTAGGAAGACGGTTTATTTTATTTTAATCTTATTTATTTGTTTAATTTATACCCCGCTTTATGAATCCAAAACCACTGATGGCTTGTTTGTATCTTTGCTAACCATCAGCCAGTGTTTCAAACCTGTTCTGTTGTGCATGTTTTGCTTCTCAAGGGTAAAACGGTAGGAATAGCACGCTCCATAGTGCGGGAGTTCTCAACCTCTTTAAGACGGGGGCCGGGTCACGCTCCCTCAGACAGCTTCGGGGACCGGATGGCCATTTTGCCCTTCCTCCACCACATGGCACTTCCTGGTGTGGTGGTGATTTGGGGCACATGAAATGGTGCCACGGCCCACAGGTTGAGTTAGCCTTAGTGCTTAGTCTCCCCCTCTGGGCGGTTCACAAGTGAATTAGCATTTTGCCTCCAACATGCTGGGTCCTCATTTTACCGACCTAGGAAGGATGGAAGGCTGAGTCAACCTCGATCCATGGTCAGGACCCAACTCACAATGTTCGGGCTGCAGGACAGCAGTTTAACCACTGCGTCACCAGGGCCCGTGGTGCTATTTTTCTGAGCAAAATGGAAGTTTACGCGCAAGCAAGCTGCCTTCCTAATGTTGTCCGTGTTTACCTTGAGACAACCAATGACAAAACAATCTACAGTACTTTAAAGTGAACTGGGTCCATGCTAGGACAAATAGAAGTCTTTTTCCTCCTAAGAAACCTCTGATTCCAACAACGTGTTAACTGTGGAAGCTAGATTCATTTCGTTCCAATGTGAGGCTTTTGTAAAATAAAAAAAAATTCCTACAACACAATTTTTAAAGAAAGTGCAAAAAATATATATATGGCGGAGATGATGCTACTGACGAAGCCCATGTCCAGTCAAAAATAGTATAACGATGTTAACATTTGAATTTGTTTGAATTTTTGCTTCGCGTACGCCCGTAATTTTAAACTGTGTCACCCTCTGATATGAATAAAGAAAGACGGACAACTTGAAGCCGTCATAGGCGGAGCAGGATACGGCGTTCCAGGATGCGGCGGTCGCACCAAGCGGGCCGGCGAGTTTGACCGCATCGTGTCGAGCAAAGGAAAGCGCAGAAAATAAAAACCCATGATGCTGATCAGCTTCCCACAAACTACAGGATGGGGTCATGCTAGATGCAAAGCGTTCCAGGCACCCGATACAGGGGAAATAATCAGCCTCTCCCCTCTGTTCTACCCACAGAAGCACCAGCGCTGATATTTAAGTAGGTAGGCTTTGGGGTGATGGAAGGAAGTCACATCGGCTCATCAGCTCACAATCCGACATGCTCAGATGCCTAAGCAACCACAAACTAAAATGACTCTCTTCGAAAACTGAGAAACAGAACCTCCACCTCCAGGAAGAGTCTACCATAGAATGCCAGCTAATGATCATGAAGACCCCACAGAGCCTGCATAACATTGCATCACAAAAAAATAAAATAAAAAATAAACATTGTCCTGTACTTGGTCTAATCCATGTGTCCTATACTAAACCAAGTGTGCTGAATCCAAATTTGAAGTCCGATTCTGCCTAGGATGCTAGGATCTTAAATTAGCTAATCTCGCCCTCTTGATTAGATTCTTGTGTTGATCACACAGGGTATATTTTGCCACAAATGTAGCAAAAGTCAGCTCACTGACTTGCCCAGACATGCCCGGCCGCTGCTGCAACATGCATGCCACCAGGGGACGTGATTCAGCTGAGGCGGCAGCAGCTATAAGTGGGGGAATCTAATAATTTATGAATTCCAGTTCTTCTTTTTTTAAAGCCACCACGTTCCAAATTAAACCGCTCTATAAGGAAACTGTACTCACATGTATGTGTCTTCTTCATTGCGGCAGTTCCTGCAAATCAAAAGAGAAGGCCAGTTAACCCAATGCCTGTATTTGAGAAATAAATAAGCCACGTTGAACCTAGCCAGCTAGTTTATTAATAATAATAATAATGTCATGTCAGAAATTATTCTGGGTTGAAAAGATTTTTGTGGGAGAAACTTCGCTCAGGGAACATCCAAATGAGTCTCCTTTCACGTCCCCAAGAGCTGGGACAGAGACAGGCGCTCAATCTGTCACGCAGTGCCCGGGTCTTGAACTGCCGACTTGCCAGCCTTCCAGCTAACAAGGTGAGCTTCTTAACCACTGAGTCACCGCAGCCCCAGCTAGTTTATTAAACTACAGAGAGAGGGGGGGGGGGAATCAAGGCTTTGAGATGGTATCTTTTGATCGCCAGAGAGCGCCAAAGAGCACGTCTTGCGTGGAAAGGCAGAGACAGAAAACTGATAAACAATAATTAACAACATGCTGATTAAAAACACACTGCAGTGATTAGCTGTGCCCATGTTCTCACCCGATTTTTTTTAATAAAAAAAGCAATTTAGCTACTCTAAAACAATCTCATCACCTGAGATTCACCTCCCAGCTCCAGTAAGCAATGAACGGATCATAATAAATGTTTGCTTCTTTATCTATCTATCTATCTATCTATCCATCCATCCATCCATCCAACCCATCTATATTGCCTGTCTGTCTGTCTGTCTATTACAGTATCTATCTATCTATCTATCCCTTGAAAACATAACTTTGAACCAGCTGTAAAGAAGCCACTTAACCCACCCACCCCAAAGAACACAAAAGGAGGCCCAGATTTGCATAAAATTGCTTGTATACTAAGCAAGAAATTGCAAGTAGATAAATAGGGACCACTTCGGTGGGAAGGTAACAGCGTTCCGTGCGCTCCGGTGTCTAGTCATGCCTGCCACATGACCACGGAAACGTCTGCAGAAGCAGACAGCGCTGGCTCTTCGGCTTAGAAACAGAGATGAGCACTGCACCCTAGAGTCGGATACGACTGGCTTTCGAGCAAGGGAAACCTTTACTATACCAATTAATATTTAAAGATGGAAATTGGGGGGAAAGGTTTTTCTCCTGCTTTAAAGAGAATCCTGAAGCATTTCCCTTGGATTGGGAATGAGAGACCAATGAGGTGATCTACCTGTGCGCATATTTTGCCTCCTGGCCAATGTTGTGGGTGAGAAATATCAAGCCCCCCCACCCCAGACCTCTCTCTTTCTTATTTCTTATCTTTAAAGCGGACCACGCAGCATGGCCTAGTGGAGAGGGCAGTGGTCCGAGACTCTGGAGAACTGAGTTCGAATCCCACTGCCAGCCATAGAAACTGGCAATGGGTTTTGGCAAAAGCGGACGTGGGAAACCACTTTGGGAATAATCCACGGCTCTCAAAAACCATATTAGGGTTAGCATGAGAAGAACAATATTGAGAGGCAATGGAAGGCATCCCTGCATGCAGAACGGCGTCCTTCAAAGTCTCCATGGGAGGAAGGGGTCCACGTTAAAACCTCGCCAGTTGTACCGCGGTGCACGTCTCCCCGCAGAGAGCTGCTGGTGGTTAAGTCTGGCCTAAGCCGCTTTACTATTTCTGACTCTTGTTTTCCCCCTTCTTTATCTCTACGGCTATTTATAAGCCGGGCTGGTACCTCTCCACACGTCCAGGCTCCAATGGCACAGAAAGGGAACGTCTCGAGACCCTCCATCATCCTGCCTATGTGTTTATTTAATATTAAGCAAAAGGAAAAAAAAATTAACAATCCAAGGTGCTAGTCCTTAAGACGCAGAGCCTCTTTGCCAAAAGCAACCATTAAAAAACGCCATGCATTTTATTCCAACAGAGCGCTTTGTTATTGTGGTTATGTGCCATCAATTTACCTTTGACCTATGGTGACCCTACAAATGAGAGATCACAAAAATATCCTGTCCTCAGCAGACCTACTCAGCTTTGAGAAACACGCGCCAGTGGCTTCCCTCACGTAAACAATCCATCTCACGTCTGACGTCCCTTCGTTCCTGCTGCCTTCCCCTTTCCCCACGATTACTGACTCTTCTAGGGAATCATGCCTTCTCATTATGCACAATCTTAATTTCACCATTTTCGCCTAAAGTGGCAGTTCCGGTTTGATCTGCCCCCACTTGGCTGTATTCTTTTAAAACCAGATACCTGTCCCAGATGTAGCATAATTTTTTAAAACTGATTTTATTCTATTTTGTTTTAAGTCAAACATTTTGATGGTATTTCATGCACTTAAACCCTTTTTACTGTACTGGTCATCGGCCGCAATAAAGTTTGTTTGATTGGTTGTATTTCCACCGAGTCACTTTTTTGCCCTGCCAGCTTTGGTGTCTGGAAAAAATCTCATTTGACATTTTTAAACCAAAACAAGCAAACGAACAAAGAAAAGACAGGTTGCTAGTCCTCATGGCCAAAGGAAAACTTTACTAAAAACTCTCACACACTACTTACTGCCAATGGGAAGGGTAGCATTAAGAGAAACAATATATACACTATATACATCATTCTTTCTCTCTCTCTACTTACATATTTTGGCAATTTATTTATCCACTTACAAACTTCAAAAAGTAAAACTAAACATAGTAAGCCAACAGAAAACCTCAACCATACCAGAAGGAAGTCCTGGGCTTTCCAGTTTCAATAGGAGCCAGGATTTATTTAATCTGAGAACTAGTGCTGTTTATAAAGTTCACACTTGTGTGCAAAGAAAGTAAACATGAAACAATCCCGGGACTTGGGTGTAATGAGTTACAGATAATGTTGTAACTGTTACTAACTAGTTGATTTTTGGGAGATCGCAAATAACATCCTGAGCAGTTACACTGTCTCTGAATGAATAAAGCAGCAAGCGGTTACTTTCTAGGTATAACAAATAATGCTCATTGTTGCTTTCAATAGTTACTTTTGATGGCCACTTTAAGAAGTGTTTGGAGAGGAATTTTTCCAGACTTACATCATTATCCTAGGTGAGCAAAGGATGCATCCTTTGATTCTGTCTTTTCTATTTGCAAGGCGCAATATCAAAACATATCACAAGGGGGAGCCAGAGGGTATTCCCTTAGAGTATTTTCCCTTGGCTTGCTGCTAAATATCTGTTGCGATTGGTAAATAAAGTGATTACCATATCACAGTTCCCACCTTGGATTTTTTTTCTTAATGTTTCAAATTCTATCAGCACAGCTTCACAGTTTCTGTTTATTGTATTGCTCTTAAATTTTTTTTTTAATGAGACTTCTGTTTGGTTATTAAGAGGTTTTTTTTATTTATGGTGTGGTGTTTGCTATGAAACAACTCCA
The DNA here is from genome assembly GCA_035047305.1 of Bradypodion pumilum. NCBI lineage: Eukaryota > Metazoa > Chordata > Lepidosauria > Squamata > Chamaeleonidae > Bradypodion > Bradypodion pumilum. The sequence continues at coordinate 5,343,626 of JAWDJD010000018.1, forward strand.
GCCAAAATAAAGAAAAGGAACTGGCAAAAATACAGAAAGCAGGGGTGGGTTGGTTTTTGCAGCTCAAGAAACTTTGCTGCCTGAAGCCAAGGGGCAAAAAAAAAAGGGGGACCTTCGCCCTCCAACCCAGCTTTCAAACTTTCCCTTTGCAACAGAACAGACTTATTTTTGGCAATGTTTTTAAACTGGTGCCAAAAAAAAGTTGCCATGTAACAGCTGGAAAGAGAGATATTAAATGTTATTTGCTCAGATTTAAAATCAAATAAAAAGCAGAGAAAGACCTGGCTGAGAACCAAAGGGGAAAATGTGGTCCAGATGAAACAGTAGGTAGCTGCAGTAGAATTTGGAAAAGTTACTTTTTAAAGAATAGAACAGTAATGGCACCAGGGGAGAGGACTGAAAAAGTACAACACTGCATCACAAAAATAAATAAATAAATAAACATTGCCTGCTACTTGGTCTAATCCATGTGTCCTACACTAAATCAAGTGCGCTGAATCCAAATCTGAAGTCCGATTCTGCCTAGGACAGCAGGATCTTAAGTTAGCAAATCTCACCCTCTTGGTCAGGTTCGTGTGTTGATCACACCGGGTATATTTACCATGAATGTAGTAAAAATTGTCTGGTTTGTTAACACAGCTGCACCTACTCATCTTTAGCTCAAAACAGACTCACTGTGGCCTAGCTGTACTATCCAATAAGATGGTTTCGCACAATAGATCATGCCTGAAATTTTACCCCTTGTCGGAAGAAGTGGACTTGATCCACAAAAGCTCACAGTAAAAATATAGCAGTTAGTCTTTAAAGTGCTGCAGTGTCATCGTTGTTGTCATCTTTTGATATGCCTATTTCTTACAGCTCACCGACTTGCCCAGACACTGCTGGAACATGCATGCTACCAGGGGACGTGATTCAACTTAGGCGGCAGCAGGCAAAGTGGTAGCTACAACTGTTATAATGTTCCCATGTAAAAAATACAGTTACTGGCCATTTGAACAGCTATGTTGTTGTTCAGTTGCACAGTCGATTCCGACCCTTTGCGACCCTATGGACCATTGTCCTCCAAGCGCCTCTGTTGTCCTCCACCATCCCCCTCAGCCCTCCCAGTTCTGTGTCCATTGTGTCTACAATACCATCTAGCCATCTCATCTTTGGCCTCCCCCTTCTTCTTTTGCCCTCCACCTTTCCCAACATCAAGGCCTTCTCGAGTGAGTCCTCCCTTCTCATTTGATGTCCAAAGTATTTTAGCTTCATTTTTACTATTTGACCTTCCAATGAGCAGTCAGGGTTGATTTCTTCTAAGACTGACCTATTTGTTCTCCTCGCTGTGCCTTAAAATCTGTGCATGACAGGCAAATTCTGAGTTCAGATTTGGAATCGGCGCACTTGATATCGTGTAAATCGCGTGTGTTATTCTCAGTAGCAAAATCGTCGTTGTGCTGTGTGATTCACCATTGGATCTCCACACACCCCAAACAGAAGAGGTTAACAAGAACTGAAGGTTTGCTACTCTAGCTGGGGAAAAGACTAAGAAGGGATCGGCGGGAGGAACAGGTGCCACTAGGCATACACAGAGTGCCAGTCAGTTCTATCCTGCACAGATCAAGTCGAAGAGGTGGAGAGCAGTTAATTTCATCTACAAAGATATGAGGAGAGGTTTTTCCAAAAGGAAAATGCCATTTTTCAGATTCAAGCAACAAGGTGAAAGCAGTTTTAAAAATAAATAAATTGCTTACTTTACTGCATTCCTGTTTAAATTCAGATTTATAAGACCTTATTAAAAAAGTTATTCACTCAGGCAAGAATTCCTCTTCTCCCCGGCTGGTTTGGTAGCAACGCTGACGGTGACTGTATGCTTGGAAGCTAACTTTGCCTCCACCCTATTGGGAAAGTCTCTGCCCTCTAGGAGCCTCCAATCTGCATTCCAAAAGAAATCCCTTTCTATCCAGAGAGGAAAAAAGAAAGAAAGAAAAGTTTTACAAAGTGCTGAAAAAAGAGGTGGCTTCACCCCTCCATGGTTAGTTCAAAAAAAAAAAAAATTCAGGATAGAGGGGGACCCGTAGATTTTGATACCTCTAAATCTGATAGATTTAAGTTAAAATGACTCATTTGCAAGCAAACATGTTCCCCACTCATTATTAATTTTATATAGCATTAAATCCCACATGCAAGGCAGGGTAGAAGCGATGGGGCAAGTTTATAGGGTGACCATAGCCTAGAAAGAGAACAGAAAGGAGTCAGAATAGAGGCCAATAAAACAAGCTATTATTTCAGGCACATGTCCAGAGTTTTCCTGGCCATGAGCAGAGTTTTCCCCTCTCCCAGGTTAGGGACAGCCCTAACGTCGGACGGGACCTACTGCAAATAATGCAATGAATTCATTATTTTAATAAGCGGATTCATGACGTTTATGGTGGTAAAAGGTGTCGGAGAGATTTTGAAGGGACTTTTATTAAATTAGCCATTTCCCACCCCCTCCCCAAGTTTTCAGATCTTCCCTGAAGGTCAGCAGCTCTGCTTCGGCAGGAAAGGTAACAGCATTCCGTACACTCTGGTGTCTAGACGTGCCTGCCATATGACCACGGAAACGTCTGCAGACGCAAAACAGCTCTTTGGCCGTAAATGGAAATGACCCCCCTAGAGTTGGACACGACTGTCTTTCGAGCAAGGGAGATCACCAATAAAACAATTAAAAATAACAGGGGGGGGGAATGTCTCTTGGGGATGTTGTGGATTCTGGATGTTGTCATACGATGACCACCTGGAATTCTACACTGGACGATGCCTCCGTTTAGCAATTAAAAGGAGCCTTCCTGGGGAAGTTGTGTGTGTGCAAAAGTCTGAAAATGTGGAACTTTCTCAGCAGCTCGGGCGGCGCACGGGTTAAAATGCTCTCCTGCAGCCAAAAGGTGGTGAGCTCAATCCCGGATGTTCCAGGTTGACTCGGCCTCTTCCATCCTTCTGCGGTCTTGTTAAATGAGTCCCCCAGTCTGTTTGGTGGACAACATGGCTAAAATAACTTGTGATCCGCCCTAAGCATGATGCGCCGGGGGTTATGAAAGGCAATGGCGTTTTTTAAATTGCTTTGCTCTGTCCCCTCTTCCAAATCCCCTCTTCTTCTCCTCCTGCCTGCCCGCCTCTCTCCCCCAAGTCTTTCCCTGGAAGCGGTTTAAATAAGGGAACCAGCCCTGGCTGTGCCGTTTCGGGCAGGCGCGGCGTAGCCAGGACGCCTGGGCCTGTCCTCGGCTGAACCCGGCCGGTTACATAACTCGGCTAGTAAGCCCTGGCAACCGGCCAGTCCCCGGCAGAGAGAAGGTACAGCCAGCTGAGGCGTGGCGATTTCGCTCCCTGTCTTCTTCTTCTATCCCGTGGGGAACGGAGAAGGCCTGTCCTTTCTAAAACCAGACCCCCGGTGCGGGTCATCCCTACCGGCCGGAGGAGAGACCCAAAAGCTTGCACATCATACAAACACAGACTTGTGCACAAAATTCTGATTCGGCTTCACTCGGGAGGCCCAGCGTGTTCCTGGACATATGCAGAGGGCCTCCATGTCCTTTCCCAGGAGTTCACAACCTTTTAAAGCCGGGGGGGGGCGGGCCACGCTCCCCCAGACAGCTTCGGGGGCCGGACGGCCATTTTGGCCCTTCCGCCACCACCATACCTGTCAACCGCGGCTCCAGACAATCCGGGACCTGCACAGAACGTTTCTGCGCAAGTCGCCTTCTACGCATGCGTAGAAGGCTTTTACGCTTGCGTAGAACCTTTCTACGCATGCGTAGCCTTCTATGCAAGCGTAGAAGGGTTCTACGCAAGCGTAAAAGCCTTCTACGCATGCGTAGAAGGCGACTTGCGCAGAAGGGATGCGCAGTACCTCTTTCCCCCCGTTGCCAAATTCTGGGGTTTTGGCAGCTCCGGGCGGGAAATGGCGCAAATCGGCGCCGAAAAACGGGAAATCCCATCCGGGAAGGTTGACAGGTATGTCCACCACACGGCACTTCTGGGTGGGGGACCCACCTGAAATGGCTCCGTGGGCCACATACCGGGCCACAGGTTGAGAATTTTCACACTTGTACACCACCCAATCAGGGAACCCGACTCAGGGCGGCTCACATGGTAAATAAACAATATGCACAGTAAATACACAGGAATACAATATACAAAATTCAACCTACCAAAATAATATAATAATAGCAAGTCAGGGCCGACTGGTCAACACCCACTCTCTCCTCCTCGCTCCACCTGAACCCCACCACCATCCCCACAGATGCGTCAACCGGAAGGTAAAGTTCGGCTAGCAAACCGGAGATGGCTGACCCGCAGGGTTTCAATCGGAAAACGTCGAATCCTCTGCCAGTTTGCCCTGGCTTACTGCTTCAGTTCTGTCTATTCCCCACCACCACCCCCGGCCACATCACAAGAGCGTGCAAGAACAGGGAAAAACAAAATATTTCCATTGCTTTCCCAGCCTCTCGCTCCAACAGCCTGTGGCGGATTTCAACTTCTGTCCTCCGAAACATGTTTACAAACAGAAACAAACACAGGGAGATGCGGAGCGGATGCCTTCTCGACAACAGGCCTCTAAAACCTTGGCACTGCATTTCCCATCGATTTATCCCCGCCGGGGTGGCCAGACTACAACCCCCATCATTCCCCCATCCTAAGGTGGATGGGAATTGTAGTCCAAAAATTAGATTTACAGTGTGTATTTCAAAGATATTTTTTTTTGCGGCTATACGAGTGAAAGCATCCCACTGCTCTCAGCCTTAGTTTGCACAATCAGAGACCATGGGTTTTGTAGTCCAACTTGTCCTGTTGGTTTGCTGGCCGTGGCTGGTGGTCAGGTGGAGACTGCTTCTCTGACTGGAAGCTCCATTTATTTCAGGGATTCTCAGCCTGTGGCCCATGGGCCGGATGCAGCCTGCGGCACCATTTCATGTGCCCCCCCCTTCCAAGAGCATTTGAAAAATCAAATGGCTACCCCTTTGAAGCTGTTGGGACAAAATGGCCACCCCCCATCGTGCAGGCAGGGCAAAATGGCTGTCTGGTTCTCGAAGCTGACTGAGAGAGAGTGTGACCCGGCTCCTAGCTTGAAAAGGTTGGGAACCGCTGCTTTATATGCTCAGAGGAACTATGCTTTTCAGCTCATGTGGAGGAGCCTAGCTAGGAACCTAGCTCCAATCGCTCAGCAAGGGCTTGGACTTGGGCAAAAAGAGAAAAACACACACCCACACCCTCGGGCCGCTTGACAACAACGACATCAACAACCGCCCCGCTCCCTATGAAATAAGATTATATAAGGATCAAATGTGGTACCTGTGTGCATATGCGGGCACACCCACAGGCACGCCTTGCCAGTCTCGGTTGCCTCCCTGGTGTAGACTCAGCGAACCACGGGCCGAAATTTAACACATAATGCCTCCCCTATGGGTTGTCCCCAATGGCAAGGAGTACCAAAGGTTGAGTAAGCCTAAAGATGCAGCATGCATTTGATTCAGGGTTTCTTAACAGATGAAAATCACACCAATGCCTCCCCCTAGTGGCAGCTGTTCTTAATGCAGTTGGATCTGGGCAATTTAGGTTAAAGCAGGGGTTTTCAACCTACGGCCAGCCCCAGCCCATGGCACCATTTCAAGTGTCCCGCATCGTCACCGCCACCCACTGGAAGCGGAAGCAGATGCGTTTTACGGCAGGGGAAACCACTAGTCCGGCCCCTCAGCTGTCTGAGGGGTGTGTGGTCTGGCCAATGGCTTAAAAAGATTGAGAAGCCCCAGATTTAAAGGGTTGGCTTTGCTGGTCGAAAGCAAGAGCAATAGGGACCACTTCAGTGGGAAAGTAAACAGCGCTCTGTGCACTCCGGTGTCTAGTCATGCCTGCCACATGACCATGGAAACGTCTGCAAACGCAGTCAGCGCTCGCTCTTTGGCTATAAAAAGAGATGAGCACTAAACCCTAGAGTCGGATACGACTGGCTTTCGAACAAGTGTGACCTTTACCTATCCAGGTTTGGGGCCCACCATGCTTTGAATCTCACAGAGTGGTCTCAGGGCACCCTCTCCTCCTATGGCCTTCCTCACAGGGTTGTTGTGACCACATAGTAGCAAGGAAGAAAATGAAATGCTGTACATTTCCTCAAAATGACCGGAGAAACTATATTATATCATAGCAATGATCAACTATATACGAAAGCTTTGAGGGCACCTGAGTGCTACTAACTAAATGGAGCCTCCAGTCGGAGAAGCAGTCTATCCCAGAATACCATTCCATGAGCCGCAAACTAACAGGGTAGGGATGGAGTCGGACTCCAAAGCCTGTGGAGAATGGGAGCCCATCCACATCTGGAGAGGGCACGAGTGAACAGCCACTGGTAGACAGCCTTGGTGAACATCTGGTGAAGTGGTTGGCAGGAAAGCCCCTCCCTCTTTTCCAAAGGGGGTGGAGCCTCAGCTCAAAGGGGGGCATGGCCACCTGCCCCAGAGGGAACGCCACCTTGTCCGCTCCGGTTTTCGGTCCGAACTAACCGAGGGTGCAGACACGTAAATCAAAGCAACCCAGCGAAGCAAGGAAGGTGGCTTAGCTGAGCTCACATTACTCCTTTCAGCCCGAATTACGTCAAGAGGACTCTAAACCTCTCACCTGAGGGAACATTTCGGGGGGAGTTTGTTTATCTCAACCCCTCCCTTCCCAGCCCTCCTCTTCACTCTCAAATCCAAGTAAACTCCTTTTCTCTGGGCTAATTTCTCTCCTCGCGAAGCGAGAGGGACAAAAACGGGAAAAGGGTCTTGCTAAGACGCCGCAAATCGGCTTGGAGGCTAATAATCCTCCTTTATAAATAGCTGTGCTTTCTCCACAGCCTCCCTCCGTAAGGGCAGATCAGGGCGGCTGGGGGTAGGTGGGGGGGGGGGGGCGAGAGGCCCCCCGAGGGTTTTTAAATGCTTTGGCCCAGAGCCACTGACTTGGCATTTCGGCCTTAGGTGAGGCCCTGAGGTCTGAGCCATACAGCTTTTAAAATAATATTATATATACCAAGAAAAGCTGAATTATGCAGCCAAATTCTATCTATCTAAGCCTCGCCGTATTACAAAATTGCATCAATATCTATCTATATTTTCACCATCCAACCATCTGTTGTTCTCACTATCCATCCATTGTTTGCACTACCTAGCTACCTACCTACCCATTCATCTGGTGTTCCTGCCATCCATCTATCCGTATATCTGTTGTTTCCATTATCCACCCATCTATCCAACTGTCTACCAATTTTCTCCCATCCATCCATCCATCCATCCATCCATCCACTGAATACTTTAATTTTACATGATTCGTCTGATTTTCGGATCTGCGCGCTCGAAGCCGTAAAAAAAAGAGCCGTAAAATGCAAACCATAAAATAAATGTTAGCCATCTTTCACCACACCCTGCCTTTCACTTCAACTGCATCTTAACAAGATGCAAAAGAGCAACATCACTTATTCAATGTTGGTGGGGGGACCCGCCGTCCTTCATACAGGAATTCGCACCCTGCGGCCTGTGGGCAGGATGTGGCCCGCGGCACCGTTTCATGTGCCGCGGGCGCATATATAATAATTAAGATTTCTCTCTCTCTTTTAACGGCTGGGGTGAGCGGGTAAATTATTTAGAAGTTTTAATGGGGTTTTTAAAAGGGCTTTTAATTAGTTTGATGTTGCTTTTCATTGTTGTTAGCCACCCAGAGTCGTTGCCAAGTTGGGCGCCAGTAGAAATCCAAAGAATAATAAATAAATAAATAAATAAATAAATAAATAAAATGTGGCCACCCCCAGCGTGACCCCGGCCCCCAGCTTAAAAAGGTTGAGAACTGCTCAATACTGTTTTCCAGAAACAACCCAAATGTTTGTGGGGAGGAGGGAAAGAGACCACGTAAAAGGGGCAATAAAGATGACTTTTGATGGGAAGAGAGAACTAAGACATGCAACAGATCGATCATAATGCGCTGAACAGTTTGACGGAGATACATCTGTCGTTTTTCTGGTTTAACTCCCAAATTGCTTCTCTGCACAGCCTGGTTACAGGCTTGACAAGGGTACCTCTGAGCATGCCAAACCCCACTGGGCTCCTCTACCTGCCTGGCACTGGCAAAAGGAACATAAAAAGGCCTTCCAGCCACCATGGCCCAAACAAAGGCCCAAGGCTCTCTCCTCACGTGCGCAGGACTTATGTAAGAGGGACCAATGACAAAACCCTGAACCCACCCCCACCCCCCAGCAAACGTACTTCCAGATGCTCCGGCTGAAAAACACACACACCACACGCTCTTAATTTCAAGCCAGAGGTTTCTTGCCCAGGCCTCTGGAAGCGCGGAAACATTAACAGCCAGACTCCCCGTGGCAGCCGTCCTGGAATTCCACAGTGCTGAGTTGGCTGACGCAAAGTTCAGACTTCAATTTCTCCGTCTGCTTGCTCGGCGATGCTTCCGATCTCCCTTGCTACCCCTCCGAAAACCTTCCTCCAAGGTGCGCCTGCCTCTTGAACCCGGTTCCCCGTTCCTCTTTCTCCGCTCCCCAAAGGAGCCGTGTTCATTTTGGCGAGATTTGCACCAGGTGTCAAGAAGATTTGTTCTCCGTCGCCTTTCCCACACTCCAAATGTTTGGCTTGAATGGCTTTGTCGTAGAGCCACGAACCATGACTGGTGGCTCATATGGGACCCATGGATGGCCTGCCCTAGAGTCTCCCATGCTAGGCCAACATCTGACCCCCAATCCCCCCACCCCACTATTCTGCAAGAACATGAATTATAATTTTCTTCAATTCCCCCCTTTTGCAGGCGGTTCCTGCCTCCGTCCACTCTGAGAAGGGTGCATTTATGGTCCCTATTACGTCCGTGCGCTTTCGAGGACAGAGAAACGCCAGAAAAGTTGATGAAAACTGACCATGGACAGTTTCATAAGAGGCGAGTCCGTGATGGAAACAACCTGGCTGGAAGTTTTTTTGGAGAGGAGAAAGACCCATTTCTGCTCATTGTAAGGGCAGACCGAGAGAGAGAAAATATCCATAGACAACGCAGCATTCATAGACTATGCACAACCGTGGCTCATAGGTTGAGCCACGATTGTGCACACACAGACCCCGAATCGAGTTCTGCGTTCTGTCCCACCCAGATCGCAGGTGGTGGTAGACAAAGTTCACCCGAAAACGCACAAATGGGAGTTTACAAGTCGGGTCTGATTCACCCTGGCATATCTTTAACCACAAGAACAAGCAGAGCAAGACCGGAAAAGCCGAATCGAAGTGGCCCCAGCTTCTTTTGCATCGCCGACGCAAGAAATTGCAAGTAGGTACTGCTTTGGCAGGGACGGTAACAGCGTTCTGTGCACTCCAGCAACTAGTTATGCCTGCCACATGACCACAGAAACGTCTGCAGATTCAGAAATCATTGGATCTTTGGCTGTAAATGGAGATGAACCCCTAGAGTCGGATACGACGGGCTTTCGAGCAAGGGTGACGTTTACCTTTAACACTAGCAAGAATTTAAACGGGTTCCTGAACGCCAACATGCCCCTTTCCCACAAACCAGAGATTAACCACCTTACCCAAAATGCAAAAGCCAAGGCTCTTATCTTGGTTCACGAAAGCACACAAAATCTCCCCATTCCCCCTGATGCAAAAACTGACCTCCCACCAGAAAGGTTAACCGCTAATGGTTTAATCTTTGCGTATGTAGAAAATACGTAACCATCTGATATTTTGCTTGGCATCACAACAATTCACGTCTCCAATTACGCCGGGGCCTGGAATTATTTGGAAACATTCTGTTTTTGTTATGGAAGCCATTTGAAAATATTTTCGCAAGCAGCTTTTCAACCAAGGCGAAGTCATTTACAAATAACTGTAACCACCAGGGAGATTTATGTGGCTGCTACGTCTATCGGTGGAAATGCCCATAGCAAATGCCGGCTAGCTAAGAAGTTGGGCGTAATAAGCCTTTGCTATCCTAACCAAGCTGTTACGACTGGCATTTGACATTAGTTATATGTGCTGATTTTGTAACTTGCCACTGAGGTTTGCATCCAAGGATTTGCCCCGGTGGGCACCAACGGTAACAATTGTGATAGACGCACAATGGGGTGCGCGTCTTCTTTCGTGTCCTGATCAGACCCTGGACTGCCAAAATGAAGCCACTTTCTTCGCTTAGTCGTTGCCCAAATGCAAGTCCTCATCGGGGCAGGTCTTTGGCATCAATCCCCAGACCGGCAAATGTGTCTCTCCACATCCACACCGTGTGTTGTTGTCCGCCAGCATTCCCCACTTGAGCACGTTGGTCTTGCATTTAGGGACTCCAACCCTCAGCCTATTCAAGGTCCTCCTGGTGACGTAGGGGAGACTGAGATCTTCAGTTATATCCACCTTTAATGATGTTCCTTTCCCAGTGAGCTCCTTCCTCTATCTTCTAATTTGGTTTTGCTCTTGTGTACCCTCAAGGATGTTTGTTCTTGCCATAAAGCTCTTCCTGGACCTGATCCGGACTTGAGGCTCATCTCCGTTCAGAGAGTGTCGAGGGTCATCCTCTTGCTTAGATCTCTCAGCATCTGCTGCTACTTCTCTCCTGATCTTAGGTGGAGCAATACCAACAAGAGGGTATATCTTCTCAACTTGTGTAGGTTTAAGGTAGCCTGTCACCATCTGCATGGCTTCATTAACAGCAAGGTCAAGTTGTCACAACAGGGTAAGCAACCTATAAGCTAGACGCGGTTGCATTTGCTTACAATACCAAGGCATCTTAGCATACAGTGGTTGTGCCCGCTCCAACCCACCGATGTTGGTGGACACCAGATCCCATTGGCCTGTGGAGAGCCAAAATGCCAGCCCAACCAAAATCTCAATTGGGCAGCTTTTCACAATGGTTGTGGAAATTCATGGGATGACCAGAGAACTCTACGTCTCTCTCTGGCCTACCTCTGCAGGGCCACTGTGTGAACAAAAAGCAAGGAACGACAACCCCATCGACCATTCTTGGCTCTCTAAGGGCCCTTTAAAGCAGGGGTTCCCAACCTTTTCAAGCCGGGGGCCGGGTCACGCTCTCTGTCAGCTTCGAGGGCCGAATGGCCATTTTGCCTTGCCTGCACGATGGGGATGGCCATTTTGTCCCAACAGCTTCAACGGGATGGTCATTTTGTTTCCCAAATGCCCTTGGATGGGTGGGCCACATGAAGGGCCACTACAGGCCAGATCCGGCCCACAAGCCTTAGGACGGGAACCCACGCTTTAAAGAAACCTTCCCTCCATCAATTTCTCCCTACATCTCTATGGGAAGCCAAAATGCAGGCAATCTTCTTTCCCTGGCATTGAAGTTCAAAGGAATGTCACCTCTGAACTCGCTCAGGGAATGCCCAAATGTCTCCTTTCATGTCTCCAAGAACTTGGACAGAGACAGTCACTCAATCCGTCATGTAATACCCGGGTCTCGAACTGCCAACTTGCCAGGCTTCCAGCTAACAAGGCAAGCTTCTTAACCACTGAGCCACCACAGCCCCTATGATGATGGTGGTGATAGAAAAGCAGAGCAAGCTGGGTCTACCACTCAAAACCTACCCTGTATGTACCTCAAAGAGACCCAGGTAAGTTGAGTGGGAAACCTCATTTTCTTCAGGTTCTCAATCCACTTCAAACCAATGTTACCAATGAGAAGTTTCATGAGGAAGAGACCCTGACTCCTCCATCACCATCGAAAACCAAACCAGGTTGGACCTAACACTCAATACCTACCCTGTATGTGCCTCAAAGTGTAAATTGAGTGGGTGGGAAGCCCCCTATTCTTCAGATACCCAATCCAGTCCAAATCAAAAGCTATTTACATGTTACTAATGGGGTGTGTGTGTGTGTGTGTTTCATGAGAAAGAGGCTCATCATCACCTTCATCCTCACAAAATATCATGATTTGCAAAATGAAGTCAAGTGTCTATAGAGGAAGAAATCTGTGGTTGTACCCAAAGTGATCGAAGTTCTTGGAACAATACCCAAAGGACTTCCTAGATATTTGGAAATTCTGGACTTATCGGACTTGAACATCCTAACTCTCCAAACAACTCTACTACTAGGAACCGCATATGTACTCAGACGTTACCTTAACAGTTCTTAGGTCCTTGGTTAGGGCTTGAACTGGTTTCAAATGATCTTATTGTGGCTTTTTGTATACAGTGAACCCCCGCATTCAAATAGCGTCATTTTCGATTAACGATGGTATTGACGCACCCCACGGGATAATTCGAATAATGACCAAAAAAGTCGTTATTCGAATAACGTCATTTTTTACCATCATTCGAATAACAATGTTTTTTTACCGTCGTTATTCGAATAACGACGTTTTTTGTCGTTATTCGAATAATGACATTTTCTGCATAACGACGTTACTTGGGGAACCAAGCAATGTTGTTAAGTGAAGGGTCTACTGTATATAGTGTATGTTTTTATTTGTGAGCCTCCCGGAGTCGCTTCAATGAGGGGGCGGACAAATGTGAACAATAAATAAATAAATAAACTGTTAATATGATTCCAGTCCTCAACTGTGAATCAAATGGTAAATTTGTATCCAATCATCATCATCATCAGAGTCAAGATCCTGTGGGACTTTAAAATTCAAACAGACAGACATCTGCCCCACAACACACCTGATATAACTGTTGTGGAAAAGAAGGTGGTCTGGTTTATTGACACTGCTATACTAGGAGAGGCACAAATTGAAGACAAACAACTGGAGAAAATCACAAAATATCATGACTTGCAAACTGAAGTCGAGTGTCTATGGAGGAAAAAAAACCCTGTTGTTGTACCCATAGTGACCGGAGCAATACCTAAAGGGCTCCATTGATATTTGGAATTTTTGGACTTATCGGATTTGAACATCCTAAATCTCCCTACAAAAGAAGCAAACAAACAACTCTACTAGGAACTCAGACGTTGCCTTAACAGTTCTTAGGTCCTTGGTTAGGGCTTGAACTGTTAATTTTATCCCAGTCCTCAAATTTGAATCAAATGGTAGATTTGTATCCAATAATCATCATCGGCTGCAACTTGCATCAGAGAATGCATTCGTTCCTGAAGCAGGAAAAATGCCCTTGGCGTGAATTTGTTTAAGATGGATCCCAGCTTGCCAAGAAGTGACCCACACGCTATAATCACGGAGCCATCTCCTGCGGCACGTATGAAAGGAGACATGGAGGATTTGACACCGGGACTGCAATGGACTGCCACAGCCTTGAGGATATTATCAAGGTGTGCCTTCACAGCCAGTCCATTTGGCAATGGCCTCTTCCGCCTCCATGACCTTTGGGAATCAGAGTTCCTTCCACTCATTTTGCTGTTGGGCCCAACAGGATGGTTTCCAGTGGCATTTCCTCCACTGAAGGGGACCACCACCCCAGCTAAAGGGGCTCATCCGCCCATGGCCATTGGCCCCTTTAGAGGGTCAGGTTATGTACCGCTGCCGAAAACTCGCCGTTGAGTCGCTGGCTGTACGGTCTACTCCATTACCGTAGCGAGATGTCCATCCAGACATTTATCCAATAATAGAAGATATTATTGGGTATTAATATCCAATTAATATCTAAAGGGGCAGATGAGCCCCTTTAGGTGGGGCGATGGCTCCTTCAGTGGAGGAAATGCCACTCGAAACCATCATATTGGGGCCAAATGCAAAATGAGCAGAGGAGGAACTCTGGTTCCAATAATAGAAGATATTAATGGATATTCCATCCAATAATAGAAGAAGGAGAAGAAGAAGTACCTTTCTCAAGTTCTGGCATCTGTAAATTCGAGCGTCCCCTTAATGCTCAGATGATGCATGGAACCCAAGTAACTTTTCTCAGAAGACTTGCCTTTCTTAAAGCATCCGACTGGTTTCTATCCAACCTCAGCCACCGGCAGCCTTGAGCAAAAACGGGCACTGCCAACTCCAAGCACATAGCCAGGGGGGGTTGGGTGGGAAGGGGGGGGGCATTGAGGAAGATTACCCAAAGCTTAAGAAGCTGTACCACGTCACATCTGACTGAGATCAAGCCCAGCTCGAGAGGCGAGGCATTAACATATTAGCTCAAATCCGAAGCGGTTAAAAATAAAACATTTACTTGCTCGGGGGGCCGCCAGGGTTTTCGGTTCAAGGATCCGACGGAAGGGATGGAGTGGCAAAAAAAAAAAAGGGGCAGATGGGGTGAAACGTGGTGGAACAGCGTTGGTAGGTCCGTCCCGGGTCACAGCCAGAGGAAAAAGGCAAAACAAAAGTTTACAAAGAAAAACAGCGGAACTGTACATATGGATTTCCCTCGCTCCGAATCACTTTCTAGGGTTTCCAGCGTGGAAACCGCAGAGGAAAAAGAGTGGATTTTCAGCTTTCTTCCCTGGAGGGCTTACAAAGGGAGGCAAACTAGGCAGGGAGGCAAACTAGTTTCCGACCTGGTGAGTTCAGTATCTTCGCACCTGCCAAGGTGGTGTAATCACAGGTACACAACATCTGCACAGCCTAGCTGCTGTATTTCTGCTCCTTTGCATAAGAGCTTGGAGACATAATAGCCTCCCTGGGGAATGGAAACTTTGGATTTTCGAAGCAGATTTCCTGGACTGGGAACTAGAACTGGGACGGGTGATGGGATGCCGTCAAGAAGCCGAAGAAGCTTTTCTAAACGCCCCTTTGGCGGTTGGAGCCACAAAACAATATCTGTACGAAGTGTTTTCCGCGGTGCTGTGATCTTGTAGGAGTACAAAACCCATCAGCTCGGGTCCAACAGTCTGCCAGGAAATAAAACATCTAGTATCTAATTTACTCGGGATAAGTAGATAAACAGGGACCACTTCGGTGGGAAGGTAAACAGCGTTCCGTACGCTCCGGTGTCTAGTCATGCCTGCCACATGATCACAGAAACATCTGCAGAAGCAGACAGCGCTGGCTCTTCGGCTATGAAACAGAGATGAGCACTGAACCCTAGAGTCAGATACGACTGGTTTTCGAGCAAGGGTGACCTTTACCTTTACTAAGAAGCCACCGATTACTGGAAAAGTCAGATTAAAAAGAAAGCCATTGGTTACCAAAATGTTTAGGTGCTCAAACACATGTGACTCCCGCTAACCAACGATCGGATGGCAAATCCCTGGCAAAAATAATCATTTTTGACCCATCAAGGGAGAACTAAAAGGCCTAAGATTTAGGAATTCAAAACCTGAAAAAGAAAAATAACACAACTTTTAAGATTGTTTTAAAAGAACAACAACAGGATGGATCTCTGTTTAAGAACTCTAAAGAGAATGAAGAAAATACTAATAATCTTAGAACTGTTGCATCAGAAGGGATCCAATAGATCATTCAGTCCAGCCCTGTCAAGGAGGCACAGTGGGGAAATCGAACTCTCAATATCAGGGCCCTGATCTTGCCAACGTGAATAGAAGAATCAGCAGAAACATAGGCTATCAGGTCTGTGTCTTCTCTGGATACATGAGACGTGTGACCTTTTTTGGGTAGGTAGTGGGGGCAGGAATTCAATGCCTGAGCCCCCAATATGAAAACGGAAGCACCGCTTATATGACGCAGACAGTGCTGGCTCTTTGGCTATAAACAGAGATAAGCACCGAACCCTAGAGTCGGATACGACTGGCTTTCGAGCAAGGGTGACCTTTACCTTTGGGGGAAAAAAGACATAATCAGAAAAAAACATAGAGACAGCAGGATAAGAGGAAGGACAAATGCGAGATGGCTGGACCCATAAAGGAACCACAACCTTGAGGTTGCAGACGCTTGAGCCGGGCTGTTGAGGACAGGATATTTTAGATGTCTTTCATTCATAAGGTCACCAAGAGTCGGGGGGGGGGGGGGAACCTAACAGCACAAAATAAAAATGGCATTTCTACATAGGGAGTTTGAGACAAACCACGGCATCCCTGCTCACTCTCTGCCTGGGTACCAGAAAGGTTTCACGAGGGATGATGCAGGCATTCGGTGGCTGCTTTGCATCCTTGCGCGAGCGAAGGTGATCATTACAGGCAAGAGGCCCCAACGTCATTCAAGAAACTGGATGAGCCGCGTTTGTTCGTCAGCTGGAGAGAGATATTATCTCGCCTTCTCTCTCTTTGCTCTCCGGAGAGCAAAAGGCCTTGCCGTAACCGCCATGCAAATGACTTAATTGGGGCTTTCAGAAAAAGTTTTGTCAACAACCCCCTACAGGACCAGAAAGAAAAAAAAAATTGACCCACAGGATATTGGTCCAAGCCACATCGCTTCAACTTTCATTCTTTTAAATCTCCCACCCACAATTCTGACACAACTAGCGCCAGCCCACAACGATGGGCTCCTTAAGAACATGAGCATTTGGGCAAGGCTCTGCCCCAAGGAGGATGCAAAAAATAAAATAAAAACCCTTACATTTTCTCAGTTGATGATGCCAGGATGCAAAGAAACTCCCAGAGAAGCCTTATATCGGTTCTTCTGGAACTTAAAACAAAATCTTGGTGGAGAGATAATCTGGGCCTTGATGCTCGCCCACCGAGGCAAGGTTCTAGTCCTCAAGGGAACCAACTGATACTGGTATAGATGGTTTGCTTCCTCTAGCCCAGGAGTTCCCAACCTTGTCAAGCCGGAGGACGGGTCACGCTCTCTCACTCAGCTTCAAGGGCCGGACGGCCATTCTGCCCTGTCTGCACGATGGGGATCGCCATTTTGTCCCAACAGATTCAAAGGGGAGGCTGTTTTGTTGCTCAAATGACCTTGGAGGGGTAGGGGGCCCTACGAATTGGCACTGTAGGCCAAATCTGGCCCATAGGCTTTAGGTTGGGAACCCCTGCTCTAGCCCATCGTGGCCCCAACCCAGGGTCTCTACAGGTTCTGGAAGACCCTGTGTACCCTAAAGTCTCAAATGCAGCTGTGAGCATAATTTCTGGGGTGGTGAGTTGCTTGACACCCCCCCCCCCACCCCAATTCTACAGAAACTCCTGACCTTAAGCTTCTATCCTTAGAGCATGTCGCTTTTTGAGCCCCTTGGAGTGGATTCACATTTTTCACAAGGACCAAGAGACCCAGGTTCAAGTCCTCGCTGGGGTTGGAGAATCGCGGCACCATGGCCAAAAAAGCCGTACCGAATCCGGCACCTTCCTCAAAGAACCCTATTAGGGTCCCCATCAAGACAGCCCAGAATCCTAGTAAGTGGGGGGGGGGAGCGACACCCCCAATACCTGCCAGCCGTAAGTTCACATGGTCTTGTGGCAGGCATGACTCAACACCGGAGCACAAAGAAAGCTGTTACCTTTCCCACTCTTTATCTACCTGCAATTTCTTGCTGGTTGGCAGGAGTACTATCTTTAAATGGCCAAATCCACGTGCTGTTACGCCTAAACAGGTAGAGACACACCTTCCACACCCTCTTGATGTTCCCACCGCCCTATGGGTTTGCATTACACCATCTTTTATACCCCCTTCCCCAAATTAACCCCCCCAACCCCCCCCTCCGATTCTCTTCGCCTGCAGTTTTTCCCATCGGGTCCCACTTTCCCAGCCTGATCTTCTAATTCTCCTCTGCCTCCCCCCCTATTTCTCCACCTGGAGCAGGTAAGGCAGGGGGATCTATCTACCCTCCAACCCGACCCCACTTTCCCCCCATTCTCAACCCCTCTTTGCCCCCCTCCCCACCACGCCTCCCTCACCACGCCTCCCTTTTGCGCTTCCTCCCGTGCGCAATAATGCCCAACTCCCATCGTCTCCAAGGAAAGTTGGCAAGCGGGCGCATTTGGGCATCCCAAAGCTCACCCCTTCGCCTTCGCCCACCCTGAAGCCCCCACCCCCGAGAATCAAGCCCCCCACCCCCGCTTTCCCCACCCCTAGGGCGATGGAGAAGCCAGACAGGTGGGTAACCTAACCTCTCCAAACCTGTCTTTGGCTGTGCGTTTTTTCCCTCTCCATGCGCTGCCTTTGCGCCCCTTTTGCGCACCCTGCCTTACCTCGGGATGCGGCCAGGGCACCCTCTCGGCAGCGTTTGGGTCCTCCGGGGTAGGGGTCCATCGACCCAGGGGGGATCGGCCGGGCTTGGGCGGCAAGGGAAGGCGGGCGGCGCTCCGTCCCAAAAAGCTCTACCTGCCTCTCGAGCTGCCTGCTGCGGCGCAGCAGGGAAAAGCAGTGGCTTCCCGAAACCCGTCGGGGCAGCCCTTGCATAGGCGCCGCGCGGCCACTAGGGGCGCACCGATGCCGCCCTGGGCCCCGGCGGCGCAGGCAGCAATTCAACAGGTGGAGCTTTCCCTCGGTTTCCCCCTAAAAGCAGGCAAGAAACCAACCAACCAACCAACCAACCAAAATCTCACCTGGTGAGTTTCTTTCAGCCGCTGGCGAACCTGCCAGGCAGCAATTCAACAGGTGGAGCTTCCTCCCAATAAAGTTTTTTTACCCCCCCCCCACTCTTCACCTGTTGAGTTTCTCTCATTCGCTGTCGCTCTCCCCACCAGGTAGCAATTCAATAGGTGCTTCGGATAAAAAAAAATGACACCTGTTGAGTGTCTCTCATAGAATAACTGAGTTGGAAGGGCCCAATGGAAAAGGGTATACAGTAATGGAAAAGATACACCAGGCAGCAATTCAACAGGTGGAGTTTCCCCTCGGTTCCACCCAAAAAAGAGGGGGAACCCCCCCCCAAATACCACCTCACCTGTTGAGTTTCTCTCATTCGCTGTCGCCCCTACCAGGCAGCAATTCAACAGGTGGAGCTTTACCCTTGGTTCTCCCAAAAGAAGGCAACCCCCCCTCTCACAACTCACCTGTGGAGTTTCGGCCTGCCTTTCCTCTCCGCGTCTGATTCGTTTCACAACTCAGTCTTCTGCATTTGATTTCTGGCTTCAGGCTGCAGAGGCGCCGGGGACGGCGGAGGGGAGCAGCTGAAACCTCCCCCAGGATTTGAGGCTTTCAGGGGAACTCTTGAGAAAATACCGGTGGCATTTCTGCCTGCTGCCGGACGGAGGAAGTTTTGGCCAAAAGCAAAGACTTTGGTTGGTACCGGTCCGTTGATTTGTATACACTTTATATACTGGGAACTTTAAGAGGGGCTTTTTTGGGAGGGGGGGAAAGCTAATCAAATTAATACTAATTAAATTAAGATTTCTGCCTCCAATCTCCCGATCTGATCCTGACCTGGTTGTTTGCCTAGCTCGTGTTTCATTGCAGCTTTGCGAGCTATTAGCTGTCCTAGGGATTGAAAAGCACTTTTTAAAAAACACCTGGGCTGTTATTAAACCGGTGAAGCACGCTCCTTCCTTCCATTCCTCCCTGGGTTGGGTAATCGTTTCCTTTTGAACCAGCCTGTTACGTGGCTTGTGTTTCGTCTCGCATCTCCTCCCCAGTTTCGTCACGTGAAGGAGGCGGGTTTCTGACGCTCATGATTTTTTTTAACAAGCGTGTCGCAGGCTGCAATTAAACTGATTAAGCTTTCCCCGCCGCGTCCTGAGTGGACAAGGGACATCACCTGTTGAATTTCCACTTGTTATGCAAGCGGGCCCTTAGCTGTTAAAAAAAAATATCCAAGACATCACAGCAGGTCATTAAACAGGCCAAGCTATTCTCCAAAACCCTTCTTGGGGAGAAAAAAAAAATAACCTGTTGAATTTCTGCCTGCCAGAAACGCTTTGTTTATGAGCTGTCCTTCCTGGAAGGAGCTTGTGTGAAACGCCTCTAAGACTGCCATTGAACAGGGGAAGCTTCCCCCCACCGGGGCATCTCCCTGCCTGGGTAACACCACCAGGTGAATAGCTGCCTGCATTGCAAACCATTGGCCTCCTTCCAACTTCAGGAGTGCCACACTTCTCCCTCACCCCCACTACAACATTAAAAAAAGGCCGCTATTAAAGAGGAGAGGTTGCTTTGCCACTAGTGCCCCACCAGTTGTACTTCTGCCTGGAATAAACCCCTTTGCCACCTCGGCGGCTGCTCATTTCTCCCCTCTGGAGCCAAAGGTGTGCGACAACTGCACTCTCAGGCAGCCATCATGCCGGGTGAAGCCTCCCCCATCTGAGACTCACCTGTTGCATTTCTACCTGCCCGTGAAGCCGGTGTCGCATCCTCCGCCGTGGAGACCATTTTTAACCCTTGCGCTGCCACGCCTTGGACGTCCCTCAAAAGAAGCATCGAAATAGCGGGGTCTCTTCTTTTGCAGGCAGGCATTCAACAGGTAAAGCGATCCCTCGCTTTTGGTGCGTGCAAAGACGCAGCAATCTCGCCTGCTTCCCACCCCGGGGGTGGGGTGGGGGGCATTGCTTATTTTTGCCTTCTGCGACAGCCCTCCCTTGGCATCAGGCAGACATGCAACCGGTAGAGCTCTGCTTTTGTGTGTGTGTTTGCTTTTAAATCTGGGCAAGCAGCGCTCGATTAGCCGGGGCTGGAGCCTGAACCGGCCACCTCGTGTGTTACACAACCACACTCTTGGCGGCTGCGTGCCAGCCTTGGCCCTGGATCGGGGCCAGCGGATCTCCGCCTGCGCCGGCTGTCAACAGAGCCACGCCGAGGCCGCGTGACTCCGCCTGTCCATCACCCTCGCCCGCCCCGCCCCCTCTCCTAGTCATCCCTCTTGGACTCCAAACCCCATTATCCCCAGCTTGGCCAGCACTCCCCTTTGCCTTCGCTTCTGCACCTCTGAAGGGCGAGGGGATTGCTAGCCCTTAACACCTCTTCTTACCACCCCCATAGCTGTCAAGTATCCCTTTTTAGTCAGGAAAGCTCCTTATTTTACCCTCTTTCCTGCCATCATCCCTTATTAATTAGACTGTAATGCCCATTGCCGCCATTGGAGGGCAGCACAGGATAAGCATAACTGTCAAGTATCCCGTATTTGCCGGGAAATTTCCCTTCTTTCCAAAACTTGACAGGTATGCCACCCCCACCCCCCTCATGCTGCTTGGCTGTGGCGGACTACAATTCCCATCTTCCTGCACCGTTCCACCGCCCCTTGTTTTGCATTGAGAAGGCCTGAGGAGGGGGAGAAAGATGCCTCCTGATCCATTATTCCCTACCTCTTTTTATCTCTCTCTTGCCTGCTTCCGTGTGTTCCCTGCGCTCCGGTGTCTAGTCATGCCTGCCACATGACCACGGAAACGTCTGCAGAAGCAGACAGCGCTGGCTCTTCGGCTTAGAAACAGAGATGAGCACTGCACCCTAGAGTCGGATACGACTGGCCTTCGAGGAAGGGAAACCTTTACCTTTACCTTGCCTGCTTAACCCACCCATTTTATTTTAACTACAATGCCCATCATTTCTGCCAATGCCCCCCCCTCTCCATCTTCGTGTTGCTCGAACGATCATCTCCAATGCTATAATGGTCTTTGCTCTTTTAAGTTTGGTTTGCTTTTATACTTTTATACTTTTACTGTTGCTTATTCAACAGAGTGCTACAATATATATACCAAAAGTATATACATATACAGTATATATATATTATGTTGCCCTGAGAAAATCAGATGGAGTTAATGCATAAACATAGATGTGTACCTTCCTACTTGTTCTTTTTAATTTGATTTCCTTCCTTCTATTCTGTGCTGGACCACTCACTAAAATAGGGGTTTCTCAACCAACAGCCCGGGGGCCGGATGCAGCCCGCAACACCATTTCATGTGGGCCCCCATTGCCTCCGCCGCCACACCACGAAATGCCACATGTGGCAGGCAGGGCAAAATGGCCATCCGTCCCCGAAGCTGTCTGAAGGAGTGTGACCCGGCTCTCTGCTTGAAGAGGTTGAGAACCCCAGCACTAAAACAAGATTTGAGGTACTCCAGGCAGAAATTCAAAAGGTGCAGCTCTCTCTACCGACAACATGCAGCAGTCATTAGCTAATGACTTAATTAGCTGCTCTGAATTTTTTTAAAAAGGCTTGAGCAAATTCTTGGGGGTGGAAACAGTGGCCTGTGACAACAACAAATTGCTGGTTTTATAAACTTCTTCAATTCTTTATTAATTTATTAATTATTAATTAATTATTATTTATTCTTTCCCCAGCTCCGATAAGAGTTCCTCCTCCGCTAAATCAAAGCAATGAAAGAACCAAACTAAGGAAAGCAACAAGGGAAGAGAAGATTTTTTAAAAAAAATCAAGTCCGAGGCCAGATGGAACCTCACTTTTTGGGCGCAGTCTATCTGAATGAGCAATGAAAGCAAAATGGGTAAAAAAATAGGAGACCTTTTGGGGTGGGTGGACTCATGATCAACTGATCTTCCAGTTTTCCCGATCTCAACAGGCTGGGGAAAGCGAACCCCTAAAAACCGACGGGGAAACTGAGGCCCAGACAAAACCCCTTTTTGAGGTGTTTTCACACAGGGATTCTCAACCCGTGGGCCAGATGTGACCCACGGCATCATTTCATGTGCTTCCCCTGCCTCCACTACACCATGTGGTGGAGGAAGGGCAAAATGGCTGTCCGCTACCAAAGCTGTCTCATGGAGCATGAACCGGCTCCCGGGCTTACGAAGATTGAGAACTTCTGATTTAATGTGTCACCCAGTTCAATACCCAACTCCCCAATCCCCCTTGCTTCCATGGGCCACACCCGTTTGAGCCCTGCGGATAATTACTGTTTACCTGGATAAATTTTTTTGGGCACATGGATTCTCACCTGAGGCTGTGGGGTGGAGCGCTTCAGGCAGGTACCATCCCACACATGGAGAGCATCGTGCCCGGCTTGGAAATGGCCTTCAGTTCCTTTAATTTTGCACCTTAATTTTCTCTCTTTTTCTGCTTTCTGGTATCTTAAAAGAAAAAGAAAAAGTATCCAGAATCTTTGGATAACAGGGTTGATCAGGCAGCAGTTCCACCGGTGTAGCCCCTGATCCAGCAATACTCCCCCCCCCCTAGTTGTGAGTCCCAATGGTTTTAGTTTAAACTAGGGATTCTCATCCTGCGGCCTGTGGGCCCGATGTGGCCTATGGCACCATGTCATGTGGTGGAGGAAGGGCAAAATGGTTATCCAGCCCCCGAAGCTGTCTGATGGAGCGTGACTCGGCCCCCGGCTTTAAAAGGTTGAGAACTCCTGGTTTAAACCAATCTGTGGGTTTTTGGTTTGTTGTGGACTCTTTACAAATATTCACAAACATTTTGAAAGAGTTGCAAACTTTTCTACACTGTTTGCTTTTAAATGGCTTGTATCCCACCCTGGAGATCTTTTGATGTTGGCATAAGGAGCAGAATCTACATATTTAAAGAAACTAAAGGCTGTTGTAAGGATAGGCGGATTAAGATGGTATCTTTGCACCAGGAAGACGGTGGATGCTGGGACACAGAGTCTGGTAACAAAAAAAAAAAGCTCCGGGACATTTCCACCCTGGGTGGCACATGGGTAAAAATCTCAGAGGCCATCATTGTCGGGCCCTGAGCGGCGTAGGACAAAAATAGGCACGGTTGCCAACTGGCACCCGAAACCGACCCGGCCGGCTCCTCTGCATTTAACCACGGGTTGGGCGGGAGATATTGGAAGGCGAGGCACGTTCGGAGGCATGGAAATCAAGCATTATAAAACCTCCGGATCAGACCCAATGCTAGTAAAAAGGCGATAAAAAATAAAAAATAAAACTACAGCTGTCCACGCCAACTGACCAGCGGAACCAGACCAGCCTGCTCTTCTGCCTTTAAGAGAAGCATGATGCCCAAACTACCTGCAAATAAAGCTTTTCCTGCGTCGGGAAGAGAAGTGTGATTGTTTATGAGCTTGAAAGTTTCCTCTTGCATAACATATTTGGTGGGGGAGGAGCCCCCTCACTGGCAAAAGCTCAGCAGTTCAGAGTTCGAATCCTGGTTCAGTCCTAAGTAGCACCGCCAAGGGCCTCTATCTTCTCTTTCCCTGTTAAAATGGGTTTAATGAACCAACCTGCCTTCCAGTCTAGCTGTAAGGGCTCTTGAGATAAATATACAGGACGTGACATGTTTTGATCATCCCCAAGTTTGGAAGAACAAGATTTCCCCCATTTTTTCCCCTTCCTGTTCTTTGGTTCTTGAGATACCTGGTTTTGGAGGGCACTTCCAGACTGCCCTGAAAATCGGGGACCTACAAAAGCATTGATTATTATTTGCCAGCGAATGTCCCTGCAATATTCAGAATATCCTTCTCCAGTGAAACTAACACGGTGGTTGTCAGTTTCAGTAGAGATAAAGAACATTTTTAAATCCATACCGTATTTGAGAAATGCATGGCTCCTTTTCTTTATTAAATCCCAAAGTTTGCCTTCGTTTTCCTACAAAATGCTCAAGGCGACACTGCACATTTATAAAGGATGACGTACGCCTCTCTGTCACACCAAACATTTCAGCAGAGAGCTGGGGAAGGGTTATTTTTTAAAACACCGTAAAGTTGGCTAGGCTTCCCTGCCTTGTTGGGTAGGTATGTGGAGACCCTATGACCGTGAGGGCACATCAGGTGTTCTTGGACTTCAATTCCCAGAAGCCCAAGTCATCACGGCTTCTGGAAATTGAAGTTCATGAAGAGATGGAGTGCCAAGGTTGGCCATCGCTGCCCTAGATGTAAACAGAGTCCAAAAACACAACAACAACCCTACAGTCAATAACCCTCATCAATTCTAGCAAACTCAAGGTTGTGGGTTCCTTTAGGGAGTCAGTCCATCTCTTCTGCAATCTTCCTCCTTTCCTGCTGCTGCCTTCAACCTTTCCTGGCTGTTATTATACAGGTAATAGAGCTTTAAATGCAATTAAGGGATGAAGAAAAAGGAAAGTATCTGTTTGTGGACCAACCAGCCAGTCAAATGACCGACCGACCGAATGACCTACTGAAAGACCAGCTGAACGACCGACCGACCGACCGACCGACCGACCGACCGACCGAACGAACGAACGAACGAACGAACGAACGAACGAACGAACGAACGAACAGTCCTGAATTGGCTCTGAAACCAGCTACAGGTCTATTTAAATCTGCATCTTCCAAATTTTTCAGACATGTACATCAGCTGAGGGACATTAAATCAGTCTTTCTCAAATCAGATCGGATTTGCTGGGCCGTATCTGTGTAAGGTGTTTACAGGAACTCTTCTGTGCCAACTGGAAATGCTTCCCTCTTCCAATCTCCAAGGGAGGGACCCAGTTCAAAGCAATTGCCTCCGTCATGCCTTTTGAAGTTTTAATTTCCAAACCTGGGTCGGCCCCACCTCAAAGGGTGCTCTTGGCAATCCATGGCTCTCTTTCAAAATCACAATGCCTATCATGAGATAAAAAGCGTGTGACACTCAACTCCTATATTTTTTGGAAGTGTTTGTGTGTCTTGGCTATAAGATCTCCTTCTTCTTCTGCTGCTGTACCCGATTCTGATTCCGAACATTGGCGATCCTTATGGTGATAGGCCAGTGGTGGCTAACCTTGACACTCCAGCTGTTCTCAGGCTTGAATTCCCACCTTTTAGAGACCGAGTGCCCAAACTGCAACCCAAAACTCACTTATTTATTGCAAAGTGCCAACACAGCAACAGGAGAGGAAGGAAAAGTTCCCATTGGGCTTCTGGGCATTGGGGCGGGGTAAACTCTGTGCTGGGGGGGAGGGAGGAAGCGCTCCCATTGGGCTGCTAGGCAGAGGGGTGGAACAAACTCTGTGATGATGAGACTGCATGGGTGCCCTCAGAGATGGCTCTGAGTGCCACCACTGGCAGGCGTGCCATAGGTTCGCTACCCCTGGCCTACTTGGAGGGGTGGGGGCCACATGAAATGGTGCCATGGGCCTTAGGTTGGGAACCCCTGGGTTAAATTCTTCACAAACAATCCCAAAGTTTTCTTTCTCGGCACCTGTGAAATAGTGAACAGATGGAGCGATTCCCAGATGAAAATCTTTGGGGAAGAGGTAAAGAAAAAGGCAAAGAAAAATAGCAGCAACCTTAATTCGATGGCATGAACACAGATTTCAATTTCTAATTAAAATTGATTTAAAATAATAATAATAATAATAATGAAACACCGTAAATGAGGGATTCAAAGTATTACCAAGATGCACAGAAAGATAGAGGGAAAAAATGTTGTCCCGCTCCTTTTTCTCCAAGCTTCTTGAAAGACCAAATAAATTTCATTTTCAGTTTTTACAAAATTTGGGTGAATTTGTCGCTCGAAATCCCAGATCCCAAAGGCTCTGCTGCCCCCTAGTGGACAGTTGGTGTTCTGTGCCATCCTGGTTAGTTCCCGGGCTAGATCTGCCAGTTAGGGAGGGTGCCCTTGCCAGCTGGTTATATAACCAGTACGCTGAGTCATCTACTTTTGATCACAGGGTGGCTCTTGTTGGGTGGAACACATTCTTTTGAAATAAATAATAATAGAAAAAGGAATGCAGCTTCCTGGAAAGTTGCCAGGAGCCGACCCTAAAGGCTTGAAGGTGGATCGGGCCCTGTGCCCGGATTATCTGCCAACTGATCTTGAGAGCCTTGCAAGTAGATAAAGAGGTACTGCTTTGGCGGGAAAGGTAACAGTGCTCCATTTCTAGCTGTGCCTGCCATGGGAGCATCCGCAGATGGCGCTGGATCTTTAGCTGTAAACAGAGCTGAGCACTGACCCCCTAAGCAGTGGTGGATAACCTTGGCACGCCAGGTGTTCTTGGACTTCAATTCCCAGAAGCCCAAGTCAGCTCTCTTGCTGTTCAGGGCTTCTGGGAATCGAAGTTCAAGAACACCTGGAGTGCCAAGGTTAGCCATCACTGCCCTAGAGTCAGACACAACTGGCTTTCAAAAGCAAGGGCGGCCTTGACTTTTACTATTGGATGAAGAAGCTGGGAAATTTGTATCACTGTGGTTGGAGCAAGTCTTTTCATGTCCAACTTCTTCTGCTCTGGTCTTGTATGGGTGAATGGCTTGAGTGACCATCGCATGCAAGGTGAAAGCTTGGCGTGCCTACCTACTTACCTGGCTGCAAGGCAAGCCTAAGAACTGAGTAAACATCTGCCTTTGCTAACCCAATAATTATTTTCCAAAAGTGCCCTCTGCTGATGAATACTAG
This sequence comes from Bradypodion pumilum, assembly GCA_035047305.1. Lineage (NCBI taxonomy): Eukaryota > Metazoa > Chordata > Lepidosauria > Squamata > Chamaeleonidae > Bradypodion > Bradypodion pumilum. The sequence continues at coordinate 5,370,572 of JAWDJD010000018.1, forward strand.
CATTACAACACCTCCTTGTACAGTACAGTAGAACCCCGGATAAAGCTAAAACTTGGTTCCACGAGTCTTAGCGTTATCCGATTTTTAACGTTATGTGATACATGCATCGCATAACGTTAAAATCCTATGGGATGAATCGCATAACATTAAAACTCCATAGAGATATATTGTAACTGGAACAGGCTTCAGCGAACGTTATGCGACACACCCCATAGGATCACAACGTTATGCGATGTAACACCCCCCCCCGATTGCTTAACGTTATGCGGTTTTATCTGATGAAAACGTTATCTGAGGTATTACTGTATTTTCTTTTTTGGAGAGAACCATAGGTTCTTAAGGGTTCCCAACCCGAGGCCCGCAGCGCCATTTCATGTGCCCCCCCACACCCCTCCAAGGGCATTTGAAAAACAAAATGACCCCCCTCTCTAAAGCTGTTGGGACAAAATGGCCTCCCCCATCGTGGAGTCAGTGCAAAATGGCCGCCCAGCCCTCAATGCTGGCTGAGAGAGCGTCACCGGCCCCCGGATTGAAAAGCTTGGGAACCCCTGGTCTCTTTTTTGTCCAAGGGCGACCTCTGATGACAGCTACTGGTATTACATCTCCAAATTTTAATTGTTTTTTTTTTTGAGCAAATTAGCTAGTACCCATGGGACATTTTTATTTCCAATGAGTGTATGTGAGGGTCCTTGTGCACTTCAACCCCCTTCCCCTCAAAAAAGAGGTGGTTAGTCATCATTCTGTTTCATGGGGCTTCAGATTAAAAAACCCAAATCTGATGAGGATGGTCAGGACAATTTTATTTTGCAAATAATATGCATGATTATTTTGAAAATGCACACATGCACAAGAAGCATTCACAAGTTTAGGGGAAATTTAATTCATTTGCAGCAGCACCATCAGAAATTGTTATTTGGTTTGCAGGGGGTGGTGAGTTTTCCCATTGGCACCAATGGGGTGGGGACCCTGCCTCCTTGCCAACAGAGGTGTTAAAATAAAATGAAAATAAAAATCAACATAAAGAATCAGGCAGAAAGCCATCATTTCCTTTCGTCACTTGACAACAGCAGAAATGGAAAGCTGCAATTCCGACTTCTGGCACCAGAGGTGCCAGAGAGCAGCTGATTATATACAAACAGTTGGCGGGCCGGACTGGTGCTCCAGCTGCTGCACTGGAATCGCCCGCGGATTCAATTACGGCTGTCGTAGACACGTTTACAACAGCTGTAAATGAGTCCGCGGCTATCATAAACATGTTTATGATGGTCATAAATGAGTCTGCAGGCAATTCCGGCGGCAGCAGCAGCTGGGAGCAAGGGCAGGGGCTAGATCATTTGGTACTGTGGGCCAGATCCAGCCCAAGGGCCATAGGTTGAGAACCCCTGATCTAAAGCACAGTATAGCCACATTCGGTTGGTCAGTCAGTCAAGCGGTTGACTGGTCGGATGGTCGGTCAGTCATTTGACTGGTTGTTTGACTGGTTGACTGATTTGCAAAAAGGCGAATTAACACTTGCCTTGGGCTGTAATAAAGAATTTGATTTGATTTGAAAAAGGTGAATCGTGAGCAAAAGATCCCGATTTTTCCCTGCCAGAAGAGCCGTGTTCTGTTTCGTCTTTTATGGTAGAAGAGAATCGAGCGGCACATCACATTCGCCCAACACAGCGTCTCGCCGCATGGCTGAACTTTTGTTGAGCACCTTGAGCCTCAAGCTGAGCCGGGCAATTTCCTCCAGTGAGACCCCCTCGAAGAAAAAATCCTCGTTGAAAATGGGGTTGCGGCTCTTCTTGACGATGGCGCTCCGTTGGCGATGCCCAGCCCGTGGGCGCAGGTGCAAGGAGACGCAGCAGTGGATGTGCCGTGGGTCGCAGTGGGAGGGATAGAAGGCTTCAGCACTCACCAGACGGATACGCAGCCCTGGACTTGGAGGTACTCACTGGAGAGTCTCAAGCGCCCGCCTTTGCTCACTGTCAACACTACCTCTTTGGCAAGCCGCTCACGGCAACGTACCAAGTCTAGAGGGAATGTCGGTGAGCGGGCCGGAGTAGTGGCTGGGAGTTCCCAAGGAAGATCCGTCTCCCGGCGTGGAAAGATGGGGCTGGTGTCGGTGGAACTGGTCTCTTCCATTGACAGGGAGCTAGGCCTAGGCCGAGGGCTGAGATTGGATGAACAGCTGGCCAACCTCCGGCGCTGACCATAGCCATGGCACAGTACAGGGCTGCCTGGAGAGCGTGTTGGCAGAGGGGAGCTATAAGGAGACGTCTCGGTGGAGGACACGGTGTCGCTGTCGGGCACTAAACTGTGATGCCAAAGTGGCCCTGTTGGTGGAGCGGAGAGCCGGTTGAAGTTGCATCGCTGTAGCACTTGTCCACCATGGAAGAGAGATTCCCGTCGCCGGGTGTGGGGGCTCTCTGGCAAGAATGGCAGGCCGACTGGTCCAGAGAGCTGAGGCACAGAGGAGGCATTCTGGAGACGCCTATTGGTTGGGCTTCCCAGGGGCTTTGAACCCTCCACCAGGTCAGGACGACCTCTGGCTGACCCAGAGTTGGCTTCAGGGCTCGCACATCGACATGAGCGCCGGCCCTGGAGAGTGGCCAGGTTGGGCGGGATGAAAAAAGTGGGGATTTTGTCCGGCGTAATCACGTTGGGGCAGACGGGCCGTGGGGTGGGAGGTTTCCTTCTGGAGAACATCCCAGGACATGTAGACGTTGATGGCGGGCGAAATTCAAGTGAGCCTGCAGAAGAAATACCCAGAGACAGAATGGAAAATGGTGAGGCCAAATTGATGTGGGACGAAGAGAGGGGCAAATAACCATAGGAATTAACACCTGGCTAACCATTCCGAAGGGTGAGCTATGGCCACCGCCAGTCGTAGATTTAAAGAAGAAGGTACACCGGTGGTCTTCTTAGAAGCCATGCTCTGTTTATAAACTTATAAATTAGCATGCTTTTATTTTGTGACTGGCTGCAGGAGAATGAAACAGTTACTACACTTGATCTTAGCCAAAAGGCCGAGAAGCAATCGCAAGGGAAGGAAACCGAGGTTTCCCTTCCGTGCCTGATTGCACCGAAGTGGAGGTTTGAAGAAATTGCGTGTCTGGCAGGAAAACCTGATAGCAAATTCCTTATGAAGCTAAGACGCAGAGCTGGGTCTTCTGAATTGCAAAAGGATTTCAATCCTCATGAAGAATTGGCTCTTACAAACAGTAGCTAAAAGAACCCATATCACAGTCTGTGTGGCCTTGAGACCGGAACATCAAATCTATATATAGCCTTCTCTTTATTCTTGTGATCTAACCAATAGACCTCTCTTCTTCTGATCTATTCTCACTTCCCTACACATTTTCATTTCCCTCTCCTTCCTCTGCCCAAACAAAGCTCTTTTGAGTCATACACCCGCTTGATCGATAAATGAAATTCACCACCACCACCCCTTGCCCTTAATATTTGAGATCTCAGGCACGACCATTGTGGAAAAACATAGGGTCAGATCTTTCACCTCCGAAATGTCCCAGTGACCACCTCTCCCTCCGCGGAGAGGCACCTTAAGCACTGGTAAAGGCTGAAAGGGGTGGAAGATGTTGTTTTCGACGTCTGGTCAGTCCCTTAGCCATTAAACCGGCGGCTCACCAGAGCATAGCTAAGCCGCTCTTTGTTGGTGACTCCCGCGAGCCCTGTGAAAAAGTTTGCAAATGTCAAGAGTAAGAAACTTGCTCGGTTTGTGGGTTTGCAATTTAGCAAGCTTCTCAGATTCACCCAAGGAGGTTTTACACTGCAGGGTGGGTGGGCAGGTTGGAAATGCCAACCTTCCACCAACTCACACCAAAATCCCCCCCCCCCCCAATTTCAGTCTGTCCTGCTCTCACCTGTAAACATCCAGGACTAAGCCTGGGATTCTCAACCTGTGGTCCATGGGCTGGATGTGGCCCATGGCACTATTTCATGTGCCCCCCACCCCACCGCCTCCACAACACCAGGAAGTGCCATGTGGTGGAGGAAGGGCAAAATGGCTGTCCAACCCCCAAAGCTGTCTCAGGGAGCGTGACCCGGCCCCTGGCTTTAAAAGGTTGAGAACTCCTGGACTAAGCCCTTGGAGGAAAGCTTTAACAAACACTCGCTAAATGGGCTCATTGAGGCACTCCAAAATCTGAAGCGCTGTGTCTGTCTTGACAAGGATTGTCACTCCTTTCTGCCATCTTTCCTCTCGGGAACGGCCATGAAATGAACCGGGCATTGCAAAGTTCTGCCAAGGGCTGTGAAGGGTTTTGCTTTGCAACCAGGCAATTCTTCTCATTCAAAACTTTAAGAACGGTCTTCAGATCTGGAGAAACTCCAGGGGTATCTTTATAAATGTTGCATTTTCCCACCAGACACGCCATTGCTTTAAAGCTCCACGCCGGAGAATTTGGGCACGCAGACAAAGCCTGTGTTTCCGTCCCAGCCTGGGGCCAACCCCAAAGGAAAAACATTGAAACACACGACATCAGGTCCTAAGTTTATAAATGGATATCGATTATCTCTTAAAAGAAACCCTGGTGGCACAGCGGTTAAACTGCCGTACTGTAGCCAAAACACTGTGAGCTCAGTCCTGACCAGGTTGACTCAGCTTTCCATCCTTCCAAGGTCGGTAAAATAAGTATGTTGGGGGCAAAATGCTAATTAACTTGCAAACTGCCCAGAGAGTACTCTAAGAACTATGGGCGGTATATATAGAGGCAACTGTAGATTGGTGCTATATGCCTGTCATCTTTGACAGGCCCCCTATGCATGACCCAGGTTCACAGTCCCAGCTAAGGCCAACGGGTTTTGTAGTCCGATAACATCCAGAAAGGCTCCACTTTCCCATCCCGGGGAGGCGATTGGAAATCCAACGCCCCCACCTAGCACTGCCGTGCAGAAGTAGCAAAGAGGCACAAATTTGCTCTTGTGAAAATGAAAACACAAGTGGTTTTTTGCAGCTAGTGTACAGATGGCAAGAATCCAGAAATTTTGGTCCTCTGTGATATGCATCTACCCTTTTGGGGGGAAAAACATTTCCGAATGGGTAAAGGTAAAGATCACCCTTCCTCGAAAGCCAGTCGTATCCGACTCTAGGGTTCAGTGCTCATCTCTGTTTATAGCCAAAGAGCCAGCGCTGTTTGCATTTGCAGACATTTCCGTGGACATATGGCAGGCATGCCTAGACACCGGATTGCACTGAACGCTGCTCACCTTCCCCACCAAAGTAGTATCTATTTATCTACTTGCAATTTCTTGCTTTCGAACTGCTAGGTTGGCAGGAGCTGGGACAGAGATGGGCACTCACTCTGTCGTGTAGTACTCGGGAATCGAACTCTGACCTTCCAGTCTTCGAGTTCAGCATCTTAACCACCTGAGCCACCGCAGTCCCTTTCTGAATGGGGCGACGCAAAACCCACCCTTTCAGGAGAGAAAACTTTCCTCTTTTCTCCCATGGAAATTCATTCATTCATTCATTCATTTATTTATTTCTGATTTAAATTGCCACCCAACTTCGAAGACTCTGATGCCAGCCTGCCTGTCCCAACAAAGGCAATGGATATAATTTTACCTGCCCTTCTCCGTTTCTCCTCTTTCAGTCTCTCTTTCCCCACTTGAGCGACATCCTTTGCCTCGTTTCTTCCCCGCTTTGGGAGCCCAGCTGGCATTCGGTGTAGTTTTCATCCCTGCTGTTTATACCCTGGGCTCTTCAACGTCACCGTTCAGTGACTCACGGAGAATGGCTCTGTCTCTCCCGACAGGGCTCCTAAGGGCATGAAAACAACGCGGGCAGTATCCGCAGAGGTGTGCTCAGTTTGTAGGGAGATCAAGGAAAATATCAAAATTCAATCAGAGGCCAAAGAGGAGGGCATGGTTGGGGAACCAACCCCAGAAGTCAAAAACAAGCAAAAAGGGCCTTTTGAGATACAGTTGCGTTCATGGCTGGCTTTAGAGTCGCTTTTCTGGATTCCAGTGCTGAGCTCAGATTTCTTTCCACCCATTGTGTTCCCTTGGCCCAGCGCCCTACGTTTCCCCATGCTGGTTTTGCCAAAAAAGCAGGGCTTAAGACAAAGGAATCATTGTTCTCAACCATGGCCAATGTTTGTCTACGCTTAAGAGCTAAAACCTGCCTCTCCGCTGTGATGCTGTTCGACACCGTCTTCACGACGGCCGTAGTTGGCCGTCCCGAAACCACTCGTCCTTGTCTTTCAACAATTGTCTGCAGTTGGCTGTCCAACCTCTCCACTCTTGTGGTTCAACAATTCGGCGCCTTCTCTCGGGTTGATGTCTCAGGAACTGGCCCATATGGGGCGAAAGATAGTTTCCGAAGTCTGTGGATGGAGAGGATTGGGGGAATTCTCTTCCCAACAGACACTATGATGGAAAGGTGGCCCTTTTCAAGACTGAGATTACATGGCTCAGCATTTCTCAACCTTGGTTTGTCAAAGCACTGATCAGCCAATGTACTGACTTAGGCTTCTGGGAATGGAAGTCCACCCATGTTCCACGGAACAAATGTTTGGGAAACGCTGGCCTAGAATCCTACTTCACTTCCTACCTCGACACCACCTCTGGAAACGTAGTAGAATAAGGACTATGATTTACTTCTGAATATTACAAAAAACTTCTTAATAGTTAGCAGTGTTTCCCAAACTTTGGTTCTTGGACTCCATTTCCCAGAAGCCTAAGTCAATTCCTCAAAGCACTGATCCAATATACTGACTTAGGCTTCTGGGAATTGAAGTCCCTTGTGGGGCGTGGGGCCCACTTTGGGAACTACTAAGTTAGAGCAATATGACAGCGGAACCAACTGCTTTGAGGTGGTGAGGGTCCCAATACTGGACACATTCAAGAGAGAATTGGACAACCATCTGCTTTGACTTGGATTCCTGAATTGAGGAGGGGGTTGGACTCGACGGCTTAAAAGGCTCCCTCCCAACTGATTTATTCTGTGATTCTATGATGTTCTTGGACTTCAAGACTGAACACCTGCTAATCAGAGCTTCTGGGAATTGAAGTTCAAAAAACATCTGGAGACCCAAAGTTGAGAAACCCTAAATGGTTTTCATTTCCATCCAGACTGGCCCAGACCCATTCCCTAAGTTATTTTGGGTTTGAAAACACAAAACTGCTCGTAAATTTTGTCGAGGTTTCATTTTCTGTGCTTTCCGAAAAACTTAAAGAATTCTGTACAAATATTATTCATGGTATGACTGCGTCTGCATGGCAATTTACTTTGTGGTTTGTGTCTGCGTTGGAATGATTAGCATCAAAGAACAGAAAGAAATAATCTCTGGGCCCCCCTAGTGGCCAATCTTGATATTCCTTGTTGGAATTAATAATAATGTTGTGTCAGAAATCATTCTGTGTTCATGGCCGGCTTTTGAGTTGCTTTTCTGTATTCCAGCGCTGGGCTCAGATTTCTCTCCACCGATTGTGTTCCCTTGGCCCAGCGCCCTATGTTTCCCCATGCTGGTTTTGCCAAAAAAAATCAGGGTTTAAGACAAAGGAATCATTCTTCCTGGCCGTGGCCAATGTTTGTCTACGCTTAAGAGCTAAAACCTTCCCTGCCTCTCTGCCGTGATGCTGTTTGACACCATCTTCACAACGTCCGTAGTTGGCCATCCCAAACCCACTCCTCTTTGTGTTCCCTTGGCCCGGCGCTCTACATTTCTCCATGCTGGTTTTGCCAACAAAGCAGGGTTTAAGACAATGCGGAAGATAATTCAGGGAATGCCCAAATGAGGCTCCTTTCACGTCCCCAAGCACTGGGACAGAGACGGGCGCTCAATCCATCTTGCAGTACCCGTGTCTCGAACTGCCCACCTGCCAGCCTTCCAGCTAACCATTTAAAAATATGAAAGAAGAAGCAAGAAAAGAAACATTCTTAAAAACCACAAGAAAAATTGTTGTCAAAATGTCTTTTAAAATGTCTCAAAAGGCACTTCTAAATTAATTTACTAGGTAACATTACTCAGGACACCGAAAGTAATTTTGCAATTACTCCTTGCTTTGCATTTGGCGTATGTCCTCATTGCCCAAAAAAGTAACTAAGTTCAGGTAACTATAGTCCATGTAACTAGTTGCTTCCAAACCCTGGCCTCGCCAGAATAGGCCCATTTTATAGCTGCCATACCAAGAACATGATCCTACAGTAATAAATATTGTATTAGACCAGGAGTTCTCAACCTTTTAAAGCCGGGGGCCGGGTCATGCTCCTTCAGACAGCTTCGGGGCCTGAACGTCCATTTGCCCTTCCTCCACCACATGGCACTTCCTGGTGTGGTGGAGGCAGTGCGGGGGTGGGGGGGGGTGGGGCACATGAAATGGTGCCGTGGGCTGCATCTGGCCCGTGGGCTGCAGGTTGAGAATCCCTGTATTAGACTCATCAAACAGTCAAATTAATAAAAGGAAACAGGGGAGGCAGAACCTACTTTGGGTGTGTGACTTTTACAATCCGTCCTAAACCAGGTCAAATAATTGACTTGATTAACCAAATGCCAAATGCCACCTTTTTTTTTGCATTTGGGCACGTAAAGTGGGCGGATTCTCTGTGGGATGGAAAATAAGTGACCTTTTCCCCCTTCCTGGATCTGTGGGAAGATGTTTTGCACCAGACAATTGTTCTTTGTCATCGGCAGTGATTAAAATGTAGGTCAGATGCTGTCTGTACACAAACACACACACTGCCCAAAAATCCCATCTGCAGCGACACCGTTCTTGGCACAAGCCAAGAGTTGAGGCGGAGAGGAAAACAAACACTACAAAATAATTCATTCGCCTCCAAGGTTCCTGTGTCGGTCTTCACGGCTCTATGCGCTCATGGTCTTTGTTCATTTTCTCTGGGCCTGGGTTGGGTTGGAGCACTTGGCTGTTGAACCTCAGTTTCCCCTTCTCTTGGGGGGGAAGAGCCAGCCAATGTAGCCTTGAGCAAGCTCTATGGTCCTCAGATGGTTGGACCAGTGTAGATGGTATTGTTGGTTCATACCCAAAAGGAGCTCACTGGACAAGGGTCAACATTAAAGGAGGAGGTGGCTAAGGAACTCAACCCCCTTACATCACTTGGAGGACCCTGAACAGGCTGAGGGTCGGAGTCCCTAAATGCAAGACCAATATGCTCAATGGGGGGTGGGGGCTGCTGGTGGACAACAACATGTGGAGAGATACAGAATCTGGCTCATTTACTGATCTGCTGATTACTGCCAGAGACATGCACCGATGAGGACTTAAGTTTGGCCAACAACAAAGCCAAGAAAGTGGCTTCATTTTGGCAGTCTAGTCCAAGACGCCGCAGCTGCCCAAGAACTTGCCGCTCTCTCCATCAGCCCGGGGATGGGAGACAGGTGCGCCGCCGTCGCCGTCCTCTGAGCCCCGCTTTCTTGGAGGGCAGAAAAGCCACCACAGCTGCCCAAGGACTCACCACTGTCCCTAGAGCTCTCTCCATCGGCCCGGGGATGGGAGACAGGTGCGCCGCCGTCGCCCTCCCCTTCTGGGCTCTGCTGGAGTCGCCTTATTCTATTGTACTTTTATTTTTGTTAATCCATTGACTTGATTTGATGCTGTGACTCATGGACTGTTGGATGATATTTTGTACCTGATTATTTTATTATTGCTTGTATTGATGCCTTGTGTATTTTGTGAGTGTAAACTGCCTTGGGTCACCCTGGGGTGAGGAAGGCGGTAAATAAATTGAAATTGAAATTTTATCAGGACATGAAAGAAGAAGAAAAATACCCAGAAGATGGGACTGTATAACAAAAGCTACTCTCAAATTCCATCACCCCTGATAGTGAGCATTTCTTAATCCTCCAGGTCTCTGTCTTTGAGATGAAATGGTAATCTGTAGACACCAGATTTATGGACCGCGGTGGCTTTGTGGTTAAGATGCTGAGCTTGATGACAGGTCAGCAGTTCGAGACCTGAGTGCTGCGTAACGGAGTGAGCTCCAATTACCTGCCCCAGCTCCTACCAACCTAGCAATTTGAAAGCAAGAAATTGCAGGTAGATAAATAGGTACCACTTTGGCGGGAAAGATAACAGTGTTTTGTGCCCTCTGGTGTCTAGTCATGCCTGCTGCATGACCACAGACATGTCTGAAGACACAGACAGCACTGGTTGTTTGGCTGTAAACAGAGATGAACACTGCCTCCTAGAGTTGGATACGACTGGCTTTCGAGCAAGGGAGATGTTTAGCTTTAGACGTCAAATTGCCAGGTGTCAGAGTTTGGCCCCAAAATATCGGTGAATGCAATCAGGTTGACTGGTACCTCTTAGTTGGGTTTCGGAGATAAGCTAATCGTATAGACAGAAGGCAGCATAGATTCTAAAAGTCAGAATAATCATATATTTAATAGTGCAAATGAGATTGAGCAAAATGGTGGGCTCAGTGGAGGAAATCAGGACTCTGGACAGCTCCTTGTTGGGTGGGTGTTGGTGTATGAAAGCAAATGAAAGCTGCTGCTTCAGTGGCTAAGGGTTAGGATTTTTTGGACTACAAACCCCATAATCCTCCTCTCCAAATCCTCTGTAATTCCAAAGGGATTGGCGTACATCTGTAAATTCTGAATGCGACAATCTATTACCACCAGTTCATCTTTCAGCAACAAAACAAACATCATGGCTTCTTTAAGACCAACACATTCATGTTAGTTTGAACTTTCACGGAGCACAATCCACTTTTACAGACACAATTTGGACAGGGGTCTGAATTCTGAGTCAATCTACTTCCTCAGAATTCGTTCCACAAAGTGTTCCCCACTGAATTTGCCATAAAAAGGAAATCTCAAGGCCTATTCTGTTGAATCCTGTTTAGGGTGAAAACAACTGCAATATCATGTGGTTGAGTTTCAACATGTGTTTTTCTACTGCAGTGGGATGTTGGTCCCTTCGACACCGGATTTCTTGGCTATCTCCCGTGGTAGCTCAAAGGCCATATACGGTGATTTTACTCTTGGAAGATGTACCAATCAGACCTTTTATTCCTTTACAACAACTCTTTATTTAGGAAATGCCATCTTCTGTGACTGTACACCAAAATCTGCATTTTGTCAAGAAGAAAAAAGCAAGCGCACATAAAATCAATCTCTAATATTGTATGCCAGGGGTTCTCAACCTTTTCAAGCCATGGGCCAGACCACGCCTCCTCAGACAGCTATGTGGGCCAGATTGGGGGTCCCCCTGCCAAAAAATGCTGCTGTAAAATGCATCTGCGGCTGTCATAAATGCTTTTATGACAGCCGTGGTACACAGAAGTGGCCAAACGGTGTGGCAATGTTCAAAGATAAGCACAGGTACACAGGTGGGTTTCTCTTTTATACTTAGCTCAGTAGCAATATTCCAGTTCAGAATTAATTTTTATATATATATTGTATATATTTTCAGATATTGGAAAGTTAGCAAGTCAAGTTGTCTGATGAAGGGAAATTCTCCTGAAAGAGTCTGCATACCGGTTGACTTTCACAATGTATTGGACTTGTTGTATTGCTCTACTGGAAGATACTGAATATATTAACTACCAGAATAAAACATTATATTATATTACTACATATTCAAGCCTCAAACGGATTTCCTATCTTTGAACTTTATGACAGCCGTGGGCACATTTATGGTTGTCGCAAATGTGTCCACTTTGGCTTTTGGTGGCAACGACGATGAGGGCCACATGAAATGGTGCCATGGACTGGGTCTGGCCCACGGGCCATAGGTTGAGAATCCCTGTTGTATACAAATGGCATGCAAAGCACTAACAATCAGGGAAGGAGTGAAGAAAGAAAACAGAATGAGTGTGATTGAGATACTTGGTTTTATCCGCTTGTCAGTATTTTCTTTTTGCCAAGTATTTCTTGTTAAGTCCTTCATACTCCGTTCAACCATCTATCCCTCCATCCACACATTTGTCTAGTCTTCCGTTCAACTGTCCTTTCCCGTTCCTCTTTTTTTTTGTAGTGGGCACAGCTACCAATGGTCAAATTATTTATACCCTCAAAGAGATCCCACAAAGAGAGAAATCAACAAGGTTTAAAACAGGGGTTCCCAACTTTTCAAGCCGGGGGCCGGGTCACGCTCTGTCACTCAGCTTCAAGGACTGGACAGCCATTTTGCCCTGCCTGCATGATGGGGATGGTCGTTTTGTCCCAACAGCTTCAAAGGGGTGGCCATTTAGTTTCTTGAATGCCCTTGGAGGGGTAGGAGCCACATGAAATAATGCCATGGGCTGGATCCAGCCTGCAGGCCTTAGGTTGGGAACCCCTGTTTTAAAACATACAAGCAACGGCGGTAGTTGGGGGAAAGTTAAAGGAGAACCCACTGTACAAAAAACAAACAAACCACACTTTCAATGAAGACCAAACATTAAGTAGTCTTCAAAGTTGACTTTTTCAATGGCTTCTTCTTCTTCTTCTTCTCCTTTTGTGTCCAGATCAAACTCTGAACTGCCAAAATGAAGCTACATTCTTGGCTTTGTCATTGGCCAAAATTAAATCCTCATTGGTACAAACTTCTGGTAGTAAAGTAGTGTTTCAACTAAGAATATACTGTATTTTGTTTCATAATCTTTAGTCTGAGAGGGAATGAGACAGAGATATCCAGATTTCCATGATTCATGCAAGCGCAGGTGTCAGCCTTCCTTGACCAACTAGGAGTTGGGTTATTGCTCCCCTGGAAGAGAATATTTGGATACCATCGGAGGCTTCCTTCATAGGCCTGGGAGATTACTCAGAATGGGTGTGTTCCTGAGGAGAAGTTTTTTTAATCCATCTGGACAAGCTGAGCTAAAAACAATGAGAAAAAAGAGATGTGATTCCATTGTGCTATACTACAAGAGAGGTTCTTATTATTTCGTGTCCCAATCAAACCCTGGACTGCCAAAGTGAAGCCTCCTTCTTGGCTTTGTCGTTGGCCAAACTTAAGTCCTCATCAGTACATGTTTCTGGCAGTAATCGACAGACCAGCAAATGTGCCAGATTTTGTACCTCTCCACATTCTCACAGCGTGTTGTCGTCTACCAGCAGGCCCCACTTGAGCATGTTGATCGTACATTTAGGGACTTCATTTGGTCTTACATTTAGGCAGGAGAGAGGTCTTGTGATCTCATTACTTCTTCCCTAGCAGCCCAGTTTCCAGCTGCTACTTTGCAAATGGTCTTTCAGAAACTTCTCGGAGCAGAGAGAACAAATGTCACTTGTTCCCACCCAAGCTAAAGGCGAGGGGTCTTTCTGTTTCAACTCCTCTCCTTCAAGGCAGACAGGTAAGATGGAGGTTGATGGAGACAGCTCTAGGAGAGCAGAAACCCAACGGCCTGGACATCTGTTGAATGTCATCTTGGCCTCTTTAGGGTCTACCTTGTTCACCAACCCTTTAGAGTCCTCGTATGGAGCCAAAGATCACATCTGCCTCCCTCAATCCCGAAGGCTTACCTGTGGCTTCCACGTGAAGACCCTGACCTTCAGCGCTTTGGATGTGGCCAGACATGAACAGCTTATTTCCTTCCATCCTGTCCACTTTGGTGTCCACCAAGACCACGGATTCTAAAAAAATGGGGCTGCAACAGGAGATAACAAGGCCATCAATGATCTGAATTACTTTTCTGGAACTACAGCTTTATCTTTAACCAGGCTTTTAATTGGCAATGTGTTCCAGGCTGATGGGGCCACCACCGAGAAGACCTGGTTTCCTGCAGAAGTCTTTCGAGCCTCCTTCTAGCAGCATTTATGGTTGCAAAATTTTGAAACTCATATACCACTCCTAAACTCTTTTAAGCCACTCCTTTTAGGTTTTATGTGTTCAAACTTTGAGCACTCTGAATAAATTTTCCTCAGTCTTGTGGCAGTATAATGAGGATAGAGGTTTATTGGCCATGAGCTCTTGCAGACGAAGGAGGGCTTCAAACAGTGGGGCGTTTGTGCAGGTGTACAGTAGACGACAAACAAAAGGCACAGAGGTCAACAATTATCTTCAGTGGTTGCTAATTATCGTGTAAAGGCACATGCTGTATCTGGTGATGTGAGCTGTAAATCCTGTTCTTTTCCAGAGTGGCACAAGATTCTTTAGTTTGCATTGAATCATAGAATCAGTGAGTTGGAAGGGGCCTTTTAAGCCAGGGGTTCCCAACCTAAGGCCCACAAGCCAGATCTGGCCCGTGGCACCATTTCATGTGCCCTCCCTCCAAGGGCATTCAAGAAACAAAATGGCCACCTCTTTGAAGCTGTTGGGACAAAACGACCGTCCCCATCATGCAGGCAGGGCAAAACGGCTGTCCAGCCCTTGAAGCTGAGTGAGAGAGTGTGACCCGGACCCCGGTTCGAAAAGGTTAGGAACCCCTGTTTTAAACCACCCTGCTCAATGTTCTTGTTGTGGTTGTTCTCACAGACTAACACAGCTACCTGCCTTTACTTCCTTCCCGCTAGCCATTTTGCTTCATTTTTGTGTGTCTACACCTCACATTTCTTCTATCCCCTCCACCCTGTTATACTCTTTGGAGTCTAACCCTCGGTTCTTGAGAGCCATCGTGACCCTTGCCCGGTTATTCAATGCTTCAAACAGTGGCGACTTGGTGACATGGTCAAGATTTCTTTTTCATGACATCACCAGGTGCCACCAACCGGTTTCCCAAACATTTGGAGACTAGACCCTTGGCCGTTCCAGTGAAGACATTATGGTGTTTGAAGAGCTGTTTGCAACAAAGAATAGGAAGGGAGAGAAATTTGCACAGTAGCTATTCTGCAGCTTAAGGTATTCTCGCCAACCCATCCAGGTTGCAGTTTTACTTTAGAGATGCAACCTGAAACTTTGCTTACCTTTTATAGTTGATCCTGAGGTTAGTCATCGTCATTTTTCCCAGGCTGTAGAAGGCACAATTGCTAAAGGTATGGTCGAGAATGGCTGCAACAGCCCCTCCGTGGACAAGCCTGAGTAGAGCAACAGTAGAGATCATGAAATCAAGCAGAGATGAGGGGGATGGATGGATGGAAGGAAGGAAGGAAGGAAGGAATGGACGGACAGACGGACGGACGGACGGACAATGGATGTAAAAATGGATGGAAGGATAAATAGATGGAAGGAAAGAGGGAGGGAAGGAAGGAAGGAACGATGAAAGGAACAATGGAAGAAATAATGGAAGGAACGAAGGAAGGAAGGAACAATGGATGGATGGATGGATGAATAGATGGATGGAAGGACAAATAGATGGAAGGAAGGAGGGAGGGAAGGAAGGAAGGAACGATGAAAGGAACAATGGAAGAAATGATGGTTGGATGGATGAATGGATGGATGGATGGATGGACGGACGGAAGGAAGGATGGACAGACAGATGGACAACCCTCCTAACCATAGCCTGGCCCTTGGGGGACAGAGAGAGGCCCTTTAAAGTTCAGATAGTTTACCCTGATGGGCATAGCTACCCATTCTCACCAAAACACCCTACTCCCATTGCCTCCTGCTCCCCTGAAGTTGGTTTCTATATCACCCATTTCCAAGGTACGAGAAAAGGGTGGTCTTCAAGAAGGGTGGTCCACCAGGAATCAAACAGCCATGGACAGTTGTATTTAACTCATCCTGTCCACCCACTGGAAATTCCTGGAATCTTCGAGACCCACCCAACCTCTTTTACAAAGGGTATCTGGACTTGGATTCCATCATCTACTGCTGTTGAGTCTAAGCTGTGGGGCAGAGGCCCTAGGGATTTCTGAGACGTACAATACTGGCCCTGCCAGATGAAGACCCGGCTGAAAGATGGACGTCATCCTTTTCTCGGACGCATTGAAGAACGAGACAAATTCAAAGCCCAAGCCTTCGGCCTCGAAGTATCGGAGGAAGTAGCGGGTGTTGTTTTGTTTCCCTTTCATGAAATCTTCCTTCATCGGTTCTAGATTGGGAAGGTCGAAGCAGAACAATCCGATGAGTGAGAGCAGCAAAAATTCAACAGGGATGAATTATTTGGCATTTAGGTGAATCATATATTCCAAGTCCCCGATTTCATCCTAAAATATGAACACGGAGCTTAGGTAAAGGTCTCTCTTGCTCGAAAGCCAGCTTCAAGGGCTGGTTGGCCATTTTGCCCTGCTTGCACAATGGGGGTGGCCATTTTGTCCTAACAGCTTCAAAGGGGTGGGCATTTTGTTTCTCGAATGCCCTTGGAGGGGTGGGCCCCATATGAAATGGCACTGTGGGCCTGATCTGGCCCATAGGCTTTAGGTTGGGGAACCCCTGGTTTAAGGCATGGAAAGGAAAGAAGCGAAGGTAGAGACATTTTCACCAGAATAGGAAGATCGTTCCCAGCTTCAATTTACTGTCTGGGAAAATACCTTTGGATCATCTCCCTTCAGTCTTGTAAGATCTCCCTCGCTCGAAACCAGTCATGTCTGACTCTTTAGGGCAGTGGTTCCCACTGTGGGCCCCATGCCCCACAGGGAGACTTCAATTCCCAGAAGCCTAAGTCACTATATTGGCTGACCAGTGCTTTGGGGGATTGACTTCGGCTTCTGGGAATTGATGTCCAAAAACTAAAGGTTGAAAAACTCTAAGGGCCAGTGCTCCCTACGTCTGCAGACATTTACAAGGTCATGTGGCAGGCATGACTAGATGCCAAAATGCATGGAACACTGTTACCTTTCCTGCCAAATTGGTACCTATTTATCTACTTCCAATTTCTTGCTTTTGAAGGGCTAGGTTGGCAGAGGTTGGGACAGATGAGTACACTCTGTTACGCAGCACTCAGGTCCCAAATGGATGACCTGCCAAACTTCTGGTTGCTAATCACAAATCAAAGGAGAAGCAAAGCCACAAATGCATTGGAGGGTTGGGAATTTTGCCAATTTGCTATTAAAGACCAAGACAGATTCAATTAAGATTTTTCTGCCTCAATGATTTCTGTTCTAGATGAGTTGGAGCATTTTTTGAACAAGGCCAAGAGATTGTACTTCTGACTTGGCCAAACTAAAACCGGATGGGTATCATCAACCAACCAACCAACCAACCAACCAACCAACACCACAACAACAATTACACTGCATCACAAAAAACATAAATATTGTCTACTACTTGGTTTAATCCAGGAGTTCTCAACATTTTTAAGCCAGGGGCTGGGTCACACTCCCTCAAATAGCTTCAGGGGCTGGATGGCTATTTTGCCCTTACTCCACCACATGGCACTTACTGGTGTGGTTGAGTTGGTGGGGGGCCACATGAAATGGCACCAGAGGCCGCATCTGACCCACAGGCCACAGGTTGAGAATATTTGGTCTAATCCATGTGTCCTATACTAAAACAAGTGTGTTGAAGTCTGATTCTGCCTAGGACATCAGGACCTTAAGTAAGCAAATCTCACCCTCTTGGTTAGGTTCTTGCATTGATTACGTCGGGTATATTTGCCAGAAATGTAACAAAAATTGTCTGGTTTATTAACACAGATGTGCCTACTCGTCTTTAGCTCAAAACAGCTGTACTATTCAATAAGATGGTTTCGCACTAGAGACAAGCTCTTGGTCCATCTCGCCTTATATACCTATTTCTGAAATCAGCTGACTGACTTGCCTAGCCGCTGCTAGAAGATGCATGCCACCAGGGGACATGATTCAGCTAAGGTGGCAGCAGGCATAGTGGTATCTGCAACTGTTATAATGTTCCCGTGTAAAAATACAGTAAAACCTCGCCTAAAGAGTGCCTCGCTTAGAGACTAACTTGCTTAAAGAGCAGGATTTTTCTCTGAATGGTCGCCTTGCTTAACAACAAAAACCAACAAAAAACTCGTTTAACAACTAAATTGGGGTTTGCAATCCCCCTTGCCAGAAGTCACAATTAGTCACTTACAATGGTGTTTCGCTTGAAGAGCAAACTCACTTAAAGAGCAATCCCGTGGAATGCATTATGCTCTTTAAGCGAGGTACCACTGCACATTATACCCAATACCATTTGAACAGCAATAGCATGCCTATAACTTAAAATCTGTACGTGATAGGGCAAATTCTGAGTTCAGATTTGGAATCAGCACACTCGATATCATGTAAATCACATGGTTTATTTCCAGTAGCAAAATCGTTGTTGTGTGCAGTGTTATTATAATTCACCGCAAATTTATGAAATAATGGTGTCAGAGCTACAGAAGACGGTGATATTGGGAACAGCATCTATATCACACCACTAATAAACTGATACTTAGGTTTGGTTTTTTTTTTTTTTGGTTAAAACCTGTGTTGATGATATACCATCGATAAATATTTTTATAATAATGATTGTATTTTGTAGGTTTTGGCCACCAATGACAATTTTTAGGCTTGATCTTGGGCTTGCCTCTTAGAACCAGCAATACTAAGAAGTGAGAATATGAATACTGTAGTACTAATAATATTACTGATACTACTAATGCTACTAATAATAAACCCCTTAGATTAGATTTTTGGAAAAGGAAGTAAAGTAGTTACTTGCCTGGGATAAAATCCACAAAATGGTTACAATGGGGAATCTTTCGCCATGTCCCGTCTTTTGACATTGCCATGAATTTCTCGAACTGATCCACCATAGCTCGCCTCCAGCTGGGATTGGGGAGACCATAATCTTTAGGCTGCTGGAACTGACAGAAGGGAGCCTGGGGGGGAAAATCATTTAAAAATTAATATCAGGTTTCCCGAGTACCTTCACGATGACATAGTAGAAAGACCTGTTTCACTGTGCAAACCATTAATCAACTCAGCTATGGAGCGAGGCCAGTAAACAACTGCTAAAAATAGGGGGAAAATTAAAATAAATCATTGGATAAACTGAAGTGAGAGCAATGCAATTAAAAATATATATATAAGAGGGCTTTCTTTTGGTATTGATGTTGGAGGGAATTTTTCAGCCCCTCTAATAATTAAGGTTTAAAGGCAAAGGTTTCCCTTGCTCGAAAGCCAGTCGTATCCAACTCTAGGGTTCAGTGCTCATTTCTGTTTCAAAAGCCAAAGAGCCAGCGCTGTCTGCTTCTGCAGATGTTTCCAAAGCCATGTGGCAGGCATGACTAGACACCGGAGCGCATGAAATGCTGTTTACCTTCCCACCGAAGCGATCCCTATTTATCTACTTGCAATTTCTTGCTTTCAAACTGCTAGGTTGGCAGGAGCTGGGGAAAAGACGGGCACTCATGCCGTCCAGCAGGACTTGGGAATCGAACTACTGACCTCCCACCTTCCAGTTAGCGTCTTAGCCACTTGAGCCACTGCAGTCTCTAATTAAGGTTTACCCAGTTGATAAAAGTATAAGTTCCATTGAGCAGAATTAGTAAGGTAAAGGTAAAGGTCACCCATGCTTGCAAGTCAGTCATATTCGACTCTAGGGTTCAGTGCTCATCTATGTTTAGAGCAAAACAGCCAGCGCTGTGTACATTTGCAGACATTACCATGGAGATATGGTAGGCATGACTAGACACTGGAGTGCATGAAATGCTATTTACCTTTCCACTGAAGTGGTCTCTATTTATCTACTTGCAATTTCTTGCTTTCGAACTGCTATGTTGGCAGGAGCTGGGACAGACGACGCGAGCTGACTCTGTCATGCGGTACTCTGGTCTCAAACCGCTGACTTGCCCACCTTCCAGTCATCAAGTTCAGCGTCTTAACCACCAAGCCACTGCAGTCCTACTACAGAATTAGTACGTTACACCAATTAATCATAATACTATTTGAGTTTTCGTGGACCCTGAATCTAAGAAAGGACATGGATGAAGATTAAGCTCAGGAAAGGAAAAAGGAAGGAAAGGTCTTTTCCGCAAATAAAACATGAGAAGATAAGGTCCTATCAACCTAAAATGTCCACCATTCTCCCAAGGGTCTTCACCTAGTACTTACTGAGGCTTTCCACAAAGGTGTCCATGTAAAACGCTGGAAAGGATGGAGTAAAGATCCTTTAGATGACCCAGGACTGTACCTGGGAGCTGTCCAGCGTGCGAATCCTACCGCCAGGTGACTGCAGATCTTCTGAAAAGCTTGCATGTTGAAGGTTGAACTGCTTGCCTGGACCAGATGCCTTATCAGACGTCCGTCTGACTGATTATCCACCTCAAGTAGACACCCAAAAATATCCTAGCCATTCCAGCTTGTCAAGAAGCCAAACTACTCCCAGAAAGGGGAAAAATAATAATGATAGAGATGATACAACATCACACGCCCAGTAAGAACATCCTTGTGTCTATTTCTCCAGGACACTACTCGTGCCACCTAAATGGGAGTGTACCACCAAAATTAAGAATGCTGCTTATGCTGATTAACTTTGGTCTTTGTAGCATAAATTTCTAATCCGGGCTGGAGTATAAATGAATGGATCTTAAACTGGATATAGTTAATCAAATCCTATGCATTGCAGGGTGCTAGATAGACATCTAAAGATCCAAGCTTATGATTCTTGATACATGAGGAAGCATTTCTCCATGTATCCACCTACCAGAGTATTAATCCTCAACAATAGAGTGTCTTGTGGAGGGCAACCAAGGTTACCAAACATTTGCTGAATGATGGCTGCGTTTGTTGCCAAATTTTATTAATCTGCTTTGTCACTTTATCTGCTTATCTTCCACGCTTTCCACATTTTAATTGAATATTTCAAAAATATGACCAAGATTATGTTCCATCAAACTAAGTATCTCTTTCCAAACCACCTGATTTACTCAATGGGTTACAAGGTTCATCCTGCCCAACCATTAGCTTAGCCTTCCTCATCTGAGGTTCTTCAGATCTTCTAAAGCAGGGGTGGCTAACCTTGGTGCGCCAGATGTTCTTGGATTTACAGTTCCCAGAAACCATGATCAGCAGAGGTGCTGACTTGGGCTTCTGGGAATTGAAATCCAAGAACAGCTGGAGCATCAAGGTAGGTCACCCTGATCTAAAGTTTTCCACTTTAATTAAATCCAGATGTGGTAATGGATGAGCTTAAGTCAGTGTTTCCCAGTGTTGTACACCGCCCTGAGTCGGTTTTTTACCTGAGTGGGCGGCATAAAAATTGAAATAAATAAATAATAAAAACCTTTGGTTTTTGGATTCCCTGAAGCCTAAGTCATTTCCCCAAAGCACTGATCAGCCAATGTACTGATTTAGGATTCTGGGAATTGAATTCTTCCTGTGGGGTGTTGGACCCATGTTGGGAACAACTGGCTTAAGCCCTCCTTGCTTGTCCACAAAACTGACCCACACTTTCCACCCTCATATTTTCACCCATTGAGCACAAGCGTGTAAGAGGTTTGCAAGCATATGTGGTCACACACATTCAGAACCTCTTAACCACAGATGGACCTCAACAATGCTTGAACAGAGGGTTAATAGTGGCTTCAGATGAAGCCATCAAGAAAGCGTTATGCTGGAGCCAACATGAGAAGACATGAAGAACCAGCCTTCAGTGTTTTATTAATTTTGGGTGGATTAATCAGATATGACTCCTGATTTTGGATGTAGTGTTGTGGTACATATTAGTTCATTTTTGTAGCTCAATGCTGGTTGTCTCTAAACAAATCACTGTGGTCAACTCTTATCAGTCTTCATTCACAATGTCTTCATTCACGAAAGCAGCACATATGTGTTGGCAATTTCAAATAATTCAGAAAGAGTTCTGAGACTTTGAGTGCTAGTTATTGAGAAAAGGGTAGACTCTGGGAGACATGTTGCTGTTTTGCTCTATGGGTTTTTGTACTTCTCCTGTGCCGTTAAAGGGAATTTTGCCAGAAGTTCAAAACTCTGCAACAGGATTTTGGTCAACAGAAAGAGAGAGGATCAGGTTCACTAGTTTGAGGTGAATCTGTTAGGCTTCTATATCAAGACTATGTTCTCATTTCACCTTGGCTAACTGTCAGCAAAACCCCATGTGAAAATGGTTTTCAACATGTACTCTAACATTGACATAACTGTCCTGCTACTAACACAGCCAGACATTGACATGTGTCGATATTATCTGAGAACAGGTAACACTTTGCCAGTGTTTGCACAAAGTTCTCCTGCTGACATGCGTAAAGTAGCAAAAAAACGGCAACTACAATACACACATAAAACCCCCTCACAAAAATACTACAGTCACTGAGCAAGAGAAGGGAAATCACACAAGGTGGTGAATCCTATTTTTGAAGACTGGTTGCAGCATTGACCTCGTCATGGTTGAGCCTATAATCAAGACTTTACAAAACACACACACACAAAAAATCTAAGATTCGATGTTTCATTAAACACCTGCTGATTTTAATGCTTTGCTCGGTGGTGGTGAATCTATGGCACGCGTGCCAGATGTGGCACTCGGAGCCCTCTCTGTGGGTACCTGTGAGGTCGCCCCAGCAGTTTGTCCTGTCCTGTCAAGCAGCCCAATGGGAGTGCTTCCTCCCTCCCCCCAGCACAGACTTTGCTCCGCCCTCTGCCCAGCAGCCCAATGGGAGGGCTTCCTCCTTCCCTCCAGCACAGAATTTGCTCCACCCCTCTGCCCAGCAGCCCAATGGGAGCATTTCCTCTTTCCCCTGTTGCTGTGTTGGCACTTTGTGATAAATAAAGTGGGTTTGGGGTTGCAGTTTGGGCACTCGGTCTCTAAAAGGTTCACCATCACTGGCCTAGCATATTGAGACATTTTGTGTTTATGTTAGAACTCTTCCTCAAACAAAATGATGCCCTGGGGCTGGCTGAGAAAAGCTGATGTAAAAATATTAAACAAGATGAAACGCAAGATTTCTACAAATGTTAAAGACTTCTCAGATGGAAGAGAGGAAAATTTGAAAATCCCCTGGACAGCAATCCAAGCGTCATTCTGCAGTCAAAAATGACAATTAACATTATGGATGTTTCTTTGACACCATGCAATGGAGCAGAGAAAACCAAGACTTCCCAGTTGTACAGCCTACCTAGTTTAAGAACCAGCTCCATATCCACCTATACAACCGGTTGCAAAAATGGTTGTGCAATCAGCTCGTCTACAGTTTGCACCACCGGTTTCACAAACCTGTACCCGACCTGCCAACTACCTAGAAGTGGGAGGAAAAAAATTATGGAAATACAGTACAATAAAATTCCTACCTACGTAAAAAGTCTGTTCCGTAAGCTTTCATATAAATCGGTTTTTTTACTTAACTTGAAGCAAACCCATAGGAAAAAATGAATTCTTACATAACTTGAAGCAAACCCATAGGAAAATGATATTTATGTAAATCGAAGCAACCCCATAGGAAAAATGAATGTTTTATGTAACTCAAAGCAAACCCATAGGAAATTGTGTTATGTAAATCGGGACAATTATGTAAATTGGGACATGGTTTTAGTGCAAAAATCATTATGTAAGTTGAATTTTATGTAACTCAAGGCATATGTAAGTTGGGGTTTTACTGTAGTGACATGAGACGCAATATCAGACAAGTGATTTGTGGATATCTTTGGAAGAGACAGAATATGAATCTGTTGAAAACTAGGGTGCCTCAGTATCTTTTGCAAATGCCCACAAAGTACCAGTCAATGCCTGAGTTCTTTATAAATAAGCCTTTATTTAGAAAAGCCCTTTGAACAAGACCAATAGTTACAAGGAGGAAGTGGCGATCATCAATATGGCTTCTCTTGTTATCTTATACGTGGGACCTATCGTCTTAATGTGTGAAGAGTGAGAAAACAACAAACAAAATTGTAGTTGGGATACCACCTTTTACAACCTTATTGGAACTGAGTATTCCCGTGGCAAACTGGTCTTGCAATACTTTATTATCACTCTTCCTTGATGGGAACACAACTAGCTTGGGTCAACAGGAGGTGGAGGAGAGAGGAAACTCCAGGACCTATAGCAGTAGAATGGATTGTAGGGTGGTACATGGAGAGTTTAGATCAGGGGTTCCTAACCTAAGGCCTGCCGGCTGAATCTGGCCCATGGTGCCATTTAATGAGGTTCACTCCGCCCTCCAAGGGCGTTCAAGAAACAAAATGGCCACCCCTTTGAAACTGTTGGGACAAAATGACTAGCCAAATTATGCAGGAAGGGCAAAAATGGCTGTCCAGCCCTCGAAGCTGAATGAGAGAGTGTGACCTGGTCCCCAGCTTGAAAAGGTTGGGAACCCTGGTTTAGATAGTCCTGTTCCTTGAAAGAACCCATGTTAATGGGGAGAGATTGGTTTCAACAGTGGCTAAATGTTGATTGACAGTCTTGGTGAAGAGCAGTTTCATTCATGTACATCAAGAGGAAGAAGCAGGGAAATCCAGATTTCCAAGATTTTTTCTTTTGGATTTGAGCGTTCCTTGACTAAGCCCAATCAGGGCTCGTAGAAGATGAGAACTCAAGGACCTCAGGCAGCTTCCTTACCAGACTTGGCGGGGTCCTTTGAAAGAGGTTTGTTGGTGTGAGAATTCTTTGATCCCAGTTTGACGAACAGAGCTAAAGACAGTGAGGGATAAAAAAAAAATAGGAATGAGCTTCAAACTCAAAGCAGTGGAGGGTTGTGGAGTCAGCTGGCTCCGATTTCAAGTGAGGCGATGGGGTATATGTTCCGGCTTTTAGCCTGAACTTTATCGGAGCCTTTCAGCGCATAGATAGGTTCAGAAACTTGAGAAAGCGCCACCCATCACCAAACCCCTGGCAGAAATCCAAAGGGTCATTCGAAAGAGAGGTGACCTATAGGAGGAAGTGAAGACTTCTAGGAATCCAACCGAATCCATGGCTCTACTGGAGACGGGAGTTGAAGTTAGATTTAGGCTTCCATGCCCAGAAGTAGCTTACCTTCTATTAACCAAAAATGATAATTTATCCCTCAGCTTTCATAAGCATCAACAGGTTAGATGCAACAGTGAGGTCACTGTATAACAGTGGTTCCCAACATAAAGCCCACGCCCCACAGCGAGACTTCAATTCCCAGAAACCTAAGTCAGTACATTGGCTGATCAGTGCTTTGGGGAATTGACTTAGGCTTTTGAGAATTGAAGTCCAAAAATCAAAAGGTTGGAAAACACTGCTTAATATATGGACATCTGGCCGTATTGATCTGGTGCACCTTGCCTTTCAAAGGAGAAATATCCAGGACTCACTTGTGGCTTCTATGTGAAGAGCCTGCCTGTCAACACTCTGCACACTGCCAGACATGAACATCTTCCTTCCTTCCTTCTTCTCCACTTTGGTCTCCACCAAGACCACAGTTCCCAGAGGAATGGGGCTGAAATAGGAGAAGATTACTCAAAATATCACCTATAAACAAGGAAGCACCCAATATTCACCACCTAAAGGGTGAACTAATAATGAGGAGGTTCCCTGGGGCCCTTGAATCAATCAGACATCCCGACCAGCAGCGAATTAGGACTCCTTGAAGTGGCTGGTGGATCCGTGAGTTGAGGACAGAGCTGTCCTAGCATTGATCGGCCCAAGGGAATGTGTTAGGTATGACTTGCTCAAGCGTCAGATTAGATTGTTAGTTATTTGTTGTCAAGTCGGAACAGATGTATAGTGGCCTTAAGTGGCCTTTTGAGGGAAGTGAGATATTTAAGGAGTGAATTTTACCACTTCCACTCCTCCAGTGAGTTTATGTGGCCAAGATGGGATTTGAACCCTAGTCTCCAGAGTCCTAGTCCATCACTCTATCCACTATGCTACACTGGGTACGTGAGGAACACTTTCTGGAACATTCTAAGATCTACGAAGAATACAGTGTTCTCTAGCATCAGAAAGAAGAAAAAGAGTTACACTGGAGCTGTGTAAATGACCGAGAGTGACAGATTGCCACTAATTAAAGAGTCCCTGCCTCTTTGTGTGTGACTCTCACTCACTATGGAATCAAAACAGAGACTCTTCAATTGGCGGCAACTTGCTGCTGTCACTGATTGTAATTCTTGCTGTGCCAGTACAGCTCTGTAACAGGATCCTGTCCAATAGCATTCTGAAACTCTGATTTTAATTCAGAGATAACCTGGAAGTTTGCAACAGTGGAGAACATCATTGCCATCGATAGCTATTCTGATCCAAGTTTTGAACTTCCAGGCCACAGTACTTCCCAAATCTTTGAAAATTCCTGCAAAATTTCCCACAATCCCTCCCCAAAACTCCTTACTTCTTATAGTTGATGTTGATGCTAGCTGTCACCATGCCGGCACCAACAAATACGGCGGTACAACCAAAAGCTGTGTCAAGGATGGAGATGATAGCACCAGAGTGCACAAAGCTGCATGGAATAAGAAAAATAAGACACCAAGAATGCTCAGATCCTAAAGGAAGGATCTTGGAAATCTGGTGGGCTTTGTGGAGGAAACAGAGCTAGCACTGCAGGAAGGAAGGAGATGATGGTGAAGAAGGCATGGTCATCCCAATAGGAGACCTACTCCTGGTTGTCTAGCAAGCGTGGAAGCTTGTGGTTTCTCTAGCATAAGGGTCAGCAAACCTGGCTCTCCAGATGTTCTTGGACTTCAATTCCCAGAAGCTCATGTCAGCACTCCTTTTGACCAGGGCTTCTGGGAATCGAAGTCCAAGAATATCTGGAGAGCAAAGTTTGAAGAACCTGTCCCTGGTCTAGGACTTAGGAGATGGCCTTCAGCGGAGAAAAACATCTGGAGAGCCAAGTTTTCTGATCTCTGCTCTAGCACTTGGAATTCCAAGTGAATTGGCCACAAAGTGTCTTGATGCAAGCTGGAAAGCGTTTTGACCCAAGTTGGGTCTACAAGGAGAATCTTGCGTTGCCCTCCGTTCCCAGGTTAAGTGTTCATATTGCCAATCCTTACCCCGTTGGCCCTTCTAGGTAAGGACCCGGCTGGAAGATGCCCATTAACCTTTCCTCCGACTGGTTATAGAAATGGGAATATTCAAAACCTAGGCCTTCCTTACTCAAGCCCATGATGAGGTATTGAGTGCCTTCTAGCTTCTTGGTGGGTAAATCATGCTTCAACGATTCTGCAGGGGGGAAGACGTAATAATAATAATAATAATAATAATAATAATAATAATAATAATAATAATAATAATAATAATAATAATAATAATAATAATAATAATAATAATAATAATAATAATAATAATAATAATAATAATAATAATAATAATAATAATAATAATAATAATAATGTCTTCCTCTCCTGGTTTGCTTTTCTCTCTAGCAAAACCTCATTTTGAGCAGGACCAGATTCTTAAGTAAGGGCTGCAGTGACTTAGTGGTTAAGATGCTGAACTTGACAACTGGCAAGTCAGCAGTTTGAGACCTGAGGACTGCACGATGGAGTGAGCTTCTGTTGTCTGTCTCAGCTCCTGCCAACCTAGCTGTTCAAAAGCAAGAAATTGCAAGTAGATAAATAGGTAGTACTACTTTGGCAGGAAAGGTAATAGTATTCCGTGTCTCTAGTCATGCCTACCACATGACCATGGAAACATCTGTGTAGCAAAATCATGATGTCTCTGTCTCCAGCACATGTTTTTCCAATATGTTATGACATTAAAGCATCAATTGTCAAACAAAAAGATATACATGTTATTGCATTTCCATGACAGGGAAATAGTAAGCCTCTAATTTCCAAGCCAGTTATATGGTGGAATCATCACCTCTTTATTAACCTGTTATGGTCCAAAAGCTGAATTAAACAAGGAATGAAGTCACACAAATTAGCCCTGTTTTTTTGTGGTGGAGGTTCAGCCTTCCTGAAAGAACAAGAACGTTGTTAGATAAAACCTGCAGTTGAGACACAATGGAATCAATCAAGGATCATTTCTAATGCTCATACCATTTCTGAAGATGCAATCTCACAGGAAAATAGATCGCAAACTGGACCATTTGTGAGCAACCAAGTGTGAATATTTTCCCCAGCGATCTGAAGACGTACGGGGAAATTGTGCTCCAGTAAGTTGATCAATTTGGGGCTTTACAGACTCTGTTGGGGCTGGGCAGGAGTGAGTCATGTTAAAATCACCCCTTTCTCATGCAATTAGATTGCACCCTAATTATAATAAAGCCAGAATCCCATTAGGTTTACACCACAAAACCCAGTATTCTGCAATGGGTAAGTATAAAGGTCCCAGCCTCATGTTATACTATTATAACATGATAAACCTAGTGGCTAGAATTGGCAATAGTTCAAAATGGAATTGCTCAAATCTGATCACTTCTAAAAACGGTGAAATAGCAGAATTCTTGCCTGGGACAAAATTCGTAAAGCTCTCATATAAGGGCATCTTTTGCCACTTCCCATCTTTGGTCATCGTCATGAGCTTCTCAAACTGTTCCATCATCTCTGGGCTCCAGCTGGGATTGGGGAGTGAATAATCCTTTTCTTGCTGGGATTGAGAGAATGGAGCCTGAAAAATGAAGTTTAACAGCAGTGGTTTAGTTATCTGGCTGCAGAGCCAGAGGTTGGCTGTTCGATCCTCCCACTGTGCCTCCTTGACAGGGTCTGGTCTGAATAATCTAGAACCGTGATGGCAAACCTTGGCACACCAGGTGTTCTTGAACTTCAATTCCCAGAAGCCCTGATCAGCAGTAGTGTTGACTTGGGCTTCTGGGAATTGAGGTCCAAGAACACCCGGAGTGCCAAGATTCGCCATCACTGTTCTATAAGATCCCTTCTAGTTCTGCAAGTTTAAGATTATTATTGAACTGCCAGATAGCTTGGTGGTTTAGGTTGGGATTTCAGTCCACCCACTCTGCCTTCTTGATGGGGGCTGGTCCGGATGATCAAAAAGTAGTAGTAGTAGAAGATGATGATGATGATGAAGAAGATAACAATGAAGAAGATGATGATGATGATGAAGAAGATGAAGACAACAATGAAGAAGAAGAAGACAACAATGAAGAAGAAGAAGATGAAGACAACAATAAAGAAGAAGATGATAATGAAGACAACAATGAAGACAACAATGGAGAAGAAGAAGATGAAGACAACAATGAAGAAGAAGAAGATGAAGACAACAATGAAGAAGAAGATGATAATGAAGACAACAATGAAGACAACAATGGAGAAGAAGAAGATGAAGACAACAATAAAGAAGAAGAAGACAACAATGAAGAAGAAGAAGATGAAGACAACAATGAAGAAGAAGATGATAATGAAGACAACAATGAAGACAACAAAGGAGAAGAAGAACATGAAGACAACAATGAAGAAGAAGAAGATGAAGACAACAATGAAGAATAAGAATAAGATGATGATGAGGAAGAAGAGAACAATGAAGAAGAAGAAGAAGAAGAAGACCTCTCTACAATGACATTTCTAAGAAGAGGTTCAGGAAAGATGAATAATTCAGGAAAGGGTATATCACCAAACCGATGTGAACATCAGGTTTCAGCACCATAAATGCCACTACCACAATCAAAAGCTTTCTCCTGCTCTTCTCTTACTGGTTTTCCTAGTACTCACTGTGATTTTCCACAACGGTGTCCATGAGGAATGCTGGGAAGGATGCAGCAAAAGTCCATCAGATGTTCCTGCTCGAAGGATGTCCCTGGGAGCTGTCCGTCCTGCAAATCCTTTGGCCAATTGATAGCAGCTCCTCCGAACAGCCTGCATGTTGAAGACTTCAGTCTACACAGCTTCCCAGCCCAGGTATCTTTGTGGATGAAGCAAACACCACTCCAAGCCAGAAGAACTGCAGGTTTTCCAGGGATTACTCAGAAGGAAGCGAAGGTGATGATGATGTCACACTGGCAGATGTAAATATTCATGCACAGGTTAAGAGTTCTTTAACATCATGCTACAGTAACCTATCTTCAAGCTTGGTGTGTAATGCCAACAGCAGAGCTGTTGAAAGGATTACCTGCAACTCTAACTCTTCATTACACAATCTATAATCCAGGCTGGAGTAAAAAAAAATAAAAATAAAAACCTACATGTTTTAAGTGGTGCGTAATTAACAGCAATTTGGGCTTGGACTGTAAATATGTGTTACCTTACCTAATTGACAAGATTTCCACTAGTTAAACAAAAAACCTCAGCAGCTGAGTATCTTGATCTTTGAGGAAATGGCCTCAGACGTACACACCTTATAATTTTAATATTTCTGTTGCTGTAATTCTTTCCTCACCTGCCCCTTCTAAACGGAAGACAAACCTTTAACAGGCTTTTCCAGGTTGTTCAAGATGCTTTGGAGTGACCGTGTAGGGAAAGTTATGGGGTTAAAGATTTGCAAGACCCAGGTAAGGCTGTTAATGATACAGCATTTTTTTTGGAATTTGTTAATTCGCCAGAGAGCCATTATGGTAGACAACAGAGATATCCAAAGGCTGGTTTACAAATGTCGCTTTCCATTGAATTGCCATCGTTCAGCAGAGATTTGAACTCCATTGAAGGTCTTCTCCCCTGAAGGCCATCTCCTCAGTCGTAGACCAGGGTCCCTCAAACGTGGCTCTTCAGATGTTCTCAGACTTCAATTTCCAGAAGCCCTGACCAGCAGGTATGCTGACTTGGACTTCAGGTAATTGACGTCCAAGAACACCGAGAGACAAGTTTGAGGAACCCTGTCCTAGACCCAGTCTATCTGCTACCCAAATGTCTCTTAGACATATGCTTACAAAGCCCTGTTTTCCCAAAAGGGAATTATAGTTTAAGGTGGAAACGGATGAATGGGTGTTTTTTGATTGCAGGTACTCATCGCAGGGACTGCGGTGGCTTAGTGGTTAAGATGCTGAACTTGATGACTGGAAGGTTGGCAGGTCAGCAGTTCGAGACACGGGTACTGCATAACGGAGTGAGCTCCCATCGTCTGTCCCAGCTCCTGCCAACCTAGCAGTTTGAAAGCAAGACATTGCAAGCGGATAAATAGGTACCATTTCGGTGGGAAGATAAACAGCGTTCTGTGCGCTCCGGTGTCTAGTTATGCCTGCCACATGACCACGGAAGCGTCTGCAGAAGCAGACAGCGCTGGCGCTTCGGCTTTGAAACAGAGATGAGGACTGAACCCTAGAGTCGGATTCGACTGGCTTTCGAGCAAGGGGAACTTTTGCCTTTACCTTACTCATGCTACCAATGTAGATGAGAAGAGAGCATTCACTTGAGAAAGCCTTGATGCTGGGAAAGGTGGAGGGCAAAAGAAGAAGGGGGTGGCCAAAAATGAGATGGCTGGATGGTATTGTAGACGCAATGGGCACAGAGCTGGGTGGATTGAGGAAGATGGTGGAGGACAGAGGTGCCTATGGGACAACGGCCCATAGGGTCGCAAAGGGTCGGAATTGACTGTGTGATTGAACAAAACAACGTCATGTGTATGAGATAACCTTCACCCCCCCTACCTTTGTAACTAGGATGTCCAAAATTCCTTTGGCACCGATGGACAGAGTTAGCAGCCAATTTGGCTGGGGTGGATGATGGAACTTGTTGCTCAGTGTAATACACTAAAGGTTTCAGCTGTGGCTTTCTGGCAGGCTGGTGCAAAAGTGTGAAAATAGCCTGGAAAGTTTTCTACTGGAGATTTTTAACCCTAACTATGAGTTGCCGTCTGACCTATATAGGGTTACAAAATTCACATGTTAGAGCTGCACATACTCATTTATATCACGCTTTGAGATCTGAACTATTTCTTTCCTGCTTGAGGACTATCTTGATTTCCAATCTTAAATGCTAATTAGCCTGCGATAAACTGTGCAAAAGATAATTCCCTCCCTCCAACATAAAACCCGGCGTTTGGTTGGTAGTAGCAAGTTCCACGCTCTTGAGGCAACCACCAGCCAACATTCCTCCCCACCCAGTTGGTAGATTTGAGCCGAGTGCCAAAACTGTCAATCTCCCAAAACAACATATTCCCCAGTGATAACTTAAGGGGAAAAAGTTATGCTTTCTCAACAAACCTGTTGGGCAGATTCTGAATAAAAGGTCAAAATTACCAGCTTTGTGTTCTGCTTCTATTTGTCGGCAAAAATAAACAGTGTTTATTTATTTCTCTTTTGTCCCCTCCTTCGGATCTGGCCAGGTTTACAGAAACCGGTAGGATGATACTGCACAGTGATGGAACTGTGTATTGGCTGTGTTTGACATAAACTACCCAAGGCTTAGGCTACCCTCAAAGCCTGCAACCCACACGTATGTCTCTGGGTTATCATTATACAAGTTTTCCCCAACACATCACTGTTTACCAAAGACACTCTTTCAGCTAAGCCCTGCTTTAAAGAAACTCTGATTAATTAAATTAAGGCAACGATCAGGTGTTGTCGTCATCATAAAGTCATTTAAGACTTATGTGGAAATGTTATTTAAATTACGTTTTGGCACTGGGATTCTTTTAGTGTTCTTCTTCAGCTTTACACTAATAAATAATAATAATTTCATGTCAGAAATTATTCTGGGTTGAAAGGATTTTTGTGGAAGAAATTACCATAGGGAACACCCAAATGAGGCTCTAATGTGGGATATTAACAGGTCATGATCAGTGCCACAAATCTACTTCTGGACTTGTTTGGCCAGTAAGATTACAGCTTCTCCACCTCCTGCTTCCAATTATGTAGTTGATCTGCTTTCTATATTGACTGGTGATGTCCACGTGTACAGATACAACAGGAATAATAAGTGCAGAAAGTGTGCATGATATATCAATCATGATACATTAATCCATTTTCAGTTTAGGATTAAATTCCTTTACCCCTTTTGTGTTCTAATTGTTATCGGATAAACGCAACTTCTTATCTCGAGTCTGTTATTTTAGAGCAGGGTTTGTCAACCTTTGAAAGCCGCAGGTCGGACCATGCCCCCTCAGACAATTGCGGTTTTGGGAGCTATTGTAAACGCTTCTGCTTCCGGTGGTGACAAAGGCCACATGAAATGGTGCAGTGGGCCAGTTCTGGCCTGCAGGCCATTGGTTGTGAACCCCTGTCTTAGACGTTTCAGTCTTCTTTTGATTTTTCTTTCAGCATAAACGGCCCATGATCTTTACCTAGCAACTTATACTGTTTGAGACCACATTCCTCATGAAATACAGATTGTCCATTGGCTGTTTCAAATTTTATTTAGTTTTCTTTGAAGAGATCAAATTATTGCCACTTTAGCAGTCTAGTCCCTGCGGTGGGACATGTGTGCAAGAAAAATTAACACTCATTGACGGTTTGATCTTTTAGTTGTTCTGACTAACATTACAGGTAGGCAGATTTGGGTTTTTTTTTTTGGGGGGGAAACCCCTAGAACTGTGTTCCCAAACCATTAATTCTCTGGCCTTCTAAATAATATTGTGATTAAGGAGAAAGGGTTTCTTAATCCAACCAACTTCTTCCATGGGTTCTTCTTAGTCCAATAAAATAAATAAATAAATTAACACAGAACTGGCTCGATGTGAAAGAACATCCACTGTCAGAAGAAAATATTATGGTCTGCCAAGATAGATCACAGGATGTCAGGACATCAGTTCTAGGGCTAAATAAAGACCAAATGGAGAGTTAAGTGCCATCAAATTTCAAGAGCATTCAATAGCAGGAAGAGATGTTTTTAGTGGTTTTCCAGCAGCACTGGGACAGCACTGGGAATTTTGACAACTGGCCTCCTTCAGGTAGACTCAGACAGATTACTTTGGCTTGCCGTCAGAGGGAAGACTTAGTTGTTGGATGAAAAGACCTAAGGACAGGAGAAAAGAGAGAGAGCACTTTTCAGCCAAGATCCATGTCCATTTCTCTTTTAGAATTACATTTTGAAAGAAGAACAGGTATTACCAGTTGTAAAAAAAAGCACACATTGATTTGTATCGTTGTCGGCTGCAACTCATATTTACCGCCGCCCAAGACTCAGCATTGAGTCGTTGGCTGTATGGTCTACTCCATTACCATAACATATCTGTTATGCCAACCATTTATACCTGATGTGTATAAATTGATGCCATAAAGTCTCACTCTTATGTCTGAAGAAGTGGCCTTGATCCACGAAAGATCATAACAATAATCATCATCACCATCATCATCATCAAAATGTTTAATTTGTATGCTGCCCACTCGCTTGCGCGACTCAGGGCGTCTAACAAAAACAGTGGAGCATTACAATACAATAGAGCATTACATTACAATAGAGAAAAGAAAAGCATTCATTTAAAGATTTAAAAATCCATTAAGAGCAACAATAAAAGTAACAATAAAATTCCCAACAGTTCAGCGCGAACCACAACATTGCACCACCTTAATATTAATAGGACTCTGTCCTCCCCGGCTGTAGGGAGATGCCCAGGGTCAGCTGTGGCAGCTAGTCTGGCTGCCTGCGACAAAGATAACATTAAAATACAACAGTTAGTCCTTAAAGTGCCACAATGTTTTTTTTTGTCTTTTGTCTTGTTTAATCTCTGATATTATTTTGAAAGAGGAGACCCAAACACCAGTCATTTGACCATAGTGGCATTCAGGTGTTTCCAAGGAATTCTTTGCAATGGCGAGCAGGAGCAATATTTTCCAAGAAATGCTAATTAACTTGTTCACCACCCAAAGAATGCACTAAGTTCTATGGGGGAGGATAGAAGTCTGATTGCTCATTTAGGTGTAAGGGGCTTTTCTATGAGAGCCAAACTGATGCTTATACACAGGCCCTTTATAGTTGTGTTTCTCTAGTCTCTGCGCCTGGGATTATGATGTCCCGGATGCCAATCCTTCAGGCCCAAACACCCATTTCAGTGGTGAAAGGTGGCACCTACCTTTAGCATCAGCATGAAGGGTCTGCCCGTCACGGCTCCGTATCTCGCCGGTCACAAACACTTTCTGGCCCTCCCTTTGACTCAGTTTGCTCTCCACCAGTACCACCGATTCCAGAGGGATGGGGCTGTTGAGAAGAGATTATAGGCTCAGCACCAGCTGGATTGGCAGGAGCTGGCACAGACGACAGGTGCTCACTTCTGTCGTGCAGCACTCAGGGATTTCACTTACCTTCGTGTCTCTGTCCCTGCTCCATGTGGCCAAGATGGAAGGGGAAAGCCATGCTTCGTGCTTGCAGGGAGAGCATGAGGCTAGGCTAGAGCATCGCTTCTTGCCTCAGTGCAATTGGCCTTCCCACCCTCTTCCCCTGCCATGCCACCACTGGTTGGGTGGTGCAAATACAGTTTAAAAATGCAGTAACTACCGTAAACACCAAAAACATGTCCACACAAATGTCTAAATTAATTAATTTTACTGTATATTCATGTATTTTTATTATTGAAACTCACTAGCACCTGCTGCATTTTCCACCTGGACTTGTACTTGGGTCAATCTATTTTCCTAGTTTTAGAGGTCCAAATTATGTACCTCAACTTATATTCAGGATGACCTATACTCGAGTATATACAGTACCTTTTATAGGTTATGTTGAGGTTGGCTGTCATCACGTTGCCGACAACGAAGACAGCCAGCACGCCGAGGACACTGTCTAGAATTGTGGCAATGGATCCTCCATGCGCAAACCTGGAAATCACGGTCCACAATCAGGGGCATTATGGAAATTGTTGTTGGGAACAGTCACAGAGGGGAAATCAGTATGATTCAACAAGAGGGCCCTCTCCTCTCAACCTTGAGGGCAACAGAATACAGATGTCTTTACAAACACAGAAGTCCAGAATTTGTTTTTGACTCTTACCCTGGTGGTCCTTCAAGGTAAGGTCCAAACTGGACTATGGACACCATCCTTTTCTCTGATGGGTTGAGGAACATAGCGTACTCGAAGCCTAATCCTTCAGCATCGACATTACGTAGAAAATAACGGGTGCCTCTTTCCCGTCTCAACCAAGGCACTTGCTCCAGAACTTCTGTGGTAAGGTCAAAAGGTGAGAACAGCTAGTGTTAGAGACCTATAGAGTGACATGATGCCTCAAACCTACATCCGTTGAAAAAAATATACCCTCTTGTTGGTATCACTCCACCTAAGATAAGGAGAGAAGAGGCAGCAGGTGCTGAGAGAATGAAGCAAGAGAAGGACCGTCAACACCCTCTAAACGGAAATAAGCCTCAAGTCTGCTGGCTCAGAACCAGGAAGAACTTTATGGTAAGAACAAACATTCTTGAGGATATACAAGAGCAAAATCAAATTAGAAGGTGGAGGAAGGAGCTCACTGGACAAGG
Source organism: Bradypodion pumilum (assembly GCA_035047305.1). Classification (NCBI taxonomy): domain Eukaryota; kingdom Metazoa; phylum Chordata; class Lepidosauria; order Squamata; family Chamaeleonidae; genus Bradypodion; species Bradypodion pumilum. The sequence continues at coordinate 5,406,477 of JAWDJD010000018.1, forward strand.
AATCAAATTAAAGGAGGAAATGGCTGAGGACCCTAACCTCCCCTACATCACTTGGAGGACCCTGAGTAGGTTGAGGGTTGGAGTCCCTAAATGTAAGACCAACAGGTTCAAGTGGGGGCTGCTGGCAGATAGCAACATGCTCTGTGAATGTGGTGAGATACAGTGGCTTCTTTTTTTGGCAGTCCATGGAAGAATAAGAACTTTATACAATTGTTCTAGAGATCCCTCCCACTCCCATATCTGCGAGCGATACGTTCTGATAATTACTGCAGATACCTGAAACCGGGGATAACAGCGAACTATAGATTTTACATGACAGACAGTGTCCTGTAGTGGCCAGCTCTGGTAATGTGCTCTAGAAATATATTGGTATTTTAGGATTTTTAATTGAATATTTTTAGACCCGTGGCTACTGAAATCATGGATATTTGGGGGGGCACCCTATATTATTATATAATTAATTTAAAAAGGCCATGTCAACTGTGCTTGTAACCCAACTAATCCAGCCGATTCTAAACTGTTATTACTGTATATACTCAGGTATAAGTCGTCCCAAATATAAGTCGAGGTACCTAATTTGGACCTCTAAAACTAGGAAAATAGATTGACCCAAGTATAAGTCGGGGTGGAAAATGCAGCATGTGCTAGTGAGTTTCAATAATAAAGATACAGTAATACTCAGATAATGCTAAAACTTGGTTCCACAAGTCTTAGGGTTATCCAATTTTAGTGTTATCTGATGCATGCACTGGATAACGTTAAAAAAAGCCCAGTTCCCTTTTTGAAGAGGATGCCGGGGAACTGGACTGCCCACCCCCACAAAAAAGGCCCAGGGATGTCCTAGGAAGGCGGGATGTCCTAGGAAAGCGGGAATCGTGCGAAAAAGGTCCTCCAACCTTCCCAGAGGCTGCAGGGGAGGTGGACAGCCTGAAACATGCACCTGACGATGGTAATGTTTTTGTCCCCAGTGTGAAAAGGTAGGAGATCACGTTGTCTTTTTTGTAGGGGTGGGAAGCCAGTGTACGGGCACTCCATTCGGCGGCTGTCTTTTGGGGAAGGCAAGGCGGGTCTTGCCTTCTCTGAAAGGAAGCCACCAAACAGAGCACCCATACGCTGGCACTCTGCACTCACACTCCAGCCCTCTGGGAAGGGAAGCGGTCAGGTGCTTGGCCAGTTCCCTTCCCAGAGGGCCAAACACGATACATACATAACGTTATACGATGCAATTTCCCCCCAAAAAAATTTGCATCGTTATCCGATTTTAGCGTTGTCCGATGCATTCGTTATCCAAGGTATTACTGTACATGAAAATACAGTAAAATTAATTAATTTAGACATTTGTGTGTACATGTTTTTGACTGTTTACTGTAGTTGCTGCATTTTTAAAACTATATTTGCACCCTCATGAACCAGTGGTGGCACTGCAGGGGAAGTGGGCGGATGGACCAATTGCTCTAGCCTAGCCTTTTTCTCTCCCTGAAAGCATGAAGCATGGCTTCCCCCCTCCATCTTGGCCACATAGAGCAGGAACAAACACACGAAGGTAAGTGAAATCCTTTCTTTTTATGCACAGGTTTGTTTTCCCACAGAAATGCATTGAAAACAAACAAACAGAAAAGCTTCATAATATAAATTAATTTCCAATGCATTTCAATGGGAAATGGCGATTTGCACCCTCTTGTGGTCACCTGTGGTAATGGCCCACCAATCATGTTTTCCTTTTCCCCTCTCAAGAAGCCAAAGTCACTTTTAAGCTCCTGAATCACACCGAATCCAGGGTGGTTTTGGGACCTTGTGGTTGTTGATCCGTGTATAAGTCGAGTCACCTTTTTGGACCTCATTTTGTGGGCTAAAAATCTCAACTTATACTCGAGTATATATGGTATATTAATCTTTTAAATATTCTGAGTAAAAGAGAGAAATAGTAGGAAAAGAGATAGTTTTGTGACAAAGATTTGAGTACAGAGAAAAGGATATTTAAGAAAACAAATATACTTGCCTGGAACAACTTCGATACTATTTCTATATGATGGCAACCTTTGCCATGTTCCACCTGTTTCTAGTTTGGTGAATTTGTTGAATTCCTCCAACATTCCCTGGTTCCAACCAGCATTGGGAATTGAGTAATCTTTTGTAGGCCCAGACTCAGGGAAGGACTGGTTCTTGGCTGTCCCATATTGATACTGCGGGACCTATAAGTAAAAAGACAGATTGTATGTACTGTATTTGCTGGCGTATAAGATGCATTCGAGTAGAAGACGCACCCCCAGACCTTCCCAAGTCTAATCCTAACTTGACTTTCACCACCGTTGATTTGAAGATTTCCAGTACTTACTGTGGCATTCCACCATGGGGTGCCCGAGAGTGGTTTCAAGGCTCCATTGGTGCCACAGGGAAGGACTCTCCATCGAACCAGCCTCTTTGTCAAGCAGTTCCTCAGCATGGCTCATTCAGTCGAGGCTTCACTGACTTATGGGAAGTTGCTCTCAGCTCCTTCTCCTGAGAAATTTATCTCCCTCTTTCACAATGCTAAAATTTTAAACAAAGCAGCATGAGGCTCGGAAAAGGCAGAAGAACGATTGCTTTACACACTGCATATGTCAGTGGTGGCGAACCTGTGGCACGTGCTTTTAAACTGCAAAAATGTAGAGGTTTGAGAAAGAAGGGGGATCAGCACAGGGACACAGATATTAGCGACTTGAACGGCTAGTAAAGAGTTCCTCATGCCAGAGTTCTGGGTGGTGACTTAGAAGTAAGATTACAATAATTGCAATCATCACAATGAGCCAATGCTCAGAGAAGCTCAACAGAGACACACTGACTTACCATCTTCGCATGTCGAAAGCGACGTCCTCAGTTGCCCTCAGTCAAGCTGCGCCCCAACACTGAGAGAAGGCATGGCGAGGGAAGAAATCTTAGACATGAATTCTGACAACTGCATGGGGGTGGATGGGTTCCAATCTGATTCCTGAAGGGAGAAACAGACGGGAAACGAAGGGTTTGATCCATACAATTGGACATTTGCCGAACGATATTACCGTATGTCCAACCATCGTTATGCATTGTGAACCGCTTTGGGTTGCCTGCTGGACGAGGAAAGCGGTATATAAGAATAAATTTAAATTCAATTCAACCATTGTCTCTTTCAGAATTTTATTCTCATTGCACACAGCAAACACAAAGAAAGAAATATAAGGTTAACTATTCTGACAACGAGGCAGACAGTGGAATAGGTAAAGGCCACCCTTGCTTGAAAGCCAGTCGTATCCAACTCTAGGGTTCAGTGCTCACCTCTGTTTATAGCAAAAAAGCCACCACTGTCTGCTAAGCCTCCAGTGGCTTAGTGGTTAAGATGCTGAGCTGGAGACTGGAAGGTCGGGTTTCAAAACCCGAGAGCTGCTGTTGGGGACATGAAAGGAGCCTCATTCGGGCGTCCCCTAAAAATCTTTTCAGCCTAGACTAATCTCTAACACAAAACTATTAGAACATACGCACATACATTTATATCAGGGGTGCCCTAAATGTTCAGGCCATGGGCCAGTCATGTGGTTGAGGGGGGCCGTTCACTATGGCCCCCAGCATCAATTCATCCGGCCCGCGACACCCAGGCGTGTTTAACTTCTGCTTCCAGAAACGACGAGGGTGTCGCGGGCTGGATGAATTGGTGTCAGGGGCCAGATCCGGCCCCCAGGCCATAGTTTGGACACCCCTGATTTATATGCATGCATTTACATACCCATACTGTATAAACATACATTTACATGCATGCATTTACACATGAGCATACATCTACACACATAGACATGCAAACACCAACCTTGTCAATTAAAGACCCTCCAGATCAAGAGCTGCTGCTAAGAAATGCACCTTACCAATCCTTGACCTTGTGACCTTTGAAGGTCTTGACCTCTGACCTCCCAGTTCTGGCCCTCCATGGGCAAAATACTTACCGACCTTTCCCTCCTCCCTTTCCCGGCTGTCACTTTCTCCTTCTTCTCCCCATTTCCGGTTGCCCTTCTTTGGGAAGACCTCACTATTCAGTGACGTAACGCATGTGTGCTTTCCCCAGGCAACGACGCACATGTCTGTGATTGGGTGGATAGTGTGCCAATCTAGAGATACTGCCATCTTTTACCCACTTCTTGCCTGTGATTGGCCCAGAAGAAACCTCAATGAAAATTCTTTTCTGCATTTCCCAGAATTCCTTAGCCACCTTTATTGCTTGCGAGCATCTGTGCATGTGCACACACATGTGCCTCTGCGCATGTGCAAATTTTTTTTCTCCAGGGAAATTCTTTCCACATCAATGCCAACTCTCTCTGAGCATGTGCAGAGTGCTTTAGGGCACACACAACCTACAGTACATCTAATTTTACTTTGCAACTACTGTATCTTAAAGCTGCAGCATTGTTTGCTTTCTGGTGCAATGCAGGACTGTTAGGTTTGTTGGGTTGTGGGGGAAAAAAGGAAAGTGGTTTGCTTGTCTTTTCATAGAGAAAAGAGCCCATGCACTAGTTAGCACATGCTCAGAGACTTGGCACTTGCATGCAAAGAATGTCCCTGGGGCAAAGGCTCTTTGCACATGCACAGAGGCACTCGTGGGTGCAGAATGCTAGCAAGCAAATAAGGTCAGAAAGTGACAAAGCTAGCCATTGGTTGTGATGAAATGAGACATTCGGCAAAACACATTTTATATAAATAATATTTATTTATTTATTTATTTTCTCCCGAGGCAGGAAAGTTGCTCGCAGCAACTTCTGAACGCAAGGGGGAGCCACAGCAGCACACATCTGGATGGCCCTGCTCAGACAAATGTGCTTCTGTAAATGATTTGTAGTGCTTTATAGTTTTATTTATATATTTCTTGGTCTCCATTAGAAGGGAGAAAAGCTGATGAAGCATAAAAGAGCAAAAAAAGAAAAGAAAAAGCAAAGGCTGAGAGAACAGAACAACAGTAGGGATGAAACATTAGGTAAAGTTGAAGGTTGTCCTTGCTCGAAAGCCAGTCGTATCCGACTCTAGGGTTTGGTGCTCAACTCTCTTTATAGCCAAAAAGCCAGCACTGTCTGCATCTGCAGACGTTTCCGTGTACATGTGGCAGGCATGCCTCAACACCAGAGCGCATGGAACACTGTTGACCTTCCCACCAAAGTGGTCCCTATTTATCTGCTTGCAATTCCTTGGTTTCCAACTGCTAGGTTGGCAGGAGCTGGGGCAGAGAGCAGCTCCTGCCAATAATAATAACAATAATTTTGTGTCAAAAATTATTCTGGGTTGAAAGGGGTTTTTTTTGCTGGAGAAACTGTGCTCAGGGGACTCCCGAATGGGGCTCTTTTCATGTCCCCAAGAGCTTTGACAGAGATGGGCGCTCAATCCATCATGCAGTACTCAGGCCTCGAACTGCCGACTTGCTGACCTTCCAGGTAACAAGGTGAGCATCTTAATCACTGAGCCACTGCAACCCCATTACTCCACTAATAATTTGGCAGACAAACCCAGCGCTTGTTGACGTTTCTGCCCTATTGCTTTAGTTTGGCTCTCCACATATGTTTCTGCCTGGGATTTGAGCAGATTGCAAGTTCCAAGATTGGCCTTAGAACTACAAATCCCACCAGTCTTGACCACTGCATGAGGCTCATGGGGTGTGCGGTCCGAATCGGTTGGAAGGCCACCGCCCCGATCTGTTTCTGGCAGTTCATGGGAAACTGCGCACATCTGGCCGGAAAAGAAACCCAACTTCCCTTCCTATCAGACATTGCTCAAACTCTGCGAACAACTAAAATGTGTGTGTGCGTGTGTGTGTGTTGTGGAAACAGCAGCGGCTGTGCTCCCCCCTCCCCGGATGGGGCCGCACCCGGCTTGTGGCTTTCATTGCCTGGGCAACGTCAAATATTTTTTTGGCAAAAAAGGCATCTGGAACCACAAGGGATGAGTCATGCCAACGAAAGCAGGGGCCGAGTCTGTAAAGCTAGTAAAGAGAGCTTGTTTCCCATCCGGCCTTGCAATCAATCAAGCTAAAGGCCACTTCAAAAGGTGCATTAGTCGCATCGTTACGATGCTGAACTTGTCAACTGGAAGGTCGGCAGGTCAGCAGCTCGAGACCCGAGTGCTGCAGGAATGGAGTGAGTCTCTGTCTCTGTCCCAGCTCCTGCCAGCATAGCAGTTCAAAAGCAAGAAATTGCGGGTAGATAAATAGACACCGCTTCGGTGGGAAGGTAAACAGCATTCCATGCACTCCAGTGTTTAGACATGCGTGCCACATGTCCATGGAAATGTCTGCAGGCTATAAACAGATGAGTACTGAACCCTAGAGTCGGATACGACTGGCTTTCGAGCAAGGACGACCGTTACCAAAAAAGGACAAATGGCTACTAGCTGGAGTCATGAATGGACTCACTTCTTACTCTAGCCTTCTCTGCAAAGTTTGATGACCTAACGTCCCCCTCCTGGCACCCATAATTATTATTTTGATTTATTGATTTGTTTTAGATCCCGCCCATCCCGGGTGGTACAGAGATGCTCAAGCATCTCCGCAAAGATTTTCAAGAGGTCTCGATGGACCAACGCCAGGTCCAGGTGGCCTCCATAACAAACATATTTGTGCGGGGAGAGGATATTTTTTTCAGGCAGAGGAAGCCAGAAATTGTTACCCGGGAACGAATTCCACAGTGGTGCGATGTTAAGAATGTTCCGAAGAAAGGTGGAGTCCTCGTTGCAGCTGAAATCCACCAGATCTGCTGCTGTTTTGCTGGAGGATGATGATTAATGATGATGATGATGATGATGAGGAGGACCACCAGAAAGATTTGCTGATTTTTTGAACATGTACATTTGAGATCTTGATATTCCGTCCTGCTTCCTAGGATGGACGGATCCACTTTGCTCAAGCTGGTGCCCTGGAGTGGCTTTGGACTACCGACCCCATCAGCCCCAGCCAGCAGGGATGGGCTTTGTAACCCCACCACACCCATTAACAGCATTCCAGGTCGGAGAAAAGACATTTCAAGACAAGATAGCCACATTTTCTTTCTTTTGGTTTGGCGGGAGTGAGAGAGGAAATGTTTTTACCCAACACAAACCAACTCTAGGGGCTTCTGCCAATAAGTCTAAGGGTCTTTTCCTCCTACACTATCCCCAAAAGGATGTCTATATCATTTAAAGCTCTTTCCCCCGTTACTCGTGAATGGATTTCCCCGAGCACTGAACAGCAACTTTCCCTTTTTTGTCCGTGTTTATTAAAAAGACAGAATAATTTCCAGAGCATTTATTCCCTTCAAAAATCAGAAACTTGTGTTTCCAGTGGAAATACCTAATAATCCTCATAAACAAGGGGCCTGGCACTGGGATTTTGGCCAGGAATGGCTCCAAAACGCCTGCGTCTCAGTGTTTTATCAACCTGGCATTCTTTGAGTTCACATTTGGGTTTTCCAAAGGAATTCTTCGGGCTTGAGGTAACCGTTTGTGCATTTGTCTCTCTGTCAGTTAAATTCCTGTGCCAATGTTTAAATAGGGCGAGCCAAACGGTAATCTCGGACCAGCTTGTTTTCCCAGAGATTAACTGTGCTCTAGGATTTAGGTGATATATAGATGTTAGATCTTTGCCAATTTAGGAAGAATTGGGTGGATTGCGTTGAGAAATTATTGTGAGAAGCCAAGCCACTAGACCTCATGGAGGCCAGACAAGTTCACAAGAGAGCCGCCATCTTTCTTCACAGCCCAGCTAATGTGCGAAATTTGAAAAAGTGTGCCGGCCAGGTGAAACGGCATTGGGACTCCTTTTGGTATTTCAATAAAGTTTGTGTAACATGCTGTGGCTAATTAACACAGTGCCATGGCACATCTCGGTCATGTGATCAAAACAATGACTCTTAAGACCAGGAGTTCTCAACATTTTTATGCTCCCTCAGGCAGCTTTCGGGGGCAGATTATGATTCCTCCACCACATGGCACTTCCTGGTGTGGTGGAGGCTGTGGGGGTCCACATGAAATGGTGCTATGGGCTGCATCTGGCCCACGGGTCGCAGGTTGAGAATCCCTGCTCAAGACACACCTTGGAGGCTAATTGTGGTTGTTGTTGCTTGCCATCAAGTCCTGTCTTCAACAGCTCAGCTTAGCTCTTACAAACTCATGGCTGTGGCATCCTATGAACTTATCTTACCTTGAAAACCCCTGAAGACAGTCCAAAATGAAACAAGAGATTCGGCCGGAAGATGAGACTCCCAAGAGGCTAATGGGGAATTATGGTATCCCTAAAACCAAAAGTTTGAAAATCCTACAACCTTACCTTTTGCAGGATGTACAGAAAAGAACTTTTTGAAAGGATTTTAAAAGAAAATTATTATTATTATTATTATTATTATTATTATTATTATTATTATTATTATTATTATTATTATTATTATTATTATTATTATTATTATTATTATTATTATTATTATTATTATTATTATTATTATTATTATTAGACAAAAGAGGCCTCTCTTGTAGACGGAATATTCTTTATTTCAGGGCCGTACAAAGGGAAACAGCATAGGTAAAGCTTAAGCTTGCTCATACCTGGTGGTAGCAGGAAGAGGGATTTGGAAGGAAGGACATTTCAGGGAATGGATTATGGGGTGGTGTTAGGGTCTGGCTCATCCCGCACTAAACTGCACAGCTGAAAACACGATGTAGTACTTTTAAGCAGAGATGATTTTGCCCCAGAAGGGAGAGATTGGTTGGCACTGCAGGTTTTATTTTGGCGGGGTTAAACTGGCGTGGCCAAGGCCCCACTTTGCCGCAACACGACGAAGGAGAGACCGCCTTGTCTCAATACTTCTTTCCTAATGGCTTCAACTTTTTCACGTAATATTCGTTGCAGCCATTGGTCAGGCCGGCAAAGAGGGAGAGGTAACCCTCAAAGTTAACCTTGCTGTCCCGGCATTCATCTATGTTCTTCATGATCCTGTCAATGGCCATTGGATCTTTCTGGTTCTGAAAAGAAATCGAGAAGAGGTATCATAAAAGAAAGTGGACTTTCTAATTTGCCCAGGAAATGGTCACCAACAGCATGAACGAACGAACGAACAAACGAACGAACCAACGAACGAACCAACCAACCAACCAACCAACCAACCAACCAACCAACCAACCAACCAACCAACCAACCAACCAACTAACCAATGTACCATCAGACCTGACTACTGCAATACATTCTCTGGGGTGAGGCCCTTGAAGATAGCTCAAAGGCGGCCACAAATTAACCGGCGCACCAGGTTTACTCTCCGTCGGAAACCTCAAATCTCACCCCTCCTTCCTCTTTCTCCCTCCTCCTCGTTTCCCACATGGTTCCGTTTCACTCACTTCCATATATCCTGGGACCTCCTTCTCCATCAACTGGCGCAGATCTTCTTTCGTGAGATAGTTTTTGTCGCCTGCAAACCTGTGAAATGTTAACATCACCGTTTCCATCGCGTGCTCCAGTTGGGATGGCATGATTGCACTGGTCCTTGGATTGGGTCCAAACCTAGGGAAGAGGTGGGGGGGGAGAAGAATGAGAAAGCAGGAACAGTTGAGTTTCCTTGCTAGAGGTGTGGCAAATAAGAAAAGAAGGGTCCCAACAGTTAACTGAACCCAACTGATTCAACACCATTTCTGAGCTTTGTCAGTATAGAACGATCTCCCTACTAAAACCCAACAGACCTCTGCTTTGCAAAGATTTAGGAACATCCTGAAAACTTCCATATTCAGGGAAGCTTTTTGGGATATTCCTCCCTAATTGGGGGAACTAATACTTTAGATTATTTTGAGGTCCCCCCTACTTCTCTTCTTTTGTTTAATATTTACTACACATCCATCAACTGAGAAAATGACATCCAGAAAAAAATGTATGCTTGGATACGAGTAGCAGTCGATGACAGCTATTATCTACTAGGGTGGCTCAAGTGGTTAAGATGCTGAAGGTCGGCAGGTCAGCAGTTTGAGACCTGAGTGCTACACCACGGAGTGATCTCCCATTGTCTGTCCCAGCTCCTGCCAACCGAGCAGTTCGAAAGCAAGAAATTGCAAGTATAGTAGAACTCTGTATAATGAAAAAAACTCCATTCCACAGGGCTCTTTGCTATACGGTTTTTTCGTTATACGAAGCGCTATTGGTGATACCCTGCATAATAATTTTTTTTCGTTATATGGGGTTTTGTTAAGTGAGTACCCCGCATAACGAAAAAAAGTTTGTTATACAGGGTTTAGTTAAGCAAGGGTATTGCTAATAGTGCAAAAAACGCTTCATTGTACGAATTTTTCGTTATACGAAGTGTTAGTTATACGGGGTTCCACTGTAGATATAGAGGTACCACTTAGGTGGGAAGGTAAACCGCATTCTATGCACACCGGTGTCTAGTCATGCTTGCCACATGTCCACGGAAACATCTGCAAAATGCAGACAGTGGTGGCTCTTTGGCTATCAACAGAGATGAGCACTGAACCCTAAGGTTGGATATGATTGGCTTTTGAGCAAGGGTGAGCTTACCTTACTCATTGGTTTGGAGCTTATGCTGCCAGTTGGTGTTAAGAGTACTATGATGATGATATTGCAATTATATCTTGTTCTGTTTTTTATTTGCATGTAGAAATTGTCAATTACCTTGGGTAGTGCTTGCACTAAGTCATCGACCGCAATAACGTTTGATTGATTGATTGACTAAGTCAGCCAGTATAAAAATGTTCAAAACCAACCAACCAACCAAGCAAGACCACTCCAAGACTTTACCATTAGCTCCCCATGAACTGAGATGAACTGAGCAAATTGGGCATATCTCCTCTTCAGATAGGAGAATCTATTTTCAATTGTTTTAGCTCATAGAATTCAGACAAATTCTATCTCAAGACAACTCGTTGGTATCCCCTTTCCACTCCAAACCCAGGATGCATGTCACAACAGCTCCTGAGCGTGTATAAAGTGCACCTGGCATCAAGAACCCTTCCAACCTCTTAGGAAATTCCTTGCTAGGACCCAAAGCTGCTGAAACCTGAGTCTGAAGAGCCTTTTTTCCCTCCCTCAAAGGTCAAAGTCCATAAATTATTTCCTTTCCCAACACTCTCTTGTTCTGTTGATGCCATCTCACATTCCTTCCATCGCCCTCTAGCTCTCGTCTCCCTTGATCCACGGTCTTTCCAGCTGCAGAGAACATCTATGAGTTGGACAGACTATCTGGAGCGAGAAGGGAGGAGCCGGGACTGGAGTCCCTCTGAACTTTAAGTCAAAGAATTCCCTCCCGTCAAAATTCCTCCTCCCATCTCTGGTTGGCATGCTTAGGAAACACTCTTCCTAGATTTGAGTTCCTCGTAAAACTCTTAACCTTAAACCAGCCATGATGCTCCTTAAGACGACGGGGACCAAACTGGTCTGTTCTGTATCATAATGCCCACTGTCGTGTTTTGTAACTCATTACAGTGCTTGAAAAGTAACTATTGCCACGACTCACCATACTGACAAGTAACTCAGACAGCTTAGGGGGCTGGATGGCCGTTTTGCCCTTCCTCCACCCACATGGCTCTTCCTGATGTGGTGGAGGTGGTGGTGGGTCACATGAAATGGTGCCATGGGCCATATCTGGCTCACGGGCTGCAGGTTGTGAATCCCTGCATTAGCAGCTGAGAAGGCTACGTGCAAAACCAGGGAAGCACAAATCGCTTGGAAACATGAAGGCTTTTAAATTTTTAACTACAGAAGATGTCTGCCAGTGCCAGCCTCACCCCTCCTGGGTGGGCAATTTGCCCAGAGACATTTGAGGGGGGGGGGGAGATTTTGCTTTTGAAGGAAGACTGAAGGAGGAGAAAAAAAGAGAGAGAGAGAGAGTTATAATCTCTGTAGTTTTTCATGTTGACTCAAGAAGGGCTTAAGCAGTGTTGGCAGTCTTCCCAGTCTCCCTCCTCCCTCTTGGCTACTGTCGCGGGAGCAGCCTGGCCCTCCCCTCAGAGTCAGGGTGGCCTGATGGGCGCGGACATGACGTCCCACCCGTGGGCCTCCCGGGTGCTGACTCCACACACCACCATCGCTGGCATGATGCACAAGAGAGGGAGGGTAGGGGGGATTTTTCTACAGTTACCATTTTTCTGCAGTTGGGTGACTTGGCTAACCGGGACCGCTTAGTGGCTAGGACACCGAACGTGACAACTGGAAAGCCAGCAGCTTGAGACCTGAGTGCTGGACTACGAAGCGAGCTCCTGCCAGTCTGTCCCAAATAGATAAAGAGGTGCCACTTTAGCGGGAAAGGTAACAGCATTCCGTGCATGACATGATCACGGAAAGGTATCAGATGCACACAGTGGCCGTAAATGGAGATGAGCACCGATCCCTAGAGATGGATACGGCTGGCTTTCGAGCAAGGGAGATCTAGTGTAACTTGGCTAAAATAATTTTTGCTCCTTGGCTCTGAGCCGAAATAATTTATGGGAGTGAATCCAAACTCCTACTTGGTACAGGGAAGGGCGGAAACAGACACAGCCCTGGGAGAATTAAAATGCCTGGTCTCTCCATATTGACATATTACTGGGCAAAACACCTCCTAGTTTCACTGGACAGGAATCCACGAATTTGCCATCTTGAGGACTAGATGCTTAAGTTGTCATCATGTGAGTAGGTAAATTATGTATGGCATGGCGAGTGGGTAAATTATTTAGAATTTTTAATGGGGTTTTAAAGGCTTTTTAAATTAGCTTGATGTTGCTTTTAATTGTTGTTAGCCGCCCAGAGTCGTTGCCGAGTTGGGTGGCAATAGAAATTTGAAGAATGAATGAATGAATGAATGAATACATGAATCTTAAAGCAGAGTTTCCCAACCCAAGGCCCGTGGCATGTGACAAAATGACCACCCCCATTGTGCAGGCAGGGCAAAATGGTCGTCCGGCCCTTGAAGCTGACTGAGAGAGCATGACCCGGCCCCTGGCTTGAGAAGGTTGGGAACCCCTGTCATAAGGACTAGCAACTTGTTCCCTTAAGTAAAAAAAAAAGGACTGCAGTAAAAAAAGAGAAATCTCATAAGGACTCTATGTTGGTAACGCCATGAGGGGCGTTGTAGGATTAGTGATCATTCTCCATCAGCAAATTGTTACTCATGGATTGAATTCCATTCGCCCTGAGTAACTTCAACCAAAGCTGCTCCCGTGATTTGCAGATCTGCATTGACGTTGTTTGCTTTAGGGGAATGCCCTTTGTTCAAAGAACAACACTTCTAGTGTTACTGTCTCCGCCTGCTGTTTTATGCTACCGGGAGTAAGTTGTGGCTGTCCAGAGGTTGCCAAGACTGCCCACCCCCTCGGCCATGGGGTGCAAAATGAGCCATTCATGTAGTCCACGGCAGAGCTTGGCGGAAGGCTTGGACTGCCAGGAAGACGAATAAATGGGGTCTAGAACAAATCAAGCCTGAACCGTCTCTCCGGAGGCAAAAAGGACCAAACTGAGGCTGTGCATCACGAGAAGGCAGGATTGCCTGGAAGAGTCTGATGCTGATGCTGGGAAAGGTGGAAGGCAGCAGGAAAAGAGGGAGACCAAATGTGAGGTGGATGGACTCCCTCAAGCAGGGGGCCGGGTTACATTGTCTCAGTCAGCTTTGGGGGCCGGATGGCCACTTTGTCCTGCCTCCATTTTGTTCCAACAGCTTCAAAGGGGTGGCCACCTTGTTTCTCGACTGCTCTTGGAGGGGGTGGGGGGGCACATGAAATGGCCAGATCTGGCCCACAGACCTTAGATTAGGCACCCCTGCCCTAAAAAGAAGTCAGATCTTTCAGTTTGCAAGAGCTGAGCAGGGCTGTTGAGGACAGAACAGTTTGTAGTTATACATCCTCGGAAAGGGCATATGCGGCTCTAGGGTTCAGTGCTCATCTTCATTTATAGCCAAAGAGCCAACACTGTCTGCATCTGCAGATGTTTCCATGGTCATGGGGCAGGAATGACTAGATGGTGGAGCGCATGGAACACTGTTACCTTTCCTGCCAAAGCGGTACCTATTTATCTACTTGCAATTAAGAAATGGCAATTTATGGACTTCCCAGCTTAGGCAGGCTTCTGAGGCTTTCAGTCTTATCCATCTGGGACCTTCTGAGCTTGTCCATCCGGCGGATGAGAATGAATGAATCCGAGCCACGCCCTTCTCTCTCTCCTTTGCTGAAGGAGGCATGGAAATCAGGTTTTTTTCCACCAGCGTGACAGCTTGTGGCCATCTTAAGCCGGTCACGGAAACACACAAGATCCTTTCAGATCTGTGGACCTGGGTGGTTTGGCAGCCTCTTTGCCCCCCCCAACAACAACACAAAGGGCAGCTTCACCAGAACCTTAAAGTATGTTGAATTTTGGACACCCCGAAAAAACTCAGAACATTTACAACCTAGGTGTCGAGAGCCACAAACTGGTCTGAAATCCATTACTGTCCCAATCAAAGCATCGACAACCTTCCTCTTTTGAAAACATCCTCAAAAGGCAAAGAAATTCAAAACTTACAATGGAGGGGGAGGGATCAACTTAACACCACAGCTGGCCAGATGCTTTAGGACAAGAGGGATAGCCATAAATTTAGCAACCATGTCTTAGTCATGCCCAGGCCTTTATCGTCATCCACCTCCTCTCAAAGCCATGGCAATGGTCACTCTTGCTCATAAGCCAGTCGTATCCAACTCTAGGGTTCGGTGCTCATCTCTGTTTCATAGCCAAAGAGCCAGCACTGTCTGCTTCTGCAGATGTTTCCGTAGTCATGTGGCAGGCATGACTAGAAACTGGAGCACACAGAACGCTGTTTACCTTCCCACCAAAGTGGTCCCTATTTATCTAATTGCAATTTCTTGCTTTTGAACTGCCAGGTTGGCTAGGACAAAGACGGGAGCTCATTCCGTCCTGCAGTATTCGGATATCGAACTGCTGCGCTGCCGCCTTCCAGTCAGTGTCTTAGCCACTTGAGCCACTGCAGTCCCTCTCGAAGCCATGGGATATCTTCAAACAGACATGCCATAAATCACGTTTTCTTTTGGAAAAAGACAAGCACTCTCCCCCGTCCCTCCTTGTGAACTAAATCCCACTTTCCTTCTTCCTCTATCAGATCAGCGCAGGCAAGCAAAAACACAAATATCTTCTGTCCAGGAACAGATTCTCTTTATCAAAGGAGGAGAAAAAAGATGACTCATGGTGGAACCGAGCCATGTGCCACGCCCTGCATTGGAGATCCATGTGTCGAGGGTGCAACAGTGGACATTTGGAGACAGATCCTGCCTTTCTTAAATTGGATCCATTTTCCTAAGGGTGCAGAGTCTCCTAGGGTCAACCCCTGGCAGGAGGTCAAGCTGGAACCTGCCTTTATTGCTGGGGATAGTTTACCTAATGCTGCCTCCAAGACTGGATAGACTTCGACCTGCCTGAGCCAGCAAAGTTTACCTTCGAGGCAGGGACAAGGGCCCCAGGTGGCTTCAAAACCAGTTAAGCCAGGCCTTAACTGTCCACAGTGAAATGTCCCCTTAAATTGCAAGTTTAACAAATTTCAGGCAACTCTGGAGAGCTTTGCTCAGATGGCCATCTGGCTAGGAGCCCCTCAAAGCCCTGGGTCCATGTTCCACTTCTACCCACTGTGGAAGATAGGTCTCCGGCTCCAGCTCCAACTGGATTTCTACAGCTTTCCAAGGTTTGCCGTAAACTGCTTAGGGTGGAATTTGCTGCGTGTAAAATTGCAATGAGGACAAAGAGAAACTAACAACATTACCGAGAATGATTGGGACATCCTTTGCAAGGGTGCTCCAAACCACAGGAGCAAAACACTCGCCTTAAAGGCAGAAGGTTACAAGTTCGAGTCCTGACATCTCCACTTAGGGCTGGCACAAAGCCTGAACAGCTTGGAAACCAAGTTGCCAGTGGCTATAGACATTTTGGGGCTATAAAGGTCTGAGGTTTCCGGCTTGGCCGTGAGATTTTGAACCAGGAGGACTAGAATCTTGAACGTATTTAGGAAAAGAAAAAAAGAATTCTAAAGAATGCATCTTTTAGGGTTCAGAAAGGGGCTGCAGTGGCTCAGTGGTTAAGCTCGCCTTGTAAGCTGGAAGGCTAGCAAGTCAGCAGTTTGAGACCCAGGCACTGCATGGCGTTGAGTGCCCATCAGCTCTTGGGGACAGGAAAGGAGCCTCATCCGGGCGTTCTTTGAGCAGAGTTTCTTCCACAAAATCCCTTTCAACCCAGAATAATTTCTGTCTCGAAATTATTATTATTCGGGTTCAGAAGTCCACTGGGCTTTAACAATCCTCTCCTATGATCGCCAACACCATAAATCAGACAAGTAAGGGACACAAACCTTTCTCTGCACCTCTTTAGAAATACCTCCCAGCAAGGACAAATTGTCCAAATTAAGTTTGCAAAGATTGTAGTCTGTGCCACCAATTTATGTGTGTGTGTGTGAGATGGATTTCCATCCCCGCCCTGATTTTTCCTTCCTGAGAGACATGGCTTTCCATGCGCAGCCACTCCCTTTTCTGGCACTGCAGGGCTCCTAACCTCTCTTTGGCAGGGGTTCCAGTGGCTTCCTCTGCTAGAGGCAAGGCTTGGCCAAAAGTTACTTTCCTCGGACTATGAGATTCTCCCAGAATCAGAGGATGATGGAAAGAAAAATGGTGACTTTGTTTTTTCTTCCCCCATTGTATTTATGCATTATGTTTTACCGTAATTGATATGTTGTATCATTGACAATTTGTATCTTATTTGTATATTGCTTTGCATTATTTGTATCGTATTTTGTATTGTTTAGCATTATCATTGTAAACCGCTTCGAGTTCCCTTTTCGGGGAGTAAAGCGGTATAGAAATCTAAACACTAGTAAAGGTAAAGGTTTCCCTTGCTCGAAAGCCAGTCGTATCCGACTCTAGGGTGCAGTGCTCATCTCTGTTTCTAAGCCAAAGAGCCAGCGCTGTCTGCTTCTGCAGACGTTTCCGTGGTCATGTGGCAGGCATGACTAGACACCGGAGCGCACGGAACGCTGTTACCTTCCCACCGAAGTGGTCCCTATTTATCTACTTGCAAGTTCTTGCTTTCGAACTGCTAGGTTGGCAGGAGCATCTAAACACTAAATAAATAAATAAATAAAGAAGGAAGGAAGAGAAAGAGAGTTTTCCAAGCCTAGGCTAGCAACCAACCTGTCATTTTTGTTTACCAGCCTGTCAAAATTCAAGGGGTGCCTCTAAGAAAAAAAAAAGAAATGAAAAAAAGAGAGGGAAAGAGAAAAGAAGGAAGAGAGAAAGTTTCCCAAGCCTAGGCTAGCAATCTGTAATTTTTGTTTACCAGCCTGTCAAAATTCAAGGGGTGCCTCTAAGAAGAAAAAAAAAGAAATAAAAAAGAGAGGAAAAGAGAAAGGAAGGAAGAGAGAAAGTTTCCCAAGCCTAGGCTAGCAATCTGTCAAATTTTTTTACCAGCCTGTCAAAATTCAAGGGGTGCCTCTAAGAAACAAAGGAATAAAAAAAGAGAGGGAAAGAGGAAGGAAGGAAGGAAAGATCTGACCCAAACTTGAAATTTGGGTGGATCCCCACTAAAGCTGAAAAGAGGCTCCCCACTGGAGAGGCATCCCCTGCATTATGACAGGTTGCCAATGTCAGTCTTGGATTGAGCAAGCCCCTCGCGTGCGCCCAGGGCGCACCGTTTTTACGCACGGCTTGGAGACCCCCCTGCCTCCCTCCAAAGCCCCCTTTCCATGGGGAGAAGGGGAGAGACTTACCGAGGCGGGTTTGCTGGCAAGGAGGAGCAGCAGCTGCAGCAGCCTGGAGCAACGCCTGGCAGAGAGAAGGCTTGGCCAACTGGTCCCCCCCTTCCCTTCTCCACCTCCAAGGCCCTCCTCGCCCTGCCCGGGAAGAGGCGGAGAAGCCCAGTGAAGGTCCAGCCCAGCCCAGGCGCCTGGGCTTAAGTCCTGCCTCTTTGGAGAGAAGCCATATGAGGAGATCTGTCTTGGTCAATAGAGACACCGATCCTCTTTTTTTTAAGTCCCCAGGGCTTGGCACCACCTGCTCCTTTCTCTGTCCTTTTGGCAAAATGGACCATTGAATCCTTCCTCCTAGAATAGTCCTCCAAAGGTCATCCAGCCCAACCTTCTGCTAGCACTGGAAACCCACAGGGCATACTGTATCTGTTTAAAAACCAGGTTGTCCTTTCCTCCCTTGGGCTCAAGAATCAACTCTAGGTGTGAGGTCCTAGATTCATTCATTTTTTTTCTGATTTGTATTGCCGCCCAACTCCGAAGACTCTGGGCGGCTCACAGAAAATAAAACCAATCACATGTTAAGAACCAATAAAAACCCTATTAAAACTGTCACTAAAAAAATTACTCCAGCCCCTACAGATTAAAAGAGGGAGAGAGTGATTTTCCTTGCTGAAAAGCCAGCAAGGAAAGTCAAAACTTACAATTGGAGGGGGGGGGGGGGAGGAAGAGAGAGAGAAAGCAACTTGACACCACAGCTGGCCAGATGTTTTAGGACAAAAGGGATAGCCGTAAATTTAGCAACAATGTCTTAGTCATGCCCAGGCCTTTATCGTCATCCACCTCCTCTCAAAGCCATGGCAATGGTCACCCTTGCCCAAAAGCCAGTCGTATCCAACTCTATGGTTCAGTGCTCACCTCTGTTTCAAAGCTAAAGAGCCAGTGCTGTCTGCTTCTGCAGACATTTCCATGGTCATGTGGCAGGCATGACTAGACAGCGGGGCGCATGGAACGCTGTTTCGCCTTCCCACCGAAGTGGTCCCTATTTATCTACTTGCAATGTCTTGCTTTTGAACGGCTAGGTTGGCAGGAGCTGGGACAAAGATGGGAGCTCATTCCGTCCTGCAGTACTCAGGAATCGAACTGCTAACCTTCCGCCTTCCAGTCAGCATCTTAGCCACTAGAGCCACTTCAAAGGGGTGGCCATTTCATTTCTCGTATGCCCTTGGAAGGGTGGGGGCCACATGAAATGGCACCCCAGGCCAGATCAGGCCCATGGGCCTTAGGTTGGGAACCCCTGCTCTGGAATGGTGGGAGTTGTAGTCCAATGAAATCATAAAGGTGCCAACATGTCAAAGGGTGGAGATTGATCTAGAGCTGACATGTCCACAGGTGAGGTTCAAACATGGGTCATCCTCAGGAGAGACATCTAGGATTGCAAGATTTCCTGGATGTGAGAAAAGGTGTTCCTCCACCCGCTGAGCACTTTGACCCTCCTATGTTTCTCTTTCCATCAAGACCGTTAATCTCAGCCCTTCCCTAATTAGACCCCGCCTGGTTTTCTCTTGTCTATACACTTACAGTCTTCCACTGCACAAAGCAGGATGTTGCTCTTGGCTGTACTTACTCACACACCTCACTCATAGTATTTTTTTATTTTTTTTGGATGGGTGGATGGGGTGAGCGAGAAGGCAGCGTTTTTTTTTTAATTGGAAAAAAAATCCTAATTATCACTGCACAACAAGGATTTTGCTACTGGGAATAACACATGCGATTTACATGATATCGAGAGTGTTGATTCCAAATCTGAACTCAGAACTTGCCTATCAGATACAGATTTTAAGGCATGTTATAGCTGTTCAAATGGTCAATCATTGGGTAATGTATTCTTACATGGGAACACGATAACAGTTGCAGCTACCACTCTGCCTGCCGCCACCGCAGCTGAATCACGTCCCCTGGTGGCAGCAGCGGCGGGCAAGTCAGTGAGCTGATGTCAGAAATAGGTATATAAGGCGAGATGGACCAAGGGCTTGTCTCTAGTGTGAAACTATATTATTATTATTTTGTGATAATATTGATTTTTTTGTGATGCAGTGTAATTGTTGTTGTGGTGTTGGTTGGTTGGTTAGTTGGTTCATTAATGATCCCTATCCAGTTCTAGTTTGGCTAAGTCAGAAGTACAAGTATATTTGTGGCAAGTATATTTGTGACAAATATACCCCGCGTGATCAATGCAAGAACCTAACCAAGAGGGTGAGATTTGCTTACTTAGGATCCTGACGTCCTAGGCAGAATCGGACTTCAGATTTGGATTCAGCGCACTTGATTTAGTATAGGACACATGAATTAGACCAAGTAGCAGAACAATGTTTTTTTTTTGTGATGCATCAGAGGGATCTTTTTTACAGTGGATGATGAGCTTAGAAGGGAAATGCAAGGTTGAATATTTCCAGCACCCTCTCCCTCCCTGATGAGCAAAGCATCAAACCTTGCATCATCATCATCATCATCATCATCATCATCATCATCATCATCATCATCATCATCATAATAATAATAATAATAATAATAATAATAATAATAATAATAATAATAATAATAATAATAATAATAATAATAATAATAATAATAATAATAATAATAATAATAATAATAATAATAATAATAATAATAATAATAATAATAATAATAATAATAATTTTGGGGACTGCAAAAATGCTCTAATTAAAACTTCCAGGAAACCCCCAAAATTCTCAGTTTAGGAACAGCAGTGTTTCAAAAAGTGTTCCCTCCAACCCTGCAGTCCAGAAATTCAGACGATGGCTATTTGATGTCTGAACTACAAATCCCAGCATGGTAGACCACTGCTCACCTTTGCCTGATAGATTTGGAGAGACTGAGTTCCAATAAAAGAAGAAATTCATGCTTTGAGCTTTGAATGATGCAGATAACGGGCATAGCCTTTCCAAAGCTGCCTTCTTCCGTGCAGGTTGAATCACAAACCCCATCATTCCCCCAACTCTTTCCCCACATTTTGGGTCCTGGAGGCAGTAGAAGAGAAGAAAGGAAAGCATCGAAATCCACAAGAGTTTGCTTTAGACCTCCTCTTTGCCTTGTAAACATAATTATGAAGGAGAACTATAATAAAGATAATGGGCGAGGGCCCCAGGGTTTTAATTAGGGCAGAGCAACGTGGCTTTGCCCGTTGGCTGCTGAAATTTGAAAAGTGCAAAAATTTGCTGGCAGGATAGCACGAAATTGGTTATCCCCGGTGCGGGTAAAACACCTGCAGCCGTTTCTCTCCAGACAAAAGACACTTCCTTGGGTTTTGCCAGCAGTCTGAACCTACGGTACAGTTGTGCCTGCTTAGGTTGTTAAGGAGGTGCATTCTGCACATGCTCAAGAGAATTTCTGCCCATCCCAGGCCCAACTGAGGGGAAGAACGGGAGGCAAAATGGGAACTTACAGGTGTACGCCTTTATACACCTTACAGGTGTATATCCTCTACTGTCCTCTTCTTGGGCCATGGTCAACATTGTGTGTGGGATGGCAAGGGTTTGAGCTCTCCCTGTGGTTTCTCAAACGTGATTATTCTGCAGAAACAGGGCTGTCTTGCCTATATATACTATTTTTGGCTGCTAAAAGGTAGCTGTCGGAGAGACCACCTGGTGGAAGTTGATCTGCCCTGACTTGTTCTACTGGATTGTTCAGTGAGTAGATAATTAGGCAGAGGAATCAGGAGAAAACAAACATTTTCAGCAGAAATCCTTCAAGCAGATCTTGGGTTGAGAGAGAAGGGAGTTGTGGATACATGAAACCTTCCATCCATCCATCCAGTTGTCTACCCATTTCCTTCCATCCATCCATCCAGTTGTTTACCCATTTCCATCCATCCACCCATCCATCTATCCAATTGTCTATCCATTTTCATAGAATGATTTCAATACCCTCGGTCAGGTGAAACCATCTAAAAATGTTTTCCGTCTTTACTACAGTGTCTGGTGTTTGAAATGTGGAGCGGGAGGAGAATTTTTGAGAGTACCCTGGACTGCAAAGAGAACAAATAAGTCAATCCTGAAGGAAATCAACCCTGACTGCTCCTTGGATGGACAAATATTGAAGATGAAGCTAAAGTACTTTGGACACCAAATGAGAAGAGAGGACTCACTTGAGAAGGCCTTGATGCTAGGAAAGATCAAAGGCAAAGGAAAAGGGGACGGCAGAGGACGAGATGGCTAGATGGTATTGTTGACACAATGGGTGTAGAGCTGGGTGGAGGATAAGGGTGCTTGGTGTGTGATGGTCCATGGGGTTGCAAAGGGTCGGACTCAACTATGTGACTGAACAACAACTGGTGTTTCTATGAAGTCCTCACACTTGGTTTCCCTTCCACTTGTAACCATGGAAAAGCATCGAAGATGGGATCAGCTCCCTATAGATGTCAATGAAAAAACCAAGATCTACAGAAACTGGCTTAGGATATCCCATAACTCAGGGGTGGCCAGCCTTGGTATTCTTGGACTTCATTTACCAGAAGCCCAAGTCAGCACACCTGCTGATCAGGGCTTCTGGGAATTGAAGTTCAAGAACACTTGGAGTACCAAGGTTGGCCACACCTGCCATACCTTGACTCGGCTTTCCTTTTTCTGCCTTAGACAGCAATATATCTTGGGCCAAGACTCAACTAGGCCTATCTGTCCAAATTTAGCATTATCCACATTTAAAAATCACAATTCTCAAAATCCTTTTTTAAGAAAAGGAGACAGGTTAGTTAAAGCTTACAGAAAAAAAAACCCTAAGCTTGTGTGCTTAACGTCTTCCTAAGATGTCAAACAATTGACACATCCTTCAAGTCTGTTGGGAAATGGAGTGGCCTTGCATAGTTTCTTAAAGGAGGGTGTTTGGTGGAGAAAGGTGGTGTAGAAATCGGGTAGTTGCTCCATAAAGCTTTCCTTCCTGCAAAGCAAGGCAGTCCAGCCCTGCCCTTTGGCAATGAATCCCTCCAGGGTCATGGAAAGAACAGGACAGACTTGGGCAGAAGTTCCCAGGGAGCTAAGGGAGCATTAGTGAAACATTTGTTTTTCTGAATTGCATTTTGGAGTTTAAGGCTGTGCCAGTTCATGTACTTACATTTATATCTGCATTTAAGCATACTGTACTAATAAAAAAAATGTATTCAAAGTTTGTTCCCCTCCTTCCTAAAAGCTAGCGTGGAATTAGTAGCATTGTGGCCCCCTCTAGTGGTGAAACTGGGCATTGCCCCGTCTTTTTCCAAAGCACACAAGGCACATAACAATAAGAAGAACTATTTGGAAACACAACTTTATTGAGATAAAAAAGAGACAGGAGATGTAAGGCTTCTAGATTTGTTGACACTCCTCCTTGGAGGTCTCATATAGATGCCATATTTTGAAATGGTTGAGTTGATTTTGGTCTCAGCTCGGAAAAGCTAGTCATGGGTTTTAACGGTTGCCACTGGTGGGGGCTGACAACACATGCTCATGGCAAGCTTGGGCAAGACCCCCGATGAGGTTCATGAATTCTTCAAAGTTCAAATGGTTATCACAATTCATGTCCAGCTTCTTCATCATGCGATCCACTACAGCTGGGTCTTTCTGGTTCTGAAAGATGCAGATAAAAGTTAGGGATTCATCCATGTTTATTTTCACATGAAGCTCAGATCCCACAATATCAAGGGTTGATCAATATTTAGAATCCCTGTCACTCCTCTCTCCATGAGTTGTCATTTTAAAAAAACTTTCTCCAGCTTCAAAGATGCTAGGCTGAAATAGAGAATGTAAAAATCTGGCGGTGACATTTTCATTACATTGCTCAGAATCCATTTCAGTAGAATTTGTATTGTTTTTTCCTAATGCAATTTGATGGCTCACCAACAGGGGAAAGTATTTTCGCAAGGATTTGTGAAAACTTCTAGGGCCAGTCCTTAAAACTCCTGAAAGATCTCAAAGTTGATTTTAATTTTCACAGTGACAATTTTACCTTCGTGAAAGACGCCAACTCTGTGTTCATGAACGTCTGGAATTCCTTCTTGGAGAGAGATGTGGCATTTTTGTCTGAGCCAGCATAGCGATGGAAAACAGCCAGTAGTGACTCAATGCAACGCTCCGTCTCTGTAGGGCCAGCGGTGTATCTTGACGACTGGGGAGCAACAAGAGTATAGGCTCTAATTAGTTTCTTTCTCCCCCCCCCCCTTAAAATCCTCCTTGCCACAATTATGATGATTGCAATCATGCTAATAGCTTACTCTTTGACCCTGCCCCCCAGTGGCATCTGGAATGGTTTGTGATATTTAATTAAAAAGCAGAAGAGTAGACCAGTGTATATTTATAACCCAGGGGTGGTGAACCTATGGCACGCATGGCAGATGTGGCACTCCCAGCCCTCTCTGTTGGCATGCGTGACATCACCCCAGCACAGAGTCCACCCCACCCCTCTATCCAACAGCCAATGGGAGCACTTCCGTCTTCCCCCAATGCAGATTTTGCCTAGCAGCCCAATGGGAGTGCTTCCTCCCTTCACCCCAGCACAGAGTTCACCCCGTCACTCTGTTTCGGCACTCAGTCTCTAAAAGGTTCGCCATCACTGTTATAACCCATACTTCTGTCAAGAAACTCCAAGGAAGCCACACAAAGTTCTTCCGCTTCTTCGGAACAACCCTCTGAGGTAGTCTAGAATGAAAGATAGTGAAAACCCAGAGTTGTTCCGAGAGGATCTTCAAGGCTCGGTCAAGAGAATTTTTTTAATTTTCAGGTCCCAGCAATAATAATAAAAGTGGCTGCCATTACTTTTCCTGTTCATGGGCAAGTTAAAAGGTTCTGCACACTGCCTAGGGTGCTGTGGTGGCTTAGTGGTTAAGACGCAACACTTGATGACCGAAAGGTTGGCAGCAGGTCAGCAGTTCGAGATCCGAGTGCTGCCTGATGGAGTGAGCACCCATCGGCTGTTCCAGCTTCCGCCAACAGAGCAGTTCAAAGCAAGAAATTGTGCGAATGAAAACAAGAAATTGCAAGCAGATAAATAGGTACCTCTTTGGTGGGAAAGATACGAGTGTTCTGTGTGCTCTGGCATCTAGTCCTGCCTGCCACATTTATTATTACAACCCAGAAAAATATTCAGATGGCATGAAAGATCAGCAGTGAGAATAAACATGGGAGTAACATGGATGGTGTCCTTATACAGCAGTTCCAAAGGGAAGATTTCCTCCCTGCACATATTTTCACAACGATGTCATGAACTGCCTGTTCGTTCTTGCCTGTGCTTCTCATTGAAGTACTGCCAACACCTTAAACTGGTGTGGCTGCTCTACATTTCCTTCTTCATGGGCAGAAATCTTGCCTCTGAAGCAGCCCCGCCAAGACAGGAAAGGCGTTGCATTTTGGGTTTTGTCTGTCAACCCTAAAGCACCAAAATGGGTGGCTGAATCCCAGCCTCCAAATTAGGGATTCTCCACCTGTGTTCCGCGGCGCCGTTTCATGTGCCTCCCACTGCCTCCACCACACCTGGAAGTACCATGTGGTGGAGGAAGGGCAAAATGGTCGTTCAGCCCCCTGAAGCTGTCCGAGGGAGTGTGACCCAGCCCGGCTTAAAAAAGGTTGAGAACTCCTGTTCAAGATGGACCTTGATGTCCAAGAACATCTGGAGAGTCAAGTTTGCAGACCCCTGGGATAGAGGCATCTTCCATTACCCTGACCCCCTTTGGTGTACTGACCTGTGCATCTAGGACTGTGATGATGAACCAACCTTGGCACTCCAGGTGTTCTTGGACTTCAATTCCCAGAAGTCCAAGTTTGTGAATCCACACGAATGGGTTTTCTGTGCAGAAGACTTGGACTTCTTGGAATTGAAGTTCAAGAACAGCTGGAGTGCCATGGTTTGCCATCGCTGATCTAGGAAGTCTAACAACTTCTGTAGGGGAAAAGATTTCCTATTGTAGATCTAGGGTGAAAGGGGAAAGGTTCCTTCTACTAGCGAAAATTGCAGAAGATACTTCTGGGTGAAAATATACTCAGAACCTGAATCTTGATGTACAGACTTGTACATGGTGTAAAGCTAGTGCAAAATATAATGTTCCCCATATTGCAAAAACAGACGCAGCTTCCAGCCATCTGAAAATGCTAAAATAGCCACCAGAACAAATCGAATTGGGCCAAAGGGCAGTTTTAAGCCCTTTCTCAACTGTGTATTTTTGACTAGCTTCTCTCCTCCTTCCTATCTGCTCTTATCTTTGTTGTAAGAATGCAAATCTCCTGCCAGGGAGAATGGAAAATGTCAAATCTTTTCTCCCCAGGAATGCAAGCTGGTTTGGTTTGTGTGTTTTTAATTTTTTGGTGGACTTTTTTTTTTTTAAATGGCAAATGTAATATTTTAAAAAAATTGTCATTTGCACAATATATATCAAATGGTGTTATTATAGTTGTTATTTTTGCCAGTTTCTCCCGATTCACATGTTTAATCTATATTATTTTAAAATATATTTTAAAAAGAACCCTTTCATGAGAAGGCAATGCTGTGAAAGGCACACCCCTCTAGTTTGCCACAACTGCACAAAGAGTTGTTATCCTTTCCCCACAGCTGTAACGCCTTTAACAAGAATGCGGCAGGCAGAAATCCGACAGGTAATCCATCCCCCCCCTTCCCCGTGTTCCCTTCATGAGTAGACCTATTGCTTGATGGCATTTCTTAGCATTGGCCAACCCGGTGGTGCCATATTCTCTTGTACACATTGTGTTGAATCTCACACCCTGTACCTTTGAGATGTGCTTAAAAATGGCTCACGGGGCCACACCCTTTGGGAAACATTTCTTGAGCTGCAGAATGGCTGCATGAACAACTCAGCATGAACAATCCCACGAGCCTAACGAACCATTTTGTCTTAATCATCGGAGTTTTGGCTGCTACTCAAGATAGGATCAAGTTTCCCCAATCATTTTTTTGGAGCCACAGAATGTAGAAAATGATCCTTCTTAGCACTATAAACTCTGAAATCTCCAGGCAACATAACTAAGAGGCTATATGGTCGTTAAGGAGTTGTAAACGCTCAAAAAGTAACTTTTAATCTTTGCCTTTCACTCAACAAAGGAAGTCTCCCTTCCTACTTGGCTACCAACTTGCCAAGTTTTTCGGTAACTTCTAAGCTCTGCCTTCCTTACTTACTTAGAAGAATCCAGTTTAGATAGAATTTGCAGAACAGAATTTGAGGAAATGTTTTACGACATAAGATTGGGTCAAATAGGGGTTAAAGGCTTGGCTAGTAAGATATATAAGATGTTAAATCAAGTGGAAAGACCACAGGAAGTCTTAAGAAGAATATGGGAACAGGATTTAAGTATTTAAATTTCCGAATTAAGTTGGAAAAATAAATGGAAGAGAAGAATTATGAGAACCTTGCCTGTTAGAGTTAAAGAACATAATTATAAATTATTATGGAGGTAGTACCTAACCCCATTATGGTTGCACCAAATGGAAAATACAAAAAAAATGTGTTGGAGATGTAAGAACGTGTTGGGGATGTACGAGCATATGTGGCCAAGATTTTCAGCAAAGTTGAGGTACACATGGGTGTGCAAACATGGCATCTTGGCTTATTGGGTCAACCTCCGCTATGCATTTCCAGGTGACCCCCTCCCTTCCCAACTGTGCTACAATTCGCAACCACCCCGGGTCTACTTAGCATTTTATGTCCCTGTTGAGTTGCTGAAAAAGACCCAAGAAGAGTTGGCCTTTTAATGAGAACCGAGAAGCGTTTGGCTTCCAGGTTCGCTAAAAAAGTTGCGGCATGAGAGGAAAGAAGGACGAGGAGAGTAAAAGGACATTGCACCTCTCAGTCATGGGTGTCTTTATGGGAATAAGTTAAGGAAACTCTGGGTGTTGACCTTCCCTTTCAGCCTTTCTGCTCTGGAAGTTCTCCTCCACCCTTCCTTTATAGAGAAGATGATCTCAGCTTTGGCAAAAAATCTGTTTCAGTTCTTGAGTTTTCCCCAAACTGGGGGAGGTGAAAGCAAAAATTTTGTGGCTGTCTTTTTTCCTAACAGGCGCTTCCAAGAAAGAGAGGAAAAGGGAAAGAAAGAGGGAGGAAAAATGTAACCTCCACAACCCAGAGATGTTTTTCTACCCTGTGGGTCATTTGGATGCCGTTGTGGCATAGCATGGGAGAGGCATCAAACTTACCATAGCTGTGTTTGGAGAAGGACGCCCGATGTGGATTAGAGAGTTGGCCAGGTGGCGAGTTAGAAGGCTGGTTGCCTAGCTCAAGAGTGTTGGGTCTTGACAGATGAAGGGAGGTGCTCAATTTCTTCTCCCCTCCCCAGCTTGGCCCAGACAACGCCCAAATCTCTCTTTATGGAGGAAGACTCTCTCTCTCTTTCTCTTGCTCAGTTGAGCAATTCTGCTTTGTAACGGCAAACCTAGGCATGCCTGTTTGCAAAAGCTTTGCTCAGGAATGTGTCTCTGTGTTATTATGTGTGGGAAGTTTATTTTCTTTTCATGTCCTGTTCGCTTTTTGTGTGTGTGGCCTGCTCATTGTTTCTCCCTGGACTTCTTAGCCATGAAGCCAACACAGAAAGGAAGAGATTTCCAAACAGGCAACCTATCATTTTTATTGGCCTGTCAAAATTTAAGGGGTGCCTCTTCCATTGGGGGTGTGCTTTTCAGTTTTGGTTGGGACCCACCCAAATTTCAAGCTTGAGTCAGATCTTTTTCTTTCTTTCTTTCCTTCCTTCCTTTGCCTCCAGAGATAATTCAGGTTTGATTTAGCTCTAGGACTCATTTGTCTGTTTTTCTAGCAGTTCGAAGTATCTGCAGAGCTTTCTTCCAATAATTCCATCTCTCACCGCTAGTCAAAAATGGACAATATTTTTTCTCTGTAGCAGAGATGAAACATGGGACCTCTGGCCTATATGAATTTTCTGTTCACACCATATCCATTTCAAAAATCATTTTTGGACCACATCACATGACCAGAAGATTTCACCACTCCAACTTTGACCATCTTTTCTGTAATTCATCCTTTCAGTATTTGCAATATTTTCATGTTGCGAAGGAGGATAAACATTTCAACAACACGAAGCTGTAGGGAAACTCATCCAGTTGTGAAATTTTAGCATGACTTCCATAAATCCCAAAAGACCCAGAACATAGAGCAGGGGTGCCCAAACTATGGCCCATGGGGCGGATCTGGCCCCCAATGCCAATTCATTTGGCCCATGAAGCCCTCATTGCTCCTGGAAGAGGAAGTAAGATTCATTTTACTTCCGCTTCTGGGAGCAACGAGGGCTTCACGGGGCGGTTCCTTGGGGGTAGCCAGTCACAGCCACTTGGAAAGAAATCACTCCACAGTCAACACTGATGTGGTGGAGTGGAGAGAATGTTGCACTAGGACTCAATTGCTCTGGGTTCGAATTCCCGCTCAGCTATGTAAAACTCAACGGGGAGTAGCAGTTGCGAAACCATGCTTTCAATCTCTCCCATGCTTTGAAAACCCTGTTAGAGTCCCTGCAAATCAGATACCCTTTGAATCAAGAAAACAAAAGGTAAAGACGGAATAGGTGTTAGTCACAGATTCCATTCCTCTGTATGTATTGGGTACCTGGGATACCTGGATGCTATCCAGAGTGTTGTGGAAAGAAACTGGGTGTGTCCAGAAACTTGGAACAGGTAGTCACACATGTCTGCAGTTGAGACCCATAACTGAGTTGGATGAACAAAAGAGGGAGCCAACACAATTGTGCGGTGCTTTATATTTTTATCCTGTGCTCCATGGGGGCACGTTATGACTAACAAGTGGCAAGCACCGAAAATGACTATACAAAATCCCTGGACTCAAGTTTCCTGTGACTCAAACAATTGGATCATTTCCTCTGACCGTGAAAGAGACCTTAAAGTCCTGTTTCAACTACTATTGCTTTGTTTACTCTCGGCTTCCATCTGGTGGTTCACTGAAATTCTGTACTTTTTAAAAAGAGGGTGGATCCAAATTCTCATAGGGACAGCTTTGCCGTTTGGCAGAGGGTGGCCACCGTCTCAAGTGACAGACCCAGTAAGGTTTGGGAGGACAAAATTGCATGTGCCATGTAGCCTGCCATGAGTGTTGTGATCGCAACAGAGAACTGGGAGTGCAGTGGCTCAGTGGTTAAGAAACCTAGCAGTTTGAAAGCAAGACAATGCAAGTAGATAAATAGGGACCACTTCAGTGGGGAAAAAGCTCTTGGGGACATGAAAGGAGCCTCATTCCCTGAGCAGAGTTGCCATATGTCCCGTTTTTCCGGGATTTTTCCAGAACCAAGCTCAGGAAAATTGTTCTGACCGATTCAAGAAAAAACATGTAAAAGTCCCGGATTTTTAAATTCGAACAAAGGAAGCAAGATCACTCCCAACCACCAATTTTTTGCAAAGAGTTAATTCACTGCCTCCCTCCCTTTCTTTCAATTATCCTACATGTAAGCAGCAAAGGCAAAATAGCACCCCGAGAATCCCACCAGGGAGGGGGAGATGCTTACTACTGGGATAACTGAAAGAAAGGCGGGGAGGCAGTGAATTGACTCTATGCAAAAATCCCTTGGCTCACCTTGGGCAACGGTGCAGGCAGAGGCATTCTGGAGCACCAGCCCGAAGAGCTCCAGCTCGTGGAGCCACTGGAAAAGGGAAAAAAAGATGGAGGCTGCCTGCCCCGGACGGGGATTTTGCAGGGTCTTAGAGCTGCGGCCTCCTCAACAGCCTCATCCGATGCATGCAGTTTGAAGAATGCAATGATATCATGTGGCTGTCCCGATTTGGTGGGAAAGAATTATGGCAACCTTATCTGCGCTGGCTCTTCGGCTTTTAAACAGAGATGAGCACTGAACCCTAGAGTCAGATACGACTGACTTTCGAGCAACGGAAACCTTTACCTTTACTACAGGAGCACATTAGAAGGGCACAAACAGTAAAATATCTTAGGTAAGGTTCGCCATTTCCCCAACCAGCAATAAGACTTATTCCCCCAAAAGGTCAAATATAACTTTTGGGGAAAGGGAAGTCCACAATTTAACAACTTAAATGCCACTGTGTGGATCAGACTTCATGTTGAGATGTAGGATTTTCACCTTTCTTCCCAATTGTTGATACGCTTGGCTTGAGTATTTCACAAAAGAAAACTATGAAACGGAGAAGTATATGTTTTAAATCTGAGCAGTTTATTGAATATCATCATATAATAAGAAAGAGGAAGACATCTGCTAACATTGCTCAGATGTGGTCCATCTACCCCTTGAAGTTCTGAGTTCTGTTGAAGGCACGTTGACTGCAACTTTTGAAATTGGCTGTTTTCATGGCAGCCAAACTCAACATTTCCAAGCAACAGCTGAAGATGGAAGCCAGAAATCCTGCTGATAATTAATAAGGCATAATGTTTTACTGATGTAGCATATTTTGAATTCCACTGCCCAAGCAGAGAGGTTTCTCTAAACCAATAAAATGGGTGTAGACTACTTTAGAGGTTCCCCAAATGTGGAACCACTTGAGCAATCTCTCGTTGCATGAGAGGACCCAGTTGTTAGGTTCCTGGCTGAGACCTCTCAACCTATAGCTGGGGGAAAGATGATAGGTTAAATCCAATTTTAATCACTTCTAGAGTAGACCCATTGAAATAAATTGGATTTAAGAGGCATCACTTGTGGAAACCTTATTGATGGCAACAGATTAACTTAAGTTGGGAAAAGAATTGCATTTTTAGACCATTCATCAAACTCAAGTCCTCAGACTCAAGAAATGTTAGCAGAGGCATCATAGACTTCTTTATGGATTTACTTGATTATATAAATTGTAATTGATTAGGTGATTAAATGGCTTAACTAAATCTTCATAAGACTTTAAAAGACAAAAAGAAAGATAGTTCTGAAGAAAAAAAGAAATACATATTTCTTAGGTTTCTTTTATGTTTTTAAGATAACAAATGCTTGATTGGGTAGGATGTAGCTATCTCTTTGTTAGTCTAGATATTTCAGAAACTGATAGGACTTCCCTCTAAGCCTGTGATGGTGAACCTTGGCACTCCAGATGTTCTTTGACTTCAATTACTAGAAGCCCAAGACAGCACTCCTGCTGATCAGGGCTTCTGGGAATTGAAGTTCCAGAACAGCTGGAGTGTCAAGGTTGGCCATCACTGCTCTAGACTGTAGTCATACTTTCCTTGGGAGTAAGTACTTTGAGTTTAGTGAGACTTACTCTACACAGTGATGGCTAACCTTGGCATGCCAGCTGTTCAAGAACTTCAATTCCCAGAAGGCCTGAACATGTTTACAACAGCCATAAATGATGGGGGGACCACCAGTGCGGTCTCCTTAACTGTCTGAGGGAGCATGACCTGACTTGAAAAGGTTGAGAACCCGGGACATAAACAAAGGACTGATTTAGAGCTGATTAAAGGAGCAGAATAGAAGGCCAGCCGTAAGGCTCAAGGATACTTTAAAGAAACATCTGCCATTAAATGATACCTAAGAAGATGTGGTTTCCCATTTTGTCCCCACTCCACCTTAATATGCAACATCTGAAACCAAAAGGGGGGGATTTAGAGTTGATTAGAATAATTAATTGAAAGACTACTTGGAAAGTATCATAGACAATCAAAGAGAAGACTGGTATCCGGGATGGGGTCCTTCCTTCCTGGGCAACCTAGGAGTCTTCCTTTTTTTTCTGGGCCATCAGGTATTGATAGAGAGGGTTGTAGACACTGGCTACTTTGTCACACAGAAGTGTTGGCTTTTCTTCAGAAGAAGACCTGAGCTCTTGTGTCTCAGAACTTCCCTCCTTCTCAGATTCAGCTTGAGGTTGGTCCTTCTTCCCTCCTTCCTCTAAGGGTGGCTGAGGTTCCCTGGTCTCTGGGTTGCTTCTGTTTCTCTCATCGAGCTGTGGCTCAGCTGGAATCGGTTGGCCACCATCTCTTTCACGGCCTATGTCATGGACCGGCGGCACCTTCTGAGTCCCGTCTTCTTCTATTGGCCCAGATGCTTCAGAGATCACCTCTCCTACAGCTTCTCGGGTGGCTCCACGGACATGTGTTACATCTTCCTGGTGCTCAGTGGTCTGTGGCTTACCTGCCTGGGAGGAGGTTATCTCACTTTCAGCAGCTCTAGGTTCTTGAGTCCTCTGAACCTTTAATTGCCTTCCTTGGGACTGAGCAGCTTGCTGTGGCAGTGGTTGGCTTTTCTGAGCTCCTCTGCGTTCTGGGCCATCTACACGAGGAACCCTTTTTACAGTGTGTGCCAACTGAGGCACCTCAACACTTATTTGAGCTTGCTGTTGTTCGTAAGGTCTTCGCTGTTCATCAACCTGTGAGATAGTATCAGGTGATTCAGCTTCCTTTTGCTGGATGCCTCTTTGGTCAATCTCTTGCCCATGAGTTTTTCTTTTCTGGTCAATGTCTCTTTCCTCAGAATCACGTGATGGGATTCTCCTTTGCTGTTCTCTATCTCGTGGGACAACCTTGCTAGCCTTGGGTCTTCTATAGTCAACCCTTC
Organism: Bradypodion pumilum; assembly: GCA_035047305.1. NCBI lineage: Eukaryota > Metazoa > Chordata > Lepidosauria > Squamata > Chamaeleonidae > Bradypodion > Bradypodion pumilum. The sequence goes on from JAWDJD010000018.1 coordinate 5,439,682, forward strand.
TTTCCTCTGAATCACGCAAAGGGGTTCTCTGCTGTTGTATGTCTCTTGGATCAACTTCAGGAGTCTGGGTTCTACCCTGATCAACATCTCTATTGTCCAAATCAGGTGAGGGCATTCTCCTCTGCTGTTCTCCATCTCTTGGGTGAACTTCATGTGCATGAAGTCTGCTCTGATCAACTTCTCTTTCCTCAACATCATTGGAAGGGATTCTCCTCTCCTGTTCTACATCTCTTGAATCACTCTCATTTGCCTGAGTTCTGACCTGTTGAACATCTCTTTCCTGAAAATAAGGTGAAGGGATCCTCCTCTGTTGTTCTCCATCTCTTGGGTCACCTTCACGTGTGTAGGATCTTCTCTGGCTGACTTCTCTATCATTAGAATCATGTGAAGGGGTTCTCCTCTGGTGTTCTCCATTTCTTGGATCATCCTCAGGTGCCTGAGGTCTTCTCTGGTCAACTTCTCTTTCCTCAAAATAAGGTGACAGACGTCTTCTCTGTTGTTCTCCACCTTGTGGATCAACCTCATATGTCCTGATTCTTTTCTGGTCACCATCTCTATTGTCTAAGTCACGTGAAGGGGTTCTCCTTTGCTGTTCTCCATCTTGGGAGTCAACCTCACGTGCCCGAGATCTTCTCTGGTCAACCTCCCTTTCCTCAGAACGAAATGAAGGGATTCTTCTCTGCTGTTCTTCATTTCGTGTGTGGATCTCACGTATCTGTGTCCTCTTTTGGTCAACTTCTCTTTCATCAAAGTCATGTGAAGAGTTTCTCCTCTCCTGTTCTCTGCTTCTTTCATCAACCTCATGGGCCTCAGGTCTTCTCTGGTCAACCCCTCTTTCCTCAGAATCATCTGAAGGGATTCTCCTCAGCTGTTCTTCATCTCTTGAATCAATCTCTTGTTTCTGAGTTCTCCTCTGATCAACCTCTCTTCCCTCAACATCATGTGAAGGGGTTCTCCTCTGCTCTACTCTGTTTCTTAGATCAACATCATGTGCTTCAGGTCTTCTCTGGTCAACCCCTCTTTCCACAAAATAAGGCGAAGGAGTTCTCCTCTGCTGTTCTGTGTCTCTTGATTCAACCTCCCAGGTCCGGGGTCTTCTCTGGTCAACCTCTCTTTTCTCAACATCATGTGAAAGGTTTCTCCTCTGTTGTTCTCCATCTCGTGGGTCAACTTCACGTGTGTTGGATCTTCTCCGGTCAACCTCTCTTTCCTGAAAATAAGGCGAAGGAGTTCTCTGCTGTTCTCCATCTCTTGAGTCAACCTCATATGCCTGAGGCTTTCTCAGGCCAACCCCTCTTTCTTCAAAATCATCTGAAGGGATTCTCCTCCGTTGTTCACCATCTCTTGAATCAACCTCTTGTGTCAGCGTTCTCCTCTGATCAAACTCTCTTTCCTCAAAATCACGTGAAGGTGTTCTCCTCTCCTGTTCTCTGTTTCTTAGATCAACCTCATTTGCCTGAGGTTTTCTCTGGTCAACCCCTCTTTCTTCAAAATCATCTGAACGGATTCTCCTCGGCTGTTCTCCATCCCTTGAGTCACCTTCATAAGCCTGAGGTTTTCTCTGGTCAACCCCTCTTTCTTCAAAATCATCTGAAGGGATTCTCCTCCATTGTTCACCATCTCTTGTATCAACCTCTTGTGTCAGCGTTCTCCTCTGATCAAACTCTCTTTCCTCAGAATCATGTGAAGGTGTTCTCCTCTCCTGTTGTCTGTTTCTTAGATCAACCTCATTTACCGGAGGTTTTCTCTGGTCAACCCCTCTTTCTTCAAAATCTTCTGAACGGATTCTCCTCGGCTGTTCTCCATCCCTTGAGTCAAACTCATGGGCCCCAGGTCTTCTCTGGCCAACCTCTCTTATCTTAACATCACGTGAAGTGGTTCTCCTCTGTTGTTCTCCATGTCTTGTGTAAACCTGATTTGTCCAGGATCTTCTTTGGTCAACATCTCTATTGTTAAAAGCAGCTGAAGGAGTTCTCCTTTGCTGTTCTGCATATCTTGAGTCAATCTCACGGGCCCGGGGTCTTCTCTGGTCAACCTCTCTTTCCTCAACATCATGTGAAGGGATTCTCCTCTGCTGTTCTCTATCTCTTAAGTCAACCTCTTGTGTCTGAATTCTCCTCTGATCAAACTCTCTGTCCTCAGAATCATGTGAAGGGATTCTCCTGTGCTGTTCTCCATTACTGTGGTCAGGATTGTGTATCCTTGGTTGTCTCTGGTCCACTTGTCTAGAGTAAGTATCATATGGAGCAGACCTCCTGGATTCTTCCCTATCTCTTGGCTCCACCTCAAATCTTTGGCTGCCCTGTCTTGTTTCAGTGCCCATCTGCCTCTGCTCCCTATCTCTTTGCTGTGTTGCTTCAGACCTGGAAGCCTGTTGCCATCTCTGATCCTGACGTTTTGGACCATCATTCAATGAGTAACGTGAAGAATGGTCTATGGGTCTGGTGAGTAACTCTGTTGGTTGGAGCCTTTCTTTTTCATCTGCTCCATAGTGAACCTGTTGAGGTCTTCTCCTATCACTTTCTCTGAGTTCTGAATCCCATAGGCTAGCCTGTCTCCTTTCACTTTGCGTTTCCCTGGGCTCTTGCCTGTAATATTGTTCCCTTCCTTGTCCACCTTCTTTTTCATATCTGAGAGGCTGGCTGTCGTTACGATGGCGAACATCTTCTTCATGTGGTTGGGCACTTCTTCTTTCAATCTCTTCCTCTTTATATTCAGTCAGATGCTCCTGTGGTCTTCTTGGGTTATCTCTTTGGGGCCTCCTTCTACTGCCTTCTGCTGGCTCAGAGTCATAGTAGTAAGGTTGGTGGCCCTCATCCTGCCATCCCTGAGGCTGGTCTCTCCTTCGATCATCTCTTAGGTTGGGACTACGTGTTTGGTGACTCCTCCTGTCTTCCTCTTCGACCACAGGCTCACGTTGATGGAAATCTCTCCTCTCTTCCCTTTGTGAACTAACTTCAGCTGAACGAGTCCATGTCTGGTCGGAACCTCCTCTTTGCTCTTGGGTGGAGTCTTCTTCCCTTGGACCTTCTCCTCGGAGATGATTCCTGTCATCTCTCCATGGCCCTCTTCCATATGGGGCTCTGCCAGTGGCTTCCTTCTGAAGGATACATTCTCTTAGTTGCAGGTGGCTATAGCAAGCTTTGGCTACTTGGAAGATGAGAAGCAAGTACTCTTTGAAATCAATCAAGGCATCTTCATTGGTGTCCAGCAATTTGAAAGTCAGCTCAAGTGTCTTGGGATCATGAGGATTCTGAATGAGAAAAGAAGGGAGAGTGAGTGGGAATGAGAAGAATTTTGTTTGATTCATGTTCTAATATGGATTATCCTAATCTGTACATCCTGTGTTTTAATAAAAGAGGGCTCTTTAAAAAAAGAGCATTCCATGTCTAGTCAGGCTTGCCACATGACCATGGAAACGTCTGTAGAAGCAGACAACACTGGCTCTTCGGCTTTGAAACAGAGATGAGCGCTGTACCCTAGAGTCGGATACGACTGGCTTTCGAGCAAGGGAAACATTTACCTTTACCTTTAAAAGGAAATGAACCTCCAGTTTCTACACTTCTTCCAGTACTTCAGTGAAATTCTGTCATCAAAAAGCTGGGTATGCTTGGAATAAATTTCAAACAATATGCAAGCAGTAGAGGAGCAAATGTCTTATATAAAAGCCGGTGGCTTATTAGTTAAGATGCTGAGTTTGATAACCAAAAGGTCAGCAGGTCAGTTGAGACATGAGTGCTGTGTGATGGAGTGAACTCCCATCTTATTTCCCAGCTCCTGCCAACCTATCAGTTTGAATGCAAGAAATTGCAAGTAGATAAATAGGTACCCCTTTGGCAGGAAAGGTAACAGCATTCTGTGTGCTTATGAATACTGATAGGAAATGGAAGTACTGCATTATTTGGTTTTTCCATTTTATACATATTTCCAAGATGGAATATTTAAACATTAATGTAATATTGAATTCAGCCTGTAGTGGGAGCCAGAGAGCAATTTCCTGGTTTTTTTTTTTGTTCCTGTGGTTCTGTGGCCTCATTCTGAGCCATCAAACAGTAATCTCCAAGTTTAGTAGCCCATTTTCAGTGCAAGGTCCGGCTCACCTGTATGACCCCAGCAAACTCATTCCTCAAGAGCTTCTTCATCTCCCGTTTGTCCAGGGTGGTGCAGTCTCCGTGCCACTGAGCATACTTGTAGAAGGACCTAATGATGGTGCAAATGCTCTCTAGGAGATTAGGCATCTTAAAACTTTCTTTCTCTGGGGACTAGGTAAAAAAACAACAACGAGATTTGTTATTGAAGACTTCAAAATCTATACCTGGGTAATTATCTTTGTTAGGCTGTATTGAATGGGAAATTAGCTGTACAAGGTACACTAATATAGCATGAAAGCTCAAGGAGAGCTGAGAATTTGAGGGAGAGGGAGGTGACAGAGAGAACTACAAATTGTGAATGATTTTAAAGCCTAGGAATAAATAAAGTCCCTTAAGCCACAGAAATAGAATCGGTTTCTTTAACAATAGTTATTTACGTACAGTGGTACCGTGGATAAAGTCCCATTTGGATAAAGTTGTGGTTTTCATGCACATGTGATGCAAAGTCTAAAACCTCTAAAAAAAAGGACGTTATCCGAGGCATTTGGTATAGGGATCTTGGATAAAGTCCATATTTTGGACGTTATCCGATGCATCACCCATTTGATTCAGATAAAGTCCACAATCGGATAAAGTCCAAACTTGTGGAATGGAGTTTGGACTTTATCCGAGGTTCTACTGTACTTCTATTTTTCCTATTTTGCTGCCACCACCCTATACCACCTCTATGCGTATCTGCATCTTCACCTTTACACTATCTCCTGTGTAGCTAGTACTCAGGTATCAAGCTCTATCTTGAATTAGTTTAGTAAGATTTTATCAAGTGTCTGACCAGGTTATCCTGCTATGACTCAACACCAAGTGTCAGGTGGCGGTTAACTTACCTGACAACAGTGGTGGGACTCAGCAGGGTCACACCAGTTCTCCCGAGCCAGTAGCAGAAATTCTGGCTGGCCCCACCCAATCAAGTTTTGAAATAAAGTACTTTAGTCCTAATTCGGGTGCAACGCAGGGCTTTCCCTTGACCATGCCCACCATACCACACCCACAGAGTAGGTAGTAAAAAAAAGAATCCCATCACTGCCTGACAACACTGAGGACTAACAGCCTCGGGTGCTGAAGTCCACAGGAAGTGTGATGGTCCCCAAGTGGATTGAATCCCACTTGAATACATCTTGATGGAGGGCAGCAGCTTCATCAATCCTGGCCTGGGGCTGAGGAGAACTTTGTGTGCCAAAAAGGCTCAGGACCAGAAAGTGTCTCATGGAACTAGATCAGTGGTATGGGTGTTATGCCGCAAGACGGAAGGCAAATGAAGGCCACTGCATTATATTCTCAGGACTGGTTTTGTGGCTGATCACCATGAGGATCACCAATATTCAGGTTCAGATACGGCAGAAGAAGAAGATTTTATCAAAGCAACAGCATCCAAACATTCAAGGGGAGGTAGCAGTAAATTCACAAGCAGCTATTTCTCCGGTAATAAACACTACTTCAACCATGTGGAACAAATCGGGGCTGAGTTGAAATTTCTCAAGTGTCATTTCCCCCAAGATGGTTCTTCCTTCCCAACCCACATAAATCAATTTTTGCAAATAATTCAAGAATTATCTTCACTACTCATTTTGATCACAGAGTTCACCAACTCTTTCCCAACTGGTAGCCTGAAAGGCCATTTGTTCTGGTGAAACTGTACTCCCAGTTTCCTTAATCACAAATATAATGAAAATTTTCAAGAGTTCAGTGGTATACAAGGATGGGAAACCAATGGCCCTGTTTTTGCTGGATTGTAAGTCCCATTGTCTTGGACTAGAAAAGTCAATAGTGAGATGCATGGGATATGTGTTCCAAAAACCATCTAAATATCCATAATGCTGTCCACCTTGAGCTTGTACATAGCTTAGTAGCTAAGAAAAGATGTATCTTCATGTGTCTACTGGTAATCCTGCTATCTATGGTACACAATATTTTTTGATCTTCTGAATGGTGATTGAACCTTTAAAAACTCTCCTAAGGTAGTAGGCCACCATATTTTCTTTCAATGAATTCATATAATCATTCAACCTTTCTAGACAATATATTGTTTCCTCTCTTCCACCATGACCTATCCTCTTCCCCTTAGGTCCATCAACATTTTAGACATCTTTCTTATAACCAGCCCCAAGCTCATGTCCTGCAGATGTCCTCATCTCAATTTCCAATAATCCTCAGATGGCTGAGGATGATGGAATTTGTAGTCTAACACATTGGTTGGGACACCATGTTGAGGAAGACTCCAGCATCCTCACCTAATTTCTTTCCTTCAACTCCTCAACACAACAGCCCCAAATGCTTTAGTTATGGACATCTTGATGTTCTCAAGATGTGATGGACTAAACTTCCTATCCTTCTTAGACACGAACTATGTGGACTGGGCTAGCTGAATGTTGTAGTCCAGAGCATTCCTTGTGAAGAAGATACTTTAAACCTACATTTCGATCATTTCCCAGCTCCAATATGCACGTTCTGCAGTACAATTTGAAATTTCACAGTCCCTCCTCGATACAAGATTTCAACTTACCCACGTCAGTAAAATCAAGCGTTTGCAGGTGTCGGAGCAGCAGGATGGGAAACACTAGGTAGCTGGTCCCTTTTTATATCTTTTTGAAAAAAATATGTCACTTACAAGCAACACCCTTCTTGGATGGTGGCCTGATTCATCTTCCACCCAACCCAGACCAGCCTGTTAAACCTTTGTCTCCACTAAATGGGTTGTTTAGCTTAATTTTATTTCCACCTACCCCCTTTAACCCGTTTTTCTTAAAAAATAGCATCAAATGCTTTATGGCAACTGAGAGAGTTAAATGGAAGAGACTTCTTCCTCAGTTAGCTTATGGCTCAACTTTATTGCTGTTGTGGTCTTCATTATGGAACAAGGAAGGTGCAAAACCCATTGAAAGATGGTCTACTCAAAGCAAGAGAATATTTATCATATTGGCTTCTGGTGGAAACGTAACTAAGAGTTAGGAACTAAGTTTGGGAAACACTTTGTCTACCATTCATGGTGGCTGCTTGCGTTGGAAGGGATAGGTTCCCAGTGCCTTTGAAACATGGCTGGTGTGCCCCCTCCTTAAGAAGTCATTGCTTGACAGTACAATACTGGTGAACTTTTGTCCGATATCCAGTCTCCCCTTTTTTGGGAAGGTTGTGGAGAAGGCAGTGGTGTGGCAGATCCAGAGTGTCCTGGATGAAGCTGATTATCTGGACCCTTTTCATTCAGGATTCAGGCCAGGATATGGTACCGAGACTGCATTGGTTGTGCTCATGGATGACCTCTGGTGAGACCAGGATGGAGGTAACTCATCCGTCCTTGCTCTTCTTGACCTCTCAGCAGCATTCAAAACCATCGACAACGGTATCCTTCTGGGCCGGCTCTGAGGGTTGGGGATACAGGGCACAGTGTGGTCCTGGTTTTCCTCCTTCCTGAGTGGCTAAACCCAGTCAGTGTGGTTGGGGAGTGAGAGGTCCAGCCCAAGGCCCCTCACATGTGGGATGCCACAGGGCTCGGTACTCTCACCCCTCCTGTTCAACATCTACATGAAGCCACTGGGTGAGATCATCCATTCCCATGGGGTGAAGTATCATCAGTATGCGGATGATACTCAATTATATATCTCAGCCCATGGTGATCCAAGTGATGCGGTCAAAGACCTAACACCTATCACAATGGCACCTGGCCTGGAGGCCATGAGGTTCTGGATGGGGGACAATAGGCTACAACTGAATCCTGGCAAGACTGACTGGTTGTGGATAAGGGGCCCTGTGTTGTCTAAGGAATGACCTTTGGTACTGGATGGGGCTTCTCTGCCCCATACAAACCTGGTGCGTAATCCGGGGGTCCTCCTGGACTCACAACTCCTGCTCGAGGAGCAGGTGTCAGTCATGGCCAGGAGGGCTTTTGCTCAAATTCGAGTGGTATGCCCATTACACCCATTCCTGGACCAGGACTCCTTGCTCATGGTCACTCATGCACTGGTCACCTCCCGGTTAGATTATTGTAACATGGTCTACATGGGGCTGCCCTTGATGATCATTTGGAGGCTGCAGCTGGTGCAGAATGTGGCGGCCCACGTGGTGATGGGGTGTGGTTGCTATGACCATGCCTCACCCTTGCTGCGGGGGCTGCATTGGCTACCACTGTGCCTCTGGGTGCAATTGAAGGTGCTGGTGATGACCTTTAAAGCCCTACATGGTAGTGGGCCAGTTACTTAAGAGACCGCATCACCCTGAGGACATCAGCCCATCCCACCCGAGCGGACCGGAGGGGCTCTCTAAGGGTCCCAACTGCTAGAGAGGCACACCTCTCTAGCACTAGATGGAGGGCCTTTTCGGTAGCTGCCCTGGCCCTTTGGAACCTCCTGCCGACTGATCTCTGCCTACAATTAGATCTCCCAGCATTTAGGAAGGGCCTGAAGACCTGGTTGGCTCAGCAAGTGTGGGTGCCATGATGGGTGCTGCCCCCTGCTAGCTTATATACAGTAGGTTGCTTAAAGTTGTTTTTAATTATGTTATATTTTATTTGTCTGTAAGGCACGCTGAGTCACTACGGCGAGTGGGTGGCAATATAAATCTAATTATTATTAATAAATTCTTCAATATATCAACCAAAGCTTTCATTTTTCAAATGTAGAAGTCCATCATCAAGTACCATGAGGTCAATATACGATGAATGGAGTTCTCTTTTAGCAGAGGGTTGTGAACCTGAAGAATGACCAGGTATTGAGCGTCAAGAGACCCCTAGCTGGCTATGGTTAGGTGGAACACTTACCAGGAGAGAACTTTGGTCAACTTGAAATTAATATTGTCCAAAATCACATTGAATTTATGATTGTGTTCATGGTACATTATGTGTGTTAATGGTACATTATGTGTGATAGTTGTAAGGGAGTGGGTTATTCTTCACCCTCTACCCTATTGATTTCCATAGGGTGTGTGTGTGTGTGGAGACCCACCAGACACAACAACAAGCCAGAGATTTTGTAAAGTGCACAGCCCACTACACAGAAAAAACTACGTTTGCTAAGCCAGCAAACCTATAGATTGGCAGTTCTCAGTGTTCTAGACCAGCTTTCTTTGTTACTAATTATCCTTTCCTACAATCCCAATCTTCTTGGAAGTTACTTCCATTAGAGACAAAGGCCCACATCCAATTGAATGGTTTGATACCCAAAATGAGCAAGCACGAGCAATTGTTAATGCATAAGAACGTAAGTAAATCAGTAAATCATTCTTCATGGGGTTGAAATAAAAGCTTTCCTTCAAGATAAATGATTATGTCCACAAATTGCAACTCAGACTTAATAATACCTCTTCTGGGGCGGAAATTCCACAGTAGATGTGGGTTAGCATGAATTATGAGAATCAGGGAGTGTGTGGAGGGTGACAGAGCCCCTAAAAATGGATCTTCCATTGTAATTTCCCTTTCTGGCTCCACCAACTCTTTCTATGGGTAATATCAGTGAGCAAAGGTTGCCACTGGTAGACCCAGTTCTGTGGTGTGGATCACAAAACCTTTATATTGGAAAATGCTTGGAGGTCATCAAATGCTGGAGGTCATCCATTGGACCATCTTCAAAGTATGATTTTCTGAATTACAGTTAACATAATTTTCTACTTTGGGCAGTTATATCAATTTTACAAGCATCTTACAAGCACCTTGATGTGATACAATCTGGAGGAAGGCCTAAAATTGCTGTGGACAAACTTTGTCCAAGTATTATTTCCAGACCCAGTGCTAGCTGGGGTTTTCTTTCTGAGAGCTAGGTCAAACTAAGTCTTAGACCTTCCAATGTCGGCATTTCTCTTAGGAACATCACATCCAGATGTTGGTAAGGCAAGTAGAACTCTCAGAATGAAGAATTGGGTTTCTTCCTCCATGGTTTGTACAATGCTCCCCAATACTGTCTGTTGTCATGGGCAAAAAAAGGATGTGAGTAACTGTGACGGCATATACCTGTCTTAGTCTCCTCTCCTTGGTTGGGCTTAATTACACCTTTGGAGATTTGATAATAATAATCTTAAACCATCCCAGCTGTTAAATTTGGATCGTCCTCCTCTCAAAAAAATGAGAACATGGGCAGTTGCGCTAGGACAAAAATGAGACATTCTTCGTGCGTAAGGTAGCTTTGTTTGCCCAACCAAATGCTGTTTCAAATACGCCCATCGGAAGGAGAGTTGTGTCTATTTTTGTTGACTTCGTTGTCATCCGTTCCTTTTAGCAAAACAAGTGCCTTTTTAGGATGGTTTTTCACGGTGACGAAGAACTTTTAAAAAAAGATTATGGTTGAGTTGATTCCTTAATCTTGAATTATTCATTGGGCTATTGCTGGTACTCTTCCCCTGAGCAAATCCATGTTTTATTTTTCTTGGCTTCCTGATTATAGGATCTGAAGGGAATTTTGAAGTCTGACGGTTCACCTGGGACGATTCTTCATACATGGAGTTGAATTCCAAGTTGAGGAGGACTTAAACATCTCAAATTTGTTACCTAGTTAATATGTAAATAAGGACTGTGGTGCCTTAGTCGTTAATATGCTGAATTTGATGACTGGAAGGTCGGCAGGTCAACAGTTCAAGACCTGAGTGCTGCATGATGGAGTGAGCTTCTGTCTGTGTCCCATATCCTGCCAACTAATAGTTCAAAAGCAAGGAGTTTAAAAGGGCTCCCGTGGCTAAGGGGAGCCGAAGACGCCGACGACGCGCAAGGACGTCCCTTCCTTGGCCCCACCGTGGTCGTGGACATTGAGATATGGACTCTGTTGTGGACTTGGCTGCTGAGGACATTGTGGTGTTGTTTTTCCTGATTATATCTTGTAAACTTGTAAACTGTTATTACATTTTTTTGTATTTTTTTTGTATTTAATTGTTATATTGTGCCTATACTTGATATGATGTTATAGTACTGTATTGCATAATGAACTGTATTGTGTTGTACATCCCCCTCCCCTTTCCCTTTTCCCTACTTATGTTTTGTTTTGTATTTATTGGATTCTCTGTAAACTGTTTTGAGTTGTCAGTAGACAAGTAAAGCGGTATATAAGAACAATAAATAAATAAATAAATAAATAAATAAATAAATAAATAAATAAATAAGAAACTTCAAGTAGATAAATAGGTGCCACTTTGGTGGGATGGTAAACAACGTTTCATGCACTCCAGTGTCTAGTCATGCCTGCCACATGTCCATGGAAACGTCTGCAGATGCAGACAGCGCTGGCTCTTTGGCTATAAACAGAGATGAACACTGAACCCTAGAGTTGGATGTGACTGGCTTTCGAGCAAGGGCAACCTTTACCTTTACCTTACAAACATAAACCTTCTCGCATGTAGTATAAATAATATAAGTTCAGATGCATGGTAGGAAATGTTTGTAGAGACAAGGGAAACGAATGTCAGAAGTAAATGATAACAGGAATGGAGGATTTAAAATCAATTTTAAGAACTTCTTATTTAGCAAATTTCTTTTTATTCAGCAAATTGCTTCTTGTTCAGCAAATTTCTCCCTTTTCAGCAAATTGCTTCTTATTTAGAAACCATGAGAAGATTTAAAAAAAAAAAACACCACAATGTGTGAGATACTATAGTTGATGGATATTCAGGCTGACAATTCCTCATTATTTTCTTTATACATTGCAAGCCAATGGCACCCAGATTCTTGTTAAGACTGCCATTACAGAACACAACCTGCTTAGTTGAGCACCTACCTAGAATTGGTAAGAATGCTTGTCTCCAAAAGGCTTTTTGATGTTCCTTTAAAAATAAACTTTCTGGAATAACTCACAAATGCTATTAGTTACCTTTACTTTTACCTAATATGTAAATACAAAGTTCTTTCTTAAGTGCCACAAAATTTTCTCAAGAGTTAATTTTGAAGGGTACTTCAAGGCAGTTTTTGAGACCTTGTTCAAGTGTTTCCCCCTTATCCAATTAAACCTACGTAAGCAAGAAATATATTTGCTGCTTGGTTAGTCTACATTTTAATATTTGCAAAGTGCACTAACGTATATGCCCACTAGAGGGAACTGGAGAGTTCACCCCTCTATTTTCTGGCCTGATGGTAAAGATATGTGTTACAAATGAACAATAAGGGAATTATCTACATAGTTATTGTTAGCAACAATGACCCAGCTAGTAAGAAGAATAGTGTAAAGAGTTTAAATGGAGTACAGGATGATGGACTGACAGTCACCAGCCATGTAAAATGAAGATGGGCACTCATGCAGCTTGTTCCCATGGTGGAACATTCTGAGGTAGACATGCTTTCAGTAGAGAGGTTCCGATCGCCTGTTGTAAACAATAATTTGTGAGAATCTGAACTTCTCTTCCACAAGAAGCTACCTGGACATCTTTGAGGATGAAATTTCAGCAAATGGTGAAATAGTATATTATTGTTCCACCTTTCCTTTGCTATCAAGACATTGCCAGCATTCACCATACCCTGAAATGGGATTGGTAGAATTATACCCTTAGTTGTATGAAACACTAAGTATGTGCAATGAACCCCCTCCCAAGTCTGTGGTTCATTGCAAGCAGTGATCTAACATGAAATTACTACCCTAGAAGAGGTATTATTAGTTTGAGGGTGTGGTTGGTAATTTGTATTCTGCAGCATTTTTTCTTTAAAAGAAGGTATTATTATTATTATATTTAAAAAAGGAGGAATTATTAGTAACATATGTTCACACAAATTCCAGGACTCGAAAGGTCTTCATGATGAGGCACTCAATTCAGCTTCTTAATGGCCTTGAGCTTCTTGATGGTTGCATAAAGGTAAAGGTCACCTTTGCTTGAAAGCCAGTTGTATCTGACTCTAGGGTTCAGTGCTCATCTCTGTTTCATAGCCAGAACCAGCACTGTCTGCATTTGCAGATGTTTCCATGGTCATGTGGCAGGCATATCTGAGAGTAAATAAAACAGAACAGCAAAAAAAGTCAAAAAATGTAGTAGCACCTTAAAGACTAATTTCTCTATTTAACTGTGAGCTTTTGTGGACCAAGTTGATGGTTGCAGGCGTTTTTCATCCGCTTGGTTGGATATGCACCGAAGTAGATCCATTCAATAACTGTTTAATCCTTTTTGCAGTTTGGCATTATATCCGTTTGGCATCTAATCTATCAGGTTTCCGGTAGAGAAAGTTTTTTTGCTAGTCACCCAATGAGAGAATTTTATTCAATTAATTTTTCAAAAATAAGTGACAATAAAAAAAATCAAACAAAGTTGGGGCTCTTGGGTAGAATCCAACTATAGTATGTGTATGTTGCATCTAGTGGAGAAGTGTACACTTAAAAAAACACAGCTTGGGTGACATCTTGTGGTGGCTTAGAATTGGTTCAAGAACTTTGCGGGAAGAAAGAAATTGTGAATATTGTGTTTGACAGTGTTGTGATGATGGCTAGCCCATCTCTCTAGAGATGACTTTGGTGCAACAGCCCAGTTATGTAGCAGTTTTGCTATTTGTTCTGGATGTTGACTATCAAACCTACCACCACCAGCCAGCTGTATCCTACTAGTAACCTACCAAACAAAGAACATCTCACCAGGAGTTGAACCAAACAAAGAACATCTCACCAGGAGTTGATTTGTGTCTAACTAGATGGTTGACAACCCATTTCTCCATATTACTCTTTGCAGAGGAATAAGAAATCTGGGAAATTTTCTCTGTTCATAGTGACCCATCACAAGTAGTGACTGAGAAGGACTCATGTCCTCTTTTAAAAATCACTTTCCAATTTAAGAAGTTGCCAGAGGATTGTCCTTTTTGTAGTCGTCTCCTCCAAAGGAAGAACCTTCTGATTGTAGTATCATTTAAGGACAAAAACCCAGAAGGAGGAAGATTTGGGACTATGAAGTTTGTAGCATTCTGGGTTGTCCTCCATTGTGACTCTGGCGTGAGACATTCCTGTATATCTTGACTTCTGGCTTCTTTGCCATTTAAAGATCCCACTGTAAAGGCTGGACGCTATCCTGCTCAGACCTCTTTCCCTTATGAGTCCTGATTTTTGTTCTTTGTTTTCTCTTTGAGTTGACTGCATCAAAGAAGGCATCTTTGATTTTAATATGAACACTAAAAAGGCTTCCAAGGTGATAGACCTATTTGGACGAAGTAGCTTTCAGCACTCTGCCTAGTTCTAGTATGTGTTAATTGCCTTCCTCCTCCTCCTCCTCCTCCTCCTTCTTCTGGCGCTTTATCGGTTCCAGATATTGGCTACCATCATGACGATAGTCATCCTGTTATTAACTCCTTAGAACAGTTCTTCTGAGAACATTCTGCAGCAGTCTCTAAAGTTCTGGCCTGATGATAAACAAAATGGACACCCCTTTGAAGCTGTTGGGACAAAATGGCCACCCCCATCATGCAGGCAGTGCAAAATGGCCATCTGGCCCTCGAAGCTGACTGAGAGATCATGACCCAGCCCCCAGCTTGAAAAAGTTGGGAACTCCTGGTTTATAGGCTTTAGTTTTCCACCTTCCCTCTTCTTTAGCCATTGAATGATAAAATCCAAATTTGAGGGTAGGAAGAATCTCCAATCCCTTATTATTTATAGTGTTCAAACTGACCAGGAATTGGATTAAAAATATGTTTTCTAGTTTCTGCATGAAATTACTAATATCTACCCTGAATAGCTCCATAAACCACTTCTATAACGAAAATATTTGTCTTCCCTTAGAAATAATCCCAGCCTTAAATGTGGGGATAGCATAGGAGTGGGGAATTACAATTAAAATATTTTTAATGGTATGAGAGGAATTATATTAACAGCATTCCTTCAAACCGAGAATCTCTCATTGGGACTCTATCCCTATCATTAACAGAGAATAATATATTTTTTTAAAAAAACATAATTGCATGTTGGACTATCACCTTTTCATTCCAGAGGGCTATTTTTGGTTTGTTGTCTAAGTGTTGATTCACAGCAGATGCTTAGATGGACTGCCAAGTGTCTCATAGTCTGTAATCGACATTGTTCATGGATTTATGAACATCTGGGGCATCAGATCGTATCACAGTTAGATATTCTAAGCATGCCTAAGCGAAGGTTTCGAGAATGTCCAAAGACTGAGAGCCTGCTTCCATCTTAAAACAAATATTACCTCCTATTTAGAATGATTCTCAAGTTCAGCCATACATGGTGTTTATGATGTATTGATAATGATATGAAAAGGTAGCAGTGAAGAAAGCTATACAAAAAATTTGAATCATTATATACAAAAATTTGAATCATTTGAAATGTAGAGGCTGAGGTGGCTCAGTGGTTAAGAAGCTCACCTTGTTAGCTGGAAGGCTGGCAAGTCGGCAGTTTGAGACCTGGGTACTGCATGACGTTTTGAGTGCCCGTCTTTGTCCCAGTTCCTGCCAACCTAGCAGTTTGAAAGCAAGAAATTGCAAGCAGATAAATAGGGATCACTTCGATGGGAAAAGATCTTGGGAACACGAAAGGAGCCTCATTTGGGTGTCCCCCTGAGTGGAGTTTCTCCAGCAAAAATCCTTTCAACCCAGAATAATTGCTGATATGAAATTATTATTATTTGAAATGTAGCATGGGAGGATTGGTTTAGAAAATATCAAGGACCATCTTTAGTATAAAAAGGATCACTGGAAACTCCTTGCTCTTCATCTTTTTGAGTGGGACACGCCATCTTTGCTGAACTATCTTGTAGACTTGGGTAAGTCTCTTTGATAACATTAGCTATTTTGTGCAGGTCAAAGTGTCCTTGTGTGTGTTTGCGCCACAATTCTTGGGATCAGGCTGAAATGCAGACTTGGCTGTGTCAATGGACTACGACAGTGATGGACAACCTTGGCACTCCAGGTGTTCTTGGACTTCAATTCCCATAAGCCCAAGTCAGCACCACTACTGATCAAGGCTTATGGGAATTGAAGTTCAAAAACAGCTGGCGTGCCAAGTTTGGCCATCCCTGGACTAGGACATCATGAGGACGTGGGATGGGAAAGATGGTGTGTTGATCAGTGTTGCAAAAAGGTGGAATTTAAATATCATGTTCCCTTGAATTCTCCACATTTCCACCCAAAGGACAACATGACCTCTGGTTGGTTTGGAAGTCAGATTCCCATATCAGTACAGTTCCACTTTATTTTTTCAAGACAGAGAGAGATTGCTTATGAAAGATGTTCTCAGTGGGTTCCCCAAAGCCTTTTTCTTTGCTTGCCTCTTTCCCTCCAGACTTATCTAGCGGCCCATGTTGGCTCAGGCAATTTTGGGAAGTTGTAATCCAAAAACCTTATCTTTCCAAAAATTCTGATCTACACCAACGCCCCATTAAAAAAAGGACAGGGTGCCCATAAATTTACTTCCTTTGAGTGTCACAGCAGATGAGACACCCCACTTGCGTTCCACTTTTCTCACTCCTGCAACCTGTCAGTTAGCTCAGTATGTTTAGTGATTGGAAGGTAAACATGGGCATCATTTGCAATTCTGATAGCTCAGACAGGCAGGCTTTGCTGGAAGTCAAACAGGTAGAAAGCCTTGAAAATAACCCAAAGAGACATTAGTTTTGACAGAGCAAATCTCTCCTTCCATTTCTAAGTTCTTTGCCTCTTGTGTTGTCTCTAGGTTTGTTCATCCACATTGGAGATCATGTCTCAACAGTGCAAGCAAAGTTGCAAGGTGCCTCCTTGTGTCAAACAGTGTCCTCAGCAAACCACCTCATGCTGCTCTCCACAGGTGGTCAAGTGTCCCCCCCAAACATCTCAATGCTGCTCTCCACAGACAACCGTCAAATGTCCACCCCAGTGTAAGCAGCCTCCGAAGGGATGTCATTGACCTGGCTCCCTGGCAGCTGGGAGGGAAAAATACTGTGAGATGTCTTATCATCTGCTAGATCTTGCTGACCTCATAGAAGCTGATTCTTCCAATATCTGACTTTGTCCTTCTGCCCAACTTCGAAATCATCAAATTGTTCTGTCTGTGTTGAGGTCCTCTCACCACAGCATTTGAGCAACTTGATGATTGGCAGCCTGTCCGCCTAGAAATCCCATCCTGGAACCACATAACTCTTCTCTGCTGTCACCAAACAATGCTATGTGCAGTTTAATCATCTCTTGTTTCACCCAGCTTTTTAATCAATAAAATGATCTGCTTTCCTGACACCGACAGATTGTTCTAGTTTTATTTTCCTACGAGGTTACCTTGCATCTCATAAGTATTTCATTTGGAAAACATGAATTGAGGGCAATATCTTTATCAGTAACTTAAAAGATCTGGTCAACCCTGGTTGAAGGAGTGGGGGCCCGCATGTATTGAGAAGGGAGCGCTACTCGTTTTTGTCATCTCTGTGGTCGTGGAAATGAGACCGAATAGGAGAAGGCAGTTGTGACTAGGTAGCATCTAAAGGGGCTCATTTGCCTGTAGCTGTTGGCCCTTTTAGGGAGTCAGGTTATTTACCGCCGCCCAACACTCGGCATTGAGTTGCTGGCTGTATGGTCTACTCCATTACCATAGCGAGATGTCAGGCCAGACAGTCGAAGCCCCCTTAGGACACATGAGTTTCATGACTTTAAAACATGTCTGAGTCCCACCATAAAAACATCTCCTTGTGCCATCTAGCAGTCATGTGAGGCACTTCTGATGTTTTTTGGGTTCTTTGCACCCCTGCTGCTAATCCTTACATTTCTTTTCAAATTATAAGAAATTGGCCACTAGAGAGAGCTATGGAACTTTTCCAGTGCAAAAGAAAAGCCATTAAAAATAATTTATAAAGGGGAGGGATTGTAGATCCATAAGCAGCTGCCTGCGATCCTTGAATGTCTGGATCTTAACCACCCTGTTATAAACTATGGCCAGTGATTTCAGTGCCTTACCCAGACGTCCATTGCAAACTGATTGTGTGAATTGGGCTCCATCTACTGAATGCAAAATGGCAGTTTCCCAAGAATTCAGTTACGGTATCTGCGGGCGTTCCCTAAAACATTGTCCTTTCATGCATTTTCTCTTGGTAAACTTTGGTTCCTACTATCATTATTGGATTGCCCTCTAATTTGAGGATTAAAGCAAATCAAGAGTCTCTGTAAACCAAGCAGAATGAGATTAGGCTGAGTAATACCAGCCAGTTTATAAAGAACATTTAAATAATTAGCCTGAAGATCAAAAGGAGATTGGCCAATGGGAGCTAGATTGTGGCTTTAACATTGGACGTTATCAGTTAATTCACAATTAACAATCTCCTTCCCAATTATCTTGTTGGCCTTAGTTTTTGAAATGCTTTAGGGAGCAGCTTCCTCAGTTTACTATTTATTACTTTGGGTAATACCGGGATAGATGGATAGCAATCTGCAATTAACAAATGAGAATCTACTTGATTTGGGATTCTATTAGTTGTGCCTCAGTATTTTACAATCCATCCACTATTCCATACACTCTGGTGTCGAGGCATGCCTGCCACATTTCCACGGTATGGAGACACCTGCAGAGACAGACAGTGCTGGCTCTTTGGCTATAAACAAAGATGAGCACTGAACCCTAGAGTTGGATACGACTGGCTTTCAAGCAAGGGTGACCTTTACCCACTATTCAATACCAAGTATTGCACACAGAGTTCCAATTTTGCTAATTTGCTCAAGAGGACAATGTCAGCACATTTTGTGGAATCGTGAGTTTTGTAAAAGCATCAGAAGTAAGACACGTTTAGACGAAATCAAAGGTGAGGGAAGGAATCTCAAATACAATAATACCTCGGATAACGCTAAAACTTGGTTCCACAAGTCTTAGAGTTATCTGATTTTTAGTGTTATCCAATGCATGCAAGGGAACGGGTCATGTGCTTGGCTGGTTCCCTTCCCAGAGGGCCGGCGGGTGTCTCTGCAGTCACTCTCTGACCCTCCAGGAAGGTCATGCGCCTGGCCACTTTCCCTTCCTGGAGGGCTGGTGGGTGAAACATGATGCATCGGATTACGCTAAAATAACGTTAACCGATGCAATTTACCCCCCCAAAATTTCACATTGTTATCTGATTTCAGTGTTATCTAACGATGCATTCATTTTCTGAGGTATTACTGTATAGCCAATTGGCAATGTGGGGTTGATCATCTCTGTTTATTCCATTGATTAGAGTGTAATATCTCAAATGTTTTCTCCCTGCCAAGTGAGAAAGTTCCTGTGCATATTTGGTATTTCAGCATTATTATTATTATTATTATTATTATTATTATTATTATTATTATTATTATTATTATTATTATTATTATTATTATTATTATTATTATTATTATTATTATTATTATTATTATTATTATTATTATTATTATTATTATTATTATTTTGGGGGGGATTCCTGAAATTTGAATGTATACAAAATATTTAAAACCTTTGAAAATTGCAAGAAAACTATACATTTAAAGATATGAAACATTAATTCTGTCTGTTGTTTATATATTTGTATTTTTATAATATTGTATTCATGCTTGATTTGATGTTGTACACTGCCCAGGGTGGGTGGTATATAAATGGAATGAAATAAATAAATAAAATAAATAAATAGTATATTGACAAGGGCCTGTTTAATTCATTGTAATTCCACTTCAAATTACTGTGCACATAACTGAACATGTTAAAGGTAAGGGCCACCCTTGCTCGAAAGCCAGTCGTATCCAACTTTAGGGTTCAGTGCTCATCTCTGTTTACAGCCAAAGAGCCAGCGCTGTCTGCATTTGCAGGTGTTTCCATGGACATGTGGCAGGCATGCCTAGACACCAGAGTGCACGGCACACTGTTTACCTTTCCACTGAAGTGGTATCTACTTATCTGCTTGCAATTTCTTGCTTTTGAACTGCTAGGATAGCAGGAGCTGGGACAGACAATGGGAGCTCACTCGTCGTGCAGTGCTCGGGTATTGAACTCCAACCTTCCAGTCGTCAAGTTGTGTCTTAATCACTTGAGCCACTGCAGTGTTACAGGCTTGAATTAGGAGAAGCTTTTCATTGTTTCTGCAATGATTATCTGCACTTACATCAGCTTCCCACTAGAGGGAGATGCTGGCTTATTGTTTCCTGCATTGCAGCACCACCATTTCTCATACTGGCCAAATGGTGGTACTGCAGTTTTCATCTCATGGCTCATCACTCCCTGTCCATCATCCTTTTAGCATAGCCAGCACACCCTGCCCCTTACTGAGATATCTTCTGGAAGACACCTCCAGGTGCGTTGAGATTTTGCATATGCCCCATGGTGAAGCTGCATCACTTTGTGGTTACAAAGGAAAATTACAGTGATTAATGTTTTTGATGGTGAAAGACACATTTCCTAACCAACCTAACCAACCCAACCTGTTCCCTGCAACCTTTCATCAACAGATTTTGCTGCTAATACCTCTCAGTGGGAAGGTTGTGTGCAGGTACTCTCTGATTAGATGTCGCCCTTTAAGTGTCTGGAAATGAAGTTGAACTAGAATCCATTGGTTCCAAGGAAAGAAGACGGCCAACTTTGATGCATGATTCTCAAAAACTAAACCGAACATCTGTCCTCACCCCTCTTTGTCATAGACTGCATCTCCAGATCCACAACACCCCAGATCCTCAGATTTCAGGACCAGAATCTGAGACAAGAGGGTCTTTGAGATGTTCGTTGGAATAGGACAGGTGTGCTTGTGGTTGCGGTGGGTCAGAACTAATTCTGTCCCAGGTCTAACCAGCAAAGAGCAGATGATATTAGGACAGTTTTGGTGTTTTGGCTGATCTCAAAGGTCCATCCTGTATTCACTTTTGCCCTCCCTGCAAGACCCTGTGCTGATAGATGCCAATATTTGTGCAAGAGGAAGTCTTCTGAGTCACGATAATGGTGCTTCACTTGTTGAAAAAGGGGCAGAGGAAATCCAAGCAAACACACACAATGGCTCTCTGCTACATTGTCTTCCATCACCCTTGAATTTTGGCACATCAAGATGGCAGAAGTACAACCAACATAAAAGCACCATGGCATCATTAAAGGAGGTTATAGTTGAGTAACTCAACCTCCGCTACATCACTTGGAGGACCCTGAATAGGCTGAGGGTTGGAGCCCCTGAATGTAATACCAACATCTGCAAGTGGGGGCTGCTGGCAGACAACAACACGCTGTGTGAATGTAGCAAGATACAGAATCTGGCTCATTTACTGGTCTGTTGATTACCTCCAGAAACATGCACTGATGAGGACTTAAGTTTGGCCAATGACAAAGCCAAGAAACTGGACTCATCAGTGCATAAACCCAGTCCAGGGTTTGATTGAGACATGAAAGAAGAAGACTATGGCATTGTACCATTGCCCACCGGTGCCAGGAGGGAGCAGGGGGAGATAACCTCTTAAAACAACATCTTACAGGAACACTATGCAGGAAGTGGACTTGATCTACAAAGGCTCACATATAAAGAATAGAAGTCAGTCTTTAAGGTTTTTGTCTTTATTTTTGTTTCTACTTTTATCCTGTTTCTTGGCTGATACAAGATATGAGTAGAGTTGGTACTCTTCAACTCAAGGGCTGCTTGTGACATATATGTACCAATGTACCTGTGAACATTTCTTTATTCACCATCTTCCATTCCTTCTTCCGCAGGCTAAAGATTTCTAAATGTTAAAGCCTCAGCAAAGACCGAAAACAGCAATTAGGGTCATACGACAAGCTTTAAAAAAGTCCGAATGAAAGAAATGTTGCAGTAAGAGCTGGTTTTATTGTGACACCAGAGACACACAGGAGACACCCTGCAAAAGCTGAGACGCTCTCGTGTCCAGATGCTGATGAGAAGTCCAACTATTGGCACCAAGGCTGAATTTTGAAACTCAACCATCTCTACTATTCAAAGGAGCACACATAATAATAAGCTGTGGTTAAGATGCTGGCTCTTCTCCCTGGAATTACAGTGGGGGATCAAACTCCCAACCTCTGTCTCCCCAGATAGATAACTAATTCTTTGAACTATGCAGTCATGTGACTTGTCATTTATTTCTTACATCCTTTTACCTGTTTCTACAAACATAATTATTCTTTTTCTCCATCTGTATTAGGGGTTGCAGTGGCTCAGTGGTTAAGATGCTGAACTTGTCATCTGGAAGGTTGGCAGGTCAGCAGTTTGAGTCCTGAGTGCTGCATAATGGAGTGAGCTCCTGTCTCTGTCCATCAAAAGAAAGACATTGCAGGTAGATAAATAGTGACCACTGCGGTGGGAAGGTAAATAGTGTTCCATGCACTCCAGTGTCAAGTCATGCCTGACATATGTCCACAGAAACATCTGTAGATACAGACAGCGCTGCTCTTTGGCTATAAACAGAGATGAGCACTTAACCCTAGAGTTTGATACGACTTGCTTTCGAGCAAGTATGACCTTTACCTTTACCTTACAAACATAAACCTTCTGCCATGTAGTATAAATAATATAAGTTCAGATGCATGGTAGGAAATGTTTGTAGAGACAAGGGAAAAGAATGTCAGAAGTAAATGATAACAGGAATGGTGGATTTAAAATCAATTTTAAGAACTTCTTATTTAGCAAATTTCTCCCTATTCAGCAAATTGCTTCGTGTTCAGCAAATTTCTCCCTATTCAGCAAATTGCTTCTTATTCAGAAACCATGAGAAGATTTTTTTTAAAAAAAATGTGTGAGATACTATAGTTGATGGATATTCAGGCTGACAATTCCTCATTATTTTCTTTATACATTGCAAGCCAATGGCACCCAGATTCTTGTTAAGACTGCCATTACAGAACACAACCTGTTTAGTTGAGCACTTACCTAGAATTGGTAAGAGTGCTTGTCTCCAAAAGGCTTTTAGATGTTACTTTAAAAAGAAACTTTTGGGAATAACTAAAAACTGCTATTAGTTATGGCAAAGGAGAAATTTTGTAACAACTCTTTGCCTTATTTTTCAAAGGATAAGCTCTCATGGCCAAAGGTAATTAGCTCCATGTAGTTCCCTTATTTTTGCTTTTAGCTATTCAGTTAGTAGCCTCTGAACCCTCACTTGCAACTATTGAATCTGGCTGATGCTAGTGGGGAATAATTTGGTCCTAGTTGATTTTGGAAGAATTAACTCAAATTTGCAAATTTTGTCTGATTTGTGTTTGGAGAGGGGGGAATAAATAAATGCAAAAGAAAGTGAAACAGCCAATTTCTTTCATTGCTACATGATACAAGGGCTTTTTTGGGGTAATACTTATAAGGAATGTGGGGTGTAGGATCCTATAAAGATGGTATCTGTTACTTCTTCAGTTTCCTCGACGTCTGAAGGGCCTGGCTTCACCGTTACAGTGCCATGGGGTTCCAAGCAGACAATAGAGCCAGGTTTCACGTAAGATAAGGCGGCTTCTCTGCATGGGACTGTGGGGGATTCTGGGTTTTCACTGCTGTGAAGGGAGATAAAAGGTGGAGCATGGATTTCTGTGGTTCCAGTGGTGCATGGCTGCATGTCATCTGGATGAGGATGGTAGGGTTGATGGGTTGGTGAACCACCAGTGGCAGAATAGGTTGCCATTGAGGAAGCTGGACATGGTTCGGCAGAAGGGACATGGCAGAGGGACATGTAGGTTGTCACACATGCGTTTTCAGTTCCCACCAAGCTTGGTTGGATACTACAGGGTGGAGGAAGGCAAGGCTGCTTGGACTGGTGACATGTGCTCATGGGTACACCACATGTACCAGAAGACTCCTCCATGCATGGTCCAATGCAGGGTTTTGCATGCAGGGGGTGGGTGCATGCATCTTGAACATTTCCCGGGCACTGTGGCACATTGAAAACAGGAGGAGGAAGGCAGGGTTGTCTTGACTGGTAAGCCATA
The DNA here is from genome assembly GCA_035047305.1 of Bradypodion pumilum. Taxonomy (NCBI): domain Eukaryota; kingdom Metazoa; phylum Chordata; class Lepidosauria; order Squamata; family Chamaeleonidae; genus Bradypodion; species Bradypodion pumilum. Next base: position 5,463,572 of record JAWDJD010000018.1, read on the forward strand.
CTAGTGGGTGTTCGAGGTTGAAGCTAGAAAGGAAAAATGAAACACACCCACCCAAAATTAATACCCCTTGTAATTATAGCATTGAGTCTAATAACTGTTGACACAAAGGCACTCTTCAGGCTCTAACTATTACTCTGAAGTCAATGTAGAATGAGAGAGAGAGAAGAAGAGAGAGGATGAATTATCCTCAACACAAAAATTAATTCAGCAGTTGAAAGGAAAGTTTGCTTAAAACTATTTGAAGGAGAGCCAGAAATGAGAGGGAATGCTGATGGAACCACAAAGTATAATTATTTGAGGAACACCAAGGAGAAAAGAGCTGAGATAGTCTCCCAATAGCTGAAAATCTTTCTCTCTTGTTCCATTGGTGTGAGAGACCTGCTCAAAATCAATCAGAAGTTTAATTGTGTGGGTGCATAAGGAGGCACGACAGAAAACACAAATGAGAAAGAGAAGTAGATGATTTGGAATAGAGATTCAGAATGTGTTGTGTTCTGATGGTTTTACTGTACACATGGATTGAAATGTATCTGAGTCAATGTAACCTTGCCTATAGCAACAATGTAACCTTCAGCTGTATCATATAAGCCCTGTAATAGGACGCGAGCTAATGACCACCAGCTGGCAGCAGCGAGCGTCCAAGCTCTCTTGGTCCGAACTCATCAAAGGCAACAGCGCGGGAAGTTTTCCCGCCACTACCTACACCTGGACAAGAAGGGCGTGACCTGCAATGACGTCACGCAGACAGTAGCCAATGGGCTACCATGGCACCACGTTCAAATGTATTACTGCTGTATATAAAGAGCTATTGATCCGCCATTACCTCATGTTCCCTCTGTCCACGATGCAATAAACCTGAGTTAACCCAGCCCGAGGCTGTGTCCCGTGTCTTGGTTTGCATACACTAAATTGGCGACGAAGGTGGGATAATGGATCCCCACGGAACAGCCAGGGCACAGAGCGGTTTCAACATCACCAAACCGCAGGACTGGGAGCTGCTTGAGATGGACTTCCAGGCGGCACTGGTGGAACTCAGAGTCAAACAAGACGACGAGGAGAGGAAGAGGGCCATCCTCACCAGAATGCTCGGGATGGAAACCAAGCGGACGCTGGTGGGCATAATCGCTCCGAAGAAGGTGAGCGACTTTAAGGCGAGCGACATCATGAAGCTGCTGCGAGAGCGGTTCTGCCCCTCGAGGGCAATGTTTCCCGCTCGGAGCGCGTTTTGGAGGCGAGTCCAAGCGCCAGACGAGTCGGTTGAGGCATTCGTGGCCGCCATGAGGATAGCCGCCGCCCCCTGTAAATGGGGCGACATCCTGGAGATGATCCTCAGGGACGGCGTGTTATGTGGCCTGAAAGACAAGGAGGTGCAGCGCAGCTTGATGAATAAGGAGCCGCCACCCACGCTGGCCGAAGTCATAGAGGCCGCGGAAGCCGCAGAGTCCACGAATGCCGGAGTGGACGAGATGCATCAATGGCGTGAGTGGCGTCCTAAAGCCGGCAAGGCGGAAAATTCGGTGCACGGGAAGGCCGGACAGTCGGTGCACGCGACTCGGCGGGCCTCAAAGTCGTCTACGGAAGGCAGCGACGGCGAGGAGGTCCAGAAGGTCCGGAAGGGCGGTCGACGCTGCGAGGGTTGCGGAGCGGCCCACGAGCGCGCGAGATGCCCGTTCAGGAAGGCCGAGTGTTACACCTGCGGCCGTCGGGGGCACATCGCCAAGGCGTGCAGAAAGCGGAAAGAGGGCCGGAGGCAATCACAAGACCGCGCGGCCAGGCCGGACCGTCCAGCAAGGCCCAAAGATGGCGCCCAGACCACGAGGAAGCAGGACGGCGTGGGCCGCGTCTCGGACAGCAGCGAGGACGACGCCTCAGTGTGCAGCGTGTCCGCGGGACAGTCCCATTACTTCGTTGAGGTATTAGTACAAGGGGCCCCTATTAAGATGGAAATTGACTCGGGGTCCTCCTTTTCCATAATTCCCCAGAAAGAGTTCCTGAAAATCGACCCCCACGTGCGGCCAAAGCTTAAAGCGTTGAGGTCCACACTACGGGACGTACAGGGAAACAACATTCCGGTATTGGGGGTTGGGAAGTTTCGGGTCAATTTTAAGAGACATTCGGCGGAACTGCCCCTAGTTGTCCTGAAAGGGGGAAGCTGTAGCCTCCTGGGAACACAGTGGTTTCAGCCCTTAGGGTTGTTCATAGGGGGGGTGCATACCGTGGGGGGAGACCCAATACAAGCGGTTTGCGATGCGCATCCCGCCGTTTTTGAGAAAGGACTCGGAAAGTTCAAGGGACCCCCTGTAGCTTTCGACATAGACCCGGAGGTCCGCCCGATAAGACTCAAACCACGCAGGGTGCCGTTTGCACTCAAGGACAAGATAGAGGCGGAATTGGACAAACTGGTGGGCCAGGGGATTCTTATTCCTGTTGATTCCGCGGAGTGGGAAACTCCAATTGTAACGGCTCTAAAGGCTAACGGGGAGGTGCGCATTTGCGCAGATTATAAGTGTACAATTAACAAGGCGATCCGCCCTAATGCATACCCGGTGCCAGTGATAAGCCACCTTTTGGCCAGGCTAAATGGGGGAAAGTGTTTCGCCAAGCTCGATTTGGCACAAGCCTATCAGCAACTTCCTGTGACCCCCGCCACGGCCGCGGCACAAACGATAGTTACACATAAGGGAGCGTTCCAGGTGTCGCGGTTACAGTTCGGCGTGAACTCGGCACCCGGTCTTTTTCAATCGCTCGTGGAACGCCTCCTAAAGGGCCTGGAGGGGGTGTTGCCTTATTTTGATGACGTGTTGATAACAGGGGGGAGTGAGGCTGAACTGGCGAAAAGGTTGGACAAGGTACTGACCGTGTTCGAGAAAGCGGGGCTGAGATTGAGGAAGGATAAATGTGTTTTTTTCGAAACAGAGGTCGAGTTTTTAGGGTTCCGAATCACACCCGAGGGGATTAAGCCGTCTAAATCCAAGGTAGCAGCCATTAAAAAGGCCCCTCGCCCCACATCCAAGACCGAGCTGCAATCTTTCCTGGGGCTCCTAAATTTTTACCATACATTCCTCCCGCGGAAGGCGTCCGTGGCCGAACCGCTCCATCGGTTGCTGAAAAAGGAGGAGCCGTGGATGTGGGGTGACGAGCACGAGAGGGCGTTCAAGGAGCTAAAGCAACTCCTAACATCGGAGGCAATCCTGACGCATTTCGACCCCAAACGGCCTGTGGTCCTAGTTTGTGATGCATCCCCGGTGGGGGTGGGGGCGGTGCTTTGCCACGTGTTAGAGGACGGAAGGGAGGCCCCGGTAGCGTTTTACTCAAGGTCCCTGTCCCAAGCGGAGCGAAATTACGCACAAACCGACAGGGAAGCATTAGCAATCGTATCGGGGACCAAAAAATTTCACGATTTTTTGTATGGCCGCCCGTTCAAAATCGTGACCGATCACAAACCGCTGTTAGGGATTTTCACGGCACACAAGCCAACGCCGCAGATCCTGTCCCCGAGAATGCTGCGATGGGCGATTTTCCTCAACGCGTACCAACATGAGTTGGAGTACAGGCCCGGAAAGGAGATCAGCCATGCTGATGCGCTTTCGAGATCCCCTCTGCCATTGTCGGACGCCCAAAAGGCGAGAGCGGAAAAGGACCGCCAGGTGTTGCTAATTGAGGTTTTAGACGCTCCCCCAATAGTGCCAGCCGACATTGCTAGGGCGACAGGCAAGGACAGGACACTGGCGAAGGTTTGCTCATGGGTGCAAAAGGGGTGGCCGGGTTCGTCCCCGAGTACGGAGTTCGACCCGTTCTTTAGGAAAAAGCTAGAGTTGTCCCTAGAGAGGGGGTGCCTTCTGTGGGGCCAACGGGTGGTGGTCCCTGCGCCCCTGCGGACGAGGGTGCTCGAACTGCTGCACGTCAGCCACCCGGGCATAGTTCGTTCAAAGGCGCTGGCCCGGAGTTACTTCTGGTGGCCGCAGCTGGACACGGATATTGAGCACATGGTTGGCACTTGCGAGGCTTGCCAGGGGTCCCGCCCTGAGGCGGCCCGTCTTCCACATAGGGAATGGGACACAGCACGGGGACCATGGTCCAGGGTGCACGTAGATTTCGCTGGCCCATTCCGAGGAACCATGTTTCTCCTAGTCGTGGATGCGTTCTCCAAGTGGCTGGAGGTTATCCCGGTAAAAAGCACGTCCTCCGCCACGACAATTAGCCGGCTACGGAGAGTCTTTTCCACGTTCGGTTTACCCGACACTTTAGTCAGCGATAACGCTAGTTGTTTCACCTCCGCTGAGTTCGGGGCATTCATGGAGACAAACGCCATTCGGCATATCACGTCCGCACCGTTTCACCCGGCCACGAATGGCCAAGTGGAACGGTTGGTGCGTACAACAAAGGAGGCGCTGCGGCGCATGGGCCCGGGGGACCTGAATCACCAAGTGTGCCAATTCCTCTTAGCGTATAGGGTGACCCCTTTGGCATCCGGCTACTCGCCGGCGGAGCTCTTGATGCGGCGAAAACTGACCACGCTCCTGTCCAGGCTAGACCCAACGAGAGTCGAGGATAAAGGAAAAAACGTGGGGTTGGCAGTCTCGAAAGGTTTCGCTGCCGGTGACCCTGTTCACTGCAGGAACTATTCCAGCGCAGGGCCAGCCTGGGTGCCAGGGACGGTTGTAGAACAGACGGGGCCAGTGTCGTACCGGGTCGAGACGAACACCGGCCTCCTCTGGAGGAGGCACGCAGATCAACTGAGGCGCAGAGTGATTGGGCCGGTCAGTGGAGCTCAGCAACAGGATTCAGCGTTAGGGTTCTCCCCCACCCGCTTAACCCAAGGGGGAGACAGCAGTGGACAACAGTCCCAAGCATGGGGGGAAGGAAGCAGAAGCAGCGGCCCCGACTCATATCCTTTTGATACGCCAGCTCTAGCAGGGGCCGGGGAAGGGGGAGAGGAGTTCGCGACCGCTGCCCCCGATAGTGATTTTGATTTTGATTTGGCGAACCGGGGGGGTTTTCAGGAGTGTTCCCCCACCCATCCAAGCGAGAAGAGGGGTTTTTCGTTAGCCCCCAGTGCCCCCAGTTCCTCCCTAAGAAAGAGCACACCTCCCAACAGCGCCGCGGAGCCGCGGAAAGTCACTAACGAGTCTCCCTCTCATATTGCAGGACAGGAGACCAGGGGACAAAGAGAAGGTAGCAATCCCAGGGAGAGGCAGCCCGCACCGAGACCCCAGCGTGTTCGAAATAAGCCATCTTGGCTGAGAGACTTTGTCTCATAAGGGGGGGGGGAGTGTGTTAAGGTGGGCTCGAGACTTTGTCTCGTCCTAGGGGGGAGGGATGTTGTGTTCTGATGGTTTTACTGTACACATGGATTGAAATGTATCTGAGTCAATGTAACCTTGCCTATAGCAACAATGTAACCTTCAGCTGTATCATATAAGCCCTGTAATAGGACGCGAGCTAATGACCACCAGCTGGCAGCAGCGAGCGTCCAAGCTCTCTTGGTCCGAACTCATCAAAGGCAACAGCGCGGGAAGTTTTCCCGCCACTACCTACACCTGGACAAGAAGGGCGTGACCTGCAATGACGTCACGCAGACAGTAGCCAATGGGCTACCATGGCACCACGTTCAAATGTATTACTGCTGTATATAAAGAGCTATTGATCCGCCATTACCTCATGTTCCCTCTGTCCACGATGCAATAAACCTGAGTTAACCCAGCCCGAGGCTGTGTCCCGTGTCTTGGTTTGCATACACTAAAGAATGAGAGAATGACAGGAAAAAGAAGCCATCTGTTGAAGAATTTTGAGCTAGGTTACGATCTTGCTGAGCTCTTATCTCTCCAGGACATACGTAACAGTGTTGCTTACACTTTGTTCTGTAAGACAGATGTTCTCATGAAGTTCAGGAGATGTGAGCAACACCAGGAAGGCTCCTGGGTGATGCTGAGATGCTACTAGAAATGTTATAGCATTCACAAAACCAAATTGGAAGATGGAGGAAGGAGCTCAAGGGGTTATTCAGATGATTCATTCTTTCCTACTATGAAATATTGCATAAGACTCCTACAGTAAAATGTTCCAATAAAAGCACATATATCACCTCTCCTAAGATCTTAGGCAGCTATGAGGAAATTCTTTTTGGGATATTTCCTAGAAAAAGAAGGAGAAGAAGGAGAAAAAGGAGAAGGAAGAGAAGAAGGAGGAGAAGGACAGAAAGAAGAAGACCAAGACCAAACCCTTTCCAGTTGTTACATTTCCCCCCCAAAAAATTCCAAGACTTACCCAACTTTATTGTTGTGAGAAAGAGATGAAGCTGAGCAGGGATGCAGACTGGAAAGGTGTTGTGAAGTGAGAGCTCTTTTTTATACAGAAGCTCTAGGAAATGAAATGTTACTTCTGAGGATCCCTCAACAGTTTGATCCGCCCACATACCTTAATTAATGGGTTGTATTACATCTGTCTTCAATGGTGAACTTTGTCTGGACAAGAATTGGCTACATGTCCCAATCCCCCCTTGCTACACTGTACGTGATGGTAACAAATTTGTTTGAGCAGGTCACACCAGATTGCTATTTTCATGTGTATGATTTTGGTTAACATTGAGCTGACCATCTGAAATGCTATAGTTACTGTGATGATGCTTTGGACATGGGCCAGAAGTTTTCTGGGGAGAGTTTATGCCTTGATCCAATTGGCTGATCTTCCTGGGTTGATTTGACACCTACATATTTCTATGGTTGGTGCTGAAATGATGAGGGAAGCTGTTTCCCAACAAATGAAGATTACAAACCATGAAACAAGTCAAAGGCCTAATTATTCTTAGGGTATCTTCTCATATCTCAAAATATTCAGAGATATTTCTTGCCCGATTCTAGCAGGTATGGGTTTTATGTCTTTATCAGAGTCATCTTATTATGGAACAAAATGTTTAAAATAATATTTGAGGGCAAAATAGTTCTTCATTAAGGACCAAACCAATATGATTTAGTCAGTACCTCCATACACGTGACTGCTGAGAAGCATCTGGTTGGCCATTGTTGGATAGGTGGAGGTCCACTGGATTTATTTCAGGAATTAGTGGAGGTACATACATTTATGCTAATGGATCTTTTAATGGCAATTATCTATTGACAACCAGCAGAATATGTCCAGAAAGTCTAACATATCAGTCTGGCCAGGTTATCCTGTTATGGTAATAGAATAGACTCTACTGCCTGCAACTCAACGCTGAGTGTCAGGCGGCAGCTAACTAACCTGACAACCCTAAGGACTAATGGCCTTGGGTACTGAAGTCCACAGGAAAGGGTGATGGTCCCCAAGAGGATTAAATCCCACATGAATCCATCTTGATTATGGGCAGCAGCTTCATCAATACTGGCCTGGGACACAGGACCAGAAAGTGACTCATGGAATTGGATCAGTGGTACAGGTGTCTTGCTGTGACACAGCAATCTTGCTGTGACGCGGAAGGCAGATGAAAGGCCACTGCATTATATTCTCTGGACAGTATTCATGTCTGATCACCATGAGGATCGTTAATGTTTGGATTTGGATACGGAAGTAGTAGTAGTAGTAGTAGTAGTAGTAGTAGTAGTAGTAGTAGTAGTAGTAGTAGTAGTAGTAGTAGTAGCCATCGTCGAATATCTCTATGGACCAGGAACAGAGACCTATTGGTGGCTACTATGGGATGCTGGATGGTAACAAAACATCCTGAACCACTTCTGCTTTGAGGAATTGATGATCTTACAAGATCTAGAACAGTGTTTCCCAACCTGTGGCTTTTGGACTTCAATTCCCAGAGGCTTAAGTCAATTCCCTTAAGCACTGATCAGCCAATGTACTGACAGGCTTCTGGGAATCAAAGTCCCCCTGTGGGGCATGGGCTCCACACTTAGAAACAGTGATCTAGAAGCCTCAAGTCTCCTGCTTCTGCTACTAAGCCACAGCTTCTGTTCTTGAGCTAAATGTTTGCAGTAATTGCTTAGTATACCCATTCTGAGGATAGAGATTGGGTAAATCAACAATTCTATGAAGATGCTCATAAGAATAAATGCCCCTTTGGTGTACATATGACCTAAGGTAGCTCATTGGCCTTCACAGCTCTGTGCAGAATCAAACCTTTGTCTCCCATATCCCAGCCAACACTCAGTTGATGATATGGTGGGCCCCAAGTGTATTTGAGGAATTTTAAAGAGCCCCTCGAACCTAGCTCTTAACTGAAATGGCCAAACCATGGTGAATTCTAAGAACAGAGTTGTTCAGTTTTGAGCTTAATGCAACATCTATCTACATTATTAATTAAGGAGTCAACAACTTAGTGTCTTTGTAGTTGCTTTATTGCTGTTGATTATGGAAGCCATGGGAAGGAGGCTGGGAAGTGTTTCACCATTATGTGATAGGGATAGTGTACTCTCTTTGTATTGCACAGATGACATCTCCCTGGTAGACTGAAAGTCACACATTTTGGTAGTAGCTGGCAAAAGAGAAAAGAGTGCAGAAGATGGTGGAGAGGAAAATTAGCAAAATGCGGGTTCTTTTATGCGCATAGGGCTCAGGCTGAAGCTGCGTGAAAGATGGAAAGAGTGTTGCAGTGGGTTATTTCTCTTATTCCGGTCCTGAAGACGTTTTCACAGGGATGTTAATACTTCTTGACATAGCGAGTTCCACCTTTGGTAACGTAGGTCTCTGCACCTTTAGCAGTCCCGCAGCAGTCATGACAAACTACGGATCCTTGAGCAGCACATTTTGTGTTGCTTTCTCCAATGACTTGACAAGCCCCCTGGGTGACGCTGATGGAGCCGCAGGCATCCTGACACACGGTAGTACAACTGGAGGGAGCTGAACAGGTAGTGGCATATGAGCCTCCCTTGGGTGCTGGGATGGGCTCTACACAAACCGACCCCCCAGGGTTTGCACAAATGGTTGCACAAGTACTTCCACATTGGTTGGGGACGGCTGTGACACACACATTACCGCAAGGATCTTGGCAGCCGGTCGTCCCCTGAGATTGGACTGGAGTGACACAGACCGAGATGCATTGGTCTTGGCAAACGGTAGCACACGGGCCCTGCCCTTGCTTCACACAGACTGAACCGCATGGGTTTTCACAGACGGTGACGCATGGGCTACAGCATTGGGAGGTCACCGGGGTCACACAGACATTTCCACAAGGTTCCTTGCAAACCGTGGTGCACTGGGGTTGCTGAGGGGTTACACAGACAGTGCCACATTGGTCTTGGCAAACGGTAGTACATCGACCTTGGCCTTGTGACACATAGACCGGACCACTGGGTGTGGAGCATACAGTGGCACATGCCCTGCTCCTTTGGTTCTGGACTGGGGTCACACAAACAGAATCACTGCCTTCCTGGCAAACGGTGACCCCCTGGCAACAACCATACTGGGTGTGTCTCGGTGTCACACACACCGCCCCGCCAGGATTGGTGCAGACGGTTTCAGGAGTCACACAGACGGAGGTACCACCAGATCCTGTACAAACGCTACTGCCCTTCACACAGATGGGAGGGGGAAGGCAAGGTTGTTTGCATTGGTAAGACATCTTTAATGCCTGCAAAAGAAAGAAGAAACCATTTCAAGCACTTAGGCTTCATTAGCCAACCCAACTAAATCTAAAAAATCAATTACAAAAAGGACCTTAGTAATAAATTTCTTACTAAGTCTTACTAGTTCTTAAAATGTGGCAAGAATGCCAGCCTTTTGTTTCAAAAAGGGGGAAAATGTTGTTTGACTTTGGAACCTTGTTAATTGTAATGTTTTTAAAAATATATTTTGCTTGATTTTAATGTTTGTATATTGGGTCTTTTGTGATTACAGAATTCTAATTCTAATTCTAATTCAGTTAAATGTGGTTCTATCTGCTTTAATTTTAAAAAAAATGTTTGTAAGCCATCTTGAGCCCTTTCCTGTAGTGGAAAGGTCGGGTGTAGAGATATAGAATGAATGCATGAATAACTAAATACTGTATCAGTTTAGCAATATTTTTAGAGATAAAATATATACTTTGAAAATAATAGTTTAAGGAGGTGAAAGTCAAATTCAACCTATGTATATGCATAGATGTTTGACAGCCCTTGTATAGTCTTATTCAAATCAAATGAAATCTTTATTATGATCCAAGACCAGCATAGAGTCTTAAACACCCAGGCGCTGGTGGATATCATTAACTTCCAAATCCAGTGCTGGAGACAATATCCTCTGAAGTCCTACACATCTTATGAGTCTGTCCTCTATATACAAGATTGCAATCTTTCCTTGACAATGTTAGTCTGCTCATTGCCATTGCATTCTTTCCTTTGGATTATAAATGGTTGGAAAATATTCCAACCAGAAAAGCTGCACATAAATGTCTAAGAGGAAATTTCTAGAAATACATTTGTAAAAAACCCAGACAGTTATTTGTTTAGATCAGGATGATTGTTTTGAGTCGTAAGATTTTTGGAAGATAGAAATTTGTTCTTGTTCTCTTTCTATTTTTAAGATTATTACCTGTTTTATCATAACATCAAGGTTGGGGTTGGGAAACCATGTTTAGAAGAAGTCACTTAAGGAGGTACTTCTGACAACCATCAGTTCATCTTAGTCTGCTCTTACCCTTCTCCATCTCCTTCTTTACACTTTCCTCTGACATCTCCTTTCTGGAACGTGTCTATCATCTAATAAACCACAGCTTCTGTCAAGGTTCTCTCTCATCTTCAGCTCCATCTCTTTCTGTTTCATTTCATCAGTCATTAAAAAAACAATCTTCTTTCAAATGAGGATAAAGAAAATCCCTCAAGCTAACATCTTGGGTGGAACAGACAACGTCTTATGAGTTTATGTCTTAAGCCATTTCTGAAGAAGTCAGCGGAGATTAGTACCTTCACCAAAACCAGTCTTCTGGCTAAAAAGGGGTGCAACTCCATAACCATACAACCATCCAACCAACCAACCAACCAACCATCCAACTAACTGAACGAACAAATGAGCAGACGAACAGATGGACAGATGGACAAATGAACAAACAAAACAAATGAACAAACGAACGAAAACAAAAGGTCTGGTTGTTTCTTACAAGAGATGGATTATTCCTAAAACAGACATTCAAAGGTCTGGATACTTACAGAAGTGGCTGGTGAGAATGGCTAGACGAGTCAAAAGGAGAAGATGAGTTTGAACAACATACTCCACTGCAGTCCCATTTATACGGTTTTAAAAAAGCAGAGGGGTGGTACTTAAGGTGAGGGTAATGAGAAGCGCATGGTTAAGAGAACTCAAAGTGCCCCACCTAGTCATCTTCAAAGAGGTGACTGTCTTCATTAATTTGGATAAAGTTATTCTAATGTGAATGGAAGGTGTCCACAACAGCAAGGCTAGGTCACGTGGAGTTGCCTAGATCCATGTCTGGACTCATTTTATTATCACTGATGGAGATGATTAAAAAACAACAAGAGTCAGGATAATTTACCTTTTAAGAAGAGAATATGGATATATGGTTTTAAAATATTTGTCTTCTTGCCCACGTATTCATTCTTTCGGTTCAGTGTCACGTTAAACTGATCTCTGAAAGTTCATGATGTTTTCTTTGAATCAATGTTTCTTTTCTGCTATCTCTGTAAAGTCAAATGTTACCTGTGGCTCCTTTAGTTCATGAAGATTAATAAATATTAATAAGGTTAAAAGTCTTCCTAAAGATATTCAGCATCATAGGAATATGGACAACATCAAAATGTTAGTCCAATCTAGAAGAAATCCATGGAATGAAGCATACAGTATTTGTTAAGTTAAAACCTAAATAAGATACATTGATTAAGTGGATCGGCATTTAGTTGACCCAACTCTCATCTGGATTTAGTCATATGATTTTTTGCTGTTCTTTATATTTTGTATTTGAATAGTAATTATTGATTGTTGATATTTTGATGCTGTGTTTTTGTTTCTTTGCGGATTTTTTTGACTATTTATTTGGTATTTGTGTTTATATGCATTATTATATTCCTATGACTGTATTTGTATTGATTGTTGTAGGGGATTGCGAAATTAATTTTGTTATATTAGAATTTATATGTCTATTGTATAATTCATTCTGTAATTTATTGTACTGTGCTATTATATTGTCATAGGGTATTTTTTTATTTTGCATCCTATTATTGTTTCTTACATGTCTTGTAAGCCGCTTCGAGTTGTCCAGTGGATTGAGGGAAGCGGGGTATAAATAAAAACATTATTATTATATGATATTATAGGATACATGTTATATGATATGCTGTACATTGATCCATCTAGAGTGCTCTTCATTGGTAGAAAAGAGCATTAAAATGAAATAAACAAACAAATAAACATATGTGTTGTGTATGTGATTTATTCGTGGAGTTTTAAGAAGAGTAAGAACTACAATGATTGATTAGAGCTTAGAGCTAGGAAAAATAGTTTTAAAAATAATTAGTTGTAATTACAGTTCCATGGTAGGCCCCCATGTAGTTTTCTATTATAGTTACCCTTACATCTCATTGTTACAATGTTAGAATAACATTTTTCTTTATTCAGAGGTAAAGGAACTAGAATATTAACAAGTCTGTTAGGAGTTTGACTTCTCATTGTACATCTTGGGAGAAGAGCCAGACTGTCTATCCTTGGGCAACCTGGGCTGTTCCAGAACACCTCCCCATCACCAGAAGAAGGGCACAGTACATTCACTTCTGAGTTATTTCTAACGAAAGTTATTTCTACCCAAAAACCTCTAGAAAGAATTATCATATCTAAGTAAGCCTGGTGGAATGCAACGATGGTGACAGTGATGATGATGATGTTGATGATGTTGATGTTGATGTTGTTGATGATGATGATCTTCCTGCAAGATCTTGATCCAAGGTACTAAACACACCTGTAAAGTGTGAGTGTACCCAACTTCATGACAAATGTAACTAAAACAATTATCATTACACTAGAGAAGAAATGAAGTTATTTCTTGTTACATTACTATTGTAATGTAGTTTAGATATGCATAAATTCTGCAATAATTCCATGTTTTAATGGGAAAGCCTGCAGCTGAATGAGAATCAACTGGTTCAGGGGCCAGTAGGATAATTATGTAGCATAGTACAACAACTTCCTCCATGCTAATCTTTGTTGAAACTTAGTCAAAACATATGCATGTCATTCTAGTGGCGATTTACTTAGATCAGACAGGTAAGAGGCATGATTACAACCCAGTTTTATCGTATAATACCAGGGTGTATTGTTGTTTTCAAACTTGATAACTATGATGGGTGTCTCTCTGTATCTCTACCTGTAGTCATAAGGTGGTGTTAATAGATTTAGGTTATGTAAAATGGTGGAAAAGACTTGTAGACAAATAACAGTAATCATGTAGTGATAAACTTATTTTTTATAATTAGAGCACCACTCTTCATAGAATAATTTGAAGGTGAATCCTAAGGAGCACTGATTTAGATTTTTTCCATCCAGAACTGTCATTTCTTCTTCTTCTCTCTCACTCTTTTTACTACTCTACTTATCTGCTATGCATAGAAAGAGTGATGCAGTCTTCTTGCATCCGGAAAGTCTCATCATATATTTTATTTTTGTTATAAATGGACCTATTTCACAAAATCATTTTTAAAAACTTTTAATAATAATAATTTTGTGTCAGAAATTATTCTGGGTTGAAAGGATTTTTGCTGGAGAAACTCTGCTCAGGGGATGCCTGAATGAGGTTCATTTAATATCCCTGATATCTTTTCCCACTTAAGTGATCCCTATTTATCTACTTGCAAGTGTTGCAGTCAATGTCCTATCCAGGTGCCTGGAGGCTGTGATGGTCTGGATGGGAGATAATGGGCTACAGCTGAATCCTGGCAAGACTGAGTGGCTGTGAATAAGGGGCCTCAGGTTGCCCAAGGAATTACCACCTTTAGTACTCGATGGGGCTCTTTTGCCCCAGACAGACCCGATGCGTAATCTGGGGGTCCTCCTGGACTCACAATCCTGCTCCAGGAGCAGGTGGCAGTCATGGCCAGGAGGGCTTTTGCTCAAGTTCAAGTGATTCTCCAGTTATGCCCGTTCCTGGACCGGGACTCGTTGCTCATGGTCACTAACACGCTGGTCACCTCCCGGTTGGGTTATTGTAATGCACTCTACATAGGGTTGCCCTTGATGACCATTCTGAGGCTGCAATTGGTGGAGAATGTGGCGGCCCACATAGTGATGGGATGTGGTCGTTATACCCATGCCTCATCCTTGTTGTGGGAGCTTCATTGGTTACCGGTGTGCCTCTGGGTGCAATTCAAGGTGCTGGTTAGTACCTTTAATGCTCTACATGGTAGTGGACTAGGGTACCTAAGGAACTGTGTCACCCCGAAGATATTTGCCCACCCCATGAGAGCAGCCTGGAGGGGTTCTCTAAAAGTACCAATGGTTGGAGAGGGTCGCCTCTCTAGCATAAGAAGGAAGGCCTTTTCGGTATCCGCTCTGGCCCTGTGGAACCTCCTGCCGATTGACCTCCATCTTCAGCCAGATTTGGCTTCTATGACCATTAGAACGCCCACCACCTTAGATTTTGGATTTTAGATTTTCAGATTTTAGCATCACGGATGTTTTGATAATGAGTTTTTAACTGGGTCCTTATTTCTTTAGTGTAACAGTTTTTAATGATAGCGGACCATTTTATTGTGAATGTGGATTATGAACTGTGAGCCGCCCAGAGTTATGTGATCAGTAACAATATGCTCTGTATTTTATATCTTTTTCATGTTTTAAAAAACGTACACCTTGGATGTACGTTTGTAAAAGGCTGTACGTTTTACGTTTGTAAAAGGATGTAAAAGGCTTGTCACCTTTTAAAGCAGGGGTTCCAAACCTAAGGCCCATGGGCTGGATCTGGCCCATGGTGCCATTTCATGTGCCTCCGCCCTTTCAAGGGCATTTGAGAAACAAAATGGCCACCCCTTTGAAGCTGTTGGGACAAAATGGCCAGCACCCAGCCCTCCAAGCTGACTGAGAGAAAGTGTGACCCAGCCTCCAGCTTGAAAAGGTTGGGAACCCCTGCTTTAAAGTACTGTATGCCTCTCAAAAACATTACTTGCTAAGGCAGTGGTTTAGAAATGTCTAGAAAATTTGGAATGGATAGGCCCAACATGTTATATTTGATCTAACAAACTGCTCTTAACCAGAAATTATGGATGTTGTTAACAGATTGATTATCTTAAATGCTGTGAATCATTGCCTTTGGAGCAAAAAGGATAGGTGGCAAAATAGTGTGATGGATCAGTTGACATGGACATGAGGAATATCTTTGCATGAAATTGCCCTCAAGCATCAGTGAGTAACAGACTAAGTATTTACATTATTTTAAAAAAGCTTCCATATTAATGGAATTAATGTCAACAGATATATCCTTCCTGGCTTCTCTGCACTTGCTTTTTTAAAGGACTTAAGAAGGACTTTGTTTGATCGAATAAGGCTAACATTTTGTCAAATCCATCATTCCATGTAAAATTATCGCTTTGGCTACGATCTAATTCAGGGGTTCTCAACCTTTTCAAGCTGAAAGCCGGGTCACGCTCCCTCAGACAGCTTCAGGGGCTGGACGGCCATTTGGCCCTGCCTGCCACACATGGCACTTTTTGGTGTGGTGGAGCCAGCAGTGGCTGGCCACATGAAATAGTGTCATGGGCCACTTCCAGCCCCTGACCGTAGGTTGAGAACCTGATCTAATTGCACAGCACTGCCAATGTGATGGGAGTGAATTCACCAGTCCCAGAAGCTGGTAAACCTTTGGGTTTATTGTACTAGAAAAACAACAACTTTCAAACAAAGTTTTTAGAAATTACAGAGGACAAAAAGCATTAAATGTTAATATCCTTTGTCCCACTTTTCAAGCCATTCCACCAATTTGTGTGACATACATCTAAAGTTATCCAAAGTTTGTCAGGCAATTAATTTCTTCTATTGATTGGCCAACCATTCGGGAAAAGGTGGGTTGAGACAGACATTACAGATTATTCACAAGATGGAGTTCCATCAGCAAGCTGATTTCCTAACAACCTCCTGGAATTTTTCTCAGGAAAGCCACATGGTCTTGTGATGGTTAATTCTAACACCTGTCTAAGTGTTGTTAGGCAAGACAGCTTATTCATAATCATTTTTGGTCTTGTCATATCAGGCCTTTGTGAGCATAGTGTTAATTTGTGTTTCTTTGATTTGCCAGTAGAGAACAAGTTGGAGATGGAAGTACATAGGGCAGGGGTTCTCAACCTTTTATGTCGGGGGCCAGATCATGCTCTCTCAGACAGTTGAGCAGGCCAGACTGGTGGTTCCCCTGCCATAAATGCTGCTGTAAAACATGTTGAAAACGTGTTTGCAACAGCTGTGGGCACATTTACAGCTGTCGTAAATGTGTTTATGACAATCACGAGCATGGTTACGGCTGTCGTAAATGCGTCCACTTCTGGCAATGGCAGGGGGTTGATGATTTGGCACCATGGGCCGGGTCTGGCCCACAGGCCATAGTTTGAGAACCTCTGACATAGGGGATTGAATTGTTTGGTGGTGGCTTTTAGCAACAAAGGCAGCAGAAGTTACTTCCAGAGGAAAATGAAGGAAAGGCCACCAGGTTATTATTTAAAATTCAAATTCCAGTAGGCATCCTTTAAGGTTCCATAGAAGAATCAGGAGAATGGCTCACAATTTTTAAAACTAGGGGCTGTGGGGTAGACATGGGGCCCAGAAAGATGTTCATGGGAGGCATCATCCCATGAGATGCCCTTTGTCTATAGTCTTCTTAAAACACTTGGGAAAGCTATCTGCAGTATGATTACTTAGGATGCAATGGCATTGGCTGAAGGAATCTGGGAGGCTTAGTTCAAAAAGTAACTTTTGCCAGCATGCTATCAGGGTTTGGGAGACTACCAATCAGTAAAGACCATCTTAAAGGACAAGGGATAAAAATACCAAAGAAGAAGGAAGGGAATGAATAGTGCAGATTTTTCTTCTTCTTTTATGTTCTGATCAAACCTTGGGCTGCCAAAATGAAGCCACTCTCTTGGCTTTGTCATTGGCCAAACTTAAGTCCTTGTTGGTGCATGTTTCTGGCAGTAATTGGCAGACTAGTAAATGAGCTGGATTCTGTATCTCTCCACATTCACACCATGTGTTGTTGTCCACCAGCAGCCCCCACTTGAGCATGTTGGTCTTACATTTATGGACTTCAACTCATAGCCTATGCAGGGTCCTTTAAGTGATGTAGAGTTGTCTCAATAGGACAACCTAAGTCAAGTGAAAACCTAGACATTCGCCTGTTACCTGTTCATTGGCGTCAATTTCACAGCCACCATTTTTCTCATTTTGGTTCTGAAGAAGGTCCAACCTGGTGTGTTTATGACATACGTAGGCAGATATATTCCAAATGATTACAAGATATAAGGGCTCAGTAGAGCATTTCCCACAGGCTGAAAGATGAGGGATCACAGATGTAGATGAGACCAATGTGATGCCACTACAAACAGAGGCACATCTTTTATTCTTTACAATAGAGTTTGATAATCAAATAAAAACAAATTTTAAAAAAACCCACATGGGATACTAATGTTGGCCAAACTCAACGGAGATTGAACCACTCTTCTTTCGTTTGGAAAAGAAATCGAAAGAGGTTTGATGTTTTAGAAAGAACAGAACTCAGCCTGTTGGAACTATTCCATACAGGTATCCTTAGATGCAACTTATAGACTGTAAGGAAACAAACAAAGAGGTAGATGTTAATCCTGAAACCTGGTCTTGTCTACATCCAGCTAGAGCAGGAGTTCTGAACCTTTTAAAGCTAGGTCATGCTCCCTCAGACAGCTTTTGGGGCCAGATGCCCATTTTGCCCTTCCTCCACCACATGGCACTTCTTGGTGTGGTGGAGGCAGTGGGGGGGCCACATGAAATGTCGCTGCGGGCTGCATCTAGCCCATGAGCCGCAGGTTGATAATCCCTGAACTAGAGTACAGGCCTGTGGAAAGAAGACAGTAGTTATCAAGCTGGATAACAGGAGTGGCTTTCTCTTTGAGATTAGCTAATTGCTTTGTTTAAGTGTATACTTGGAGATAAGATCGCAGATTGGTGTAGGATGTTGATTTTCCTGCTTCTGTGGGACAACGAGAGATGGAAAGTTGAAACATTAACTGGAGGCTTTTATTTTTCTAGATTCCTTTGGGACATCTCCCAAGGGGGACACAATGGGGTTGATTTTTATGGCTTCAGGTCCTGGGCAACTCTGCGGTTTTGTACAGAATTAGTTTTGTACAGAATTAGAAATACTCTTTCTATTGTAGATATGGAGCAATGACTTATAAAAACCGATGTGTTAAACTGTAAAATAAAACATTTCAACTTCTTGCTCCTCTAATTGTTTGCATATAAATTCATTAATGTATGCCAAGGTGCTAATTAGTATTCCAATAGCTAACAAATCAGACTTTTGAAGACTTTTGCAAGCAAGGCTTTTAAGGATTTACTACTAACAGCCGAGCAATAGTTTTTGATTAACCTTTCCCATCGCCAAAATGTGTTGTCTCTGTTGTTGGGCTTTTTTAATGGGGACGACGGCATCACTTCTTATTGCTATGTATAATTTATTTAGTCTATTTATTATTTAAGTCTAATTTTCAATTGTAAAGATTTTTTAATATGTTGTAAGCTGCCCAGAGTGGGAAAATATCCCAGATGTGCGGGATATAAATGTAATGAATAAAATAAATAAATAAATAATAGTCTATTGATAGTTATAGAAAACTGTAACAAAATAATCGAGGGCTGAAAGAAACAGAGACAATATCTTTCTGAGAAATGGTATAGAGCAGTGATTCCCAACTTTTGGTTTTGGGACTTTAATTGTGTACCTCAAGCCGTCTGCCGTCAGCCTTCTATGCTTGGAAAAACCATAAACTCAAAAGTCACAGAACTGACATCTAATAAACTCAGGAATAGCATGTAAGAGTCATGTTTCCAAAGGAAATAATGGGTTGAAGTTTACTGAGAGGTGAATGAGCATAAAATCGAAGGACATGCTCTGAGACCATCATATACTAAACCGATTTGTCATTTAGTTATGCAGTTGCCTTCTGATTCATAGACCTCTGATGATTTCATGTGTGCAAACATTTCTTGTGATGTGGAACATCAGCTCCCACTTGTAGCCAGGGACATGGTGCATTTGCTGGAGCATAAAAGGCTACATCTCACTGCACCTCTTTGTATAATCTGGGGGACAAAAGAGGTGGCCTTGTTTCTGTTGCTGACGCAATGACAACATTGTGTGTCTCGTGGTGCATTTCATGATACATGGAATAGTGCTGGCAAATTTTAAAGAAAATGAATCAGGAAAATCAATGTCGTAGTGGTCTTGGCACAAGGTAATGCAAATGGCCCAGGACAATGTTGAGTGTAGACTCACAAGGGTCTTGGATGGTGGGTGATGTGTAGAAAGAAAGAACAGCTAGAAGCCATGCATGTTGTAGTGTATGACCATCCTGCCAAAGTGGTACCTAGTTATCTACTTGCTTTCTAAGGTGCCACAAAACTGTCAGCTGTCCTTACTTCACAGTGTTGCTGTTTGAGAGTGGAAGAAAAAGTCGAACCAGGCATGTCACCTTGTGTTCTTTGATGGGAAAGGCAAATTCTTTGCATCAAATCCATCAGCTAAGCAAGAAAATTCTCAAGCTTTTTAAGCCGGGGGGAAGGGTCTTGCTCCCTCAGACAGCTTCAGGGACCGTACGGCCATTTTGCCCTTCCTCCACCACATGGCACGTCCTGGTGTGGTGGAGGCAATGGTGGGCGGGGGAATCATGAAATGGTGCCACAGGCCACATTTGGCCCACGGGCCGCAGGTTGAGAATCCCTGAGCTAAATGAAGCAATCCTGTTTTGCCCAGGGGCCCTGTGAGAAGAGCCAGCAGCAGTCTGCTCCAAAGCAATTATGATTTGTTGATAATCCCTTCTAATCCCTTCTATAGACTTTTTGATGTTTTGGCTTCATTCACCCACACTGTAATCACAAGGAGCTGGATAAGTCCCATCCCATTCCAAAAAAGCCTTTATAGTTTCTCCACTTGCATGCTCCACCTTCGCTTGATTACACCCTTCTTCTGTTGCATTCCTTTGGTTCAAAGGGAAAAAAGGGCTACTTTAGACAACCAAGGTCCTTAGAGGTTCCTGTAGCTCAGGGGTGGCCAACCGTTTTACAGGTCATGGGATGGACCACACCCATGGAAGTGGAAGTGGGTGCATTTATGGCTGTTGAAAATGCGCCCACTTCCGTGTTTACAACAGTTGCAGGCGTGTTTGCATATGCATGGGCACACATCCGCTTCCACTTCCAGGTGCAGGTGATGAGCCTGATGGAATGGCGTTGCAGGCCATATCCGGCCTACAGGCTGTAGGTTGAGAACACCTGCTTTAGCTTTTTAGTGCCCTCTCCTGAAATTTACTCTGAGGAGACTGCCTCAATACACCAAATGGAAGGGCCGGTTCTGTTCACAGTCCAGCAAGACAAGTCATGGTTTCCTAATCTTCTTTTGCTTTGGATGTCCTAACCTGTCACAAATGATGAAGTAGCACCTAATTTTTTTTATGTAGCCTTTATTACAAAGCACCTCCTGGTGTAAACCAACTAGGTCAATAGGAAACTCTTGATGTCCATACAAAGTGGCCATCTACGCACCAGACGGCCACTTTGAAGTATTGCGTCGGATGGATAAAGAACAAAAACTCTTTCAGACCATTAAGCAAAGAAAGCTGCAATACCTTGGTCATATCATGAGGAACAACATAAAGCAGGGGTCGCCAACCTTTTAAAGTCGGGAGCCTGGTCAGGCTCCCTTAGACAGTTGAGGGGGTTGGACTGGTGGTCTTAAATGCTGCCGTAAATTTGTCTGTGGCTGTTGTAAACGTGTCTGTGGTTGGAGAAAGGGAAGGGTCTGGATTATTTGGTGCTATGGGCCACATTCAACCCATGGGCAATGGGTTGCTGACCCCTGACATAAAGTATAGAATACAGTGGTACCTCTATTAAAGAGCATAATGCGTTCCACGGGATTGCTCTTTAAGCGAGCTTGCTCTTTAAGCGAAACACCATTGTAAGTGACCAATTGTGACTTCTGGCGGGGGAGATTGTGAACCACGATTGAGTTGTTAAGCGAGTTTTTGGTTGGTTTTAGTTGTTAAGCGAGGCGACCATTCAGAGAGAATTCTGCTCTTTAAGCGAGTTAGTCTCTAAGTGATGCCTTCTTTTTGCGAGGTTTTACTGTACTTCAACTCGCTTTCCTCGGCAAGGAAAGATCCCTGGGAAGAGAGGCCCAGGACGTAGACAGACTTCATGGCTGAAGAACCTGAGAGGCTGGTGTGGCATGTCCTCAGAAGAACTGTCCCGAGGAGTTTAGAACAGGAAGACTATCGCCATGATGATAGCCAATATCCCAAATGGATACGACACCTGAAGAAGAAGAAGAAGAAGAAGAAGAAGAAGAAGAAGATGGTGCTTCTCAACCATCCTGCTTTCTTTCTTGAGTGGTTGACATTGTCAATAGGGTGGATGTCATGGTGGACACCCATCCTTTTGAAAAGATTCCTGACTCCTCAAGGTATCTATTGTAACTCCACCACCTTTTGGCCACTACTGTATTTCCAAAATTGGTTTTTCTAGGCACTGGTGGACACAAAATGGACTCACAAGGGAATAAACACACAAACCAGATGTAGACTGGAGGTAGACTAACGTGTTAACTTTTCCACTGAGCAGCCCGTCCTTCTTTCAAGTGCCTTCCTCAGCAATTTAACTATAATTATGAACGTTCTTCCTTTCCTTTGGACTCCATACCATTCAGCCTGTGCCATTAAACTTGAGCACAATTGCTTTGGGTCTTTAAAAGGTCAGTTGCCAAAAGCAGGTGTCCAACTATGGAATTAAATATGACTTCTCCCTATGGAATTCCTCCTTAGCCTCTTTTTGTCCAAAGTCAGGCCTTGAGGCCTCCTTGAAATACCATGATTAAGCGTCAGCACTGTGATGTTGTAGCTTAATTTCCTCTAGTTTCATCAAATGAAAAAGCCCAGCCTAGTCATTAAATACAACTGACACATACAGATCATCATGGTTAGGAATTCTTGCTTGCTCACAGTTCGTGGTCTAAACACCTGCCATGAATTGTCCTCTATTAATAGGTCTGTTTATTTGTGCATACAACACTGATTCTCAGGGAATATATTTATATTGAAATATAGTAAAGGTAAAAGTCGCCCTTTCTTAAAAGCCAGTCGTATCTGACTCTAGGGTTCAGTGCTCATCTCTGTATACAGCCAAAGAGCCAGTGTTGTCTGCATCTGCAGATGTTTCCGTGTACATGTGGCAGGAACGCTATCTACCTTCTCACCGAAGTGGTCTCTATTTATCTACTTGCAATTTCTTGCTTTTGAACTGCTAGGTTGGCAGGAACTGGGACAGAGACGGAAACTTATTTTGTCGTGCAGTACTCAGGTCTTGACCTGCCGACCTTAGAGTTGTGTTAGTTCAGCCTCTTAACCACTTGAGTCACCACAGTCCAATATTGAAATATAGCACTGGATAAATAATAATAATAATAATAATTTCATGTCGGACATTATTTTGGGTTGAAAGGGACTTTGCTGGAGGAACTCCGCTTAGGGGATGCCCGAATGAGGCTCCTTTCAAGATCTTTTCACACCGAAGTGGTCCCTTATTTATCTACTTGCAATTTCTTGCTAAGTTGGCAGGAGTTGGGAAAGAGACGGGTACTCAAACCATCATGCAGTACCCGGGTCTCAAACTGCTGACTTACCAGCCTTCCAGCTAACAAGGTGAGCTTCTTAACCAATGAGCCACCACAGCCTCTACTGGATAAATAAACAGCTATTGTTACAACTATAATGCCAATTTCCAAGAGGGTAGCTATGTTAGCCTTTGGTTTCTGATTTGTTAGTAGGATTGACCAGAATCCTATGAAGGATTTATCCACACATATAGGAAATTGTGTTAAGTCTGGAAGCAAATTATTGAGGCCCTGGTTATGTTCCAGAACACATACCCAACATCCTTCTAGGGCAGGAGTTCTCAATCTTTTAAAGCTGGGGGCCAGGTCATGCTACATCAGACAGCTTTGGGGGCCAGATGGCCATTTTGCCCTTCCTTTACCACATGGCACTTCCTGGTGTGGTGGAGGTGGTGGTGGCCCACATGAAATGGTGCCTGCAGGCCGCAGTTTGAGAATTCCTGTTCTAGGGGTACAGTCAGTTGGCTTAACTCTTGTTCACCTTCTGACCAAAACCACACTCATCTGCTAAGCCTCCTGTTCTCAAAAGTGGCTATGGTAGTTGCTTTTAATCAAGTTCTAAAAAAATATATGTCTGGCTGGACATCCCGCTATGGTAATGGAGTAATCCGTACAGCCAGCAACTCAACACCAAGTGTTGGGTGGCAGTAAATAGCCTGACTCCCTAAATGGGCCAATGGCTACGGGTGGATGAGCCCCTTTAGGTGGGGTGATGGCTTCCCTCAGTTGAGGAAATGCTACTGGAAACCATCATGGTGGACCCAACGGCAAAATGAACAGAGGAGGAACCACTTCTGATTCCTAACATTCATGGAGGCAGAAGAGGCCGTGCCAGATGGACTAGCTGTGAAGGTGCACCATTTCCATATCCTCAAGGATGCGGCAGTCCCGATGTCAAATCCTGCATGTCTCATTTCATATGTGCTGCAGGAGATGGCTCCGTGATCATCGCGTGTGGGTCACTTCATGGCAAGCTGGGATCCACCTTAAACAAATTCATGCCAACGGCTTCAGGGGAAAAAAATGCATTCTCGGATACGAGTTGCAGCCGCCACCGCCGAGTTCTAAAAAGTGCTTCCAATAGGATTTATTTGTGCATCACTTTAGGTACATCGCTGAGGAGAAAGACAGAAAACATTTAATCAAATCAAACACATAATAAACCCTACACATGTTTTCCATCACCTGACAGGCATATCCCTTCCCATAAACCTTTAATTTCCCACTAACCATTATTAAAGGGTAGAAAGCGCTCATAATAACCATCTCGTGAGTTTCATGAAGTCATTTTGTAGACACATGTCAAGACTGGCAACTACATTTACCAAATTAGGTTTTTTAAACTACTTCCTTTGGGTATTTTTCCATTGTGAATAGAAACCCATGTTTGTTCATAGTTAGAGCTGCTACTCCCTGCTGCTGGTTTTATAAGGATATTACACAATCTGCCAATGGTTTTATCTTGATTTCATATTCTCTTCTTTACCCCTTGTTTTATTGTATTATTATTGTCTTTTATAATTTTAATAAACTGGACACCACTCAATGAGGTCTAGTTAATGGGAGGTTTGGGTCAACAACTAGTCACTCAGTTGCTAGCGCGTGATCCAAATATGAGTTGTTCATATGATCATGTGGGGATGATCAACTAAGCATGATGATCCACCACCTTCTTCTTAGAGTGCCAGACGCATAGTTGGTTGAATGACTGGCTCCGTGAAGGTTGATCATGCTTAAAGGAGGACACCCTGCAAGTAAGAAAAAGACAGACAACAGTAAACCAATTTTTACTAGACCAATTAGCCAAAATTGAACTGGAGGAAAGCCACAGAACCGGGACAACCCTGGTGTATTTTTCTTCCAGTTGGATTTTGGCCAATGTCGCTAATACAAAATCGGCTTACTGTTACGTGTCTTTCCCAACAAAACCACAAACTTCCTAAACTTCAGTATAAACCTCCAACACAAATGCTTTCTCAGTTAGTCTTTCTAACAGCCTGCCCTATCTCTATTTGAAAAAAACTTGCAGTTTGACAGATGTGATAACAGACAGAAGAATTTCCCACAGATCAAACAATCCGCATCCTTTCTTATTCTCTTCTTTTCTTAATTTGAATTTCCTCCATTTTAGCTCGCCCCCTTGCAGAAGTGCATTAAAATTGGATAACGTAAAGGTAAACGTTTCCCTTGCTTGAAAGCCAGTTGTATCTGACTCTAGGGTTCAGTGCTCTTCTCTGTTTCAAAGTCGAAGAGCCAGCGCTGTCTGCTTCTGCAGATGTTTCCGTAGTCCTGTGGCAGGCATGATTAGACACCGGAGCGCACGGAGTGCTGTTGACCTTTCCCACCGACATCCCTATTTATTCACTTGCAGCTTCTTGCTTTCAAACTACTAGGGACAAAGACGGGAACTCATTCCGTCCTGCAGTACTTGGGAATCGAACTGCTAACCTTCCACCTTCCAGTTAGCGTCTTCTTAGCCACTTGAGCCACTGGATGCTGCCTTATTAAAAACAGTACAGGTAGGCTCAATTTTTGGTTGAAAATAGTAATGTTTGTCCGTTCATGCCCAAATTCTTTGGAAGACTTTGGTATACATTTTCAAATTTCTAGAGGTATGGTGATGATGAAATGCTAGCTTTTACAGAACTAAGTCTCTAGAGAAGTTACAAAGGGAAACCCATTCAAACTCTTCCCTGAACTACCAGGTTTGTTTTCTTGACTGCTTTTGCTGGTACATGTTTGTGAAATAAAGTCTGTTTTGTCTGGCATCACAGTGGCCCTTGGTTTTTCTTCAACCTAGTTTTGACACATACTTAATGATGCCTCTCAGATGTCTGAGATGATGGTTTCACACTGCCGTCAGGAAAACGGAAGAAGGATTTGTGGTTCTTTATTTTGTGGGACTGCGGTGACTTCCTGGTTAAGACGCTGAACTCGGTAACTGGAAAGTTGGTAGGTCATCAGCTCAAGACCTGAGTGCTGAACTACGGAGTGAGCTCCCATCTCTGGGAAATTGCAAGTAGATAAATAGGTACGACTTTGGTGGGAAAGGGACAGTGTTCCGTGCACTCCAGTGTCTAGTCCTGCGGGCCACATGTCCATGGAAACATCTGCAAATGCAGACAGTGCTGGCTCTTTGGCTATAAACAGAGATGAGCACAGTTGGATATGACTGGCTTTCGAGCAAGGGTGGCCATTACTTCTATCTATCTATCTATCTATCTATCTATCTATCTATCTATCTATCTATCTATCTATCTATCTATCTATCTATCTATCTATCTATCTATCTATCTATCTATCTATCTATCTATCTATCTATCTATCTATCTATCTATCTATCTATCTATCTATCTGTTCATATTTGTATTGCTGCTCTCTCGCCAAGGCGACTCTGGGGTGGTGTCTGGCCAGATGTCTGACTGGACATCCTGCTATGGTAATGGAGTAGACCATACAGCCAGCAACTCAATGCCGAGTGTTGGGTGGCAGTAAATAATCTAAAGGGGCCAACAGCTACAGGTGGATGAGCCCCTTTAGGTGGGGTGATGGTCCCCCTCAGGGGAGGAAATGCCACTAGAAACCATCATATTGGGCTCAATGGCAAAATGAGCGGAGGAGGAACCACTTTCTGATTCCCAATGGTCATGGAGGGGGAAGAGGTCATGCCAGATGGAGTGGCTGTGAAGGCGCACCTTGATAATACCCTCAAGGCTGTGGCAGTCCACTGCAGTCCCGGTGTCAAATCCTGCATGTCTCATTTCATATGTGCTGCAGGAGATAGCTCCGTGATCACAATGTGTGGGTCACTTCATGCCAAGCTGGAATCCACCTTAAACAAATTCACACCAATGGCATTTTTCCTGCTTCAGGAAAAAAATGCATTCTAGGATATGAGTTTGTAGACGACAACAACTATAGTTTCTCATATCTTGTCACAGAAGCCATCTAGTGGCCAAGAGCCCTAAGTAGACCAACTTCTAAATGCCTTCTGAGTCCACAAGGAATAGTTAGCTAGATAGCTCAGTGGCAAAGGTTGAATGTGTGTGTGTGTGTGTGTGTGTGTAATGGGTATGTGTTTGTTTCCACACTGGTGGGATAACTTGGTGGATTAAACATCTAGCCATGCAACCAGAGGTTGGGAGTTTGATTCCCCCTGTGTGCCTCCTGGAAGAAAAGCCAGCTTGTGTTGCCTTGGGAACACAGTTGAAAGAGCTCCCCCCAGAGGAAGGGGAGGGTATATCACTTCTATGTATTCTTTACCTAGAACAGGGGTCAGCAAATGTGGCTCTCCAGATGTTCTTGGACTTCAATTCCCATAAGACCTGATCAGCAGGAGTGTTGTCTTCGGCTTCTGGTAACTGAAGTCCAAGAACACCTGGAGAGCCATGTTTGCTGACCCCTGACCAAGAAAACCCTGGAAAGGGACACCATAAGCCAGTATTGACTTGTTATTAAGATTGATTTCCTTATATCATGCCCCATATTTTTTGAACTTTGGATGACTGGACTTCATTCTTTGGTTCGCGTTCTATGACTTTACCTCTTCACGTCATCCTCTTCTCTTTCTTGTTGTAAACCCATCTTTGTGACTCAGACCCATAACATCCCTCTAGGGTGAATCACCATTTTGTGCTTAGAAGCCCCAGTTCCCAGAATAGGAAACACAATTTTCTTATGCCACGTGGAGAGGTGGCATTCCTCAGGGTGACTTACAAAGCTAAATTTGGACATTGTAAAACCCACGGACAGCTCACGAGTGAGCCTGAGATTATTTTCTCCATGACCTAAAGTAACGATGGGGAGTAGGTTGTATGACATACTTTGGAAGCATACACGCTATCTAAATGCTGGATGCTGAAAAGCCAAATACCTAGATTTTGAGAAACAGATTTCTATATATGAAACCAGATGTTTTTATGGAATAAAAAATGACCTCTCTTTATCGCAAGTCCATAGGAAACTGCGTTATACAAGATTACATTATTGCCCCACCTTGAGTAGTATGGATTAGAGATGAAAGTTCTCTATTGTTTTATATAAGCAAAGGTATCTTTTAAAAATCACCTGTGATCTGTAGTTTATTCTTCAAGAAATAATAATAATAATAATAATAATAATAATAATAATAATAATAATAATAATAATAATAATAATAATAATAATAATAATAATAATAATAATAATAATAATAATAATAATAATGATGATGATGATGATGATGATGATGATGATGATGATGATGATGATGATGATTTTGTGTCAGAAATTAATCTGGGTTGAAAGGATTTTTTCAGAAGAAACTCCACTCAGGGAATGTCCAAATAAGGCTCCTTTCATGTCCCCAGGAGCTGGGACAGAGACAAGTGCTCAACCCATCATGCAGTATTCGGGTCTCGAACTGCTGACTTGCCAGCCTTCTAGCTAACAAGCCGAGCTTCTTAGCCCGTGAGTCAAATATTCTTCAAATTAGGTGAAAACATGGTGATGAAGCAAATCACATTGTCCACATTGTAGGGAATGCTCTGATCACAACAAGGATTCTGATAGATTGAGGTTTAATTTAGGGGTTCTGGACAGAGTTGGGGGTCAAATTTTAAGAACCTCTTTTATTTTATGAAGACCACAAGAATTTCAATCCATCCCAATCCATCCAATATTTATTTCTAAACTCAGCCTTAATCCTATCCCACATTTTCCACCCCACTAAATCTCTATTCTTGTCTAATCCATAACCCCAACCCCAATTCCATCCCAAACCATTCCTACTTCTCCTTATCATCGTCCACAAAAATGCTACAGGACTTTGGTTTGAGTCCTACCTTCTGGATCTACAGAAGACAGACCTCTACTTTCATCCATCTGATACCCCTTATTTGAAAATTGCTTTTATATGGCCTTTTAAAAAGGATGTGGACAATCTTTAGAGCAGGGGTTCCCAACCTAAGACCCATGGGCTGGATCCGCCCCCTGGCACCATTTCATGTGGACCCCCCCACCTCTCCAAGGGCATTCAAGAAACAAAATGGCCATCCCTTTGAAGCTGTTGGGACAAAATGGCCACCCCCATTGTGCAGGCAGGGCAAAATGGCCATCCTGCTCTAGAAGCTGACTGAAAGTGTGTGACCCGGCCCCTGACTTGAAAAGGTTGGGAACCCCTGATTTAGAGGGACAAGTCCATTGATTTTCCAGGTCTCACCAAGATTTTTTTTTTAGCATCCAGGGAAAATGAGACCCTCATTTCTCTCTCTCTATCTCATTATTTTTTTTGTTCTTTCCCCAATTTCTGTGCAATAGGAGAAATCCTACTTGGTACTTTCCCCCAAAAGTACCAAGTAAGGGACTGCGGTGGCTTAGTGGTTAAGATGCTGAATTTGATGACTGGAAGGCTGACATGCCGGCAGTTCGAGACCCAGGTACAGCACGACAGAGTGAGCTTCCCTCTCTGTCACAGCTCCTGCCAACCTAGCAGTTCAAAAGGAAGAAACTGCAAGTAGATAAATAGGGACCACAGCAGTGGGGAGGTAAAACAGCACCCCATGTCTTCAGCCATGCCTGCCACGTGTCCATGGAAACATCTGCAGAAGCAAACAACGCTGGCTCTTTGTCTATAAAGCACTGAGCCATAGAGTTGGATAGGACTGGCTTTCGACCAAGGGCGACCTTCGTCTTTATCTTTACTTTGCCCCATGAAATTATGGGATATGCTTTTTTTCTCTCTCTTTAAGGAACGGAGCAGCTTCTAAAGGCATGAGCTAAAAAAAGCCCAGACCCAAATATAGCGGCATTTTGTGTTCACGTATTGATTCACAGAAATTATTGATGACTCCAGGTAAGTCACCACCTTGTTTTTCCAGTGCACCCAACTGGTCATTTTCTGGAACACTTGGAAGCATATAAAAGCTGCCGCTTCCCTTTAGCTTCCAATCCCGCCTGGGCTTTTTCTTCCTTCAGTCTTGCTGGGTGAGTACGAATGGACTAACTGTTATATGTATGCTGCCTGCCTTTAAAGATGTGTGAAGTTTGTTTTGCACATAAAAGTACAGTGGTATCTCGCTTAAAGAGCATAATGCATTCCACAGGATTGCTCTTTAAGCGAATTTGCTCTTTAAGCGAATTTGCTCTTTAAGCAAAACACCATTGTAAGTGACCAATTGTGACTTCTGGCTGTGGCGGCTGTGGCGGCTGTGGCGGCTGTGGCGGCTATGGCGGCGGCGGCGGGGGGATTGCGAACCCCAATTTAGTTGTTAAGTGAGTTTTTAGTTGATTTTAGTTATTAAGCGAGGCGACCATTCAGAGAAAATTCTGCTCTTTAAGCGAGTTAGTCTCTAAGCGAGTCGCTCTTTATGTGAAGTTTTACTGTAGTTAGTTGTGAGTTTTTGAGAGGCAGGTCTTTCAGCTAAATAAACTACTAGCATTACATCATAGACTCAGTAAGAGCTGTTATTATTCTTAAGTACTAATTTTATTATTCCTTAGTTCTGAGCAGAAATGCTCCTTTTAAAATATATATTTTAAGTAACCCTCATTTAACTTCTGTTCTTTTTGCTGTACAGTGGAACCCCAACATACAAACGGTTCGACTTACAAAAAAATCAACATACAAATTTTTAATAGGAAAAATTCGTCATACAAAAAAATTATGGTGACATGTAGAGACATGCATTTTTTCGACATACAAATAACCTGTACAAAAAAATTATGGTGACATGTAGAGGCCTCTTCTGGTCATCCAATGTATTTTCAACATGCATTTTTTCGACATACAAATAACCTTGCGGAACGGAAAAAATTTGTATGTAGGGGTTTTACTGTACTATGCTGGTCTTGGATCATAATAAAGATTGATTGATTGATTGAGAGGTGTTTCTCAGGAACCCACTTATACAGTGATGGTGAACCTTGGCACTCCAGATGTTCTTGGACTTCAATTCCCAGAAGCTCAAGTCAGCACTCCTGAGCATCAGGTCTTCTGGGAATTGAAGTTCAAGAACAGCTGGAGTTCCAAAGTTCACCATCACTGCACTAGTATAGCTGTATATGGTCCAGTATTTTATTTATGCATCTGATTCATTAATCCCATGAAGGTGCTTAAAGAGGTACAAATATTTTTCTCCTTTTCCCTTAAAAGAAAATTTACGAACTATATAATGTGGGTCAGTGATGGTGAACCTTGGCATGCCAGCTGTTCTTGAATTTTAATTGCCAGAAGCCCTGATGAGCAGGAGTGCTGACTTGGGTTCTGGGAATTGAAGTCCAAGAACACCTGGAGTGCCAAGGTTCGTCATCATGGATGTAGGTTATGTCGAGGGTTGGAATCTGGTTCAAGCCCATCAGATTGAATTTCACAGTGGAGATATTTTCAAGGGTTTGAGACATGATTTGATAAGTTGTGTTGCAGTCCTGCACAGAGCTCTTGTTCTGCACAAATTGTGCAGCACAACCTGAATGACAAGCACGACAGGAGGAAAATGGGCAGCTCTTCCTTGTTATTCAAAATGTTACATTTTGATGTGTCTTCTTTTCAGCACTTACCATCAAATTGAAGAAAAATGAGTTGCTACATAGACCTCTGCAAACAGCCTTGCCTGACACCTTCTGCATGTGTGAAAACATGTGACATACGCAAGAAGCCATGTCCTCTAGATTGTGAGAAAGAGTGCCATTCTTATTGTGGTCCATCCTGTGCTCTCACACAGGGAGCAACATGCTCTCCTGCCTCTGGGACCACAGCTGGTTCATCTTGTGGAGCACCTTGCCATCCATCTTGTGAGACATCATGTGGTCCCTGTAGTGGAACATCATGTGTGCCCAGTTATAGCTCATCGTGTGGACCATCTTGCGGCACTTCCTGCACTCCAACCTGTAGGTCACCATGTGGCCCATCTTGTGGGACATCTTGCACTCCAACCTGCAGGCATCCATGCCATCCATATTGTGGTCCATCTTGCAATCCATGCTGCATCCCATCATGTGGTTCATCTTGTGGGACATGTTACAGTCCAACCTGCTGGCAACCATACCATCCATATTGTGGTTCATCTTGCACTCCATGCTATACCCCATCATGTGGTCCATCTTGGGGGACATGCTATAGTCCAACCTGCTGCCACCCATGCCACCCATCATGTGGTTCATCATGCACTCCATGTGGCATCTCATCTTGTGGGACTTCTTCCACCTCAACCTGCAGGCTACCATGCCATCCATCATGTGGTTCATCTTGCAATCCATGCTGTACCCCATCATGTGGTTCACCTTGTGGAACATGTTACACTCCAAGCTGCAGGCAACCATGCCATCCATATTGTAGTTCATCTTGCACTCCATGCTGCATCCCATCTTGTGGGACTTCTTGCACTTCAACCTGCAAGCAACCATGTGGCCCATCTTGTGGGACATCATGTGCCCCAAGCTGCAGCCCAGCATGCCATCCATCTTGTGGGACTCCTTGCACTCCAAGCTGCAGGCAACCATGCCATCCATCCTGTGGCTCATCTTGTACTCCAAGCTGTGGCTCACTATGTGGTCCATCTTTTGAGACTCCTTGCACTTCAAGTTGCGTGCCAGCATGCAGGCCATCTTGGGGAACATGTTCCACTCCGGCCTGCAGGCCACCATGTTGCAGTCCCTCTTGTGGTACTTCTTGCATTCCAACCTGTGGTACATCATGCCATCCATCTTGTGGAACATCTTGGAATCCATCATGCAAGCCACTGTGCAGTCCATCTTGTGGGACATCTTGCACGCCAACCTGTGTGGAAACATGTGCTCCAGCTGGCGCTGTATCATGCACTCCATCCTGTGCTCAAAGTGGGAAGACGTGTGGCACCAAAAGTGGGAACCCTTGCAACCGTGAATGAGAATCTGTCGCACGATGTTGTCAAATCCTGGAAACACCCTGAGCTTGATGAATTTCCAACAACAATGTCATCCAAAGAATGAAACTTAACATAACTTGAATTCTTGAATAAATTATACTATTTCGGCTGATTGGCACAATGTTTCTCATGTTGCTTTATTTATTCTGTAATTCCTTCCATGGTTATATCTCTTTCTCACTCCCCCCTGACTCTGATAGTCCAGGAGGTGGTGAGGATACCTGAAGTCTTATTCCTCAGTTACCACAAATGTGATCATGGTCTCTTTAGGTTAAGGTAAAGGTTGCCCTTGCTCGAAAGCCAGTCATATCCGATTCTAGGGTTCAGTGCTCTTCTCTGTTTCAAAGCCGAAGAGCCAGCACTGTCTGCATTTGCAGATGTTTCCATGGCCATGTGGCAGGCGTGCCTAGACACTGGAGTGCACGGAACACTGTTTACCTTCCCACCAAAGTGGTCCCTATTTATCTACTTGCGATTTCTTGCTTTCGCGCTGCTAGGTTGGCAGGAGCTGGGGACAGAGATGGGAGCTCATTCCATCATGCAGTGCTTGGGTCTTGAACTCTGACCTTCCAGTCTTCAAGTTCAGCATCTTAACCACTTGGGCCACTGCAGTCTCCTTACAGTTACATTAAAAATTCACCACCTACTTTGAAGCGATGTGGGTTCATCTGTGAAGGATAGGTGGATTTCCTTCCCTGCTTCAGACTCAGGCTTTTCTGGGGATCATCTCACATCTCCTGCTCACCTCCAGGAGCAGAAGCAGAGAGCTGGGGAGTTTGTGTGTCTGTGTGAATGGTTGTTTGCTGGTCTGCCTCTTGTGTGTGCTTGTGTGTCTCTATGAAAGAGGAGATGTGGTTTTATTTACCCATTGTCTTCCTTGCTTTGTCCATTGTCTTCCAATGGGGCTGTGGTGGCTCATGTGGTTAAAATGCTGAACTTGACGACTGGAAGGTCGGAGTTTGATTCCCAAGTACTGCATGACAGAGTGAGCTCCCATCTCTGTCCCAGCTCCTGCCAACCTAGCAGTTTGAAAGCATGAAATTGCAAGTAGATAAATAGGTACTACTTTGGTGGGAAGGTAAACAGCATTCTGTGCACTCCGGTGTTGAGGCATACCTGCCACATGTACACGGAAACATCTGCAGATGCAGACAGTCACAATGGACAGTACCTCTCATTGCTTACAAACATGTTCTTGCAATCAATGAGAAAGAAATAAGGCTCAGTTTCTAAGGAAAGGAAGGAGTTGAGGGAGGAGAGGGAACAGAAGTAGAGGAAGGAGACTAATATTTCCAAAAAATATCATTTTCTCAACTCCCATAGAACCACAGCACACATACAAGTTGTGCCCGTAAGCCTAGGTCTCCCTTGCTCAAAAGCCAGTCATATCCAACTTTAGGGTTCAGTGCTCATCTCTGTTTACAACCAAAGAGCCAACAATGTCCATGTCTGAAGATATTTCTGTGATCTTATGGTAGGCATGACTAGATGCTTGACCTTCTGGTCGTCAAGCCCAGCATTTCAACCACTAAGCCACCGCAGTCTCAGAACTAAGCCTAGCTCAGCTCAAAACCTTTTAGTTGGCATCTTTCTCCCAGGCAAGCCACACTTAAGTGGCTTTAAGATATCCGTCTGTCTGATGGAAGTCCTAAAATAGAGATTTATGGGGTTGGTAGTCCAAGCAATCTCAAAATCCAGTTTCTCCGTTCTTTCTTTATTCGTGTCAGATGCACTGCCGGGATACAATAACACACAAAGTTGAAATTAACACATCTAGAAACAAAATAGAATTGAAAGGACTAGATGACATCCACCCAATATCAGGCCACAGCCTTTCCTCAGTGCACGTTGAGGGGCATCATGTGCATTGTATCATGTGGGAGATAGCTTGTACTTCTCCGCATTCACGCAGGCTGTCGTCTACAGGGAAACCCCACTTTCTCAGATTAGCCCTTGATCTTCCTACCGCGGCAGGCAGTCTATTTAAAGCTTTCAACTCAAGCCATGGTTGTTCCTGGCCGGGCAGTAGAGAGTCATGTGTAGAGTTCTGCCCAGTTCTCTGGTAGCTCCTTGCTTGCCTTCCATGGGGGCTGGTTGTTCGGAGGGGCAGAAGTTGTGAGGAAGCCGTGCCTTGATTTCAGTCCCTGCTTTGGTGGTTGGTGATCAAGTACCAGGTGTGTTTCCAAGGAACTTGCTTTGACCCACTCTTTCTGAGCAGCATTTTCTCGATGGGATTTTGATGGAGGGATGCCAGCTAAACAATGCACTTTTTGTATCGGGGTTGGTTTTAGGCATCCTGTGACCAATCTCTCTGTTTCATTCTCAATGCTAATGCTAAAGGCTAAAGCAGGAGTTTCCAACCGCTCACTCAGATAGCTTTGCGGGCCAGATGGCCATTTTTGCCCTTCCTCCAACACATGGCACTTCCTGGTGTCAAATGGTGCTGTGGGCCACATGAAATGATGCCATGGGCCACATCCAGCCCATGAGCCGCAGGTTGAGAATCCCTGGGCTAAAGTAATAAGCTGTGCTTCCAGGAGGTACACGAAGGAGTGTAAAATCACTATACCAGCAAGACAAGAGTAACATCTTATGGAAGGTGGGAAAAACACTGAAAACATTGGTGGAGAACCTGGTACACTGAGGAAAAAAAATGCTCTGTCTAGAATTTAATTTAATTTAATTTAATTTAATAGATTTATATACCGCCCTACCCAATAGACTCTGAGTGGGGTACACAAGAAAAAGCCAATATAAAACAATTAAAATCCCATTTGAAACATAGCAATATTACCCCCCGCTGTGCCATTTACTATCTAAAAACAAATATAAAATCTACAAAACCTTAACATTAAAAAATTAATTACAAGAGGGGGAAGCCTCAGATGAGCCAAAAAGGGCAGCTTGTTGACAATCCTGGCCCCCAGACCCATTTTGCCAACCACGTCTTCAGGAGTTCTCTCTTTCTCTTCCTGTCTCACATCATTAGCAATGTGATGATCATGCTATTGTCGCAGCTGAAATGAATGTCAGTACAACTATTCCAGAGGCTAGTGAGCTAGATGTTCACCTCACGAATCCCACACGTTAGCAAGGTTAACTCCCGTCTGGGTCTGCTTTAAATCTGAGCACCTCACTCGGGTGGATCCGAGATGCAGATTTTTCTTTCAACTGCCAAGTGGATTGTAATGAGTTAGCCTTATCAAAACACCATCTGAATGCATATGTGATTTGTAGCACAGTACAATAACTGAATTTGATTCACACTGATATCCCATGCAGGCAATTTTAAATGTGTTTGCTTGCTTGCCAGGAGACTTTTGTAAAATTGAGGAAGTCATTTCCCTTGGAATGTGCTTATGTTATTAATAAAACCGCGTCTTGTGAGTTGGGAAGATGGGTGGGTTAAATTATGAATTAGGTAATTTGCTTCGATAAACGTATTAAGAGTAGACTCAACTGTCCCAAGAAGTGAGGTAAAGCTCATAATGGACTTGGCCATACCTGTCAAGTATCCTGTATTGGCTGGGAAACACCGTTTTTGCCCTTCTTTCCTGACGTCATCCCGTATTGGAGTGGCTGGAAAAGGGGTTGCTGCGCATGCATGCCCATCAGAGGCAGCAGTGCGCATTGCCAAGGGGTTGTGCACATGCATGAAGGGGTTGTGCACATGTACGAAGGGGTTGCTGCTCACGCGCAAAGGGGTTGCTGTGCATGCGTGCCCGTGCCCAGAGAATTTCCCATATTTTCACAGGCAACACTTGACAGGTATGGACTTGGCTCATAATGAAACTTTTTCATAAGGGGCTTACTCTGGTATCAGGCTGTACGATTTTTGCATTCTTTAGGGTCAACTTGTGTACAAGATACAAAAGACTACTTCCAAGGAGACAGGTTCCATCAAGACTGAGAAGTCAGGGAATTCTTCAGCTTTTGGTGGCCCACGGGGCTACCTTTCTGCCTCTAGGAAGATCCATAAACTACAGACACTATAAAAATGCACTTTCCCCTAAGGAAGTGGTTACAAATCCATTTTGAAAAATGAGCCCTATTGGATGGATGGGGTACAGTACAAGAGGCATCTTCATTGTTTCCAAATTGTTCCTTTTGCAGCTGTACTTAGAAATCATCTTCTGGTAGGGGCTGCGGTGGCTCCATGGTTAAGAAGCTTGCCTTGTTAGCAGGAAGGCTGGCAAGTCGGCAGTTCGGGACCCGGGTACTGCATGATAGATTGAGTGCCCGTCTCCGTCACAGCTCTTGTGGACATGAAAGGAGCCTCATTCAGGTGCCCCCTGAGTGGAGCTTCTGAAGCAAAAATCCTTTCAACCCAGAATAATTTCTGAAATGAAATTATTATTATTATTATTATTATTATTATTATTATTATTATTATTATTATTATTATTATTATTATTATTATTATTATTATTATTATTATTATTATTATTATTATTATTATTATTATTATTATTATTATTATTATTATTATTATTATTATTATTATTATTATTATTATTATTATTATTATTATTATTACCACCTTCTGGTGAAACCTAGCAAAATTCCTTCTGATTCTTAGCTCATGACAACACACTTCAGAATCCAATGTCATATTTTATTCTCTCCCTCACATTTCATGTTTTTAAGATATTTAAAAAACAGTTTTTAAAAAACCTTCCCAGCTGGCAGTCTATCCATCTGCAGGTGTGTCCATCCACCCCACACCGCGCCATCCCTGAGAAAACAATAACTCAAAGCCGTTTGCATGAAGAAAAACAGCTCAACACATTTTTAAGATGCCATCCAAAATATATATGGAAATGTGCGAACGGAAGTGAAATGACAGCTGAAACTAAAAGCCTTTGCAGAATAAGTCCTTCTTCGTCATTTTGGTAATCCTTCATCTTTAATAAAGATGAAAACAATTGCCTCATTATTATCATCATCATCATCAAAATAGATATGATATTGAACCTTCTGACTTTCAAAAGCCTGGTTTAAAGGGAAACACATCAAACATTTCCATATTTATAGCTCTGAAGGGTGGAGTTAATGAAGCTAATAAATTATGTAAATTGACAGGGTAGATCCGGTAGTTT
The DNA here is from genome assembly GCA_035047305.1 of Bradypodion pumilum. Classification (NCBI taxonomy): domain Eukaryota; kingdom Metazoa; phylum Chordata; class Lepidosauria; order Squamata; family Chamaeleonidae; genus Bradypodion; species Bradypodion pumilum. Next base: position 5,501,356 of record JAWDJD010000018.1, read on the forward strand.
AAGCGGCGAAACATAATGACCCCCCGCAGTATGACTTAATCTACATAATCTGGTGTTTAATTTCTAGAAGTTGCATTTTTAGCTTCCCTATAAAAGAGGTCTCCTTCCTGCAAACACCATTCATCTTCTGCCTTCTCTACCAAGTTCATCCGAAGTTGGTAAGTCATTTCTCTTTAGCTGCCAAAGTTAGATTTCCACTATCATCCCAATGAATTACTTGGTTATTGTAGAAGACTGAGATAGGAACAAGACTACATCTTTCAAATAGCTGATAGTGGTACAGACTTAACCTTTGGTGCTTGGAAAATCCAAACATGGAGGCATAATTTATAGTGGGGTAGAACATCCTGGGGAACTTCTTCATGGCAAGAGCAATGGAACAAGAGAAGCCAGTTGTCTAGAAGGGTAGTTATGGGCTCTTTCTCTTTAGAGGACTTCAAAAAAGAAGTTGGATAGTCCTAGCTCTATGGGTCCTGGATTAAGAAGGACATTGAGCTAGATGACATACAAGTCCTCCTCCAGCTCTATGATTCTATGGCCCCATGAGATTGGATTCCTAAAGCTTTTGGGAAGACAGAATGAACGAATCCACTGGGCTTTCAAACCCACAGCTCTGATCAGTCCTGTCCTTATCCAACTGTCAAAAGAACAAAGATTTCCATTAAGCAAGGTGGGGACAGTTGAAGAGAATGCACAGCTAATATTCTGCATGGTGGCCAACTTTTTCTGGGTGTACGTCTGGTTCTTCTCCTCCTATAAGAGCAGTCTTCTCTTTTTGGGCCTGTCTGGATGGTAGGACTAACCTAAGATACCAGGTAAAAGACTATATGGCCATGATGGTGAACCTTGGCACTCCAGTTTTTCTTGGACTTCAATTTCCAGAAGCCCAAGTCAGCACTCCTGCTGATCAGGGCTTCTGGGAACTGAAGGTCAAAAACATCTGGAGTGCCAAGTTTCACCATCACTGCTATATGGTGTTCTTTTGCGATCCTACACGGTGATAGCTAACTGGACTAGCTGTTGAACTTCTTCATTGCAACTGAGGTGGTAGGCTAACTTAGAAGCTCCACATTCAATGGAAAAGACAGCCACAATTAAGGGAGAACCAGATGCAACTGCTAGTTCCTAAGTCAACTGCTTTACTATTCCTCAAAGTAGGCCAAACCTACTGATAGAGAAGGTGAGATTGAGCAGCTGAGATACATACGGGGAGAAGCTTGTCAAAGCTTCTGCTCAGGAACATAAGACAGGGTGATTAAAAGAGCTTTCCTCCTTATCTGAGGAGAAGACAATCCTACAACACTATACCTATGATTTCAAATGAATGTGCTTGGGATAAAATGCATCCTGTGTATGTATTTACAGCCAACAAAGCTTCCTTCCATAATGGTGACAGGATAAGACTGAGTCCTCTACAGCAGCCAACAGCAGTAGGTGGGCCTGATAGTTTTAAGGAAGGATCCCATGGTTCATAGCTCTCATATTCAGTCATGTCCTTATTGGACTACAAAACCTAACTTTCTTGACTATTGACGGTCTTGGATTAGTCTACCAACATGTTAGGATGCTTCATGACCATTCCTTGTTTCTTTTCTGTTACTTTTGATTTTAATTAGTACTGTTTTTACCTCCTGTTGGGGCTGCAGTGGCTCAATGGTTAAGAAGCTTGCCTTGTTAGCTGGAAGGCTGACAAGTCAGCAGTTTGAGACCCGGGTACTGCATGACGGATTGAGCGCCCATCTCTGTCCCATCTCCTGCCAACCTAGCAGATCGAAAGCAAGAAATTGCAAGTAGATCAATGGGGACCACTTTGGTGGGAAAAAGTTCTTGGGGACATAAAAAGAGCCTTATTCGGGCATCCAGTGTGTGGAGTTTCTCCAGCAAAAATCCTTTCAATCCAGAATAATTTCTGGCACAAAATTATTGTTATACCTCCTGCTTGCTATTTATTCTCTGGTTGCTGTTGTTTTATCACACTGATTAATGGAAGTTTAACAAGGACTGCAGTGGCTCAAGTGGCTAAAATGCTGACTGGAAGGCAGGAGGTCAGCAGTTCAATTCCCGAGTACTGCAGGATGGAATGAGCTCCTGCCTTTGTCCCAGCTCCTGCCACCCTTGCAGTTCGAAAGCAAGAAATTGCAAGTAGATAAAATAGGGACCACTTCGGTGGGAAGTTAAACAGCGTTCTGTGCACCTTGGTGGTCATGCCTGCCACATGACCATGGAAACATCTGCTGAAGCAGACAGCGCTGGCTCTTCAGCTTTAAAAACAGAGATGAGCACTGAACCCTAGAGTTAGATATGACTGGCTTTCAAGCAAGGGAAACTTTAACCTTTACCTAATGGAAGTTTTGCATGGAACAGGGAAAGGTGTTTGATGGGGCAATCTATTTAAAGAAATAAACATTAAACTCACCTTTCCCCCCTCTCCCCCATTTAAAGCTTTTGCGTCGACACTGAAAAGATGCCTGGAAAGGAATGCCATAAGAAAGCTGAACCACACGTAGTGGTTCATCATCCTCGGCATACCCAGAAGGTGACTTGTCCTAAACCTGAAGAGAAGGTGCCTTGTCCTAAACCTGAGGAGACCACCCGTGTCATCCACCATCCAGTGAAACCCGAGCCATGTAGTCCTCCTCACCCTCATCCCTCTGCTCACCATCATGCTCAGCACCACCACCAGCAGCATCACTGAAACCCACGAAGAACACCCAAGAAACGTAGAACAAAGATCCAGCAAGACCCTGCGTTCTTTTGAGGCTCCTTCCAGCTTCCTGATTTCCCCAGCTGTTGCTCCTTTTGCTTTTCCCTTTCTTTTGGCTTGCCTCACCTCTCTGTCTAAAATCCAAGCTAGTCAATGGCAACCAGCCTTCCTGGGCTCCAGAGATGCTCAGCCATTGTCTACCAGAGGTTCCACCATCCACACCAAAACACGGCCACATTGGTGTTCAGATTTCTACTGGAAAATGCTTTCTGCCCTGTTAATCTTTCAGCAATGGACCAACGTAGACCTTGTCTCACTGTGAGGTCTTCTTCTGCCAATGGTCTACAATCAACAATTCTTTGGACTCTAGGCCAAAGGGTCAATAACATCACTTAACTGATCTCCTTCTGCTTTGCTATAATAAACGTTTGCAATTCATCGCATTTGCTTGTCTGTTGCTTCCCCCCCTCCCCGGGGGCCAGTAATCAGTAATGGGCTCCAAAAAAATTTACTACCACATTGTGGGCATGGTATGGTAGGCATGGCCAGGGGCGTTGTACCCGAATTAGGACTACTTTATTTCAAAACTTGAATGGGCGGGGCCAGCTAGAATTTCTGCTACTGGTTCTGGCGAACCGGTGGCTTAGAGATTATGACACCGATCTTGACCACCAAAAGGTTGGCAGGTCAACAGTTCGAGACCTGAATACTGAGCAACGGAGTGAGCTGCCACCATCTGTCCCAGCTCCTGCTAACCTAGAGTTTGAAAGCAAGAAATTGCAAGTAGCTAAATAGGAGGAAAGGTAACATGGTCGCAGAAATGTCTGCAAACAGAGACAATACTGGCTCTTTAGATGTAAACTGATTTTTGAGAAAGAGAGTTCTTTACCTTTACCTTTATATTATGTCCAAATGAGCAGGACACTCATCATTAGCAATTGCTACCTGCACGTTCAGTTTTAGGAACAGAAATTATGGTGGGATTAATATATTTCCCCATGTCTTATTATTAATTTGAATGGCTAAAGCTAAACCTCCCCTTTCAGTACCTTCAGTCCCTGCACCCTTTTAAAGGGGGTGGGTGGTTTTAAATAGTTTTAACTATGTCATTTTTATATATGATTGTAAACCGCCCTGAGTCGGCTTCGGCCAAGTGGGCAGTGAAGAAATCTAATCTAATCTAATCTAATCCAATCCAATCCAATCCAATCCAATCTAATCTAATCTAATCTAATCTAATCTAATCTAATCTAATCTAATCTAATCTAATCTAATCTAAATAAATAAATAAATAAATAAATAAATAAATAAATAAATAAATAAAAACATGACACATAAGATATGCTGAGAAGCTTATGCTTTATTGATGCAAAGCGACAGAGAACTGAATTTTGAATATAATACTACCAGTACATTTGGTAGTCATAACCTACAGCCAGGCAGAAAATTGCAATCAATATTTATCAGAAATCACTCCCTCTACCAAAACATCCAGGAGAAGGAAAACACAGCCTTTACAGTGAAATGAGCAAGATACAGAAAAAGCACATTGAGATCAAGGTTTATCACTTAGTTTACAGCTTGTGGGCAAGACACCTGTGTGTCGACATTGATCACATTGTGTTATTTTCAAGGCGTGTTGTACGAAAGCAATGAGAATGTCCTTACTTCACAATTTCCATTCATGGCTTTTTCCCTCCTAAGAACTGTTACCCACCTAGAGTAGAAGGCCATATAAACATGAATGGAAGGTGACTGAATTAGCACATCTTTCCTCATGCATTGTACAACACACTCAAAGCAATTGAAAAGGTGATGACTTGGGCTTGTTTGCCATGAGAAGCAATATTTCTTGTCAAATATGGTTGCAGGATTGCCATATCCTGCAACCACCCCTCTTTCCTTTCAAAGTCTGTATCTAATTAGGACAAAGTAAACCATACTTGTCAAGTTGCCGGTGTCCAAATAGGGGAAGGTTTCCGGGTGCCGGCGCAAATGCATGTGCGCTGCTGACTCTGACATCAGAGGCAGTGACGCACATGCACAGTAACCCCTTCGACCAGGAAAGGGGTTACTGCATATGCGTGCCCATCAGAGGCAATGGCGCGCATGCTCAGTAACCCCTTTCCTGGCCATTCAAATATGGGATAACAGTGGGAAGGAGCGTGATGGAATGGTCAATTACGTGTAATCCCGGCCAAAACGGGATACTTGACAGGTATGAAGTAAATACAGACTTTGATTGATGTTACTACATCACTACATTTTAATCACCCAACCTTCACAAAGGACCCCCCAGGAAGGCAGTAAATGGAAGATTCCTTCTACAAGGATGGGGAAATCACTTCCTATGGTCAATATTTTGCTCTGTGCTGTATTACAACAGCATTCAAAATGTAACATTGGCAACATTTGAAGCAGGAGTTGACTTTAGAAAAACATAATTCGAAATCCAGATACAGTTCCGAAATACAGAGTTGAACTATTCTTTAAAAATAAAAGTCACAGGCATATAATGTCATGGCAATAATACAGTACATGAGTTTTACTACCACCACCACCCCCTGGAATTCCAAAAGCCTATACCCTACATAGCCAAAAAAAGGTCAGAAAATGCAGATACAATTAGAAGAACATGGATTTGAGATTTCTGCAGGCAATCTTGAGTCAGGAATATGCCCTCTTGCAATCTGTGAACAGTTAATCTCTTGGATTTAAAGCAAAGTTTTAACAAAAAATTGAACTGATCAGACTGATCAAATTAGAAGAGCTCAAAGATGTTTCACACGGATACCGGCTTTTTCTTCTTTCATGTCTCGATCAAACACTGGACTGTTGAAATGAAGCCACTTTCTTGGCTTTGTCATTGGCCAAACTTAAGTCCACATCGGTGCATGTTTCAGTCAGAAGCCATATTAACGTCTGCTTGATCGTGATTATGGGAACGCTTCACAGGAAATGTGTACGTAGTTTTGATCATTGAACTTCTCCGCTAGCTTTGTTTTTGTGTTCTAAAAGGGTTGATCTTACTAATATTCTGTTGCTCTACAGTAAACCTCACTGTTTTCAGCTTACATCCTGCATTTTACTGTTGCATTCGAGCACATTTGAGCACCAATGAAACCTCACTACATTTTAATTTTTTAAAAATTCATCCATTGGTCTTCCTTGCCCCTCATTGAGATGTGACTAATGTGCCGATATGCTGATGCCCATGTCACTAATATAAACATGAGGCACATGAGGACAAAAATGTGACAGGCACATGTTAATTTGTGGACTAAATTTAGAGATTCTGCAAGCTAAATGGGAAGGTCATTAGAGCTGAATGGTCAAGGAACAGGAGGGAAGTAGAATGGGCAAAATACATTCACATCTAGAATAAGTAGAATTCCAGGTAGTCATTGGGACAGGGATGTCCACATTGAGAGCCTTGTGGGTATCCATAGGATGGACAGTAGGGGTACTGAGGATAATGACATCTGGGTTGGACACAGATCTGGGGTCGGGGGTACCCACATGGAGGATAGCAGGATTGCTGGCAAGGATTCTGACAGATAGGGCGGTAAGGAATTGGACATTGCGGTCTCCCATAGATAGGAACACAGGAAGAGCCACATGGGTATGGATAGTTGCATGGAGATGCTTGCTGAGGTTGGTAAATGGGGCAATATGGAGTCTGGCATGATGGCCTTTTAATAGGGTAACCCGGCCTACAGGGACTTACGCATCGCGGACGATAAGGACTGACGCAGGGGTCAAGATACTTAGAAGTATGGCTTAGATTGGTGTAGGAGGGATCTTCAAGTGGCAGATAGTCTGAGTGTTGCTTGATGAGGAGAATAGCACCACCATCCAGCACGATGGGACTATAAACATCCACATGATGTGGGTAGAACTCCTCGTGGAAAACCATCTTGTCAAATCAGGGGAGAAAAGCAAGATGAACCTGAAGAGAAAAAACGATTTAATTCTACAGATCTGTGACAATATTCTGTAGCCAGAAACCTACTGATCAGTTACACTGGCATCAACAGCAAATTGCCTCTAATTCACAAGTCACTGCCTACATTTTTCACCACACAGCTAGTCAAATGGCCAAGACGTGTTGAGGAATACAACTAGCAGTTCATTAGCTAGTGCGAATTTATCATTGCAATAGAATTTATAAATAGTCAAGAGTATTCCTCCTGTGTTTCATAAATCCCTGAAGCCTTAATTTGCAACTCAGATAATCCCAAACATTCAATGTGATTCTAAACATATTCAAGTAGCTCCTGTTGTCTTTATTACTCTAAATGAAAGATTTCAGCCTTATGGTAGAATTCTTTGCACGTCTACTTAGAATTAAGCTCCATTGCTATCAGTGTGACTTGCTTCCAGGATTTTGTTAACGGTATATCTACAAGAAACACAAGAAAAGTTTCATTTTGTGCATGTTTTAAAGAAAAACAGCCTGATTCACTCTTCCTGGACTAAGAGGCAGAGTGGATCACTGTAGTCTTTGGCTTCCACAGTTGCCTGAATTTTGCAGTGCATGTTTTCAGCATGAATAGAAAGGCTGCCTACAAAAAGTGGACACCGATGTTCATTTTATCATAAAATGCATAGGAAAGGGCATATTTTTAGACTAAAAATATGAGGATTAGATTTTGCAAAAGTAATATATATGACTGCCATTTTTTTGTACTTTAAAAGCATAATGGATGAGCATTGATTTCCCACATCTGTTCAGTAGGAGTACATGCAAAACAGATGTGAGAAACAGCCTAATCCATAATTCAGTCAAGTATTCAATCGTAGATATAGAGTTCCCTTTGTTCCTGATTCTATAGAAGTAAGACCACTGATAGCAAAGCATGTTTCCTTAGAGGTACAACTCACAGAAACTTTGACCGCTGGTTGAGATTTCTAGGACCTGAAACCCAACCACATCTAGGAACATCTGTAGATGCCACACTATGAAATGGTATAAACAGGAGAGCTGGGGAAGTTTTCTCCACGTCAGGGCCGCCATCAGGGCAGTACTACCAGTACTGCCATATAGGGCTCGGAGCTCACAGGGGCCCTGCCGCCACTGGCCATAACTGTGACATTACTCTCTCTCTCTCTGTGTGGCCCAATAGGATTGCTCAGAATGGGGCCCAGAAATTTCTGATGGCAGCCTTGCTCCAAGTTATAATTGAAACCCATTTTGGCAGATAGGATCTAGCACCTCGGAGAGATCCAGTAAAGTTCAGATTGAAATTTGGGAGTGGATTTGCCACTCCATCAACAAGAACACCTCTACTCTACAGCTAACATGCAAACTGCACCATCGGGTAAGAGGTTTAAACATGGTAGCCTGCTCGGAGTAATGCTAAGCAAAAGTTGCCTGACAATTTGGAGGGTTTTGAGATATTGGCTGAAAATGCACAGTAGCTTTTGTTTTAATTCAAACGAATGTGTTTGTGGGGGTGCATTTTGACAGTATTTCATGCACTTATACCCTTTTTACTGTACTGGTCATCGACCGCAATAAAGTTTCTTTCTTTGTAATGCACAGTAGCTTGCAAAAATAGAGGAAGCTTCGTTTCATAAAATAATAATGATGGATAGTTCCCACCTTGTCACTAAACATTTCCCCCATCCTGTTGTCTTAAAACAAATCAAGAGAAGAACAGTATACAAATGGAGAAGAATGCAGAGTTTACTCTGAGTAAACAAACATATGCGACTTACCGTCAGCTCCTTTCGGAATAGGTGTCTTTAAGGTAGCAGAATGATCCTCCTTGCTAAGAAGGGAGCCCTTATATATATTGCACTTCAAAGCCTTTGTTGTGATGCTACGTTTCAGGAAAACATAAGGTCCAAACCAAAAACGTTTCCTGCATCCTATTTGCTAACCAACAAATTTAGGAAAGCTTCCTTTCATTGTGGCTGGCTGGTGGCAATTTTGGAAACCCGTTTTTCTGACTCTGGTGTATAACAAACAGATTATGTTCTAGCCCATTCCACCTGTTATTATATTTACTCATATGCCTGAAGAAAACCTGAGCTCAAGAATTTGATGAGAGGACAGCTTTCTTTTTTAATCTGTAACATGGACAACAAATATCTGAGTCGGCCTTGTGCTGAGTAGCGCGGGGTATAAATCCGAAATAATAATAATAATAATAATAATAATAACATGGAATTATGAAGGACTTGGCCTGTTGAGAGACTTTCTGTCTCTTTAGCATCAAAGCATGTTGGTCTTCATTCAATCTCAACCCAATTGTGTTGGCTTAGTTATTCCAGATTCATTAACTAGGATGACTAAGACCAGTGTTTTCCAACCTTTGGTTTTTGGACTTTAATCCTCAGAAGCCTAAGTCAATCCCTCAAAGCACTGATCAGCCAATGTACTGATTTAAGCTTTTGGGAATTGATGTCCCCCAGCACAGCATGGCCCCCACTTTGGGAACCACTGACTTAAACCCTTATATTGGTTTACTTGAGCCTCCAGGGTATTTAGAGCAACTTTCAGGACAATGTTTGCTTCCATTCTGGCTTGACCATAGTTTATTCTGTCATCCCAAACTAGAAACTGTGGTTAATTTTAACTGACAGGCAGGCCTGGCCTGGCCTGGCAGGACACCAGGAGTCACTCCGGTGCACCCTCACCTCTCGCGCCCTCTTGCATGCTAGAGGGGACAAATAATAAATCCAGATTGGATTTTGTCTTCATTTCAGGTGATATTTCAGTGGAAAGAGTTGTACTAAATTCCCAACTTTTGTACCTATAGGACAGTGATGGTGAACCTTGGCACTCTAGGTGTTCTTGGACTTCAATTACCAGAAGGCCAAGTCAGCACTCCTGATGATCAGGGCTTCTGAGAATTGAAGTTCAAGAACAGCTGGAGTGCCAAGGTTCCCCATTACCGCCATAGGACATGATTCCAGCAGGTGGCATGAAGTATCAAGGGTGCATACAAATACAAAAGATGCAGGTCATCAAAACCAGAGAAAAACCATTCTTGATCTTCACCAGTCGCTAATAAAAATATAAGACAGCCCACCAGATCAGACCAAAGTTCATCTAGTCCAATGGTTGGAATAGTCACATTTTCTTTGCACTCTAGTTCCCTAACTGGGCATGCTGGCCAGGTGATTCTGGGAACTATAATCTAGAACAGGGGTGTCCAAACTATGACCTGAAGGTTGGACCCGGCCCAGGGCACCATTCCATGTGGCCCGCCACCACCCTCATTGCACCAGGAAGTGGAAGCAGATGCATTTACGTCAGATGTAAAATGCACCCTCGCATGTGTAAATGCACCTGCACCCATCATAAATGTGGAAGTGGGTGCATTTACAGCTGCCTTAAATGTGCCTGCTTCCACTTCTGGGGGGGGGGGTGTTCAGGCCTGCTGCATGAAAAGTTTGGGCACCCTTGGTTTACAAAGTAACCTCCAATCACTGATCCAGTCCAGCATCCTAGTAGTTGGTTGAATGTTCTTGAAGAAAGAAGGGATGAGCAAGATTTTTATGGGTAGTGGTATAGACCATTCACAATCTTCAGAGAATTTCACCACCACTGAAACATCTGCTGGCTATTGGTTGTCCGACAAGTGACACTGTCTGTCCTTCATAGCAGGGAAAACAGTGTCTTCCTTTGGGTTGTGCTACTTTGTGGTTGAAATTGTCTGCTAATTTTGACCACTTTGGGAAGATCAACAAAAGGAAAACCAATTGAGTAATGTAAGAGAATGATACTCTTTGACAAGGAAGACATAAAGAAAACAGATTATAGGAGTTGACTGATGGATATAAACAAAGGTATAATTCTTCTCAAACCTGGAATTATGGGGTTGCAGATAGCTATTATATTCAGCATTTTTTTTTGCACGTAACTAATCCTGTGTGTAATTTTGAAAGGGTGCAACAACCTCTTCCCTTTGAACATTCTCTACTAATTGCTTATCAATTCCTTTATCAAAATTTTTACCTTAAGACAAGTGATTTAAAATTCTACATGTTTTCTGATGGAGGGGGCATTTTAAGGTACAAACCCAAATGTGAGTCCCCTCCATAGTACACCCATTGTATCAATGTATTCTATGTGGGGGGGAGTTTACCATATTGTCATTGATTGATGAATGTTCTGCTTTGGGGTCTAAGGAATTGGGTATAGACCAGTGATGGTGAACCTTGCCACTCCAGGTGTTCAATTCCCAGAAGCCAAGTCCCTGTAAATCCACATGAATGGGTTTACTAGCCCTCCAGGTGTTCTTGGGGTTTGTTCTTGGGGGGTTGTGGTTTTCATAAGTTGTAAGCCATAAGCATCCAAAGTAAGGCTTGAACAATCTCGCTTTGCATGTAATGAGTCTATCTCATATATTTGTTTCACCTGACATCTGGGTTGGACATAGATCTGGGGTCTGAGGTACTTCAATTCCCAGGAGCCAAGTCCATGTAAATCCACATGAATGGGTTTACTAGCACTCCAGGTGTTCTTGGACTTCAATTCCCAGAAGCCCAAGTTCCTGTGAATCCACACAAATGGGTTTACTGGCACTCCAGGTGTTCTTGGACTTCAAATCCCACAAGCCCAAGTTCCTGTGAACCCACACAAATGGGTTTACTGCATGTACACAAGTAAACCCATTTGTGTGGATTCACAGGGACTTGGGCTTCTGGGAATTGAAGTCCAAGAACAGCTGGAGTGCCAAGGTTCATCATCATGGATATAGACCATTGATTGTCTATTTCAGGTCCATAACCTGTGATGTAGTGTAGTCATGGGCTAAATACACATATTCTAGAAATGTCCAACCAAGTGTTGGTAATGATGACAGTGTGTAGACCAAGGTTTCTCAACTTTGGGCCTCTAGGTGCTCTTGGACGTCATTTACCAGAAGCCCAAGTCAGCATACCTGCTGATCAGGACTTCTGGAAATTGAAGTCTAAGAACATCTGGGGCCCCAAGGTCAAGAAACCCTGGTGTAGGCTATAAAGTCAATGATGCAGTGTAATTGTAAACCAAATGGATCCATAAGCATATCTGTTTTGAACTCTTCAACACCCTTGGAGTGCCTAGCAAATAAAGACAGCTGAGTGGAAGCTTAAGTGGAGAGTCCTCATGTGGATGGGCTCCAAAGTCTATCATGCCAAACATCTTGGGGAAGGTTGAGGATACTGGGTTTTGTAGTCCAGCAAGTATTGGAATAGTGTAGTTCAGGGGTTCTCAATGTTTTCAGGTCATGAGCCTGACCATGCCCCCAGATAGCTGATCAGTCCAGGCACGTGGTTCTTCCCACTAGAAGCGGAAATAAAACACACTCATGTATGTGCAGAATGCATTTATAGCATCGTTTTGCACATGCACATTTTACTTCTGCTTCCAGGAGCTGTGAGGTCGATGTGGGCCAGATGAATTGGCATTGGGGACCAGATACGGCCCATGGGCTATAGGTTGTGAATGCCTGATGTAGTTTCTTCACCCTCTTGCTTTGGTTCAAAGATGGGCACCTGTTTTTGAAATCTGACTTCTGAAACCTCAATGAATTTGGATCTGAAAAATATATACAGTAAAACCCCTACTTACGTAAAAGGTCTATTCTGTAGGCTTTTATGTAAATCGGTTTTTAACTTAACTCTAAGCAAGCCCACAGGAAAAATGAATTTTTACATAACTTGAAGCAAACCCATAGGAAAAATGAATTTTTGCATAACTCGAAGCAAACCCATAAGGAATTGTATTATATAAATCGGGACATTTATGTAAATCAGGACATGGTTTTAGTGCAAAAATCATTATATAAGTGGAACTTTATGTAACTTAAGGCATATGTAAGTTCGGGTTTTACTGTATGAAGTAATGGTGTGTCATCAGGTCAGTTCTGAGTCATGTCGACCCTTCTCAGGGTTTTCTAAGTAGGGAATACAGAGAAATGGGTTTTCCCAATCCCTTCCTCCGAGGAGAGCTGATTTTTCTCCAGGAGGCATGGTGGAGAATCAAACTCCCAACTTCTGGCTCAGTAACCAGATACCTAAACCACTCAGCCTTGCACGGTAACAAAATGGTCACGGCTGCAGAACAGCTCAGAAAGTTGAAGGCAGCAATTTGCCAAACAGGAAAAGACATGCACATCATGTGGGGAAAACCCTACTGGTTGCCAGATGTGCCCTGGGCCAGTCTCAAGATAGTCCCCAGACAGATGGGAATGGAATTAGGCTTCGCCCATGGATGTTTGTACTGTTTTAATAAATAGCTCAGTGGGTGTGATCCACAACTCCTGGGTGACAAAGGAGACAGGTGCCAATGACGTCCCTCCTTAAATATCAATAATCTGTGTGACAAAGAGGAGTGGCATCTTCCCCATGTAATATTTATGCCGAGTCTATTTATGGCTTCTACATGTTGCGTGCATGATTTTTTTCCTTTGTTGATCATGCTGTTCTTGTCAATATATATGACCTCCTTTATGTCTCTAGCTTGGTTGTGGCACCTCCATCTGAATTAGGCATACAAAAAGTGGTCTGATACTGATTCATTTTTCTTTATAAAGGCTGAGAGTTGTTCTCAAGGTTTTCAGGTAGAAGATGTTCAACGTCTTAACAAGAGACAATGGAGCAGAACGCGGGCCATTCTGCCAAATGTTAGAGAGCTTCTGAGGTAGCCCTTTTTACTGTCAAGCAAATCTTCTTCTTATATTCTATTTTTTTTACATGAAATCTTCTTTCTCTTAATCTGAATACTTTTCTGTGGGGCAAACCCTCTGATGCTACAGCAAACCAGCCTGTTCTGTTCTATTTCTTATAGTCACAAAAAAGTAGGACCAAACGGTGTGAGGCCATGTAGAAGAATAACAGCCAAAGAGCCAGCGGTGACTGCGTTTTTCTTCCTTCCCACCGAAGTGGTACCTATTTGTCTACTTGCAATTTCTTGCTTTCAAACGCCTAGGTTGGCAGGAGCTGGATCAGTCGATGGGAGCTCACTCCGTCATGCAGCACTCAGGCCTCAAGCTGCTGACCTGCCAAACTTCCACTTGTCAAGTCCAGTGTCTCAACCATTAAGCCACCACCATCCCTGTTTTGTTTCTTAGACAGCATTTAACCTTTGCTTAGAAACCTTCTCAGAAGAAGAGTCCACCATCATTTGAGGTAGCACTTTCCACCACAAAGCAGTTGTTATTTTTCTCCTTTCCAATTTTTTTGGTGAAATATATTTTTCCAAATCTGAATCAATTTTGGGGTGGGCGGGGGTGGGCAACCCCATGGCCTTATCAAAACAAGCTTGTTCTATTTTCCATGTAACAGGAAATCAATGAAATACCTTCAGAGCTATGTAGGTGGCTACCATACCACCTTCTTCTCATGTTTGGAGGGCAGTCACATGAAATGGTTGAGAAGGTGTCCTCTTGTCCAACCCCAAGATGAACCCCAGTCCACTGAGGACGGCTGGAGAATTTCACCATTGCTTGCTAGGAAATTTGCCAAAATAATATCCTCAAGTTCTCCCTCTATAACAGTGATGGTGAACCTTGACACTCCAGGTGTTCTGGGACTTCAGCTCCCAGAAGCTCTGATCAACAGGAGTGCTGACTTGGGCTTCTGGGAATTGCAGTCCAAGAATACCTGGAGTGCCCTATAAAGGTGGTGGAGATCTGGTAGGGCCCCACCCAACACACTGTCAGGTGAAACCAGGAAGTCGCAGATGTGTTGCTCAGCGTTCCTAATTAAAATAAGATGCTGTAGTGGATAATTAGATTGATGACATGCCGAAATGCTTTTTAATCAGTCATAAGCAGCATTTGACTTCAGGGCATTCCCAAGTCTCCAGAGAGCCACGTTCATTCCAGCTGTTAAACATCCCAATACACGACACCATCGAAATACAGAAACAGAGCCAAAATGAGTGGATTAAAGTACGCTTAGAAATAATCTTGGTGACATCATAGTGATGTGACTATGTTTGTGAAATATGGATCCCTGAGGCATGAATCTCATATACTTCCTGTCTCCACAGAAAGAGGTTATATTCTATAGGGAAAAAAATCATGCTAGAACAAATTTGGTGCTCTTAAAAGAACCACATCGATCCTATAGAGCTGTTATTCTTGGCCAAAATACAGTGGTACCTTGGTTTCTGAATGTAATGTGTTCTTTGGAATGTTTCGTATTGTGAAGAATTTGTAAACCGGTTTCCCATAGGAATGCATTGCAAACAAAAAATCCATAAACTGAAACATGGTTTTCCATAGGAATGCATAACCAATTAATCCACCCCCCCAAAAAAAATTATAAACCGAGCCATTATTTTAAATTGATTTTTGTTTGTAAACTGAAAATTACATTAGCTGAGGTATTCATAAACCGAGGTACCACTGTAGCTATATTGTAATGGTGGCCTAGAATGCATTAATGCCAAGTGTTTCCTGGGTCCTTCAAGCCAAGAATTTAGGAAGTCCGTGAAGACTGAACTGTTCAGAGAAACTTTTCAAAATGTCTTGCCTCTCCCCACTATACAAGGGTAAAGTTAACTAACTTTATGTATTTACTGGTCCCCCCCCACCTAAATGGGCAAGATTATGAAATTTTGCTCATTTTGCATATTTTAGCAGGAGTTGTTGCAATGCTTTGATATTTTGCAGAATTTTGCCAAAATCGTACATTGCAGTGCGGTACTGTCGTCAGCTGCTACTCATGTCCGAGTATACAATTTTTCCTGCAAATGTTTTCAGGTAAATGCTATTGAGGCGAATTTGTGGATTCCAGCTTGCCATGAAGTGACCCACACACTATCATCACAGAGCCATTTCCTGTGGCACATATGAAATGAGACATGCAGGATTTGATACTGGGACAGCAATGGACTGCCACAGCCTTGAGGATATTGACAAGGTGCGCCTTCACAGCCAATCCATCTAGCATGGCATCTCCCGCCTCCATGACCATTGGGAATCAGACTTCCTCTTCTGCTCATTTTGCCGTTGGGCCCAATATGATGGTTTCCAGTGGGGCATTTCCTCCACTGAGGGGACCATCACCCCACTTAAAGGGGTTCATCTGTCCATAGCCATTGGTCCCTTTAGGGAGTCAGGTTATTTACTACCATCCAACAATCTGTGTTGAGTCACTGGCTGTATGGTCTACTCCATTACAATAGTGGGATGTCCAGCCAGACAATATATACTGTATATTTTATACAAAATCCTTGCATATTATTCCAAGATACATTGAATATTGTACAGAATACTCGTTTTTAATTCAACAGACAATGTTATTTCATATATTTTTTTGATAATGATGCCGCTGTTGAAATTAAAAAAAAACCTCACCCTCTAGTCCAGGGGTTACCAACTTAAGGCCCACAGGCCGTATCTGGCCTGCGGCACCATTTCATGTGGTCGCTACCCCTCCAAGGGCATTTGCAAAAATAAAATGGCTGCCCCTTTGAAACTGTTGGGACAAAATGGCCACCCCCATTCTGCAGGCAGGGCAAAATGGCCATCTGGTCCTCAAAGCTGACTGAGAGAGTGTGACCCAGCCCTTGGCTTGAAAAGGTTGGAACCCCTGCTCTAGTGTTTTAGTACAGGTAGTTGACCAGTTACTTAAAGAGCTGTCTAAGATATTGTTTTCCATCAAAGATGAAAGCATCTTAAGTACAGGTGAAACTCGGAAAATTAGAATATCATGCAAATGTTCATTCATTTCACTTAAAAGGTGAAAAAAACTATGAGATAGACCCACTACATGCAAAGCGAGAGATGTCATGACTTAATGTGTTATAGTTGTGATGATCATGGCGTACAGCGTACATGAGATTATGTGATGATTATGGAATACATGAGATTGGGGGGTTGGGGTTTTCATAAACTGTAAACCATAAGCATCCAAAGTAAGGCTTGAACTATCTCGCTTTGCATGTAATAAGTCTATCTCATATATTTGTTTCACCTTTTAAGTTGTATTACTGAACTGAATGAACATTTGCACAATGTTCTAATTTTCCGAGTTTCACCTGTATGTGTTGATTATTTTTGGTTGCAAAACTAGTTCCAGAAATGTGTAAAATACACAACAAACTCCCTCCCAGTGAGATGAAAGCATTTGAAAGGTTTCCTCCTGTGAGAATGAACTAAGTAAAGGCTTATTTATTTATTTATTTATATTTATTTACAGTAGATTTATATACCGCCCCAATCAATAGACTCTGGGCAGTGTACACAGTCCAGCGAACACCTCACTGGCTGCTCAGCAACAATTAAAAACCAATATAAAACAGCATGACATTATATTATACCCCTAGATTGATAGGATGCTCAACAGGATAGGTCTTCTTGTGTTTTTTCTTTCCCCAGAAGAGCTTGTCTTCTTCAGTCGCACAGGTTACACATTAAATTGACATTTGCTAATGAACCTTGGAAATGCCTTGTTCTTTATTTGTTGATGGTTTCCAAGGAACCCTCATGCCACCACCAGTCACACAACTTTAATGTCAAGGTGGTGAATTTCTCTGTTGGGAAACAACCTACAATCATATAATTAGTCAATTTGGGGAAATGTGTGAGAAGCACACCTAAAAAGCTGAGTTTCTGAGATATTTTTGCGCTGACCCATGGGGTAAATTGGCTCCCATGATTCTGGTGGCAACTTGTCACGACTGAAATGGGGATCATGCTCTCTCAGTCACCTTTGAGGGCCGGATGGCCATTTTGCCCTGCCTGCATGATAGGGGTGGCCATTTTGTCCCCACAGTTTCAAAGGGCAGCCATTTTGTTCCTCAAATGCCCTTGGAGGGGTGGGGTGGGGCACATGAAATGGTGCGACAGGCTGGATCGTACCCATGGGCCTTAGGTTGGGAACACCTGATTTATCATGTAGAACTAAATTATATTTCTGTATCATACAGTAAAACCCCTACTTATGAAAAAAGTCTGTTCCATAGGCTTTTGTTTAAATCAGTTTTTCATGTAACTCGAAGCAAACCGAAAGGTAATTTGAAGCAAACCCATAGGAAAAATGAAAATTTTTATGTAAATCAAAGCAAACCCATAGGAAAAATGAATTTTTACATAACTTGAAGCAAACCCATAGGAAAAAGAATCTTTATGTAACTCGAAGCAAACCCATAGGAAATCGTGCAAATCGGGACATGGTTTTAGCACAAAATCATTATGTAAGTTGAATTTTATGTAACTCAAGGCATTTGTAAGTTGGGTTTTACTGTAGATTTAAAAAATGAAAAAGAAGCCAATGTGCCTATGATAAATATACCTCCCTTCCTTCATTCAGTGTAACCAGAAGCTGTTTTGATGGGATTTTAAATATATAGGTTAGACATTGTTCCAAGCTCTTGAGTTTTGATGCACTAGACATACCCGTCAAGCACGGCTCTGCAAAATATGGGAAATTACTGCGCATGCGTGGGCAGTAACCCATTTGTGTATGCGCACCGTGGGTGTGCGTGCACAGTAACCCCTTTCCCTGCCGTTCAAATACAGGATAGCGGTGGGAAAGGAGAGGAATGAGTGCTGAAAAACGGGAAATCCTGACCAATATGAGATACAGTACATGACAGGTATGGCACTAGTATGGAGGCAAGGTGGAATGAAGTTAGCAGAACACATATTCTGGTCTACTGAACAGACTGTTGAACTAACACTCAGGAGGCCTAGTTTCAATGTTCAGTTGACCATGGAAGCATGTAAGGGCATGGTGATCAGAATAATAAACCTTAAGGCAGGGGTTCTCAACCTATGCCCCCTGGTGCCATTTCATGTGATCCACCACCATCGCTCCTGCCGCCACCATCAGTGGTGGAAGCTGCGCCATGTGTGGTTCCTTTTTAATGTAAACAGCATTTCAAAGCTGTTTACATTAAAAAGGAACATCACATGGCACAGCTTCTGGTGGTGGCAGTGGGAATGGGGATGGTGGAATCGTGCCATGGGGGGGATGTTGGGCTCCTGGCCTTATCTCACCCAATCCTCCCCAGACCCCAACCCTTAGGATAACCTCCAGCCCCACAAGGAAGGACTAGCCTAGTTAAAAAGCCCCACTCATCCTTTCCCTGAGTAGGCAATTAATCTCATTAGTATCAGGAGGGGAGGGGTTCGAAGCCTCCATTGAAGGTTGGTGTCTACCTCCCTCGTTCCAGGGTGAAACATAATGGCCACCCCTTTGAAGCTGTTGGGGACAAAATGGCTATTCCCATCATGCAGATAAGACAAAATGACCATCCAGCCCCCTCAGCTGCCTGAGGGAGTGTGACCTGGCCCCCAGCTTGAAAAGGTTGAGAACCCCTGCCTTAGGGTCACCATATATTGATGGTTAATTGATGCCTCATGAAACAACTCAGTATGGGTTCTTCTGGAAAAAGAAGAACATCTGAAATGTAATCTAAGAAGAGGAGCACATTACACTCCTCATTTCCGTCTCATGAGATCATTTTCATTGCATTGCACCCTGTAGATCTTGGATATATTGCACAATAGAAAGGACAAAGTGGTCCTCTGGAGAAACTGTAGATCAGGAGTTCTCAACCTTGTTAAGCCGGGGGCTGGGTCTTGTTCCCTCAGACAGCTCTGGGGGCTGGATGGCCATTTTGCCCTTCCTCCACCACATGGCACTTCCTGGTATGGTGGAGGCAGTGGGTCCCCCACATGAAATGGTGCCATGAGCCTCACCTGGCTTGTGTGCCATAGGTTGAGAATCCCTGCTGTAGATCATATCACTCAACACATAAGGGGCAAAATTCCTATTCTTCTTGTGGGTCAAGGGAATGCTTCACATATTAGGATGAAAATCATGGAGCAGATCCAATTTCCATGAAGGTCACAAAAATTAAATTACCAGGAGTCTCTGCACCTGATTTTATTGAAAGATCTATGCATCTCTCTGGGATTTTAGTGCTTTGCTCAAACTTCAGGATTCCCACTTTACAAGGATGACACTCCTTTTAGGTGCTTCCAGGTTAATCACCCATTTTTGCTATTAATGCATAGGTTTTGCCACATTTCTGGAACATCTGTTCATCAGTGTTGAATGGCTTGACTTGCCCTTAATGAGAAGGCCCTACAATGTCCTAAGGAATATCTGCTGAAGGATTTGTGCCCTTGAGATTGGGAGGATTTCGTAAAAAATAATGATTCAAAAGAAGTAATTGAAAGATGCATAGGAGGTAACATACCAGAGTTGTTGCAAAATTTTATATGGCCTCATACCCCTGGGCTGGCTCACTTCCGGAATCCCAGTCCAGCAAACCCATATAAAAAGTGCATGCTTGTGGTTATTCATGATTGTCCCTCTCCTTTCGTTTAGTGTGGATTCGGGTGAGTCTTGATATACTATATTGATTTCTGTCTTTTTCTTCCCAAATGTATGGGCCATAGTATGTTTTTTAGCAGCAGTTCATTGGGTTTGGCACTAATTGGCATGGAGACTCTCTTTGGATGGGTGATGGCTTTTCAGATGGTTCTAGCAGGAAAACCATAACTTAGTGTTCAGAATCCTCAGGTAGATGTAAAACCCTATGAAATCACCGTTATGCAGCAAATGCAGTGGACCAGGGTACCTAAGAGATCGTGTTACCCCAAGGACATCTGGCTGCTCCACTAGAGCAGACTGAAGGGGCTCCCTGATGGTCCCATCAGGAGGATGGCCTTTTCAGCACCTGCTCCAGCCCCATGGAACCTCCTGCCAACCGAGCTCCATCTCCCTTCAGAAAAACTCTCAAAACCTGGCTTGCACAACAGGTGTGGGGTGCTGCCGGTGCAGAAAAATACCCCTGATGGCTTCTATAAGGGCTAGTCTGGATTTTAGTGGTTGTAGAAGAGGGTATGTTATGGGTATTTTAACGGTTTTAATGTTTGATGTTTTTAGATAAGTTTCTTGATTTTATTATTATGGAATGTTTTTATATTTACACCTGTGAGCCGCGCAGCATCGCCTCGGTGAGAGGGCGGCAATACAAATATGAACAAACAAACAAATAATAAATAACTAACTCAATGGGTCGTTAGAAGAGTCTGGAAGGAATGAAGGAGATGGTCCAAAGCTCTGGCCATTACATGGACCTGGTATAAGGCGAGTTCTTCTTGTGGGAAGGTTTGGTGAGGAAATTCCTCCGCTTGCTCATAGTCTTACGTGAGATTGATGG
Organism: Bradypodion pumilum; assembly: GCA_035047305.1. Lineage (NCBI taxonomy): Eukaryota > Metazoa > Chordata > Lepidosauria > Squamata > Chamaeleonidae > Bradypodion > Bradypodion pumilum. The sequence goes on from JAWDJD010000018.1 coordinate 5,522,187, forward strand.
CTTCTCCAGATTGGGTGGAAAGGAATACAAAACTTTAGAGATTTCCTTCACTGACAATGAGGACAACCTTCTACCATGAGGTGGCTCCTAATGTGTTAGACCAGGGGTAGCTAAACTATGGTCTGTGGGCTGGATTTGGCCCACAACACCAAAGCATCTGGCCTGCGGCACCCTTACTGCTATTGGAAGTGGAAGTAAAATTGCTACCAGAAGTGGAAGTAAAACATGCCTGCACATGCATAAACGCTGCCATAAGTGCACCCGTGGCTGTAGTAAATGCATTTATGACAGCTGTGGATGTGTTTTACATCTGTCCTGTGGCGCAAAAAGTTTGGCCACCCCTGTGTTAGACTAAGGCTACCATCAGTATCATAAATGATACTACCTAGACTGATGTGTATTGGATTTTGATGCTCTGAGCTTCTCATTAAATCCAGTGTTTCAGGAACAGTTGAAGGCCTGTTAGCAAAGATTTACGGCTGGCCAATTTCTTTGAGCTTTCCTGCTGCCATTGAGTGTTGCAAAACACAATGTCACCTTGTCTTGGCTTCAGTAGTGTCCAGAAACAACTCTGCTGAATTGCTGTTCCCCTTGGAGCCAGAAGATGGCTCTGCCATTGAGGCAATGATATGTGTACAGTACTCTCCTTTTAGTCTGAATTTTATGGAAGTATTCCAAGTGGTAACCTGTCTCTCAAATAGACTCAGGGCTTTCAATAGTGCCTTTGAAATCTGGAATGAAACCCAGAGTGGATTCATTTCCCCCAACTCATGTCATCAGAATTCCCTTCTCTCACAGGTAGAGGTATAGTCCTTGGTATTTCTAGGTAAAAGGGTCCAGGTACCAGGTGATATGGAAAAGATCTCTCTGTATCTTTCTCTGTCTGAATTCATAGGAAGATGCTGCTCACTAGAAGAGGAAATATGTATCTAGATCAGTGATTCCCAACCTTTGGGCCCCATGTGTTCATCAATGGGGGCCCATCAGACATTTGGTTAGAACCCAGTTTAGCCTTGCTTAACGTAGAGTTTTGATGGTGTAACTTTGGTGGGTGTTACCTTTCAGGTATTACAGATTGCACCGTAAGTGTTTTGTGGATAACACTTCTGTTTAGTGCTACTGTAGCTATTGCTGGCGTAACATTGGGTTGTTCCTGTGTAGCTATCCAACAGGATTTTAGCCACTGGGGTTCTCAAGAGAGCTCTCCACAATTGCTCCAGAATTGGAAGAACGCTCATTAATGCTGCCTTATCTATTTCTGCAGATCCGTTGGTGTTCCAATAACTGAAAAGATGGCGTGTCCTTTCCAACAGTGCAAACAACCCTGCCTCCCGCCTCCAATCACCAAGGGGTGTGGGTCCAAATGTGGAGCGACATGCAAGTGTGCATCCCCTTGCAGTCCCGTCTGCCCCCCTCAATGTTCTGGGCAACCTGTGACCGTCTGTTCTCCTCCATGCTCTCCTCCAGCTGTTAAAGTCTGTGACTCTCCCGTTTGCAGCTCGCCCTGCCAATCGAAGTGCACCAGTGTTTGTGCCCCCAAATGTGTGGATCCATGCGCTTCTAAGTGTTCTTCTCCATGTGATTCTAAGTGTACTTCTCCATGTGCTTCTAAGTGTACTTCTCCATGTGATTCTAAGTGTACGTCTCCATGTGCTTCTAAGTGTACTTCTCCCTGCTCTTCACCATGTTGCACTCCCTGTCAACCCACCTGCACACCACCACCATGCGTCCAGGTCAAATGTTCTCAGTCATGTATTCCTGTCTCTCCGTGCTCAAAGAAATGCTCGTCCTAACAACTGATACTCCATACCATTAGTATCAAGTGTCCGGAATCATGGAGTATCTTCCAGGTTTTGTGGTGTGTACAGAAAAGCTTTTCCTCCTCCCTTTGCCTTGTATTATTTGACCAGGTTTTCGGAAATATTCTTCTGAGAGGTTCAGGGAATGTTTTGTTCTTTAGGTTTCATCTTTTGCCTGCTCAATTTAATAGCTAAGTTTTTCTCTTGGAATTTCAAACCCAAGAGTTATTACTTCCGTTTGGGGTCTTGCATGCATTTGTTGTGTTTACATTGAATATCCTAACCTTCTGCTTTGTGATAAACATATCATAGCATCACACTGGTTTTGGGAATTATTATTTCTTCCACTCTTGTCTGTTCCTTTCCAGACTTCGAGGAGACAAAATAAAGTATCATAGCATCACACTGGTTTTGGGAATTATTATTTCTTCCACTCTTGTCCGTTCCTTTCCAGACTTCGAGGAGACAAAATAAAGTCCACCTTTATTCAATACTCTATTTCTCATCAGAACTTGGTTCTCTAATGCTTCCAATGTTAAGGCCTCAAACGCCATCATCCTTCTGTGGGAGCTGTAGCCCTGGACATCTGGAGGCAAAATATTTACCAGTCCTCATTTATGAATCTCATTGCTACAAGATGCAGTGGTGTAGACCACTATCTGAAGGCAAAGAGCAATACCAAGAAGTAATTAGCCATCAACACTCAACAGAGTCTCTACAGAAACTGTGTATCTCTGGTCAGCAAGTGACAGAACAAGTAAAAGATGGCATTGAAATTGCATCTTGTTTTGAGGGATTCCCAGTAGCTTGGGGCAATTTTTAAAGATAAAGTAATGAAGTTGACTTTGGTTTGCAGGAAATATGGATGGATGGATGGATGGAAGTAAGTAAGCAAGTAAGCAAACAAGCAAGCAAGTAAGTAAATAAGTAAAGTAAGTTCAAGTTAGCACTTTTATTAATGCACAGTGGTATATTGTTCTGCAAAACTGCCCATGGAATTTGTTTAGGATAAATTATTTGCGGTAAATAATAAGCCCTACATGAATCCTTAAATCACCCACTCATACTTCATGGGATGTCCATGTACTAGGAGAGGATTATCATAGGTGGAACTCAGAGATCCAAACTCTAGGGTAATCCCAAGCAATAAGGAGGACAGTTTCTTGGGAACAGTCTATTATGCATTGATCCACATATGTCAAAGAACTAATTAAACTCCAGAGTTACCTTAGCTACAAAATCTCTGGTAACTAGGCTGGCAAAAACCATTGCCCGAGCCCATTAGAGCTGAGAAATCATCCTTTTTCCAAAGGAAGAAACCCCCCGCCCCCATCTTTGGGCAGCACTGTGCTAATTGGACAAATGCTCAGAGTAAGGCAGAGAAAGTAAGCCAAAATCTGTGTTAATTCTGGGCTCCAGACGCAAAAGAAGAATTCCTGGGCCATATGATGCTGTGCTGCAGTCTTCAGTCTTTTCTTATTTCTTGTCACCAAGACCACTCTTTAGTCTTCAATCAAGCCACTCCCCTGCTTCCTTGTGTCAAATTTTTAATAGCATAAGTGAATCTATTGGAAATGTTCACCTCTTACTTACAAACTTTGACAAACTGAGACAAAATACAAAATTAGCAAACATGATTTTCAGATACTGTACAGTGGTACCTCATACAACGATTTTAATCCATTCCATAGGACTCATTGTTGTCCGAAACAATTGCTATATGATGCATGCATCATATAGCGATTTCGCCTATGGAATTTTTTCCCGCTAAGTGGCTATACGGGGCAATTGTTGTATGATGTTCCACTGTACTACATAAGAATTGAAAGGAGAGTAACTTATTTCAGCAGCAGATTTACTTGAAGAATGAAGTTTATTGCAAAATTTGTGTTTTGCACAAAAGCCTGCTATTTTGTGAGAAAGTGAGAAAGACTTGTGCAAAATGCAAGGTTCTTTGCAAAATGTACCAGATCTTTGTGGTCTTTCCATGCTAGGCACTTTTTTTGGTTCAAACAACATGAATTTTGTGCAAAACTCTTTTTGACAATCTTCTCTTTTTTGTAAGTGGTTAGGATTTTGACCTGTAACTCACCCAGGAAAAAGATTTAATGAATATGCAATGATTCAAGACTGACATGGCTTGAATTCACCTTCCTGTCATCAAAAGATCTTCCTGTGCTAAATTTATGTTGTATCATTTTTTAAACTGAGAAAACACCCTTTTTAATGTATGTGCCCTGGTTAATGAAATGGTAACGGATGGGAAGGTATAATGGAGATTGCTGATTGATGGCAATGAGTAAGTTAAGAGCAGGGATTCCCAACCTAAGGCCCATAGGCCAGATCCAGTCCACAGCACCATTTCATGTGGCCCCCACCCCTGGTTATTTAGTTCAGGGGTGGCCAACGTTGGTGTCCCAGGTGTTCTTGGACTTCAATTCCCAGAAGCCCTGATCAACAGGTGTGCTTACTTGGGTTTCTGGTAATTGAAGTCCAAGAACACTTGGGGTACCAAGGTTGGCCACCCCTGATTTAGCTGAAGGACCTGCCAGAATTATGGCCCTAAACCAATACTGTACTTTTAAAAATGCTAGTGGTTCAATTAATGTGAAAGAATACACACACAAACAAGGATAGTTTGTTCAGTGGGACAAGTTGCAAAATTTAATTAAAAGCGTTCAAATGTACAGTGGGAAGAAGACTTAAGTCTTGAGAAATCTCAGGATCAAAGACACAAAACATGTTAGAGGGAAGAGTGGGTGGAAGCCGAATGCCTACAAGAAAGATAATCTCTCAAGGATGTTACAATTCCTTGGACATTTTGTTTGCCCACATGGCTATATGATAGGAAAATGGAAGACCATATTCTAAACATAGTTGCCGGTTCTTAGAAAGACATGGCTATTTTATTTGGCCGTCTTCTCTTCATAAAATTGTAGACACATTTCACTAATTTTTGTGAACTTAAGCATTCTACAGGTTGGGCAAACTAGTATTGAGAGTGTAGAATCCTTGATTTTCCACCTTTTGACCTTGTCCTTTGGGAGTAACACAGTTAATGCCAACTTCTTCCCTTGACAGTGTGAAAGCTATGCATGTGACCTTAGTTTCGTTCCGAAAAGCTGTGCCAGATATAACAGCAGACCTATAAATGTCCATTAGTCAACAATTCATCAACAATTCATTCCTTGAAGTGGAACAGGTTGTCCTCCCAAAGGGTGGTTTCCTTTTGGTTTTTCCTTTTAGAAATGAAAATCTGGGATGATTAAAAGTGTATCAAAGCCAACAGGGTGTTTTCTCCTTGTGTCAATCTTCACTCATTCCAGACTCACTGTTGTCTTCAGTTACTTGATGAATTGGTACTTGGAGGACCTATAAAAAAGGCCCGTTCTGCCCATCTTCAGCATACACTTCTTTCTCTGCTCACCTGGGCCAGTGTGTTGTGGGGTAAGTTGATTTTTCTTATATTTTCTCCTTCCCTGGTTCTTGGTGAGTGACCCTTGACCAGTGATTTTTCAAAGTAGTTCTTGTCTGTTTCGCAAAACTGGGGAAAGAAAGGTTGTGGTTTTTTGGAGGTTAGCAGGAATATTTCAATGCAAACCTCCGTGGGTCCAATTCTTCAGAAACATAGGGCACCGCACTCCGACATAGGTTTAAGTCTATCATTTTAAATTGAGTAAGATGATTTCTGAAAGAATGGTTCTTAATGGTTTTGAGATGAATTTTTTTACAAGATTGCTCAGGTTTACCTCTAATTTTTCAAACTGAGGTTCCACAAAGCAAACCTAGGCATGCCCATTCATGTGTTCTATCAATGAACTTTGGCGGTAGTCCTCCATATGCTTCCCAATGATTTGGGTTGAGTTTAAACTCTGGATTTAATCATTTTTAACTATCCCCACTATATTATGTCTGCCTTACTTTGCTTTCTCCAAAATGCATTTGGGTCCTTCTGCTTTTGGGGGGAAGCTTTCTGTGGATTTGCACCCTGGATCTTTGTGCTAGAGTCCTGTCCTGGTAGGACCTCTGATGCTTCTCTACTTCTTCATGTTTTGTAGGCTAGTCAAGGATTTGGGAAGTAATTCCATGTATTATGGAGGATAAATCAGGATAAAGTAAGGCCCCAAAATTCATTTGTATAATACAGGTTAATCATCTGGCTAATAACTGGCTAATAGTGGGAGCACAACATTTAGAACTTTGTAGCGAAATTGGTTCTCCCTGCTGAATTTAAAATATGAGAAAGGCTACTACTGCCTTGAACAGTAAGGTTATCTATGCTCCTGGGAATGGTGATTCCAGTCTTAATTTCTCCTCAGGTGTCCCTCGAACGGAAAAGCATGTCTCACTACCAGCAACAGCAGCAGTGCAAGCAACCTCCATCCTGCCCACCAGACTCCTGTGTGCCTTCTGATTGCCCAAAGCCATGCCCACCTCCAGTGTGCCAAGGCTCAGTTGAAGTTTCATGCTGTGGGGTGACTGAAAATCCATGCCAAGACTTCACTGGAAGTTCAGAGCAATGTCAGTTGGGCAGAAGTGATGCCTCCCAATGTTATCAACAACATCCCCAAGAGCCCAAGCAGTGCTAAGTTCTCTTATCAGGCTCAGCCAGCCAAAGATGAAAGTCTATTGACAATCTTAACCAACATTAATAAATCCTACTTGGAAACATTTACCCATGTGTATGCCATTTCTATGAGTCTTTCTTCCCATCTGCATCAGATCAAGGTTCCTTATAGTGTATTCATTTTCTTAGGGGTGGACAATATAAGATAAACTGGGGAACACCAAGCCAAGGATGTATACCACCAGCTTTGAGAAAAACCAGAAGTAATAAAACGGTCATTACTACCTTTTAAAAAAATAAAAAGAACTTGAGCTTGGTTCCATCTAGAGCAGATTCATTAGTATTGTTAATGACTTACAATTCTAATTAACTTGTGGACCTCCTAGAGCATGAGTTCTCAACCTTTTAAAGCCAGTGGCCGGGTCATGCTCCCTCAGACAACTTTGGGGGTCGGATAGCCATTTTGCCCTTCCTCCACCACATGGCACTTCCTGATGTGGTGGAGGTGGTGGTGGGCACATAAAAAGATGCTGTGGGCCAAAGCAATCACACTTATATACCACCCCATAGCACTTAGAGCACTCTATAGGACAGGGATTCTCAACCTGTAGCCATACCTGTCAAGTTTTGGGAAATTTCTGTCAAACCCCCATATTTTACACTCTTTCCCGCCATCATCCCGTATTAGTTAGGACTGAAATTTGACTGGAGTTAGACTGGAGGCCAGCACAGGATAAGCATAGCTGTCCAGTTTCCCATTTTGGCCAAGAAATTTCCCTTATTTGACAGAAATTTCCCAAAATGTGACAGGTATGGCTACAGGTTGAGAATCTCTGTCCTATAGAGTGCTCTAAGTGCTATGGGGTGGTATATAAGTGTGATTGCTTTGCTTCTATTTAAATGCGGATTCAACATGCTAGGATTAGCAATAGGATATTAGCCTTATGGTGTTTCTTAATCTTACTTTATATATATTTTGATAAAGCAAATTATGCTCATCTTAGAGGAGAAATGTAGCCCTGAAAAGCCAAAATCCTGTTACATTTTTATGCTGGCATAATGGATCTTAATACTGAATTGTAGCAAAACAAGAAGTTTGACAGGTTGGTAAGATTCTATCATCTGAGACCAGAAGGTCAAAAATTTAAGAGCAAAAAGTGGGACCTTGTGATGTTGCAGAGAAAAGGCAGGTAAAGGTCCAGAATGACTTGTCGGTCAGCTGATTCTAAGACACTGTTATGCTGACTTACAACAAATAGCATGATGGATCTAGATACATGTCTTCACCTGTTCTCTACCCAGTCATCTCTCTTTCCTTCTGGAGTTCAGTCAGGCACAACACACAACCTTTGCAATGGGCCTGGGACTACCCATGAATTGGTGGAGATGTTTGCCTGGGCTTTAAAGTGTTTACTTCAAAGACCAATATGCCAGGATGGCAGAATGACTGTTCAGTGGAGGTGGGTGAAAATTTACAGTCTGGCGAGGCTAATTGGAGTCTTCCCCAGGGACTCAGCTCATGGAAGAAAAACAATTCAAAGAAAATCTGGAGGAAAGCATGGTTGAGCAGGTTAGAGTGGCTGACTTCCATCTTCCCAGAACATTGTATAAATCAAGGAATTCATTCCCAGGCTTCACCTTATGTTATTTACAAATCAAGACTCCTTAGAATGTGCTTCGTGTTTCCTTTCCTACCGTCGTAGAAACCACAAGCCTGTCATACACTGCAGTGATTGCAAACCTTTTGCCACCCACCCCACCCCATGAAGCAGATGACAACCAACTGTTGGTCAAAACATGGCCCACTTTATTGGTAACATAACAATACAATATTAACATGACCTGCAATGGGGCATCCTAGTGAGTAAATGGTATTGACTTATGGGTGTATCTACCCATATCCAGATTATTTATTATGACCTTGTATGGAGTGATGACGTCTCACTCCATACCTCTTAGATCACAATTTCCTTCGGGCAACAAGCCTGCTCCCTGTAACTGAGGGTTCCTCCCCATGACAGTAGATGCCTCCAGTGCCTCTGTCCTTCTGTGATGGTGAGGAACCCCCATTACGTATGGTCAATTAACATAGTTTTGATTACCATTTACCCCACTACCACCCCATTAGGTTTACATTGTGTACCTCTAGCTTCCCCTCGTAAGTATGGAGTGGGCGAAAAACATCATCACAAAGGCCAATCAGTGATGATGAAAACATTCCCTCTCGGTCCCGAAGCGACCACAAAATTGCCATACTTAAGAAAAGGGAGCGAGGGGCTTTCACCAGATTATGGAGAAGAAGAGAGAGGACGAGGCGGGGAGGAGACACACTCTTATAGAGCATAGGCTCCTCTTCGGAACACTAAGGCCTCTGGGTGGTTGCCACCTTAGGGTGGATGGGCGGCAAAATGCATGCACAAGTTAAATTCACATGATGCGGCCATTAGAGACAAAGTGCCCAAACTGCAAATCAAAACCCACTTATTTATCACAAAGTGCCAACATGGCAACAGGGGAGGGAGGAAACTCTCCCGTTGGGGGGCTGGGCAGATGGGCGGGGCAAACTCTGTGCTGGGGTAACTGCATGGGTGCCGACAGAGAGGGCTCTGAGTGCCACCTCTGGCATGCATGCCATAGGTTCGCCACCACTGATATACTGTATCTTCATAGATCCCAGCAAGCAACTCCAGTGAAATACTTAATCTGTATTCCTATTGCTAGGCTCAACCAAAGAATAGATTCAGTTGCTAAGTGATATGTCAGCATTTATGCAAATTCCACTGAGTCAATGGGAGGCTTCTAGTTGGAACTAGTAGTAGTAGCCTAGCCATAATGTTTATGGTTTGGACCAAAGAGAACTAACTGTAAAATAAATCTTGGAAAGAACACATTCATTTAGCATATTAATGCTACAATGGTCACCTTTGCCCTTGCTTGAAAGCCAGTCGTATCTGACTCTAGGGTTCAGTGCTCATGTCTGTTTATAGCCAAAGAGCCAGCGCTATCTGTGTGTGCAGACGTTTCCATGGATATGTGACAGGCATGCGTAAACACCGGGGTGCATGGAATGCTGTTTACCTCCCCACTGATGTGGTCCCTATTTATCTACTTGCAATTTTTTGCTTTTGAACTGCTAGGTTGGCAGGAGACAGAACGAGAGCTCACTCCACCATGCAGTACCCAGGAATCGAACTCTGACCTCCCAGTTGTGGAGTTCAGTGTCTTAACCACTTGAGTCACCACACTCCCTCACTATAAAGGAGGGACCTAAATAATATGTCCCATTGCAAAACAACCTCCATAAGCCTGTAAGCATGCATGAACACACACACACACACACACACACACACACCCTCCCCCTTCCCCCCCATTGTCATTTTATTCATGATATTATGCTTATATGTATTGTATTCCTATTATACAGTATTGTATACTGTTTATTCTGTATTGTATTTTTTGCATTATTTGATGTTTTGATTGTATTAATTGTGTATTGCCTTTTGTATTCTATTGTATATTTTGCTCTGTTTATTGTATTTATATATGTTGTAAGCTGCTTTGAGTGGCACTTGTGTCAGGAAAGCAGGATAGAAATAAAACTTAATAATAATAATAATAAACCCTTCCTCTTACTCTCTCTTACTTTCCACACCAAAAGTCAGTGGTTTGGCTTATTTTGTTTTCTTCTTCATGTTCTAGGAAAGTAATTTGATTCTAATCATTTCAGAAGCAAGCTTGAAGGTGAACACAATTATGGTAATGAGAGCAGGCTGTTTGGTGGTGCTGTGTTTGCGCCACCAGGTAAATGATGTACCTCCTAACAGAATCTCAGCAAGGGTGCGGTCCAATAAAAGCAGCTTATTTTTTGTAATTGTGGTAATCAACTTCACAGTGAAACAACAGCGGCAGCAACTCCACACATTCTTGGAAACGGTCAGCTTATTTTTAGATGAGACGACCCGATAAGACTGTCGCACTGGGATGAAATTTCATGTATTGGAATCGTTGCATGAATTATATAACTCATCTTTCAATGTATGATATTCCATTTTATGGCTGATATGACTAAAATATGGTCATTTGCTGATGGTAAACATACGTCTACTGCAGGAAAGAAGGAATTTAAATAATGTATTGCATTTTTAAAATAATGTATTGCAGTAGTGATATTTGGCCGTGAGAGCTGGACCATAAGGAAGGCTGAGCGCAGAAGAATTGACGCCTTTGAAATGTGGTGTTTGGAGGAGACTTTTGAGAGCCCTCTGGACTGCAAGGAGATCGAATCAGTCCATCCTAAAGAAAATCAACCGTGACTACTCCTTGGAAGGACAAAAACTGAAGATGAAGCTCAAGTACTTTGGCCACCAAATGGAAGAGAGGACTCACTGGAGAAGGCCTTGATGCTAGGAAAGGTCGAAGGCAAAAGGAGATGGGGGAGGCAGAGGATGAGATGGCACCATTGATGCAGTCAATGTAGATCTGGGCAGACTCCAGAAGATGACAGATGACAGAGGAGCCTGGTGTGCTGTGGTCCAAGGGTTCGCAAAGAGTTGGACTCGGCTGTGCAACTGAACAACAACAATTGAATTTTTCTCACATGAACTAGTTCAATAATCTAAAATAAAGTAGAACGCAGACTTGTTGATGGATATTATAGCATTATTTATTCTAATTAGCCAAGAATAAGTAAAACATTAACAGACATTTAATTGAAAAGATGATTTGAATCAATATAAGCATGTGATTCATTTATGGGTTTAAATCAATACAAGGGTTTAATATCTCAGGAAGTGACTTGGATAGGTTGAACATATTAATTTCTTTCTCCGAAGTTGTCCTCTTGCTTCCCTACTTGTTCTGATGAGGCCAAGCACATGGCTGCTTCCTCTGTTGCTGATCGCAGGGAGGTGGACATTTCACCATAGGCGGGGGACATGGTTCCTTGCAAAGAGGTTGCTTCACCGGGCATGGAGTTGGTACCACCACGATTGGTGGTTGCTTACATGGAGAACATGGTCTTGGCTGTGGGACAACCACTACAGGTGGCTCCTTGCATGGAGGACATGGTGTGGGCGCAGGACAAGGGCACGGAGTTGGGACAACCACTATTGGTGGCTCTTTACATGGCTGCTTCTGCTGAGGGCAAGGAGGTGGGCATGGCGTTGGGACAACCACTACTGGTGGCTTCTTGCATGGAGACTTCTTTCCAGGACACGGTGTTGGCTCTGGGCAAGGACATGGAACAACCACTACAGGTGGCTCCTTACATGGAGACTTCTTTCCAGGACACGGTGTTGGCTCTGGACAGGGACACGGGATAACCACTACAGGTGGCTCCTTGCATGGAGACTTCTTTTGAGAACATGGTATAGGCTCTGGACAAGGACATGGAGTTGGGACAACCACTATTGGTGGCTCTTTGCATGGCTGCTTCTGCTGAGGGCAAGGAGGTGGGCAAGGACATGGAACAACCACTATAGGTGGCTCCTTGCATGGACATGGTGTTGGCTCTGGACATGGACATGGAACAACCACTACAGGTGGCTCCATACATGGAGACTTCTTTCCAGGACATGGTGTTGGTTCTGGGCAAGGACATGGTACAACCACTACAGGTGGCTGCTTACAAGGAGACTTTTGTTGAGGACACGGAACTGGGATGATGACAGGTGGCTCCTTGCATGATGGTCCTACTGGACAACACGGCTCCGGCTGTGGGCATATCACTGGAGGGCAAATGGTAACCTGCTTGCTTTGGTGTTCTTCCAGAGGGCATGGTTGTACCTTCACTTCTGGTGAACATGGTGAACATGGTGATGGCACCGGAACATTTTTGCACAATGCAGAGGGCAAGGTGGGTGTTTGCTTGCACTGGTGCTGGTTATATGAAGCCATTTTTGGGGAAGTTCAAAACAGCCTGTGAGGTAGAAGAAAGGGGTTTAAACAGTTTGCAAGTTGGAAAAGGGGATTCACACTTGATTAACAACCACTGTAAGATTCATACACATCTGACAAATGTGTCTTCTTTCACCAATTACATCTCCATTCAGCCAAGAAATAGCCTTATGTTTTATCAGGCAAATGTTCTTTGGAGCTCAGTATAATCGACACAGAATAGCAATAGCTTTTAATGGTTCAGATGAGGCTGTTTCCCAACAGCAGTGATCCCAGTTTCATAAAGGATAAGGAATAGGAAAAAATAATCCACATCATGAAAATAACGTGGCTTTGAAGTTGCTGGATATGTAGCCGAGTCACAGAAAATCTCAAGATAGCCAGAAGGGTATCCTTTTCATAACAGCCATACAGAACTCATGTCCACCAAATATGGGGACAGCCACTGGCATAAATGGCTTTGGTTATATATATGAGAGGAATTGCATTTTAGGTCTAAGCATTTAATACCATTAAATGCATCTTTGGAAAACAGAATCGTGTGACAACTTAATAGCCAACAAGCTTCATTCAGACAAGATATGTGGTGTGGGCTACAGTCCTTAAAGTCTAATGCCGAATAAAATTCATTAGTCTTTATGGCACCACAGGATTCTTTGATGGTTTTCCTGCAATGGACAAACATGTCTAACCACCCAGAAAGGTCTACAATGTAAGCTTGAAAAAGGAAATTTCACTCTTAAGTGCAAAGAAAACCTGTGAAAGAAACCCCCTGTGAATCCATCAAATATTGAGAAAGTTTTCAAGTTGTGGTCATGGGAAGAAGAAACGGTCAACTTGAGCTCCTTGGAAAGTCAAATGAGAGTCTAGATGTGATTCCATGACCTGAAGTTCTACATTCTAGACTAGGGGTTCCTAAACTTAGGCCTGTGGGCTGGATCCGGCCTGCGATGCCATTTCATGTGGCACCCCACGCCTCCAAGGGCATTTGAGAAACAAAATCACCACCCCTTTGAAGCTGTTAGGACAAAATGCTGCCCCATCATGCAGGCAGGGTAAAATGGCCATCTGGCTCTCGAAGCTGACTGAGAGAGAGTACTTGGCCCCTAGCTTGAAAAGGTTGGGAACCCCTGTTCTAGATAAACAATGCCTATCTAGAATCAGTTTCCACTAATCCCAAAGGTATGCACCTCTAAATATGTTGATTCTCACTCAATGAATTAACTTAACATTCCACCAAGAGAAATTGGACTTCTGCATTACCTGGGTGAGGTGCATGAAGAAATTGTTTCCAAAATTTCAGAACTGTGGGGGCATAGGTATGAGGCTTAAGACTAACACAAAAGTCTCTGAGCAATACATCAGAGAACTGATGCAAGAGCAAATTATTTCCACAATAAATTCTTGGTTTGCCCATCCCCATCATTATAGGGGAAGTCTACTAAGTTACACTCACAGCTAAACCACATCTTACTCAATAAACAATTTATTTTGGGTAAGAGTTTTCCAAAAGTGCAAATTTCTTTTTGTGGAATTGCATGATTTTCTTTTTTTTAAAAAGGAATCAAATAAAAGAAGAAAGCAAAACTGTCCTGTTCATTCGGATCCAAGGATTTTAAGATTGCTCTTAAAAACCTGATTATAATTCCCAAGGTACTCAATTGTGTTGGTGCTGAATTAGTTTCCAAGAGTGATCACAATCTATCAGTACTTCTTCCATCATGGGCGATGGAAATACTACAGTGGAACCTCATATAACAATCATCCCGTATAGCAACGAAATCGTATAACAATTTGGTTTTGGGGGAAAATGGCATCCCGTATAACAATTTTCCCTATGGAAAAGATCGTAGAACAATTTTACAATGGGAAAAACCACTTAGCGAAAAAAATGTTGTACGGTGCATCCCATAGGGAAAATCGCTATACGATGCATGCATCGTATAGCAATTGTTTCGTACAACACCGAGCCCTGTGGAACGGATTAAAATCGTTGTATGAGGTACCACTGTATATGTCAGATCCACCATCTCCCACAAGTCATCTCCATTTTCCATTGTGACTCTCAGTGCCACAATGGGACACTCTAAAGCAGGGGTCCCCAACTTTTCAAGCTGGGGTCATGTGCTCTCAGCCAGCTTCAAGGGCTTGATGGCCATTTTGCCCTGCCCGCATGAGGGGGTGGCCATTTTGTCCCAACAGCTTCAAGGGGGGCATTTTGTTTCTCAAAAGCCTTTGGAGGAGGTAGTGGGGGGCTACATGAAATGGCGCTGTGGGCTGGATCTGGCAGGCCTTAGGTTGGGAACCCCCACTCTAAAGTCAAATCTGCTTTTGAGATAGGGTTAGGGTAGTAGAGAAAGGCCTGTATTCTCCACCAGTTCTACATCGGCTACCAGACACAACTATTTCTGCCACATTGAACATTCCTCTTGGGCATAACTCTTGTAGGAAAAGGAAAACAAGCATCCTATCCTAATTCAGTAGAACAAATACTATTTAAAACCAGAGATCCTAAGTAATTATTTTAAAAGACAAGCATTCAAGTTCCTTCCTCAAGATGCATAAAGCAGTTTTGCTTCCTCCCACATTCAGCGTTTTAGAAGTTCCATCAACATTATGAAGAAACAAGCAAGTTTAAGAAACTTCTTACAGCACTATGCAAAAGGCTTAGACCACCACTAGCTGATTTGGGGAGAATTCAATGAGTGATTTTTTTTGGGGGGGGGAATAACTCAGACACCCTAAATATAAACTTCACCAAACTTGGAGAAGGTTGAGAGAAGAATAAGTAGAAGACTCTCTCCAATTTTGATGTGCCTAGGTCAGGGGTCAGCAAACTTGGCTCTCCAGGTGTTCTTGGACTTCAATTCCCAGAAGCTCTGATATGCAGGTGTGCTGACTTGGGAGTTGAAGTCCAAGAACACCTGGAGAGCCAAGTTTGCTGACCCCTGGTCTAGTTGGCACAGGGGTTGAGTTATACTTACCCAAATCACTCACTGAATTTCTCCCCAAACCAGCTGGTGGTAGCCTAAGTCTTTTGCACAGTACTGTATTTTAAAAGAGATTCAAGTAAAAATCCCATCCATTTTTAGAAGAAAAGGCTAACATATCTATCAATAGAGCTGTCCATATCATGACTACAACAGTTGCTACTATCAACTGTTAGTGCTTTGAGTAAATGTAAGATTTACTCATTTCAATCATTGAGATGCTCAACCACTCCTTTAGCTGCGTTGGCTACAACAAGGACATTATCTTAGTGGCAATAAAAGAGACTTACCCAGCTGATCTCGGAGAAGGTGCTTGGAGTAATTAACTGGCTCCTGGCATGGTATATGCTTTTTATACAGTACCCAAGTCCCTCCCATCCCTGGATAAAGTGTGTAAGCATGAATGACTCTGACATTTCACAATGGAAATGCATCATGTCTTTCCTCACCGCCTGTGGAAGGAAACACCCTTCTTGAACTTTGCCTGTTTGATGGCTGTGGGCAATTCAATGTATTGGATTCCCTATATTGTATTACTGTATTCATTTTGTATATTGTATTGTTGTGTATTTAGTTTGTTGTGAACTGCTTTGAGTCACCCGCATGGTTGAGAAAAATGGTATGCAAATGAACTTCTAATTCTAATTCAAGATGACCATCTCTTGGAATAACGTTTGGTCACTTTTCTAAAAATAGTGCAATTGTGACCGCCAGTTTACAGCTAGTCCGAACTAGTGTGGTAGACCCACCAAATCAATGGTCAAATGGGAAGTCAGTGCTTACATATATGCCAGGAGTTCACAACCTTTTAAAGCTGGGGGCCGGGTCATGCTTCCTCAGACAGCTTTGGGGGCCTGATGGCCATTTTGCCCTTCCTCCACCACACGGCACTTCCTGGAGTGGTGGAGGGCCACATGCTGTTGGCTGCATCTGACCCATGGGCCGCAGGTTGAGAATCCCTGGTCTATGCCATTGGACAATGGGCACTGTCTGGAGCTTGGAATAGGATAGTGTTCAAATTGTTTTTCTAGGGTCAGCTGGTTTTTGTTCCCTGATCCTAAAATAATTTAGGACTGAATTGATAGTTCATCACGTACGGTACAGATTAGGAATACAGGGATTGAAGCAAGCAAACAAACAAACTCAAGTTAGTTATTATTATATTTAATATCTCAGTGCTCAAAGTATATGATCAACAGTTGGATAGCTTACTGGTTTAGGTGGCTGGGAGTTCGATTCCTCACTGTGGCTCCTTAACATGAGCTGGGCTTGATGATCCATAGGATCCTTCCTTCCAGATCTCCAGCTCTAAGATTAAAGTTTTTTTTAATCATGTCAGAAGCACACAAAGGTGCTTTCTGGGTTGAAAGGATTTTTTGCTGGAGGAACTCCGCTCAGGGGATGCCTGAATGAAGCTCCATTCATACACCCAAGATCTTTTCCCACTGAAGTAGTCCCTATTTACCTACTTGCAATTTCCTGCTTTCGAACTGCTAGGTTGGCAGGAGCTGGGATAGAGATGTGCGTTCATTCCATCATGCAGTACTTGGGTCTTGAACTGCTGACTTGCTGACCTTCCACCTAACAAGATGTGCTTCTAAACCACTGAGCCACTACAGTCCCTTAACATTATAGTAATACTAATAGCAATTACACTCATATACAGCCCCTTAGCGCTTAGTGCTCTCTCTCTGGGCAGTTCACAAGATATTTGGCATTTTTGCCCCCAACATGCTGGGTACTCATTTTACCAGCCTTGGAAGGGTGGAAGGATGGTTCAACCTGGAGCCCCTTCAGAATCAAACTCAGATCATGAGCACAGTTTTGGCTGCAGTACAGTAGTTTAACCATCGCATCCTGAGGGCTCTTAGATATTAATTGTACTGATTATTATATTATTATAGATTATACGATTATCATTATTTTCTATTTTTGCTCCAGGCTAGCTGAAAATCAGAAGCAGCTAAGATCGTAATCTTAAAATAAGTAGTGTTGTTTGCCGGGCTTCTCACTTTAGAAACAGTCACTACATGCCAACTTTCTAATTTGTAGAGCAATTGAGTATTTTCACGAGAGAGAGGCATGTATGGAGTGATTGAAGAATCCCTGACATTCCCATTTTTAGATACCTGGACGGAAGCCTCCGAAAATTGTTAGTTTTTTTAGAAAGCCACGGCCTTTCTATTAATCAGTTGTATGAGTTACAACTCCTCCAGTGGCTTGGTAGTTAAGGTGCTAGGGTTGGAGACTGGAAAGATGGGTTCGATAACAGAGAGTTGCACGATGATGTGGGACATGAAAGGAGCCTCATTCAGGCATCCCTGCAAAAATCTTTTCAACCTAGACACGAAAAAAACCAAACAGAAATTTGCATGACTTGGTTCCTCCCAATTTGTTTCTGCAGAAAAGACAGTGATGCAGGGAAAGGTTGAAGGCAGCAGAAAAAGATCAGATGCAACATGGATTGATTTTCTAAAGGAAGCCACATCTTTACGTTTACAAGAGCTGAGCAGGGCTGTTGAGTACCAGACATTCTGGAGATCTCTCATCTGTAGGGTAGCCGTAGGTTGGAGGAGACTTGACAGTATGTAACAACAACAGCAACGTTGATCTTCAAGCAGAATCTAAGAACAGAAATTTGGTGTATGCCGCATCAAGAGCTCTGCCGGCGAGTAGCCGGACGCCAAAGGGGTCACCCTATACGCTAAGAGGAATTGGCACACTTGGTGATTCAGGTCCCCCGGGCCCATGCGCCGCAGCGCCTCCTTCGTTGTACGCACCAACCGTTCCACTTGGCCATTCGTGGCCGGGTGAAACGGTGCGGACGTGATATGCCGAATGGCGTTTGTCTCCATGAATGCCCCGAACTCAGCGGAGGTGAAACAACTAGCGTTATCGCTGACTAAAGTGTCGGGTAAACCGAACGTGGAAAAGACTCTCCGTAGCCGGCTAATTGTCGTGGCGGAGGACGTGCTTTTTACCGGGATAACCTCCAGCCACTTGGAGAACGCATCCACGACTAGGAGAAACATGGTTCCCCGGAATGGGCCAGCGAAATCTACGTGCACCCTGGACCATGGTCCCCGTGCTGTGTCCCATTCCCTATGTGGAAGACGGGCCGCCTCAGGGCGGGACCCCTGGCAAGCCTCGCAAGTGCCAACCATGTGCTCAATATCCGTGTCCAGCTGCGGCCACCAGAAGTAACTCCGGGCCAGCGCCTTTGAACGAACTATGCCCGGGTGGCTGACGTGCAGCAGTTCGAGCACCCTCGTCCGCAGGGGCGCAGGGACCACCACCCGTTGGCCCCACAGAAGGCACCCCCTCTCTAGGGACAACTCTAGCTTTTTCCTAAAGAACGGGTCGAACTCCGTACTCGGGGACGAACCCGGCCACCCCTTTTGCACCCATGAGCAAACCTTCGCCAGTGTCCTGTCCTTGCCTGTCGCCCTAGCAATGTCGGCTGGCACTATTGGGGGAGCGTCTAAAACCTCAATTAGCAACACCTGGCGGTCCTTTTCTGCTCTCGCCTTTTGGGCGTCCGACAATGGCAAAGGGGATCTCGAAAGCGCATCAGCATGGCTGATCTCCTTTCCGGGCCTGTACTCCAACTCATGTTGGTACGCGTTGAGGAAAATAGCCCATCGCAGCATTCTCGGGGACAGGATCTGCGGCGTTGGCTTGTGCGCCGTGAAAATCCCTAATAGCGGTTTGTGATCGGTCACGATTTTGAACGGGCGGCCATACAAAAAATCGTGAAATTTTTTGGTCCCCGATACGATTGCTAATGCTTCCCTGTCGGTTTGTGCGTAATTTCGCTCCGCTTGGGACAGGGACCTTGAGTAAAACGCTACCGGGGCCTCCCTTCCGTCCTCCAACACGTGGCAAAGCACCGCCCCCACCCCCACCGGGGATGCATCACAAACTAGGACCACAGGCCGTTTGGGGTCGAAATGCGTCAGGATTGCCTCAGATGTTAGGAGTTGCTTTAGCTCCTTGAACGCCCTCTCGTGCTCATCACCCCACATCCACGGCTCCTCCTTTTTCAGCAACCGATGGAGCGGTTCGGCCACGGACGCCTTCCGCGGGAGGAATGTATGGTAAAAATTTAGGAGCCCCAGGAAAGATTGCAGCTCGGTCTTGGATGTGGGGCGAGGGGCCTTTTTAATGGCTGCTACCTTGGATTTAGACGGCTTAATCCCCTCGGGTGTGATTCGGAAACCTAAAAACTCGACCTCTGTTTCGAAAAAAACACATTTATCCTTCCTCAATCTCAGCCCCGCTTTCTCGAACACGGTCAGTACCTTGTCCAACCTTTTCGCTAGTTCCGCCTCACTCCCCCCTGTTATCAACACGTCATCAAAATAAGGCAACACCCCCTCCAGGCCCTTTAGGAGGCGTTCCACGAGCGATTGAAAAAGACCGGGTGCCGAGTTCACGCCGAACTGTACCCGCGACACCTGGAACGCTCCCTTATGTGTAACTATCGTTTGTGCCGCGGCCGTGGCGGGGGTCACAGGAAGTTGCTGATAGGCTTGTGCCAAATCGAGCTTAGCGAAACACTTTCCCCCATTTAGCCTGGCCAAAAGGTGGCTTATCACTGGCACCGGGTATGCATTAGGGCGGATCGCCTTGTTAATTGTACACTTATAATCTGCGCAAATGCGCACCTCCCCGTTAGCCTTTAGAGCCGTTACAATTGGAGTTTCCCACTCCGCGGAATCAACAGGAATAAGAATCCCCTGGCCCACCAGTTTGTCCAATTCCGCCTCTATCTTGTCCTTGAGTGCAAACGGCACCCTGCGTGGTTTGAGTCTTATCGGGCGGACCTCCGGGTCTATGTCGAAAGCTACAGGGGGTCCCTTGAACTTTCCGAGTCCTTTCTCAAAAACGGCGGGATGCGCATCGCAAACCGCTTGTATTGGGTCCCCCCCCACGGTATGCACCCCCCCTATGAACAACCCTAAGGGCTGAAACCACTGTGTCCCCAGGAGGCTACAGCTTCCCCCTTTCAGGACAACTAGGGGCAGTTCCGCAGAATGTCTCTTAAAATTGACCCGAAACTTCCCAACCCCCAATACCGGAATGTTGTTTCCCTGTACGTCCCGTAGTGTGGACCTCAACGCTTTAAGCTTTGGCCGCACGTGGGGGTCGATTTTCAGGAACTCTTTCTGGGGAATTATGGAAAAGGAGGACCCCGAGTCAATTTCCATCTTAATAGGGGCCCCTTGTACTAATACCTCAACGAAGTAATGGGACTGTCCCGCGGACACGCTGAACACTGAGGCGTCGTCCTCGCTGCTGTCCGAGACGCGGCCCACGCCGTCCTGCTTCCTCGTGGTCTGGGCGCCATCTTTGGGCCTTGCTGGACGGTCCGGCCTGGCCGCGCGGTCTTGTGATTGCCTCCGGCCCTCTTTCCGCTTTCTGCACGCCTTGGCGATGTGCCCCCGACGGCCGCAGGTGTAACACTCGGCCTTCCTGAACGGGCATCTCGCGCGCTCGTGGGCCGCTCCGCAACCCTCGCAGCGTCGACCGCCCTTCCGGACCTTCTGGACCTCCTCGCCGTCGCTGCCTTCCGTAGACGACTTTGAGGCCCGCCGAGTCGCGTGCACCGACTGTCCGGCCTTCCCGTGCACCGAATTTTCCGCCTTGCCGGCTTTAGGACGCCACTCACGCCACTGATGCATCTCGTCCACTCCGGCATTCGTGGACTCTGCGGCTTCCGCGGCCTCTATGACTTCGGCCAGCGTGGGTGGCGGCTCCTTATTCATCAAGCTGCGCTGCACCTCCTTGTCTTTCAGGCCACATAACACGCCGTCCCTGAGGACCATCTCCAGGATGTCGCCCCATTTACAGGGGGCGGCGGCTATCCTCATGGCGGCCACGAATGCCTCAACCGACTCGTCTGGCGCTTGGACTCGCCTCCAAAACGCGCTCCGAGCGGGAAACATTGCCCTCGAGGGGCAGAACCGCTCTCGCAGCAGCTTCATGATGTCGCTCGCCTTAAAGTCGCTCACCTTCTTCGGAGCGATTATGCCCACCAGCGTCCGCTTGGTTTCCATCCCGAGCATTCTGGTGAGGATGGCCCTCTTCCTCTCCTCGTCGTCTTGTTTGACTCTGAGTTCCACCAGTGCCGCCTGGAAGTCCATCTCAAGCAGCTCCCAGTCTTGCGGTTTGGTGATGTTGAACCCGCTCTGTGCCCTGGCTGTTCCATGGGGATCCATCATCCCACCTTCGTCGCCAATTTGGTGTATGCAAACCAAGACACGGGACACAGCCTCGGGCTGGGTTAACTCAGGTTTATTGCATCGTGGACAGAGGGAACATGAGGTAATGGCGGATCAATAGCTCTTTATATACAGCAGTAATACATTTGAACGAGGTGCCATGGTAGCCCATTGGCTACTGTCTGCGTGACGTCATTGCAGGTCACGCCCTTCTTGTCCAGGTGTAGGTAGTGGCGGGAAAACTTCCCGCGCTGTTGCCTTTGATGAGTTCGGACCAAGAGAGCTTGGACGCTCGCTGCTGCCAGCTGGTGGTCATTAGCTCGCGTCCTATTACAGGGCTTATATGATACAGCTGAAGGTTACATTGTTGCTATAGGCAAGGTTACATTGACTCAGATACATTGCAATCCACGTGTACAGTAAAACCATCAGAACACAACAAGAAATGTATGTATTAAAGATGTCTCAATACAGTAGACTCTAGCATAACGACATTACTTGGTTCCCCAAGTAGCGTTGCTAAGCAATTTTTGTTGTTATGAGGGTTTCTATGGAGTTTCCCGCATAACAACGTTTTTAGCATCGTTGTCCGGTTATTTTAGCATTGTTGTCCAGACAACGACACTAAAAACATTGTTGGGTGGGGGAACACGTGGTGCATAACAACGCATTGTTAAGCGAAAATGATGTTATCCGAACGCGTTGTTATGTGAGGATTGACTGTACTCTATTACACTGTTTAACATGCATTTCCTTATAACTGAAATGGACTAATTAGAATTCTATCCATCCATCCCCCTGATGTTTTTGGTGGTCTCTGTAGATCCCTTTCAGGTTTCAGGGACATCATATTACTGACCATGTCCCCTTGTTACAGCATCTCTCATTAGTGGTCATCCTTCCATTTCTCCACACCAGACAAAGATGACTATGCAGTCTTCAGAAACCATCTGCGACACAAACTGGTTAGATTATACCATAGGTCAGTGATGGCACTCCTGCTGATCAGGGCTTCTGGGAATTGAAGTTCAAGAACAGTTGGAGTGCCAAGGTTAACAATCACTGCCCTAGGTCCTCAAACTTGGCTCTCCAGATGTTCTTGGACCTATTTTCCCAGAACCCTAATCAGCAAGTGTGCTGACTTGGGCATGTGGTAATTGAAGCCCAAGAACACCTGGAGAGCCAGGTTTGAGGACCTATGGGTTATACCATCAAAATGTTCTTCCTAATGCCCACACAAGAAAGCAGAAAACGTGTAAAATGGTTCTCACAGAATGAGAAATGAAAAATACCAATTCTTACATCTCACCATACACAATGCAATAGATAGACAAAGAATGGGACTCCATCTTGTTCTTTGCCTCAAGCAGAAAAATGCCTTTGCATAACCTTGTTTTCCAATCTAGCTCATAAACCATTCAGGACTTACTTTGAGGTAACAGTACTGATCTTTTTCTGCCGGCAAAAGAAACATGCAAATCATCATGAATGATAGTCAGGTTGTTGACTTATCTATTAAGGTGAGCAAGTAAATTGGACCATGTTGTCATGCATCTAGGTTAATATCCTTTGTCGATTGTCAGGGCAGGTTATTTACTTTGTCCAGCTCCGAGACAGGATGTGCCAAAGGCTAAATCAGGAAAAATAGAGCTGATCAGCTTTGTCCATGCAAGGACAGATGGAGAACTGCATTCAATAGAATTTTATGTCCATAAATGCTAAGTGATCCAGACTTGATGCTTCTATAGTCATAATCCTAAATGCTCAGACTGGTGTTTTTTTTAAAAATGGGGTCCACATTGTTATTGGCTCAGTTCTCTGGCTGCAGAGGTAGAGGTTGGAAGTTTGATTCCCACCATGTCTACTGGGAGAAGAGCTACCCAGTCTTGGGCAAAATGGAGAATTTCAGGGGCCCTCCAGTAGAAGGGTCTTATAAACCCACTTCTTAGTACTCTCTATCAGGGGTTCTCAACCTTTTCCAGCTGTGGGCAGGACCATGCCCCCTCAGACAGCTGAGGGGGCTGGACACATGGTTCCCCTGCCATAAACACTGCCATAAAACATGTCCATGTTTGTCGTAAATGTGTTTAAGATAGCTGTGGGTACATTTATGGCACATTTTTGGCTGTTTTTGCCACTTCCACTACTTCCTATGGTGGTGGCAGCGGTGGCAGGAACAAGGGCAGTGGGCCACATGTAGGGTTGTCATACATCCTGGAAAACATTCAAGGTCAGAAAAATTGTCCCGGCCAGTTCAATAAAAGTTATGTTAAAGTCCTGGATTTTAAAAACTTACTCATTGTGTATTACAACACAACATTAAAATAAATTTGAACTCTTGCCATCAAATGAGCGATTTCCTGCCACATTGGAGTTGGAGTATACCTGGAGACAAATCTTAACATCATCGTCTCACACCACTACCTGATAAGTGTGACCAGTGTGTTTCCTCGAACTGAGGATGTTAAGAGTTGACTGTGACGCGACTTCTCAGAAGTACAACAGATCATCTTACTGTTGTAAATAAATTCATTTATGTATTATGTTTGTTTTTTAAAAGGCTATTTTGTAGATAACCCGCCCATTTTTGTGAAGTATACTTCTGTCCTGTTTTTGTGGGAGAGAATTATGGCAACACTAGCCACATGAAATGGTGCCATGGGCTGGGTCTGGCCCATGGGCTGTAGATCGTGAACCCCTGCTCTACCAGAAAATCCTGGAATGGGTTACCACCAGTCCAAATTTATTAGAACACAGATTTTATGTGGACATGTATGCACATCTTATCAATGATTGGTCCGAACCCTATGCTTCTTCCTGAATTTGACAAAGGAACTCAGTTTTTTAAAAAAATGATGGAAAATGCACGTTGTTAGATTTATTCATCTCCAATGGACGAGCACAATGGCCATCATCATCACCATCATAGATAGATAGATAAATCTTTATTGTCATTGTCCTGCACAGAACAACGAGATTGGGGGAAAAAAACATCAACTCAACAAAACCTAAACAAAATACAACTATACAAAATTATCAACATACTCCCACCCCACATATACGCATTTAACCCCTAAAAAGCTCTAAAACTCTAAGGCTCTAAAAACTCTAAAAACTCTAAAAACTATATACAGAAGCTCCCTCATAGGCTGCATCATCATCATCAATTCAATATGTATCACCGCCCACCCGCCAAGGCGACTCCGGGTGGCTTACAAACAACCATAAAAACATTCAAGTTAAAATACGTCCCTACAACAATTAAAATCATAAAAACCATTTAACAAGTTTTTAGGCCTTTTCTGAAGGTCAATTGCTCTGTCATTTTAATACATAAAACGATAACATCCTCATTCATTGTCAATGAAAATGATTAGAATATCATTTAGGTATGCTGTCAGAACTATTAAGAGGTGTATTTTCAACCGGTGATGAATGTCTTCCAGTTATGAGTTCCACTAATTACTCATTCCTTTCCTGGGCCTGAGGTAACTCTTGATTTCAAAATCCTTGATGCTGAAGTGACTGTAGATGGCAAAGGCAAAGTTCCCTCAGGTGAGCTGATTGGAGGGTAACTCGAAGATATGGGGTGTAGCACCAACCAGTGACACAAGACTTTGAAAAGAGTGGACCTGAACTACCTTGACTATCATCTGGAAGAGGGCTTGGCACCAAAATGATGTCATCTCCTAGCAAACAAACAAACAAACAAACAAACAAACAAACAAACAAACAAAAACAGTCATGGGTGAAGTTCTTTATCTCCCAATTGTGGAACAGAGTAATGAATTTAGGGTTGTGTTTTATAGAGCCAGAGTTTGTAGAAGTCACACCATTCCACACACCCAAGAGATGGTGGTGATGTTGCTTGAGGAAACTCTGAATTCAGGAATCAGTCCTTATGTTCATTATTTTATCATTAAACATGGGCCACATTTCTGCACACAATTTGATCTAGTCTTTCATTCCTGTGTATGAGTAATGTGTGTGGGCTTTTGTATGCACATTTTGGACATGTGGTGCCTTCATATGTCAACCTAAGAGACCTGGAACACAAAGTGATCCTTACTTTATAGTCAGGAATGTGTGGGCTGATAAAAACCTGGTGGACTATGGACTCAAGCTGAGTCTTCTCTCGTTCTAAATAAATTTCACAGCTTTTCTTTTGCTACATTTATGCTTCAATTCATTTTTCCCTAACACACTCACAGTTGATTTGACTTTCTCCTTTGCACCCCCCCCCCCAAACACTCTGGATATAAGCCTACCCCACGAACAACATCTCTCTTCTTAAGAAATGGAACACATGTGGGAAAATACAATGCACAGAACTCAGAAAGATTGACTGATTGCTTTGAAAGACACAAGAAATTTATCCATGCTTCAGATTTTTCAATCAACCTGCCGTTGTCCTAGTCTGGTGAGTTCACCAAACTCTTAGTGGTGTCACCCTAAAAGTAGGGTCCAGAAACAGTTGACTTTTATAATTCATAATTAGGGACTGAAGACTATAGGAGAGCCAGATTTTTGACCTATGGCAGTACTTTTCATTACTTTTATGGGTGATGATTCTATAGCCTGAAAGTTGTGGTGACTCAGTGTCTATGTGCGATCCTCACTCTGTCCAGATTTTAACTGGTGCTCTTAAAATGAACAACTTTTCAAATTTCACCTCTTTCTCTCTCTCCCCTTAACATGAACATAGACATAGATGTCCCATGGAGGCTTAAAACCCAACCCTGTTGCTGCTTACTCCAAAGTAGGTCTCCTATCTATGGAGGTTCTGGCCAAGTACGTCTATCTGGGATTAAGCTGGGTGCTTTGATTTCTTTCTGCCTCTCATGAACTCTTGAACCTTTTCCTATGACAAACTGAGTTTCCAGATAATCTTGTCCATCCAACGTGTGTGATTCGGTCTTTCAGCAAGTGCAAAACAAGATTACAGCTTTATTTTATTTATTACATTTCTATACTGCCCATTTGGGTGGTATCCCACTCTGGTGACAAATTGCAAGTATTTAACTGCCGGTATTCCCAGTCACGTTGTGTGACATGTGTGTGACTAGATAAGTGGACAGCAACTAGTTGATGAACAGCTTGCCCAAGATGATAGAGGCTGGCTCTTTCCCCAGAAGGCACATTGGGGGAATTGAACTTTCAACCTCTGGTTCTGCAGCTGGATACCTAAAGAACTTTGCTATCCAACCAGCTGAGCCACATATAGATGTCTGGTAGGACTCATAGGCCGGCAAATACCTTCTTCTCTACAATTTAGGAGAGATGTGTATTTTATTCTATGAAGCTTTCAACAGTGCCCTTGGGGAAGCTTGCACACTCAACAGAACCTCTACTAAAGATCTTATTACTGAAACAGAGCAGTAAGCTAGATTAGGCCCCAGGTTCTTTTGAGCTTCAAAGCATAAAACACTAATGATTCAGGCATGGAAAGCAACCTGACACTAGAACAAGTCTTTCAATACTAGAGCTATCTGATCACACACCAGTTAGAAACTTAGCAGCCTATTTTGCAGGAAGAAGTTTTAAAAAGTTAGTTAAAAAAAACTCATAGTTAATTTTCTGACTCTCTCCACCCTGAGACTACATGCAAAGATTGGGGTGGGTGGGTGGGGGGATATCATGCAGAAAATATGACATTTTTGCACAGGAGGTATAAGAATTTTATGTTGATTATTTCTTTGGGGGAATAAACAGCCAAGAGACATTAGGGGAATCCTGCAAACTCTTTTCGAAATTTCTCACCAAAAGACTGCACTAATTCTTGAGGCATCACATTCTTAGCTACAGTAGAAGGAGCAGTCCAGTATCTAAGTTAACAGAACCAGACTCTTCTTTAAAACCTACCCTCACACAGAGAAGTCTTCCGAAAAGGAGGAAAGAGAATTCCCTGTCCACCATTGTTTTCATAGTTCTTCGCTGTAGAGCAGGGGTTCCCACTCTAAGGCCCATGGGCCGAATCTGGCCCATGGCACCATTTCATGTGGCCCCCAACCACTCCAAGGACATTCAAGAAACAAAATGGCCACCCATTTAACACTGTAGGGACGAAATGGCTGCCCCCATTGTGCAGGGAAGGCAAAACGGCCATCCGGCCCTTGAAGCTGACTGAGAGAGTGTGACCTGGCCTCTGGCTTGAAAAGGTTGGGAACCCCAGCCATAGAGTGAGAACTATAGGGCATAACAGAAACTATTTTTCATGACCACCTTTCTACTTTCTTCATTTTCTTCCTTATTACCCTTGTCCAGCGTTTCAACCTCCCCATTCATTTCCCTTAAGGAACACATAGATGAGGAAGGAAATGTAGCAAGTTCTGGAATGAGTCTCTCGATCTGGCATCAGAAGCGACAGAACTGGCTTTTCAAGGGCACGGCTCACCCTGGAATTCTTGATTATGGGTTGTTCTTTTCGATGTTTTCTTCCCACCCTTTCACATTCTCATTTGTTTATAATTATTTTGAGGTGTAGACACCAGCATTCCAGCTCTCGTAGCTCATCTTTCAGAGCAGATCTCTCTCTCTCTGGTGCTTTATGCAGACTGGAAAAGCTGGTTGTATCCAGAGATGGTGAAAGGGCACCAACTTGTATCTCTGCCACTGTCCCAGATGGAGGGATAAGGCTGAACACATGTAAGATACAAGGGAGTAGATTTGGATCAAACACAAATGTTTTACTGTTTGGTAAGTGACCAACTGCTCTAAGTGACAGTGGTCTCTTGGGTGGATAGAGATGGAAAAATAAACATGTCAGCTATACCTCTTTTCCTGATCAAGTTTCTAAACTCCATGGCCTGCTTCTTGTTGAGGTTCTCCATTGCTTAAATGCTTCCCACTATGCACCCAGTAGCACGCTCAGTCTTACAACCAGCAGAAGACAAGGACCATGGAGTGTGCTGGCTTTGATGAATGAACCACTTATGCCATTGTCCTTTCATGATCATGCCAGTGAATAATGTAAAGATAAAGGTCTCCCTTGCTTGAAATCCAGTCATGTCTGACTCTAGGGAGTGGTGCTCTGTTTGAGCCAAAGAGCCAGTGCTGTCTGCATCTACAGACATTTCAATGGTCATGGGAGGAAGGACCTCACTGGGAAAGGAACATCATTGAAGGTGGATATAGCTGAAGATCTCAATCTCCCCTATGCCATCTGGAGGGCCCTGAATAGGCTGAGGGTTGGAGTCCCTAGATGCAAGACCAACACGCTCAAATGAAGACTGCTGGTGGACAATGACATGCCATGTGAATGTGGAGAGACACAGAGTCTGACCCATTTGCTGGTCTGCCAATTGCTGCCAGAGACATGCACTGATGAGTACTTGCGTTTGGGCAACAACAGAGTGAAGAAAGTGGTTTCTTTTTGGCAGTCCAGTGTCTGATCTGGACATGAAAGAAGAAGAATGGTCATGGGGCAGGATTGACTAGATGCCGGAGTGCACAGAACGCCATTACCTTTCTCGCTGAAGTGGTACCCATTTATCTACATGAATTTTTTGCATTAGAACTGCTAGGTTGGGGAGGCACTGAATAAGATGCAGACCCAATTTTTCCCTCACCCCATTTTATTATCACATCAACACAAAACAAAAAAGTGGATTAGATTTACAGTACTAAGATAACAAAAGAGGGAAGGGAGAGACAGTGAACTTAATTAGGCAAGATCTGATGAGCTTCTTTCATTGGCAGAAGTCATAGCTTGATGATATTTAGTTGTCCTGTGTTTCTTTCCCCCCAAGGCCCATGCCTTTGTAGTTTTCCGTTCCCCTCAGATTTAGGGTTGCCATATGTCCCGGAAAACTGGGATTGTCCCGGACTCAAGGTTGGAAAAATAGCTATCATTATTTTATGTTTGTTTTAAAAAAGGCTATTTTGTACTTCTGTCCTGGTTTTGTGAGAGAGAATTATGGCAACTCTACTCAGATTTGTCTCCTCTGTGCCTAAAAACCATTTGCCCCAAACGTTAATTGATCAGTTTGTTGGAGTCAACTTTGTTGGCAAACACAATTTACTACCACACTGTGGACGTGGTATGGTGGACATGGCCAGGGGGAAAGCCCTTCTGTTGCACTCGAATTAGGACTACTTTATTTCAAAACTTGGATGGGCAGAGGGGCCAGCAGGAATTTCTGCTACCAGTTCTGGAGAACTGGTGTGAACCTTCTGATGCCCACCATTGCCTTCAGTTTATTGATCAATGCTTCTTTCGGGGTGCTTGTCTAGACACTTTCCTCTAACTTTCTCTCCACCCCAAATATTTGAGTTTCATCCTGAGATTTATGATCTCAATAAATTCTTTCAGAAAAACTATTGGAAAGAGAGCCAACTCTCATATTAATAATAATAATATTCATATTCATATAGATGCCCAACTCATGAAGGGCGGTGGCAGCCACAAGTAGGTGACTTCAGCTGTCATGATAACAAATGGGTATGAGTTGTTTCTGGCCTTGGAACACTGCTTTGTGGGCTGATCTTGACAACATCTTTGGAAATGCTTCCCCCCCCCCCCGTACATTTGCCATCTTAGAATTTTATTAGGATAATTTTCCCCCAGAACACGAGGGTTAGAGGCAATGAAAGAAGGAATGAAAGGGAAATTATGTAAGAATGTAACTTTTTTGATGGGCTGCTGTTGCTCACACCAGTTTTAAGATGGTAGTACAACTGCCAGACTGCTGCAATTGAGAAACCCTTAAGGCAGGGATTCTCAACCTGCGGCCCATGGGCCAGATGCGGCCTGTGGCGCCATTTCATTTGCCCACCTCCACCACACCAGGAACTGCCAAGTTGTGAAGGAAGGGCAAAATGGCCATCTGGCCCCTGAAGATGTCTGGGGTAGCGTGACCTGGCCCCTGGCTTAAAAAGGTCAAGAACTCCTGCCTTAAGGTGATTTCCTTCTTAGTCTACGTTTACACAAGCGATTATTTTATCTTCAAATATCTCCGATCACTTCCGCTGTACTTTTGCCTCTTTCTTTCAACCACACCTGAGCTTTAAAACTTCACCATATTTTTAGATTTATTACCAATACCCAGAGTGATGACCAGCACAAAGAAACACCTCGTACAAAGCATATTTGTTCCCACCTTATGTTACCAGTGCCAAACATGGACACTTACAACACAACATAAATGAAAGTTAGTCACCAAGGAAATGAGGAAGGCTGCTGGAGTGACTAAAAAGGATGAAACCAGGAATGAGATCTTAAGAAAAAGTATTGGAACAGAATAAATCTTATACTACACCCTTCTTCTTCTCCCATATCTGAATCCGAATATAGGTGACCCTCATGGTGATCAGCCATGAAGACTGTCCTGGGAATATAATGCAGTGGCCTTTCATCTGCCTTCTGTATCGTAGCATGACCCCCGTACCACTGATCCAGTTCTGTGAGTTTCTTTTGGGTCCTGAGCCCCTTTGGGCACACAAAGTCCTCCTCACCCCCAGGCCAGTATTGATGAAGCTGCTGCCCTCCATCAAGATGGATTCAAATGGGATTTTATCCAGTTGGGGATCATCACCCTTCCCTGTGGACTTTGGCACCCAAGCCTGTTAGTCCTCAGGGTTGTCAGGTTAGTTACCCACTGCCTGACACTCAGAGTTTGCATCCAGATTGACCAAAAAATAAAAACTTAAATAAAACCAATACTCGCCTAAATTTCCAGTCAATGAAGACTGCTCTACATAAGTAGGGTAGGGTCTACTCTATTACTATAGCAGGATGACCTGGCTGACTGGAAAACTAGATCCAGAGACAACAAATAAAGTGTCTTGCCCATTTAGAGTGAATGTCTTGGAAATCCACACCATACAAGTCATATGTGGAAAGAGGAGAAGGACAAAGACCATGAGGCAGACCCAGAGGAAGGTGAAGAGATAACATAAAAGACATACTATAACAACATAAAATAACATCAGTGGATGCTGCTAGAAGTGCCAGAGCAAGAACCTTGTATCTCCCGCAACACTCAAAGGGGTAAAAGAGAGGAAGAGGAGAAAGAAGAAGACCCAGAGTAAGACAGTGGATGTAAAAAACAAACCAAGGCTTGGGAGACCTGGGTACATGTCCCTACTCAGTCATGGAAACTCATGAAAGGGGGGGGGGGGATTGGTAAAATCATTCCTTAAATATCCCACTTACTTTGAAAGCCCAACATAATAATAATTTCATGTCAGAAATTATTCTGGGTCGAAAGTATTTCCCCCCCTAGACAAACTCCATTCAGGGGACACCAGAATAAGGCTCCTTTCATGTCCCCAGGATCTTTTCCCACCCAAGTGGTCCCTATTTATCTACTTGCAATTTCTTGCTTTTGAACTGCTAGCTTGGCAGGAGCTGGGCCAGAGACGGGCGGTCAAACCATCATGCAGTACCCGGGTCTTGAACTGCCAACTGGCTGGCCTTCCAGATAACAAGGCAAGCTTCATAACCACTGAGCCACCACAGCCCCTAAAGCCTAACATGGGTCACTACAAGCTGGTTTGGACATTACAACATGGAACATGCATAGTTACCATCAGCTTGTAGAAAGAACAGGCAAGAATTTGGGGGAAAAGAGAGATTTTGTAAGAATGTGACATGGTGGGAGCGGCAGAATGAGAGGAATTTTATGACAACAGACAGGCCTGATGAGATACTTGCAAAATCAGAGAGATGCTAAAAATGGGTGGGAGCTGCTTGCGATGGTCCAAACTAGTAATTTTAGTGAGCTAATTAAGTTGAAATGTGGGGGGGGGGGAAGCAGAGGGGCATGCCTCATGCACTAAAACAGACCCAAATCTACTATTTAAAAAGGACTATTTATCAGCGGACTCTAGTACTATTCAAACTGCTTTATGTAGAGCAGTCTTCATTGACTGGAAATTTAGGTAAGTATTGGTTTTATTTAAGCTTTTGCTTTATGGTCAGTCTGGATGCAAACTCCGAGTGTCAGGCAGTGGTTAACTCACTTGACAACCCTGAGGACTAGTGGCCTTGGGTGCCAAAATCCACAGGGAAGGGTGATGGTCCCCAAGTGGATTAAATCCCACTTGAATCCCTCTTGATGGAGGGCAGCAGCTTCATCCATCCTAGCCTGGGGTTGATGAGGACTTTGCGTGCCAAAAAAGGCTCAGGACCAGAAAGGGACTTGTGGAACCAGATTAGCGGTACGGGGGGTAATTCTATGATGCGGAAGGCAGATGAAAGGCCATTGCATTATATTCTCAGGACAGTTTTCATGGCTGATTGTCATGATGATTGCATATATTGGGATACAACAGAAAAAGAAGAAGGATGCAAATACTGTATATTACACTTCCCCCAGCCATCTTTGTTCTAGATTGGATTGTTAAGATCCCCCCCCCCATACACACACTAAAACTTGGGGAAAAATACACACTTTCCTTATGTAAGCATTTATTTATGCATTTACTCTTCTGTAGCCTGATGATTTGGAGAACCTAGTAGAGATGCCAGGAGTCAGGACTTCCTTTCCGCATTGTGACTTCTGGGAGAAGACCAAGGCTGTGTAGCCTTGACCAAGCTGCATGAGTTCCACCAGAAGAAAGGGATAGGAAATGACTTCAGAGTAATTTATACCTAAGAAACTGTGGAAAGGGTCACCAAAAGTTGGAACTGACTTAAGGAATGTAATAACAAGAAAGTGTTTTATCCACTGACTAAAACATATTTGTGTGTATTTTTCAGTTGTGGGCATTTTAGATACAGTAAAAACCCGGGTTACGATGGAGGTCCATTCCAACAGACTCCGTTGTAACTCGAAAAAAATGTAAACCAAAACATCCCTAGGGATACATTGATTTTTTTTTTTAAAAAAATGGTCCTGAATTGATCGTTGTACACTGAAAAAAAAATACATTAAACATTTGTAAACCGGGACTGCATTTCCATAGGATTTGTCATTGTAAACCACAGCAAACTTAAACCAAGCTGGTTGTAACCAAGGGTTTTAACTGTACTTGCCTTCTGAAATATGTGCCTAGTTCTCTGAATATCCCCCAGTCATTCCAAGCACACGAAATCTCGAGGCATGATATGTGACTCTTGGAGCTATAAAAGTGTTAGCTTTTGTTAAGATGGTCAAATCTGAGATTATTTCCCTCAGAATTGATCAATATTAATTAACTCAACTAAAGAAGAAAGAACCAACGAGATCTCTTTTCCTCTCTCCTCTGGTTTAAGATACATACATACCTAAGTAATAAAAAGTTGACTACTCAACTAAAATCCTACAGGAACCATTTTTTGATTAGATAGGCAGACAGATAGTTAGCTAGCCCCAAAAGGGGAGCTCGGCTTATACTCTGTCAATGACCATGAGGGTCCCAGAACTGTGCCAGATTGAGATGTGCCAACAATTTAATTAATTTTACCATATTTTCATGTATTTTGATTATAGAAACTCCCTAGGAGCTGCTGCATTTCCCACCCTTGGCTTATACTTGGGTCAATCTATTTTCCCGGGTTTTCAGGTCAAAATTAGGTACTCCGGTTTATATTCTGGTCAGTTTATACTCAAGTATATATGGTAGCTAGCTAGCTAAATAGATTTGTTTTTCAGTCACACAGTCGATTCCAACCCTTCATGAACCCATGGACTACCGCATGCCAGGCATCCGTATCCTCCACCATAGATAGATAGATAGATAGATAGATAGATAGATAGATAGATAGATAGATAGATAGATAGATAGATAGATAGATAGATAGATAGATAGATAGATAGATAGATAGATAGATAGATAGATAGATAGATAGATAGATAGATAGATAGATAGATACTGCTACTGATTACTTAGAAGGAGAACATCGCAGACATGATGAGGCAAAGTGACAAGCACGAAAGCTTCATCAAACTCAACTACACTCTCCACTATCTATTCAGTGTAATGTGTGTATACATGTTTCATGTCAGGATTGGTTTATTGAGTCACCAGAGACACATCCATCAACTGTGAAAATGACTACCAGGAAAAATGTATACTCGGATACGAGTAGCAGCCGCCGCCGCCCTCAATGTCATTTTCAAAGCAGATTGTCTCTCTTGCATTGTTATGTCACCTGCCCAGGAAGTGGCATTATTGCTGTGAATGATTCAGTGATCAGATTCTTTGTAAGTGAATTAAAATATATGCATATTTTAAACTAATAAAATAAATTATGAGAGAGGAACTTGGCATCTAGAAAAGAAAAATAATGTTATAAACAGGATGTTGTGGGACCAGGAAATTTTCTCATAACTAGACTTATTAGCCCCACTTTGTTTTTGAACTACTATATTGGAAAGAAGAACAACAATTAAGATTTTTTTCTCAGCTATAACTGGATTTCTCTCTCTCTCTTTTTGTAATGTCCATTTTTTATTATTTTGAATTTTGGACTTGTCTCTTTCAGGTGTAGTTGTGGAGCAGCCAAGATGTCAGTGGAGCAAAGCTATCAGCAGAGGAAGCAAAACACTGCTCTTCCCCCCGAGTTGAGCAAGTTGACATGTGATTCTGCCCCAGAACCAGAGATGGTCACCCAAGAACAAGTAAATCTACCCCAAGAAGAGATCAAAGAGATCAAAGAGCACCTTGAGGAGAAGGACCACCCTTCCCATCCTCCTTCATCAGATACAGAACCAGTTCTGCAACCAGAAGAGCCCCAGTTGGAGAACCCAGCAGGAAATGGGAAGGAACACCCCAACCAGCCTGAGAAGCACTCAAAGGAACCCCAGATTTTGCCTCGTGTATTGAGTGAAGAAAACCTAACGCCTGACCTTCCTCCTTCTGCTACTAAAGAACCTGAAGACCATCATCATAACCAGCAAGTGCCTCCATCTCCCATGGAGCAGAAGCACCAGCAGAAGAAGCAAACATCCCAGTGGCCACTAAATTAGTTTGAGTCCCCACTGTTACAAGGCTGGTTGGCTGGAGGTCAACGGAGATCCAATTGACACAAGATGATCTCCTGTCACAGGGTGTTTGAACCTTGCTTCCTTCAGGTGTATTTCTGTTCATGAGATCTTTAAGGCATGGTGGGAAAGGGGACAACTGAACAACTGGAGGTGGGAGAAATAAATCATGGGTATAAACTATTCATACTATTCATTAGCTATGGGAAAACCCATATGGTACATTGTAACTCCCATTTGATAGAACAGCCTTTTTCCTGGTTTACTATAAATGATGTCACTGTAGTTTTTTTCGACTTTTAGACACTTCTGTATTGAAAAACAACCTGATGGAATTAGTGAAGTATTGCTGTATTAATTAACTAAATAGCCAACAACTAGAACAGGGCTGGCCAAACTATGGCGCATGGGCTGGATCCGGTCTATGATGCCAAATCATCTGTCCTGTGCTGCCCTTGCCAGTCCTGGAAGCGGAAGTAAAATGCACCTGCACGTGCATGAAACACTACTGTTTATGCACCCGTGGCTGTCATAAATGCGTTTACAACAGTTGTGGGTGCATTTATGGCAGCATTTTGTGCATGTGCGGGTGTATTTTATGTCTGCTTCCAGTGGGATGAACCATATGACCAGCCTGCTGAATCATGTGACTGGCCCGTAGCCCGAAAGGTTTGGCTACCCCTGAACTAGAGTCTAAATCTCTTCTGGAAGCCCATTGATGCAATGGGGTTCTTCCTGCTTTGATGAGGTTGATCTCAGAGTGTGATGCTTTGTCACCTCCTAGTGGGTGCACTGGATATAGCTCAATAATACAACTCAAAGCCAAAACTCTATTTGGAAAGACCATGTTTGTGTTTTATCTACAAATATCACTATTGAGTGGATAGCTCAGTGGTTTAGGTATCTGGTTGCAGGACCGGGAGTCTGAGTCCCCACCGTGCCTCCCAGGAGGAAAGCTAGCCTGTGTAACCATAGGCAAGCTGCACAATCCCAAAAACTCACTTAGCAACTAAATTGGGGTTCGCAATCCCCCCCCCCACCAGAAGTCACAATTGGTCACTTACAATGGTGTTTCACTTAAAGAGCAAACTCACTTAAAGAGCAATCCCATGGAACGCATCATGCTCTTTAAGCAAGGTACCACTGTATTCAAGTTTGTTTGTGTGTATTTTTATACAGTGTATGTCCCAATGCCTCTCATCCTGGAAACAGTTCACTTCATCTTGAAGATGTCATGGTATTAATTGGTTCTGTCCATTTTTGAATGGAAAATCCTCCCTTCTGCTCAAGACGAGAGGCCTACTTTGAAATTCTGGATAATGCATGAAACTGTCCTTTATGACATATCTTTTATTTGCCTAAGAAATTGTATGTCACCTATCACCCTTGTCCTTTAGATATCAACTTTAAGTAGTATCAAACTGACTTTGGAAAACTTCCAAATGAGATAATAAAGATG
Source organism: Bradypodion pumilum (assembly GCA_035047305.1). Lineage (NCBI taxonomy): Eukaryota > Metazoa > Chordata > Lepidosauria > Squamata > Chamaeleonidae > Bradypodion > Bradypodion pumilum. The sequence goes on from JAWDJD010000018.1 coordinate 5,559,028, forward strand.
ATTAGAGCTTTGGACTGTTCAGTGCACATCATTTTATAAGAATCAGCACACCAGAATTTTATGCAATATTCCATGACATGTTCTTCATGTTCAAAATCCTTGTAGAACAGTGGTTCCCAATTTGGGGCACAGGTCCCACAGGGGAATGTCAATTCCCAGAAACCTAAATTGATACATTAGCTGACCAGTGTTTTGGAGAATTGACTTAGGCTTGAAGTCCAAAAACCAAAGGTTGGGGAACACTGTTGTAGAAACGCCTCCCTAAATGTGCCATTTTTTTATTGTCCCTAGTTAGATGCTGGAGATTACTGTTGGGAAGTCAAATACTGCTGGTCCTCCTCTGCCACCTTCTGGCCCTAAGAAGGAACCTCTGTCCATTTCAGCTATTTGTTGTAGCATCCCAAGATAACCCACATCAAGCACTTAAAGGATTAGTAATAATACCAATATTAGTATTAATCTTATTCTGCCATTTCCAAATCCAAATATTGGTGATGCTCATGGTGATCAGCCATGAAGATTGTCATGAGAATATAATGCAGTGGCCTTTCATCTGCCTTCCCCATCACAGCATGACACCCATAGTACCACTGATCCAGTTTCACAAGTCACTTTCCGGTCCTGAGCCCTTTTAGCACACAAAGTCCTCATCATCATCCTCAGGCCAGGATGGATGAAGCTGCTGCCCTTCATCAAGATGGATTCAAGTGGGATTTAATCCACTTTGGGACCATCACCCTTCCTTGTGGATTTAGGCACCCAAGCTGTTAGTGCGTTAGTGTCAGGTTAGTTAACCTCCACCTGACACTCAGAGTATTAATAACATCTCTAGTCCATTCTGTGCTTGAAAAGGGCACTGCACCCCATTCTCACATACTAAAGATACTCAGTACAAATTCTATGCACCTTGACAATGCTGCATCGAAAGCTCGACAAGGTGGCTGGTTCACAAGATATCAGTGGGTTGTAACTCTCTGCCTTATTGAGTCATGGTCAAAGATGATGCCAATTCCCCTCCTACAGCATGGCCCTTGCATTCAAAATGCTCCTGAAATGTCTCAAGATGTAGAGTTCTTTGTTTGTTTGTTTGTTTGTTTATTAAATTTGTATAGCCACCCCAAACGACATGTGACTCTGGGTGGCGTACATAAAATCCCGAACATTTAAACTATAAAAACCCTTAATATTCCTAAAAACACTAAACAAACTACCTCCCACCCACACCAATCTAGTTACAAACTTTTAAAAGCATGAATGATCCTCCTCTAAATGAGCCGAGGTGGTGGTGGGGTTGCTCCCTCTCCACCCTTGTCCTACCAGCCAGGTTTTCAGCTCTTTCCTGAAGGGCAGCAGCTCGATGCAATTCAACTGGCAGGAGGTTCCATAGGGCCAGAGCGGATATCAAAAAGGCTCTTCTTCTAGTGCTAGAGAGGCGAGCCTCTCTAGCAGTTGGTATTTTTAAAGAGCCCCTCTGGTCCGCTCTAGTGGAATGGGCAGATGTCCTTGGGGTGATGCAGTCCCTTAAGTATCCTGGCCCACTATCATGTAGGGCTTTAAAGGTAATTAGATGACTGGAAGTAGCAAGCATACTACAATGGAAGAGTAAGTACTGGCTCAAACTGAAGAAACAAGGAAGGGGCCAGCTAACAGCTAGGCAGCGGCCAAATATTTTGAACAGACACATGAGTTAGACTCACCCATCCTTCTCACTGTTGTAGTGTCTGGAATTGGAGAAACTCAGACTAGATGGATTTCTCTAAGTTTCCCTTCCAACGCAGTCAAACTTTGTGATCATTGTGTTGTAGTCATTTCTACTTCTGGTACTTCTGGGTTGAAAGGATTAGCCAGTAAAAAATCTCAGTTGATGTTGATAAATCTCCATTGAGAAAAAACCAACTGAGGCTTTGAATTTTATGGCTAAATATATAGAGATAACCAACTAAAGCCAAACTGCCTAAAAACTCAACACTGTGCTTTTCATTTAAAAAATCATGAGGCATCAAGAAGCCTGCAGGTGATTTGGAATGGCACCAGGCTCAAACATTGCATCCCCCCCCAAATAACTAGGAATTACCCTGGATCAATATCTCACTTTCATGACCCACTGCCTTAATACCATAGATGGTTTTCCCCAGGAACAATATTCTGAAGGAAATAACAGGCACAAGTTGGGGTGCCCAACCACACACATTCAGAACTTCAGTGCTAGCTTTATGTTACTCTGCAGGAGAGTTTGCTAGTCCAGTGTGGAGCAGATTAACGCATGCAGGGCAGGTGGATGTAGCCCTAAACGAAACAGCAAGATTGGTCACAGGATGCCTAAAACCAACCCCGATACAAAAAGTGCATTAATTAGCTGGCATCCATCCATCAAAATTCCATCAAGAAAGCGCTGCTCAGAAAGAGTGGGTCAAAACAAGTTCCTTGGAAATAACCTGCTATTTGGACACAAACCACCAAAACAGAGACTGAAATCAAGGCATAGCTTCCTCACAACTTCTGCCCCTCTAAACAACCAACCCCTACAGAACACCTTAGAACTATGGAAGGTGAGCAAGGAGCTACCAGATAACTGGGCAGAACCACATGATTCTCTACTGCCTGGCCAAGAACAACCATAGCCTATGTGGAAAACTTTAAACGGACTGCATGCAGGAGTAGGAAGATCAAGGGTTGATCTGAGAAAGTGGGGGTTTCCCTGTAGACGACAGCCTGTGTGAATGCGGAGAAGTACAAACTATCTCCCATAGGATACAATGCACATGGTGCCCCTCAGTGTGCACTGAGGAGGACCTTATGTTGGCAAGAGGAAAGGCTGTTGATGTGGCCTGATATTGGGTGGATGTCACCTAGCCCTTTTTAATTCTACTGTATTTTGTTTCTAGATGTGTTAATTTTAGCTTTGTATGTTATTATATGCTGGTGGTGCATCTGACACGAATAAAGAAATAATCATTGAGTTTATTTGGCCATCTAACCTTCAAGGTCTTCACCTCAAACTAGGAAACCACTCATAGTTGTATAAATTATGTCTGAAATTCCATGGATACACAGAGTGTCCCTGCTAAATCCTTTTGGCCTTGTTTTCTGAAGATCTGCTTATAAAAGGTCTACCAGAGAAATGGACTTTTCCTCCTTTCAGCGAAGCAATTAAATTCCAGTAGCTGACTGGGAATTATGATGATTTTAGTGGAAGCAAGCCATATGTCTTAATTAGAATGCATAACATCTATAAAAACAAGTAGCACACACTAGCTCGACTGTTGACAGTGTTACTCAATTAGCAAATAACAAATCTCATGTCATAACCCAAGCTGATGCAATTAATGACTTTGACTGAGGATGGAAATCATGAGTGTGCAAAGATTGAAATGTTCTCTTCAGCTTCCCATGTTTCCCCTAAATATTCAAGGCCACGAATATTCAGATCTCTTTGTTGATTCCGAAATTTGAGTAGAAATATTTTATTTATTTATTTATCCGATTTATGTTGCCACCCAACTCCGAAGACTCTGGGCAGCTCACAGAAAAAAACAACCCCAATCACATTGACTTTTATTGTTGTATGCTAATTGTACTCTGCTAATTGTATCTTGTTCTCTTGTGTATGCTAATTGTATCTTGTTTTATATTGTATTGGATGTGGTATTGTTGTTCGCCGCCCTGAGTCGCATCTGTGAGTGGGCGGCATATAAATCCAAATTAATAATAATAAAAACCAATAAAAACCCCAATAAAACTACCACTAAAAATTACTCTGACCCGTACAGATTAAAATAGATTAAAAGAGGGAGAGAGTGTTCTTACTAAATCAGCTAGCAGGCAGGGGACATCGCATTGTTGGTGCCCCACACCTGCTTAGCCAGCCAGGTTTTTAGCCTTTTCCTGAAGGAAAGCAACTGTGTCTGGAGACGCAGCTCAATTGGCAGGAGGTTTTCCCTGCTAAGCAAATGTGCTTCTTATGCATTGACAAAACAGTTAATGTTTCAGGTGAGAAAGGAATTCTGATAACTTGTCTTGATTACGTGTTGGATCACACACTGGGTTGTGCACCTGAGATCTGCCTCAGGACATTGCCAACCCACGACAATTAGTTGGGGGCAAGCTACACAAAGCTTACACAAATATTCTGGCCAAGATCATCCCCCCTCCAAATTTATTTTGGAATGATACACGAATAAAAGTATGGAATCTATAATGTTTATCTTTGGAGGAAAAAGCATACCATCATGATTTGGTGAACAAGAAAGGTGTTCAAAGAAAGGTCATATTAAGAATAATGTATATACTGTACATTAGGAAAATCGAATGTCAAAATATGCAAGAATTCCCATGCAAAAGACCCATGTATATAATTGCAACCCAAGAGGAAATAAAGGTGAGGAGAAAAATGAAAGTGAGATTGGGTTGCATGCAATTAAAACTAGGGAAGAAAGAATGCTCATTGAATTATTTGTTCTCATTGCTTTAGGCTGTTTTGACCTGAGAGGGAGGGATTTTGAGCTTTTGAAAGATTGATCAAATACAGCAGGGGTCAGCAAATATGGCTCTCCAGATGTTCTTGGACTTCAGTTCCCAGAAGCCCCAATCACCAGGTGATTCCCAGATGTTCTTGGACTTCAATTCCCCAAAGCCCTTTACTTGGGCTTCGGGGAATTGAAGTTCAAGAATACCTGGAGAGCCAAGTTTGAGGAAACCTGACCTACGGGTATGAGACAGACAAGAAGGATCACTGGAGTTTAGGAAAGTGTTGGTCTAAAGAAAGCATTTTCCCTTTGAGAAGGAAAGCGCGCACCTACATTCACAAGACCTGAACAATGGTGTATTGCTAAGAGGATGTATATTAAGATATGGTTTTGCACAATTTTGCTTGCTTTGTGAAACCTCTCTACTTTTATTTTTGAGAGCACCACAAAATAAATCCCCTTCTTATGGGGATGTATTTCTGAAGTTCCTCTCATATACCTGCTAGGAGAAGACAAGTCAGGATTTCAATCTTTAATTAAGCCCAGCAGATTTTCATAATGCTTCCCTCCCCCTCTTGGTCTGGATCCATCTCAGCGCTTTTTCCCTGTTTCCATCTGCCAAGATGATGCCAACTAAAGTCTGCTTGGGTTGTGCATGGAGTCCTGATGTCTGAATCCATGCCATTCTCTCTTTGTCTTTTGCTGGGTGTGGCCTTCACCCTACCTGGCAATTAGAATTACCTTGAGTCAAGTTGCATGTTCCCTACCTTGTGGCCTACAACATTGAACAAAGATGTTGGCTCAAGGTTGGTAGGACTCTTTCATACACATTCATCACCCCTGGCTCACAACCACAACTCATTATTACAAGAGGCATCCAGGCTCTCATCTTCTCCAAGCTCTTGATTTCTGGCTGGTATTTTCCTCGTCTTCTCCACTTAGCCAGGTAAGTGTGATTTTAATTCTTTCCTTCTTGTCCTATGAGAGCGAAACTGTTGGGTAAAAGCTGACATGGAGATTTTTCACAATGAACCTCCTCCTACCTTGACTACATAATGCACATTTGGTTTTGTAACCCATTAAATTAATGGCTGGGCTACTTTAGTCGTCTCTTTCTACACAATGTTCTCCATATGGACTTAATTTAAGCAGAAACATACATTATGATCGTCTCCAGCTGCAATCAGATTACATGCCTGCTTGATACCTGGATCATTATTACAAGGAAACAGTAACCGTGGAGCTCAATAAGAGTAAAAAAATCACAGAATATCACGTCACCTTACAATAATACAATAATGCAACAGTAAAAAAAATATCAGAAACAATATATATAATATTACAAAAAACTCAAAAACTCAATCCCCCTACAACTGAGTCCACTTCTCTCCAGGCCAGACAGACCAATAGAAGAAGTCCAGAGCATCAATGGTTTGTGTGTTTGTGGCCACGGAACAGCTGCTCCCACTTCCCTCTGGCCAGCCGGGCCGAGAGAAGGAGTCCGGGATGTCAGTGTCGGTAGTGTTTTTGTGGTCATGGGGCAGCTGCTCCCACTTTCCTCTGGACAGCCGGGCCAAGGGACTAATATCAGAGTCACTGGTAGGTCAAGGCTGAAATGGGATCTGAGAGGAAGATCAGAAGGAGGTCTGAACATTCCTATTAATATATTTTTAAAAATATTTCTCACATTATTACATCTAATCACTGGTCTGGACAGATGTTGGACTTCCAAGATCTATGAAATGAAATTGAATGATTCCTTGATTGACCAGACTATCAAGGAATAAAGTCACAACTTGTTTTCCATTTGTTGGTCACAACTTGTTTTCCATTTGTTTCGCTGCCATGCTCTTCTTCTCCAGGTTCAACCAAAACTTTTCATGATTGGGTATCCCCATCTTTTGGGGGTCTGCAAAGGGGTATTTTTACTCCTCTGGGATACCACTCAGTGACTACTGCTGTCCAATGCCCGCCTGTCATTCGAGAGATGTGTCCAGCCCAGTGCAATTTCCATTTGTGATATTCAGCAACAGCTTTGTCGATTCCGCTTTGTTCTCTTATCTGGGCATTGGGGATGTGGTCATGAAGGGATATCTTTAGCATTGATCTTTCAATGGCTCTTACAGCTCTTGATAGTTCTTCCTCAGCTTTTGATAATGACCATCTTTCACTCCCATAGAGGACCCTAGGTAGTACTGTCAAATTAAAAAGGTTGGCACCTTGTTTCTTGAAACTGAATGAAACAAAACAAAAATAAAAGTGTTAGGTTTATATGGTGAAATGAAGTTGGAATGGGGCATTAGGGAATTGTGATAGGACACAATAGCCACAAAGGTGTCGGCTAGTGGTCTGGAATGGTTCTCCATTCTGGAACTGCAAGTAACCTAAGTGGGGTTGGGTACTCAGGTAATGCCCCTGGTCAGTGCATTGCTGCAACATGGCCAACTTTGACATGAGCCTAGCCAGTTGTGTTGTCATATTTAAAATGGCTAAAGGAGCATCGAAAATGTGGGTCTCAGTCTCCCGTGCACCGTCAGATCCTGCTGCAGTAGCGGTAGGACCTCCCGATGGTGAGAGGCTGCTAAAAATCTCGTGGGAGATGATGTTTCGATCCACCACATCAAACTAAATGTGTGAAGTGCGGATCAACCAAGTAAATAATAGGACCTTTCCAACAGAAAGGAGATGAGCATGAATATAACAATCTTGAGATCTGAGTACCACTGATGAATACCAGTTCAACAAGGCTGTTTTTGTTGCCCCTCCCAGTTGCTGTTGTAAAAAGAGCTAAGAACAAATCCATTTATGAAGCATCAAGCTGAATACACCCATGTTAGTTAGTTTACTAGGGCTTTATTAATCCTCTCGCTCCACTTAATTTGCTTAGGTTCTAAAACATGGGTAAGAGCATTGCCAAACATAGATTATTGTATCCATTACTGTATCCATTGACATCCCTACTAGTCTGTCCAGAAAAAAATAATAGTGAAAGAACCTTTGTAAACACTTGAAATTATTCTGTTAAAAAGATTGGATTTAGTTGAAATTTTCACTAACATTTGATTCCATTCTGAGAGTTTGGATTTCTTTCCGATTAGTTTGGAACAATATGAATTTAACTGATATGGCATTTGACTGTATCATTTGGCAGTCATGGTTCTTTCGCTGCATACCCGATAATGTAGCAGGGCTCCTTCTTGGAAACCAAAGACCGTAATGGAAAGGATGGTGAAGCCTGGGAGAGTGGATATACAACAAACCATTCTGTATTGCTGGTGTTAACAAAAACTGAGTTACACCCTAGTGTATTTTCTCACCTTCAACACAACAATGTTTAGCTTCCTTCTTCCTTCAAAGCTAAAGGCACGACTGGCCTATTTTGGAATTATGCTCATGAAAACTGCGATCCCGGATGAGATTTTAATCAATTGACAGTGCTTGTTTTGCCTTTTTCATTAAAAAAGGGAGGAGGTGGTGAAATTATGGTCGAAAAGGAAGCTGTCCTCCCTTTATCCCTGGGCTTTGTAAGTATTCAGAGTGCAATTTGCCAGTTCATCTTAATTTGAAGATGGCTACAGGGGTTCTTTGTTCCTTGTAGAAGTCAACTGGAAGAAGCAGGCCTATGAGTAGTTTGGGGGAAAGAACACAACACAATTATTGGCATACAAGATTAGTGGCAAATGGGAAAAAAACCAACAGGAAGAAAACCATCAATTGTAGAATGACCAATGTAGACTTCAGCTCTGTAAATTGAGACAAGCCAGCGGGTGTAGTGTGACCTAGAAAAGTTAAAAGTTGTTCAAGTGACATGTTGTTGGCTTGTTTCAATTTAGTGATTGCCCTAGTTTTTCGAAGCAAAATTCAGAGTTACAGGGAATTACACAAAATGTCTACTGGTATGTTACACTCTTGCACATCTTAGTGGCTAATATTTTTATCTGGAATAAAGTTAGAAGGCTAAAAAACTTAATAATAATTGTGAGCCATCATGGCAATCCTTTCCAGGGATTTCTAGGTAGAGAATAAACAGAAGTGGTTTCCCTTTCTCTGGAGCAGGGTTCCCCAAACTTGGCTCTCAAGATGTTCTTGGACTTCAATTCCCAGAAGCCCTGATCAGCAGATGTGCATCTGGTAACTGAAGTCCAAACACACTTGGAGAGTCAAGTTCAGGGTTGCCATATGTCCCGGAAAACTGGGATTGTCCCGGATTCAAGGTTGGAAAAATTGTCCCGGCCAGTTCAATAAAAATCATGTTAAAGAGTTTAAAAATTACTGATTGTGTATTATAACACATCATTAAAATAAATTTGAACTCTTGCCATTAAACGAGCGATTTCCTGCCACACTGGAGTTGGAGTATACCTGGGGACAAATCTTAATGTCCTCACCTCACACCACTGCCCGATAACTGTGAACAGTGTGTTTCCTGGAACTGAGGACGTTAAGAGTTGACCGCGACGTGACTTCTTAGAAGTACAACAGATCACCTTACAGTAAGAATTAATTGTTGTAAATAAATTTATTTATGTATTGATATATTTAATGTGAAAGTGTTTTATAGCTGTCATTATACTATGTTTATAAAAGGCTATTTTGTAGATAACCCACCCATTTTTGTCAAGTATACCTCTGTCCCGGTTTTGTGGGAGAGAATTATAGCAACTCTAGACAAGTTTGAAGAACTTTGCTCTGGAGGTATTTCTTGGGACTCTGCAGCTTGCCCAAAGCTACACAGACAAGCTCTTCTCCTCGGAGGAACAATGAGGAATCGAACTCCCAACCTCTGGCACCACAACTAGATACCCAATCCACTGAGCTATCCAGCTCACACCAAGTAAAAAAAGTCTCCCTTTTGGTTGCACTGCTACTGATTAACATGGAGTAAGTAGTTGCCTTCATGTGTTCCAGGTGAAAACAGAAACTAACTTGCTTCTCATTATTAATGTATGTAAATTGTGCGATAATTGCTTTCTACTTGGGAAAAACCATTCCGCCAAATGTACAACCGTGTTCCAAAGCGATCAAGAATACAAGAACTTGGCTACTAAAAACACAAATACGTTTCGGACCTAAATTCATTTAAAGATGCTTCTTGAATGAACACAAAAATGTCTCCTAGCTGTGTAAGACCTGATGATTAGAAGGGGGGAACCCCCAGGGTCAGGATGGATGGAAATTTTATTTCAATTCGTTTTTCATGTTTAAGTTAATCTCTAATTTCTTTCACATTTTAGAAGGGGGAAAACTTAACGTGCAGGTCATCCTCTTCCCATTTCTGTGCATTTTGAGACATACGCCTGGAAACCTGAAACTGCAGAAAACTGCAAACCCAATATTTTATATTGCATACAGTGGCCACTAGTGGACAGCTTTGGTAATGTGCCAAAGAAATCCATATATATTATTTATTTTAGGTTTTCTTATTGCAGGAGTTCTCAACCTTTTAAAGCCAGGGGCCGAGTCATGCTTCCTCGGGGGGCGGGGGGATATGGCCATTTTGGCTTTCCTCCACTGCATGGCACTTCCTGGTGTGGTGGAGGTGGTAGTGGGTCATATGAAATGTTGCCTTGGGCTGCAGGTTGAGAATCCCTGTCTTAACTTCCCACTGAAGTGGTACCCATTTATCCACTTGCAATTTCTTGCTTTCGAACTGCTAGGTTGGCAGGAGCTGGGACAAAGAAGGGAGCTCATTCAGCCCTGCAGTACTTAGGACTTGAACTGCTGAATCAAATTCCAACTTTCCAGTCAGCATCTTAGTCATTTGAGCCACTGCAGTCCTTGGATATTATTAGAGTAATTGACGAGTTGGGTGGCAATACAAATTTGAAAAATAAATAAATAAATAAATAAATAAATAAATAAATAAATAAATAAATAAATAAATAAATAAATAATGGAAAAGCAGCTGTGTGTACTGGTAATAGCTGGTAATTATTATAGTTAATAACAAGATTTGATGCCCTGTCTTTGATGAGTAGCCTAGCTAAAGTGTGCTCAGATGAAAGGCTGTCTCTGGGCTCTCCAGGTATTAATTAAAAGAAGCACATTTAAATGACAAAGCATGATGTTATCAAGCTCGTTAACTTATTTTTCTCTCTCACCTTTCCTTGATGCTGCACACTGTGCACAAACCACACATAAGAGAAGGTGTGGCATGTCATTCCTTCTATTTCTGGAATTTGCTGGCCTAGACCAACACCACGGCTTTTGAGTCGTCTACCCCAGAGCTGTTCCAGAATGGAGATAATGAAGTTGAAAGCTTTCTCTCTTTGGTTTCTCCATGTTTCAAAACATAGTGAACTCCCATCTCTAGTTTTGCTCCAAGGTAAAGGGTAAAGGTAAAGGGTAAATGGTAAATGGTAAAGGTCACTCTTGCTAGAAAGCCAGTCGCATCAGACTCTGGAGCTCAGTGCTCATCTCTGTCTGTGTCTGCAGACATTTCTGTGGACATGTGGCAGGCATGGGACACTGTTTACCTTCCCACCAAAGGGAATTGAACTCCAACTTTCCAGTCGGCAAGTTCAGTGTCTTAACCACCCAAGCCTATTTATTTGCAAAAGGCAGAATTTGAAAAAAATAATCACTTATTTCAACCTTTGTATGTGCCATCAGTTAATTCTGGCTTATGGCAACATTTTCTAGGGGTTCCTAGGTAGAAATCGTAATGACACTTACATACCGACCCCAGAAGGTGAAAGTGGATGCATTTACGACAGCCATAAACACACCTGCCGCATTTTATGGCAGTGTTTACAATGGGGTGGGGCTACATATCTAGTCCCCTCCCTGAGGGGGAGGGGCCCAGCCAGTGGCGCGAAAATCTTGAGAACCTCTGTCCTAAAGCATTGAGCTACCAGGCAGTTCCTTATTTGGATTTAGCTATTGGTAGCACACACACACACACATATATATATCTTTATTCGACCGTCAGTCAGTACAAAATAACACACAGAGATTTAAACCAACATTTAAGCCTAACAAACTTTACCTTCAGGATATACATACTCTCTGTTAATAGGCCCGAGTCAATACTGTCAATTTTAATCTTGCGACGTTTGAGTGCCAAAAATAGGAATTTAGAAACTCGTATGGCTGACAAAGCAGCAACGCTATTCAAGAGAAATCGAACCTGATTTTCTCTAGGCTCAAATTTGATTTGGCAAAGAAGAGGAGCTATGAGTATTTGTCTAATGTCAGCATAGAAAGGACAATTCAGAAGGATATGCTCAGTTGACTCAACCGCTTTTTGGGGACAGAGACAGGTTCTTTGGGCATATGGTATACCTTTGTATCTTCCCAATAGAACAGCTGTATTGACGGTGTTCAGTCTAGTGGCCGTATAAAGCCTGCGATATTCCACATAACAAATTTTGGCCAAATATGGAGCTGGAGTGCTCTGCCAAATCTGGTCCCCCAAATACATCTCCAGTTTGAAAAAAGGAATATCCTCTTGCTTGCCGATATCACTCAACCTTTGGGTTACTATGGCTCTAGCTTGGGTGTAAGTAATGGATTCTAAGGTACAAATGGGACAACCCGTAAACCTGAACTCTATCAATAATGTCCCTTTCCCTGGATGATTGGAAATTATCCCTTAATATTAAAGGGGCTAGGCCCATAGGTTTAAAACACAGCTTGAGCCACAGCCACAGCTTTGCTTTCCAGGCTACATGCCGAAAAGCTTGCCAGCCAACGTCTAATCTCATAACTGCTCCTGCTATTGACGGTGGAATCCTAAGAATAGATCTAAAGAACCGCGATTGAACTGTCTCCAGTTTCAAATATTCTGAGTAGGAACCCACCAACATAAGGGGAAGGACTTTCATCTGGAAGAATCTCAGGACACCTTCACAGATTGAGCTCGTTTCTTAGCATACAGGGATCTAATTGATAGGGGAGCTTTAGATGTATTTGTAGATACATAGTCTCTATGGGCCAGAAAGGACCTATTAGATCGAATTACTTGGCCAAGGTATTTAAAGCAATGGACTTGCTCCAATGTAATTCCATTCAGAACCCAGGTATAAAGTAGGCAAGTCTTGGGTAAAAGACACAGTGAATGGAAATCAAAGGCACTGGAATCTGAAAGATGACAAAAAAGCTGTACAAACAAAGGATCACTTTTCCCCACCATTGAGAATCAAGACAAACTAATCTGAGGAGAAATCTAGATACAGAGAATTCTTTGAAAGGTTTACCTTAGAGCCCTGTTGCACTATACTTTTCTTTTTCATCTATGATTAGGAGCCCTGTCGGCAAAGACCAGGACACACCCACACTTAATATTAACTTCAGATATTAAATAATGATTAGGAAGTCGGAATATGGCCAAAAAAGGAGGTTACACTTACCATACCCATTAAATGGGCCTTCCTACCGTAGCATATTAATTATGGAGTGGAGACTATCTAAGGTTAGATAGATAGGTAGATAGATAAATCTTTATTGTCATTGTCCTGCACAGAACAACGAGATTGAGTGAAAGGCGAGAAAAACTGATACCTCTCATGGTTACCTTCCCCTCATTCAGACTTCAGACTGCCTTAAAAAGTAACTGGGTTCAGAAATGGGCTACAACTTTGTATTAGTTTGACATACAAAAAGTGAGGAAGGCATACAATTCTTGGAAGTTCTCTGGTGTCTCTATGGGCAGAGAAATTAAGATGAAATAGATTTCAAAAAAAGTTTCTCAATTTCTCCAACAGTTTCATGGCAGTGAAGCCCGTCATTAGCACTGTTGGTAGCTAGGGCAAGGAGAAGTTGTTCTTTGGAATAAAACTTTTGGAATTTTCCAACCAAAGCTATATTGTCAAAAATGAAAAGGTTCCAAGCTCCTTCCTTCCCCTTGACCATATCTTGCAAACCAACCAACCTTCCTTCCTTCCTTCCTTTGTGACCAACCTCTTGAACCTAACACAATGCTTAAACTCAACATCACTTTGAAATATGGTGTATATGACTATAAAGTCAGAGAATTTATCACCACTCTTCCATTAAAGGGTAGTCTAACCATTCTGTAGGGACATTTTCTTTTGAAATAAAGAAGTTTGTCTCCCAATTTCAGTAAGAATTAAATGGTTCTAAAGACCAAAAAGAATAGCCAGAGTACTAGTGAATTTCTCATGCCATATCTACCTTTCTTTCTGTAACTACTACTATGATATTAGGGCACCTGGTTCTAGTTTTTGATGTTAACCTGTACAAATCCCTATACATCGCCACTCTATTTCAAGCCAAAATCAAGATCTGAAGAACGAAAGAACACACCTTTAGAAACTTAACTCATGCATCCAATTGTGATTGGCAGGTTAGCTTTGACATTGGGCCAACAGAGGTGGCTCATGTCCCTCAGGGGAATGTTTAAACCTCATAAAGAGCTCTTCGTGTCTTGCACAAGCTTCTGTTCAAACGTAGTTACACCTGGAAGCAGGGTAAGTGGGAACTGCTTGCATTTATTTTCCTGTTCGACTTGTTGGAAATGCTCAGCGTTCTGTATAGAATGAGTCTATATGGGAGCAGAATCTCTGAGAATGTAGCCAGTGGAATAGCAAAGATCTTCAGTTGACTGAATTTGAACAAAGGACCAGATGATGCTTCATTTAAACATACAAGTATAGGAATATTTTTGGCAATTCTCTTAGGAAGAAAGAGCTGCAGAATTTCAAAAGTGTGGATAGAAGCAGAATGGGTTTTGTTTGTTTGTTTTGAGGGGTTTCTTCCATTAAACCAGGGCCTAATAGGATTCTGGCTTAGCTTATTAACAGATCTTGATTATCGTCATTTTTGCCCATTGAAGGCATGTGTGAGAGAGAGCAGAATCCAACTGGAATATTCCTCAGTGGTTCTGCTGTGCAATTAAAAGCTGAAGAAAACGACATTATTTGGTTATGATTAGCATTTCAAGATGAAGTCAGTGGGTTTTAGTTAAGGAAATCTCAAAATGTCTTTTTGGTTTCTGAGACTGGAATGATTCATTGAGAAATTCTTAAGAAAGCAAAAAAAAAATGTTTTAGAGAAACATCATGTGTGATTTTTGTTTGGAACTTCCAGACCTGGTTTCTGCAGCTCTTCCATCCCTTCTTTATCTTGTGTAGGCATTATTATTTTTCTTATTTTTTGGTGTGTTGGTGCTGGAGGAAATTCTTTAGCATTCATTTGCTTTTGGCAGAGAACTTCTAGATTTCTCTGTAATCTGTTACTCTTTGCAACCTCTGTTCTCATTGGTAGATCCAGAGCATTAGAAAACCATTTTTTAAAAACAATAGTCTGATTCCCACCTCTATATCAAAAAGATATAGGGGGGCTGCGGTGGCTCAGTGGTCAAGAAGCTCACCTTGTAAGCTAGAAGGCCAGCAAATAGGCAGTTCAAGACCCGGGTACTGCATGATGGATTGGGTGCCCATCTATGTCCCAGCTCTTGGGGACATGAAAGGAGCCTCATTCGGGCATCCCCTGAGCAGAGTTTGTCCTGCAAAAATTCTTTCAACCCAGTATAATTTCTGGCACAAAATTCTTATGTTATCAAAAAGAATAAGACAATTCTGAGTAGACACCCATCAAGTAGCAGTACATGGCTGTTCTTCTTTGATGGTCTACAAGATGAATGAGTACTATCTTTGATAGAAAAGTATGAGAGATAGAAATAATCAGTTCTCATCAGTTTTAGACTCTGCATGGGAAAGATTAATATAAAAATGCAGAGCTTCACAAGATAATAGATTTAAAGTCCTCAGAATCCATAAAATCATAACCACGACCATAATCTAGAAAAATAATCACATCATAAGACTCAATTAGTTTAGACCCTTAGAATGAATGGGACCTATTGTAAGCAAGTGAGCCAATGCAGTTAGGACAACAAGTGAATTTGATTTATTAATGTTGTTTTTATTGCTGCTATTGCTACTACAAGAAAGATATCTTCCTTGCATTGAATCATAAACACAAAAATTGCAGATTGTTGATTATGGACAATTGACTTGAGCGTTTGACTTTTCCCACATTTTTTTCCTGTAATTTGAGGCTGTCTTCAAAAGTTCGTCCTCTCATTCACGGACTTTTTCACCAACTCTACTGTGGTCCACATGGATGAAGGTGTTCTGAAACCTCCACCATATTTAACCTATCGGTAAGTGAGAGTGGTTTCATGGGGAAGGCGGAGAGTCTGGTGTCACGTGAGTCTTCTCAGCTCTAAAGATCTACAGGAGAGACCCTTTTCTCAGTCCTAGTACCTTCAACGTTACATCTGGTAGGACCGTGATGACGAACCTTTTAGAGACTGGGTGCCCAAAATGCAACCCCAAACCCACTTATTTATCTCAAAGTGCCAACACAGCAACAGGGGAGGAAGGAAATGCTCCCATTGGGCTGCTGGGTGGAGGGGTGGGGAAAACCTCTGTGCTGGGGGTAGGGAGGAAGTGCTCCCATTGGATTGTTATGCAGAGCGGTGGGGCAAACTTTGTGCTGGAGGAGGGAGGAAGCACTCATATTGGGTTGCTAGGCAGAGGGGCGGGGTAAACTCTGTGCTGGGGCGATGGTGCGTGTACCCACAAAAAGGGCTCTGAATACCCCCTCTGGCACGCAGTGCCATAGGTTCACCATCACTGTGGTAGGAACCCAACAGAGAGCCTTCCCTGTAAAGGTAAAGGTCACCCTTCCTCGGAAGCTAGACGTATCCGACTCTAGGTTTCATGGCTTTTCCTGGTGTGATGGAGGCAGTGGGGGGCCACATGAAATGGTGCCATGGGCCACATCCAGCCTGTGGGCCACAGGTTGAGAATCCCTGCTGTAGATGAACCCATATTGAGGAATGCCCTTCCACGTGTGTGTGTGTGTGTGTGTGTGTGTGTGTTAAATTATCTCCCTCCTTCTTGTTTTTCTGGTAACAAGGGAAAATTGTCCTTCCGAGACAGGTTTTCAACATCCAATTGGATATTGAAGGTTTTTCTCTCTTTGGTCCAAGACTTGATTCTCATTTTTATGTGTATTTTATTGTTTTGTTGACTTATTTTTAATTGTTTTAATTCATTTCAAATGATTAGATGTTGAATTGTTTCTAAGGCGATAATATATTCTGTTTTAAGGTGGTTTGTTTTTAATAATTCATGGGCCATCATGAGTCCCTTCA
Organism: Bradypodion pumilum; assembly: GCA_035047305.1. Taxonomy (NCBI): domain Eukaryota; kingdom Metazoa; phylum Chordata; class Lepidosauria; order Squamata; family Chamaeleonidae; genus Bradypodion; species Bradypodion pumilum. The sequence goes on from JAWDJD010000018.1 coordinate 5,575,621, forward strand.
CTGGGAGAAAGTAGGCACAAAATTTCAATAAATAAATAAATGAATAAATTATCAGAGGTGAGGAAACCGGCTCCTTCAACTTCCCATTAAGTTAGAAAGCTAGTTGAAGTCAGATTGGCATTCGAGTTGTTTTGCTGTGCAGTGTTTATATGTCAAATATTCAGAAACTGTTTAGCATTAGCATTTGATTGGTAATGATGAAATTGTCTAGAAGTTCAGACTGGCTGCTTGTGTGTTCAAGAAACATCTAAACAAGTTTTGAGAGTCTGTCTTTTGATAGAGGAAGAGACAACAGAGAAAAGAAAAAACATATGCATAGGAATTCAAAATTACTCAGAAACAAAGATGATCTCGCTTTCTCTTTTTTTTTTTTGACTGCAAAGAATATTTCCTATTAACTTGGGAAGTTTGAAAAACCCAGTGTGGAAGTGAAGCTCTAAGTTCATTTTCTTCACAAAGGTTTGTCATAAATGTGTCATAAATGAAAAGCACACGAAGTTGGGTTTCTGCAAATTGTTCAAAGATTGTTTAAGCGGCGGAGCGTGAACACAAATCCTGATGTACTGTAGAACTATAGCGCTATTTCGCCCAGAGATGTGATGTTGTTCCAAACACGAAACATGTAAAAATATTTATCTTGCAAAAATGGATCTACAAATTTTAAAATAAAGTGGGCCAAACCAATAGTATTGTCATTGTTGCTTCCCTTTACAAATGCTTTTTTCCTTAAAAAAACAACAACTATTATATTTTGAAGTTAAAAGCTAAAAAGCATTTGGACCAAAATACTCTATGAACCAATTCCTTTCCAAAGGAAGAAATTAGAAGGCTTCTCTGAAGGGTGATGTTTTGAAATTTGGCAAATCCTCTCCCGTCAAATGCTAGAGAGCAGACAAATCAAATGTCTTAGACTCACACAGGAAGATGTTTGGAGTTTGGAAAAGAGAAATCCTTAAGTTTGAGAGGGGCAAGATGCAAAAAATTAATTTCCCTGATCCCAGAACAAAAAGGTGATAAACATAGAAATTATTAATTGATTCTGTACAAATGCAGGGCATCATGGCTAGAATTCTACTGGTGGTCACATAAGTTGCTTCTAATTGCAGCCAATTGTCAATAGTCTTTTTTCCTCCCAATAGATGGATATTCTGGCTAATTGATGATGTGCACAGCCAAGTGGCACCATCTGTGCACCTCACCAGTTAGGTGTAATTAGCTGTTACAAGTTACACAGAACCTTAACCAAACTCTGATCATATTCTGGCTCAGAATTCAAAACAGACTAACAACAATACGAAGATGGGCAGAATGGAGAAGGCCTAACTTTTGTTTCTTCCCACAGATATCACCCTGCCAGACATCGAATGCCCTACTACAGATACTACTGCAAGCCGCCGGGACCTCCGCTACCTCCGTTTGTCACCAAGAGACTCCCCAAATATACGTCACAATATAGCCCGCTCTATGAGTCGAGGTATATTCCACCCAGGTCCTTCCCATTACCCAGGAAAGGTCACTGTGTGCCACTATACTCTCACCCATGTGGGAATGGTTATCTGCCCCAGAAGGCAACTGGGAATGGTTATCTGCCCCAAAAGGCAACTGGGAATGGTTATCTGCCCCAGAAAGCAACTGGGAAAGGTTATCTGCCCCAAAAGGCAACTGTGCGCCCAGAACAACAAGGAACAAAGCCCTCAAGGAAGAATGTATCTAGGAACCAAAGACAACCATATCTAGACATATATGAGCAGCCGTCCACCAAAAATCCTTACAGAGGCATGACCAATGGTCCGCATGGATCCAACAACAAGTGCTTACCACCTCCATGTGCCACTCGTATGCCACTGCCCCGTGTGACAAAAGGGCCAGTACTATATTCCCCCAGTGATTTAGAAACACATATACCCAGAACCCCCTTACCACGCATGTCAAAAGGCCCCGTATTGTATTCCCCTCAAGATTTAGAACCACATCTGGTAGATACCCCTCTACCACGTGTGGCCAAAGGCCTGGTGTCGTATTCCACCAAGGTCTCTCAACCTCTTGTAACTGAAGACTCACAAGTAGATGTGACAAAGGGCCTGCAGTCACATGGCTCAAAGGGTACCTTGCCAAGTGCCTCCAAAGGCCCACGGCTGTTATCCACGAAGGTCCCACGGTTTAGCACCCTGAATCTTTCCCGGTCTTTCCGGAAGAAAAATTCGCAGTCCAACTTGATGAAAGAATCACAAGCCAGCCTGACCAAGGGTTCGAGGCCATCTTTGGCAAAGGGGTCCCGGGCTTCTCTGGGTTCTCAACCAAGCCTACCCATCTACCAGCCACCCAAAAAACCTTCCAAAAATGTAAAGATTTCAACCACTGGGAAGAAGTATTGCTCAGCATCCAAATGGCCTTTTTGAAGACAGTACAGTAGAAGAAATCAAGATCATGAACTTCTAGAAACCGAGGGGCTGTGTCCATGCGAGTAGGGTTTTTGCTAAAGCCTGTACCATTCTGAGCCTTACAAATGAATGTTAACCCCCACCAAACATTGCAGATATCTTTGAACAGTATACTCTACATCCTTTATTGTCTAAAATAAGTCTCCATCTGAATTTGTGTTTTCAGACTGACATTATTCTAGGAGCTTGGAATTCTAGAAATTTCCAGGAATGAATGTTAACCCCCACCAAACATTGCAGATATCTTTGAACAGTATACTCTACATCCTTTATTGTCTAAAATAAGTCTCCATCTGAATTTGTGTTTTCAGACTGACATTATTCTAGGAGCTTGGAATTCTAGAAATTTCCAGGAATGCTAGTAATGCTCTCCTGCCATGTTTTTGTTCCCAGAAGAAGTGTGAATCCTTACACTTTCCCCCTCACTCTATTTTGCTTTAAGGCTAGGCCTAGCTAGGTCTCTAGCTGTAGAGCTAGAGGTTGTGAGTTCAGTTCCCCACAGGGAGAAAGATAGTTTCAAGAGATCCCTCTAGAGCAGAGGTTCTCAACTTTTTCACGCCATGGGCCAGACCATGCCCCCTCAGACAGCTAAGGGGCCATTCTACAATTACATGATCCATTTTTTGGGGGGAAATTGACCCCCTCCCCCATGTAATCTGACCATAATTTTCACTTCGAACCCCCCTCCCTTTAAAATTACGTAATCCAGAGCTTTTGTATCAAAGCTAATTTTTAGAGCTTTTCACTATTGGTGAAATAGAAATAGTCTGCACAAGCAATTTAATAATCTCAAATCGGATCAAAATTCCCAGATATCATTTTTTAAACCTAAACAAGCACCATGTTTCGAAACCACAACAGCTTCAAATGGATTACGTAATCTTTGACCTGCCCCCCCCACACATAATTTTTCACAATTCAGATGGCAGACACACCCCCCCCCTCAAGGATCATGTAATTTTTGAATGGCTCCTAAGCAAGCTCGACTGGGGGTTACCCCTTGCATAAATACTGTTGTAAAACACATCTGCGGATGTCATAAACTTGTTTACGACAGCCGCAGGTGCATTTACGGTTGTTGTAAATGCATTTACAACAGCTGCAGGCACATTTATGGCTGTTGTAAACACATCTGCTTCTTCTTCCAGTGGTGGCGGCAGTGGTGGTGATGCAGGCCACATGAAATGGTGTTGTGGGTCGGGGCTGGCCCATGGGCCATACACTGAGAACTCCTGCCATAGAGGAAGGCAATGGGAACCACTTCTGATTAACTCTACCTAGAAAATCCTGAAAAGGATTGCCATGAGTCAGAATTGACTTGACGACACATAATTATTATTTACAAAAGCGATATATACACCTGAATAGTGAAACATCTCTACTTGGTGTCTTTTATGATAGCCTGTGTGGATTTTTAAAAAGTGTATTCATATTTGTAAAAAAGGAACTCATTTGGGCTGGTCAATATGATTTCTACAACAGGTTTTAAGGAATTGTGGAACTATGGTCTCTGGGGCTTTATGTCTCAGAGGAATTGTAAACCACAGTGTGTACTGCTTGCATTAAATCCTAGGGGTACATGAATATTATAAATAAACTGAGTTTTGGTATTATATGTCATTGTATGATATATTTGATGTTAACTTATTTCTGTTGATGTTGGGGTTTTTACGTTGGGGTTTTTATATGTGTATTTTGTTGTATTAGTATTGTAAACCACTTGTTAGATGGGTGGTGTATAAATGAAATGAAATAAAATAAATAAGAATCACTTGTTTGTGCAAAATTGTTACAATTCCTGCACAGGATGGCAACTATCCTACATAGGAGTTCCCAGATAATAATAATTTCATGTCAGAGATTACTCTGGGTTGAAAAGATTTTTGCTGGAGACACTCTGCTCAGAGGATGCCCGAATGAGTGCAGCTCTCTGGTATCGAAACCTGACCTTCCAGTCTCCAAGCTCCAAGACCTTCCAGTCTCCAACCACTAAGCTACCGGAGGAGCTGTGGAATTCCCAGATAATTTGGTAATATTCTGTGCTGAACAAAGAGCAAAAACATCCCAAAATAATAAAATATTTTGTAAAGCAGGGGGCAATCTTGATGAGAAATATTGATATGCCAAAGCTTAGAAAGTAACAGATAGTGAAAACATTTGGGAATTACAAGTCATATCCCCATCTCTGAGCTTTTTCAAGATGTGGGGACTTTCTTTCTTTCAGTTGGAATAAACAATATTAACATTTCCAAGCTCTCATTTATATTACTGTGGCATGTTCTACAAGGATGCGTACATAAAACCTGTTCTGCTAGGCTTTTCATTTTTTTTCTGGCTGCCGTTAAATATATTTTCCCTTTGCCTCTTGGGATTTATTTTATTAGCCACTTGTATGAAACCATTGTGGCTGAAACACATATCCCTGTACAGTGAAACCTCGGTTAATGTAATTAATGCATTCCATGGGGCATTTCTTACAGCGAAAATTACTTTAACCAAAATGCAGTTTCTTATAGGAATGCACTGAAAACCAATTAATCTGTTCCAGGTATCAGAAAAAAAAGCCAACAAAACCTCTTTATAAAGTGGCAAAAAAACTCCAAAGTGCACTTTATGAAGAGTTTGAGTAGAAAAAATAGTGTTTTTAAAGCTTTTTTCTGACCTTCAGAACAGATTAAATTGATTTTCAATGCATTCCTATGCAAAACTATGCTTTGTACCCTCTAGTGGCCAGCTGTGGTAATGACCCAACAGTCAGTGGTTAGTTCCTCCACCACCCCGGAAGTGCCAAACAGTGCTTTTAAGCTGCTGAAACACATCGAAAATGTGACAAAAAAAATCCAGAAACAGAGTGGAAATGCTCCGAATACCCTCCCGCCACTGTGGAAAGCAGCAGGGGGTGCCCAAGCAGTCCAAAAAAGCTTTGTTACATGAAATAAATCTGTTAAACAAGCCACTATTTTCTCTGGATTTCCTTTTGAATGACTCCTTTTGCTTGTGGAATATTACGTTAACCAAACTGTTCATTAACTGAGGTTCCACTGTATTTATTTTTATGACTATTTAGAGCTGTGGTTCCCAACATGGGGCACATGCCCCACAGGGGGGTAATTTGATTTTTAAGGGGGACATTTTGAGTACGAGTTAGACTAATTTAATGGCCTTTTAGGCTTCCTCCACATGAATAGGAGTTCACTTTTTGAATAATAAGAATTATATGTCACAGGGGATGGGGAAGCATCAGGATTTCAGAGATGCTCAAGTGGGGCATGGCCAAAACAAGTTGAGAACCAATGCTCTACATCAGTGATGGCAAACTTTGGCACTCCAGGTGTCATTGAACTTCAATTACCAGAAGCCCTGATCAGCAGGAGTGCAGACTTGGGCCTCTGGTAATTAAAGTTCAAGAACACCTGGAGTGCCAAGGTTCACCACCACGGCTCTAGATCAGGAGTTCTCAATCTTTTAAAGCTGGGGGCTGGATCATGCTTACTCAGACAGCTTCAGGGTCTGGACAGCCATTTTGCCTTTCCTCCACCAAGTGGCACTTACTGTGGGGCCCACACATGAAATGGTGCTGTGGGCTGCATCCGGCCCATGGGCCTCAGGTTGAGAATCCCTGCTCTAGATCGTGTAAATGAGCACTGGAACCCAGAAGGAAGAAGGCCCTTTTTCATCTCTGCCAGAAGAGGGAGCTAGTGGTCTCTTCTTCCTTATCCTTTGGTGCCATCTAATGGGGAAAGGTGGTACTTCAGCTCCTAACACTGAAGCTGGTGAGAAATTGGCCAACAGGATATTGTCACAAGGTAGGTAGAACACACAGAATGGAAAATCCAAGAATCCAGCCTGAAATCCCTTGACTACTTTTAAATGGTCCCATTAAAGAAAACACTTTGGTCTCCTCACCCCAATTCGGTTGTCCTTTAGGGATGTATTAGGAAGTTGGACTAGAACCTTAACTTGAGTTTCCACTGAGCTATCACTGACCATGGATCAGTAGCTTTCTATCTCATTCTGACCAGTCTGAACAGGTTGGCCAAGAAGATGGAGAGTTAAAAGTGTGGAGGGAGCAGAGAACAGCTGTGTATACTTCCCTCTCCTCACCTCCCTCTAAGGCAGGGGTTCCCAACTTAAGACCTGTGGTCTGTATCTGGCCTGTGGCACTATTTAATGTGCCCCCCACCCCTCCAAGGGAATTTAAGAAACAAAATGGCTGACCACTTAGAAGCTGTTGGGACAAAATAGCCACCCCCATCATGCAGGCAAGGCAAAATGGCCATTTGACCCTCAAAGCTGACTGAGAGAGTGTGACCCAGCCCCCAGTTTGAAAAGGTTGGGAACTCCTGCTCTAAGGATACAGGGGATCCAGAAAGTTGTGTTTCGGAGGATCTATATGAGGCACAGAATGAAAAAAGCATAATGATGCAATGTTATTTTTAATGGCAAATTGGCTACAGAAAGGATGTAGTGCAGAGGATCTTTGTATTTCTTGGTTTCCCTCGGACGGAAAGCCTCATCATACATCAAGCGCTGTGCAGCAAACACAAAAAAAGAAAATGAGAAAGAAGCACTCAGGATCATAGCAATTTTGAGGGACATAAGAACATCTGATTCATTTTCTTTCCAGGAAAAAAGTCCTCCTGGTTTTACCAGCCACATCTCCATCGTGGGTAGCCATATCTTGAACTATATGGGCCATATTTTCCTCCATAGCAGTAACAACCATCGTAACAGCCATTGCTGCCATAGCCACCATAGATGCCACAGCCTCCAAAACCACATGGGTCGCATCTTGAAATGCAGTCGGTGGAACCATACCAGTGTCCCCATTGGTTGCCATAATTGCAGGGTCCATAGTAACCAGTGTTACAGGAAGGGTAGCCACTATATGGCCTGCAGGAGCCATAACTACTGTAGTAAGTCATGGTCTTTGCTTGATCCACTGAAATCTGAGGGGATATAATTCAGACATGATTTCTCCTTTCAACCAGGCTGTGCTCCTCAACCCAGAGAACCTATGCTTTATTAACATTTATGAAATTGGGTAACTGTAAAATGGGATGATCACCTGAGATAACTATAAAGATTAACTGGTACTCTGAACATTTGAAGGCTTCTGAAAGCCCCAAAAGAAGCTGGTTAATGTCTAAGATTTCGTACCATTCAAGATTTTACTCTGAGACCTGCAGAAGCTATGTAACATTCTGAACCCTACCACCAAAGATGGGTGCCAATCATGAAATGTTCATATTAAACCAAGGGCTCCCAACCTTTTCAAGCTGGGGGCTGGGTCACACTCTCTCAGTCAGCTTTGATTGCCATTTTGCTTGCCTGCATGATGGGGGTGGTCATTTTGTCCCAACAGCTTCAAAGGGTCAGCCATTTTGTTTCTTAAATGCCCTCGGAGGGGTGAGGGGCCACATAAAATGGTGCCATGGGCCATATCCAGCCCGAGAGCCTTAGGTTGGGAACCCCTGTACTAACCCCTAGAGTGAATTAACAGCCATAGAAATTGGAGTCGTCAACATCTTCTAAGAAGATAGGACCAGAAATAATACCAATGTGTTCTGGAAAGTCTCCCCTTTATTTGTAAGAGGAGGACTCAGAAAAATAACTGTTTTTACCCCCAGAATTTTCTATCCATTTCTCAGTAGTCTTTCTCTCTCAAGCATGGCAGTGGCATGAGGTCCTCTTTTTTTTTTTACAAGTGACAACAGAAATGACCAGTCTGGTCTCTTTGCTGCCATTGTCTATCTGCCACAATATCCCAGACTGCTACCGTTCCTTGGTCTAGTGTGAATCAAGTGGGTCACACTGTTCTTCTCAAAGAGCACAAAATCTTTGGAAAATATTCAGCAATCCATAATGGGAAGAAACACAATCAAATTATTCTTGTTTTTTAATCTGGCCTCCCAAAAATATATATCTCAGAGTAATTTTGGCTCAACTCAGGATTAGATACATTCATGGCCAGAAAACAAACTAAGACCTTAACATTATTCATCTGTTCTGCAGGGGCTGAGGTGGCTCAGTGATTAAGAATCTCGCCTTGTTAGCTGGAAGGCTGGCAAGTCAGCAGTTCGAAGCTCAGGTACTGCATGATGGTTTGAGTACCCATCGTCTGTCCCAGCTCCTGCCAACCTAGAAGAGGGATTATGAGAAAATGTAACCTCACCTTCTCTTTGCAGCTGTTGAGATCAAGAGATGTTGTGATTCGTTCTCTCTTTCTCCTTTTATACCATGTCTATGGATTGTGACACCTTTCTTCTAATGGACCTTCCAATTGGTACTTTGTTTGCTGTGCGAGGTATCTCCCAAAGATTATTGTTAATTATCATGCTCTGGACAATCACAAACACAACCTCCCTTTTGATTCTTTTCAATTTGACAACTTTATGGGCCTGGCATACTCTTTGTTCAGCTTCCAGCAAGCCAAGAGAATGCCTCCTTTCTAACATCTTTGCTATGTGCTGAATCAATTGTTATCAGGACAACCTTTGGATGCTGAAAGCAGGGCTCTTGTTCGGTGAGATCTGGGAAAGAGAATAAAATCCTGGAATGGGGACTGTTGGTGGATCCCTTAATCAGATTTTTTAGATAATTTGATGCTTTAGATTTATTTAATCATTCATTTTGATTCAATTCAAAGCAATTTGAGGCCCTCAATTCAACCTGTGTGCTAAATCCATACCTATCTGTAAGCCCTCTGTTGCCTTGAGTTTGGTACATCCTTACCAATTCCTATCACATCTTCCACATCCTTCAGTGGTCCCAACTTGTCCTGGCTGTGGGGTGCTAGATTGAAATGTAGTCCATGAACATGGAGCAGATGTACACAATTTTAGAGGAAGCTGAGACTTGGAATCTCACCCATCTACAAGGGGCAACACCATCAAAAATTGTCTCTACCCTGATGCTCTCTATGGTAGGGGAGAGTTTCATAACATCTTCCTGCAACATAATATTGGGGAGCTCCAGGACCTGCAGAGAGAAATATCTCCCTCTCCTCCACAATTATCTTTGAGAGAGTCTGATACTTTTTTGAGGTGTAATGTAGCCCATCTTTGCTGTAGAGAAGGGCTACTGTGATGAAGAATGAATGCAGTGGCACGTCGACTGGAGTCACAATGGTTCTCTTCATACTTCATCACTCCTGTGAGGTTCCACAAATGTTACCAACACTTTCACTCAACACTGTCTAGACAAGCTAGCCATTGTGAAACTATTATGTCGACAAAGTGCATCCTTCTGGATAGTGATGGACTACCATTTCCAGTGTTCCTCATCATTGGATAAGTTGATTAGGGTCGGTGGGATCCGAAGACCCAACTGGAGTACTATGTTTTGCTTACTCTTAGTGTATGCCTTGCAGCCAGATCATCAAAAGCGATGTTATTGGACCACACCATGTTGTGTATCATCAGCATCATCAACTATAAAAAATAGGTCAAATATGCTTTTGTTTTTAATAGGGATGCTAGTATTTCCAAGGGCAACATATAATTTTCGGGAACAAAGCTGGGCATGAAATATTGCTTGATGATCAGCACAGATCCATGGCTAAGAAGTATGTCATTACGGAGCTGGCTGCAACGCATACAAGATTCAATCCCAGTACTGCAGCCAAGAAATCAGAAGAAGACTGAGACTTGGGAGGGCAACAATGGAGGAATTGGAAAAGATTATCAAGTGTAAGGATGGGTTGCTGAAGACCAAGACTGTCTACATTCATGTAGACCTGATAACCATATACGGGCAAGAAAGCTGGATGGTAAAGAAACCCCATATGAGTACTCTCTTCAAGAAAAACCTTGCAAGAGGTCACCAGAAATCAGAACTGACTTGATGGTACAACATCATCATCATAATCATCGCCGCTGCCATCATCATCGTCATCATCGTCATTGTCGTCAATCGTCGTCATCGTCATCATCGTCATCGTCGTCTTCGACATCATCATCATCATGGTTTCTTGGATTGGGTTTTAAAGTTGCTTTCTAGAGATTGTTATAAACCAGTTTTTAATTTTTTTTTAAAAAACCAACAACTTTTATTTTAGTAATTTTCAACTATCTGGCCAGATGGGCAGAAAACTGAGAGATGAGGGGACAGACTATAGTGGCTATTTTGTTCCCACAATTGCCATGTGTTATCCGTCATGCATTTGAGATTCATGAGGTATTGGGAAAACAGATTCTTTTAGGCCTTTGTTCCCCTTCTTCCTCAGAGGTATGGCTGCAATGTTTCCAAAGATCTCAGGATGTTTTAGTGTTCATATGCTTGTAAAACATGGATGATGATGACATGCATATGAATAATTATAACCCTCCTCCTGAAAAACTAGGATTTCAAAGGATTGATTAACACCCATTAATATTTTTATATGTGTTAGTTGTTGCTTTGTTAAATTTGTTGTTGCAACTTGTTTTTTTAAACTGAAATCAAGACATCATTCTATGTTGGACATTATTTACAATCCCCTTCCTTCCTTAGATATTTCCATAATCAATTTTTCCTTCCTTCCTTCCTTCGATGGTTCTGAAATTCACAGATAGACATTTGAACAAGTTTGAAATAAGGATTAAGCTGGACAAGTTGGTTTTCTTATCATTTATTGATTCATTGATTCATTTATTTATTACATTTATATACCACTTATCTGGGATATTTTCCCTCTCTGGGTAGCTTACAACACAATAATAACAACAATAAAAATCTTAAACAATAATAAAAAAGATGTAGACCAACTGAATAAAATTAAAATATCAAGAAAGCAAAATAACACCCATACATTAAAAAAATGCCACAAACAAACAACCCTCCCACCTATTAGTTAAAAGACTTTGCAGCTGAACGCATGGAAATAAAAGAACCACAACAACAATGGTCCAATGACGTAAATAAAACTCATAAACCTATAATACAGAAAACTAATATACAGTACTGAAATGATTTGGCCACTTGAAGTAGTAGAGGCATGAGGGTAGAATGTACAATAGTAAAATGGTGGAGTATAAAACCAGTGGTATTGAACAGGTCTCCTGCCCCCCTTACCTCGGGGGTTCTCAGAAATTGTGGAGCAAGACTATCAATAACATTAAAATCAAGACATAATGTAGGTGCTCACATTTTAAAATATAACCATTAGGAAAAGAGAAAGTATTTTTTTTGTTTCACCCCACTCAGCGAATATTCGTGAGCCATCTCTGTTCACAGCTCTGTATTAATAACATTTTCCCTTTCTTTATGAAGTAGCCCTAGATCAAGGTTGGGAATCATACATTGTCCACCTTCACAAGTATGCACTGCTTTTTTTCTTTTTGTTTTGTAAAAATATTTGGTGATTTCCTGCCCCTGGAAGCTTCCAGAAATGCTGTTCCTCTTCTTAAAACAGGTTATAAGGCCCCTTTCTATCTTGGTTCACACACTGTCACCCTCCTCTAAGGATATTCTGTCCACTTCTTGCTCAGTTTTTAAGGGCCAATGGGTTTTTATGGTTGCTTACTTCCGGATTATAGCCATCTGGATGTGAAAGGACTAAGTGGATGAATTGCTGGATTGCTTCTTGTGATGGAGTAACAAGGTGTGTTTTAGTAAAGAACCTTGCTGTGATTTCCTTTTGAGAAGTCTTGGATTTGTTAATTTAAAGCAGGAGTTGCCAACCTAAGGCCCTTGGGCTGGATCTGGCCATAGCTGTCAAGTATCCCTTATTGTGCGGGAAAACCCCTTATTTTACCCTCTTTCATGCCGTCATCCCTTATTAATTAGACTGCAATGCCCTATTGCTGGCATTGGAAGGCAGCAGAGGATAAGCATAGCTGTCAAGTGTCCCTTATTTGCCAGGAAATTTCCCTTATTTCCAAATCCAAAACTTGACAGGTATGGATCTGGCCCATGGTGCCATTTTATGTGGCTCCTCATCCCTCCAAGGGCATTTGAGAAAGAAAATGGCCAACCCTTTGAAACTGTTGGGACAAAATGGCCACCCCCATCGTACAGGCATGGCAAAATGGCCATCTGGCCCTAGAAGCTGACTGAGAGAGTGTGACCTGGTCCCCGGCTTGAAAAGGGTGGGAATCCCAGATTTAAAGTAAGGGTGACTAAGTGTAGGCCCCCAGTGTCTTCTATTTATTACCCAAAGACAATTTCAGAGGCCCCCTGCTTACAAAATGTCACCTGCCAGGATCCTGTTGGTAGTCTCAATGGCAGTAGATGTATTGACTCAGTGAGTTTTTGTATGTGTTGATGTACCACTCAATATATATATTTAACCAGTCTACTAAATTGCTGAAACTAGTAACAAGGTGCTGGCCATTATTATCACTATTTCTACAAAAATTGATCAATTCCATATTCGTGAGGAGGTCTTAGAGCAGGAGTGGCCAACCTTGGCACTCCAGCTGTTCTTGGATTTCAATTCCGAGAAGTTCAAGTCAGCACACCTGCTGATCAGAGCTTCTGGGAATTGAAGTCCAAGAAGAGCTGGTGCACCAAGGTTGGCCACCCCTGTAGAGGATTTCCTCCAAGATCCTCCATTGATTCCATGGAACTTCCTCATTTGAGACCAACAGTTGGATTTATGCAAAAGACTATCCAGTGCTCTCTGCCATCCCTAGTTGATTGAACTGTAACCAGGATCAGATGGTGAGAAATAAACCCAGGAGACAACGGTTAAGATGCAATAGTTTTATTCATAATACAGAAGGTAATTCAGAGAAAGGATATGCTTGAGCCAGGATACGGGCATAGCTAAGATTAGAGGGAGAGAATAACAGAGCTCAATCTGCAATGGTAGAAAGATGCACAGAAAGTGAAAGGTTTAAAGCTGCTAAGAAGCCACCTTTCCTATTGACTTCAATTTTCATGGTGGCTGCACAGAACTTCTAAAAATGGCCGCATGCTCATCAGAAGGTCTAGGCATTCCATTTTCCATCGATCCCCTTTTTGTCCATGTTGTCTTCACCAGCCGCATCCCCAGGATGAACATGGGTTGCCCCATCTAGGACTGCACCAGCCACTGCCATAGGAGTTGCAGCCCCACCTCCCCGGGTACGAACACCGTGACCCTGGCCAGCAGTTACCACCGTAGCCATAACCGCCATAACCGCCATAATTGCCATAACCATAACCGCAGCCATAATCACATGGGTCCCAGCATGACTGCCATCTCCGTGGGCCACAGACGGAACCACAAGAGTATGTCATCTTGGCTTGAATGGAGGAGCAGCTGGAATAAAGAATCAGGAATTAAGTATTTGGTGTTCCACAGAAGACACACAAATAGACATGGGCTTTTTTGCAGTAAGTTGACAAATTCTGAGGATTCAAATAGAAACAATATCTCATGTTTAATATTTCCTTTGGAGATGCTACATAATTATGGCAGCATGCTGTCAGATTAACTGTCATAGCTACCTTTTGTGGAATACATTAAGAGAGATATCTAATATTCCTTGCTATGGAGCTCTAAGGTTCTACCTTGAGATTTATAAATCCATAATTACAAGGATCTTAACTATCCAGGTGGGACTCTGGTAGCTTGGGGGTTAAGATGCTGAACTTGATGACTGGAAGGTTGGCAGGTCAGCAGTTTGAGTCCCGACTGCTGGATGATGGTGTGAGCTCCTATCTCTGTCTCAGTTCCTGCCAACCTAGCAGTTTGAAAGCAAGAAATTGCAAGTACCTGTACAGTGAAACATCGCCTAACAAACGGCTCGGTTAACACAAAAATTGCACAATAAAAGGAAATACATAGAAAATAGTGGCTCGGTTAACAATCCCCCCCACCCCCAAATGGATTAATTGGTTTTCAGTGTTTCAGTTAACAACTTTTAGTTTTCAATGCATTCCTATGGGAAATTTGCTTTACACATTTTTTCATAGTACAAAAGGTCCCGGAGAACGCATTAAATTTGTTAAGCCAGTTTCCACTGTGGATAAATAGGGACCACTTCACTGGGAAAGGTAAACAGTGTTCCATGCACCGGGGTGTCTAGTCATGCCTGTTACATGACCATGGAAATGTCTGCAGAAGCAGACAGTGCTGGCTCTTTTGGCTATAAACAGAGATAAGCACTGAACCCTAGATTCGGATACGACTGGCTTTCAGAAAAGGTGTGTAGAATTAGACTTACCTGCTTCTTGGAGAGAGAAGAGAAGGCGAAGTCAGGAGCAGTTGTTGGAAGCTGGTTGAGTTGCCGGCCCTTTTATACTGTTGGTGGCATCACTTTGCCTGGGAAATCGCCGCTTGGAATGCAAAGTCCTGTCCTAATTAGAGGACAACTAATTAGCGTCTCATGCAATGCGATTTTTTTATGGCTCATTTTGCAGTTTGCGATGCTTCATTTACTGGGCACTCCGTGTTGATGCAGCATGTTGAAACAATTAGGTTTGATTCCAGTTCAAATATTTATGAGGACCATTGGATCCCATTTCAGAACATTTTTGCTGACACCACTGGTCCTTTGCTAACCCATCCCCTGGATCCTTCTTGGATCCTTTCAGTAGTAAACCTTGAGGTTCTTGGATGTTATCTTCTTCTTCTTGTGCCATATCTGAATACGAATATTGGCAATCCTCATGGCCATCAGCCATGAAGACTGTCCTGAGAATATAATGCCGTGGCCTTTCATCTGCCTTTCACATTGCAGTACGACACCCATAGTACAGTACCACTGATCCAGTTCTGTGAGTCACTTTCTGGTCCTGAGCGCTTTTGGCACACAATGTCCTCTCAGCCCCAGGCCAGTATTGATGAAGCTGCTGCCTTCCATCAAGATGGATTCAAGTGGGATAATCCAATTGAGGATCATCACCATTCCTTGTGGACTTCGCTAAGGCTGTTAGTCCTCAGGGTTATCAGGTTAGTTAACTGCTACCTGATGCTTGGCGTTGAGTCACCGGCAGTATGATCTACTCTATTACCTGATCTACTCTATTACCAGGGGTTCTCAACCTAAAGCCCACAGTGCCATTCAATGCGGCCCACCACTCTCGCTCTCGCCACTGCCACCATGGCCTGAAATGGCAGAAGTGGCAAAAACAGCTGTAAATGCACCCAAGGCTATTGTAAACATATTTGTGACAACTGCAGATGCATTTTATGGCAACGTTTACAGCGGGGGAACCACCAGTCCTGCCCGCTCAACTGTGACCCAGCCTACGACATAAAAAGGTTGAGAATCCCTGCTATTACCATAACAGGAAAACCTGTGTTATCGTAGTTAGTGCTCCAGCAAGTAATGTTTAAATATTGTGTATTACTAACACATTGAGTTGTTATTATTAACTAGCAGGGGTGCCCAGCTTTGCCCGGGTGGTCCCAACCCAGGGTCTGTGATGTGAGCTTGGCGATGACATCACAATCCCCCCCCTTGGTTGGCCTAGCAGTGGGGCAGACACAAACCCTCCTGTCAAATATACCCGCCTTTGCAGAACAATTTAGGGAACAACCCCCCCTCCCCTATGGGCTTCGGGACCCCAACAGTGACCTGCTCATGTGCACAATGTATGTGTGTGCCAAATCTCATGGGGTTTGGTCAAGGGGTGTGGCAGCCCATTCCGGACACCAAACCCCCACCTTTGCTTTATATATAATAGATAGATAGATAAGTTGGACAAATGCAGGGAAATACTCTCTGGTTCCTCTTAGTGGCCAACGTCAATATGTCTCCTTGGAGATATTTATAAAATAATAATTTTGTGTCAGAAATTATTCTGGGTTGAAAGGATTTTTGTAGAAGAAACCTCGCTCAGGAAATGCCCAAATGAGGCTCCTTTCATGTTCCCAAGAGTTGGGACCGAGAAGGGTGCTCAATCTGTCATGCAGTACCTGGGTCTCAAACTGCCGACTTTCCAGCCTTCCGGCTAAAAAGGTGAGCTAACCCATCCCCTGACTGAGAGAGGCCACCACAACCCCCTATTTATAAACTAAGAAAGTTAAAGTATAATTTTGTCACATAGGATTGAAAACAGAATACCATAAAATCTTCAAAAATCCATCAAAATGTGTCTAAAAATGTCTTTAAATTGTCTTTGGGAAGTCAGTTTTAAAAGATGTTACATATTACCTAAAAGTAACTTTGTAGGTACTAGTTAAATGACTTGATACTCAGAAAAGGTACCTATATGGAGATAACTACAGCAGCCTCAACACTCTAATTGATACATCTATCCAGATCTGAATTTATTTTTCTTGGATGTCAGATCCTGAAGTGCCGGCTAACTAGTAATTCCAAGAACTGAAAAGGTTTTAATGTCCTTTAATTTAATAAGGTTCAGATGTAGAAATGAAGCATAAACAAATAAATATCCCTGCAACACTCCTTTGAACCACAAGTCATTCATTATCTTCCCTTTATGGATGGGAAAATATCAATATAAATCCTTCAGTAATGTGGCTGACTCTCATATATGAGAAGGTGGGGCAAGAATTAGATCGCCTCACTTTTCAGCTTTTGATCAGAACATAGAGCATTCTTATTGTTTACCTGTCCAGCGGAAGTCTGGTTATTTAGCCTTAGTCATCAACTGGGCAACTGGGCTAATAAAATTCAACTGGCACATGGTCATACAGGCACCAGTTATCACCAAATCTACACTGGTTGCCTGTCTCCATTTGATAACCCAAGTCAAAGTTCTGGAGTGGTTTTCTTTTAAATTAAAAGATCTGACTTCAATCTAGTGGTTCTGATGTCAATGAATCAGTTCTAGGTTTCTAAGGTGCTGAAAGTCTCCTCTACTCCAAGTCACAATGCAATATGTATCATATATTCTTGGACCTGTGCCAATATTGTCCATTTTGGGGAAAGAGTCAATGCTTTGGAGAGGTCCACGTGAAATTCAGTGTAAAATTCAGAGCACATTCACCATTCCAGTGTCTCAATTGCCCCAAAAGATGTCTTCTTTTGTGGCTGCTTACTTTACCTACCTGTACCTACACAGGTCCTCTTCCAAGTATCCCCACTGAAAGATATGTGGCAGGTGAATACAGAGAAAAGGAATATAGAAGAAGAAGGTATTTCCATTGGAACACTTTGTCTATGAAATGAGAAGTTCACCGGTTGGCCTACAGCAGGAGTTCCCAACCTAAGGCAAGTGGGCTGGATCCAACCTGCAGTACCATTTCATGTGCCCCCCCCAAGGGAATTTGAGAAACAAAATTGCCACCCCTTTGAAGCTGTTGGCACAAAATGTCCACCCCATCGTGCAGGCAGGGCAAAATGGCCATCCGACCCTCAAAGCTGACTGAGAGAGCGTGACCTGGCACCCAGCTTGAAAAGGTTGGGAACCCCTGGTATAGATTTTAGATGTTCTAGATTTCTCCTCTGCCTTTATGCCACAGTCAAGGCTTTTAAACAGAAAACTCAAGGTTTACATGTTGTTGTTTTGCTTAGCTTGTTTATTTCTTCATTTGCTGATATTATTACTCTGAAGGATATCATTACTCTGAAGGGATACACAGAAAGAGCCTCCTCGAAGATAATGAATACAAATGGTGAACCCTGGGTGGCAACCTTGCTGGCTAATCTTTCCGACACTAGATCAAGTGAAGGAGAGGGAAGAAGGATCTCACTGGGCAAGGAATGACATTAAGGGATGATATGGCTGAAGAAATCAACCTCCCCTACATCACTTGGAGGACCCTGAGTAGCCTGAGGGTCAGAGACCCTAAATGTAAGACCAGCATGCTCAACTGGGGGCTGCTGTCAGACAACAACACGCTGTGTGAATGTGGAGAGATACAGAATCCAGCTCATTTATTGGTCTGCTGATTACTGCCAGAAACATGTACCAATGAAGACTTAAGTTTGGCCAACAAAGAAGCCAAGGAAGTGGCTTCATTTTGGCAGTCCAGGGTTTGATCAGGATATGAAAGAAGAAGTAGAATTAATCTGAAACCAACACTGAGCAGAACATCTCCTCATGGTTCATAATTTCCTTTGATGGAGAGTGGGGGACTTCCTGACGTGTCAAGACACTCATTTTAACGAGAAGGTGAAATTTTGCAAGGTTCCTTTCCCCCTTCATTCTATCCACCTAGTGTAAGTATCGCTTGGATTGACGTAACTGTGAAGGGAAGGTGCCTCTTGAAAACTGGGACAAACAAAGCTTCAAAACAGATCACAGGAATGTGCAAGGCAAGGATTATCTGCTGACCTTTTTATGGGGATCATATGCACTCTAATGATGGTGGATCTCATCTGAAAACTATATTAATAATAAACCAGGATGCTGATGTTGCGTTTTTCTTAGGTGGAGCATGCAATGGAAAGCTTCAGAGGGTGGTTCAGAAACTGTATAAAAGCTCCAGGGATGTTCAGTTTCCAGCCACTTCTCTGGTTTCCTGACTGCACTTGCTTCCCTTCTGCTTTCTCCAGCCTCAGGTAGGTTGGATGTCATCTGCTGCCTTTCCTTCCTCAATAGAATTATTAAAGGGAAGCAGAGTACTTAATTTCTTTTTCCTTTGTACTTTTTGTGCAAGTCTCTCCCACTGGGTATTGTAGCTAACCAAGGTCTCAGCCTGAATGCTGTCACAGACTTCTTCATCTAGAATGCGACATTGCTGGATGATGGGCAGAAGGGACAGTTCGGTTATGGTTCAAATGCTGGATACCTCAGAACATCTGTTGAGTTGACCCATCCACTTAGACTTTAGGCCACCCATAGCAGTGGTGGCCAACCTATGGCATGCCTGCCAGAGGTGGCACTCGGAGCCCTCTCTGTGGGCACTTGTACAGTCACCCCAGCACAGAGTTCACCCCGTCCCTCTGCCCAGCAGCCCAATGGGAGTGTTTACTTCCTCCCCTGTTGCTGTGTTGGCACTTTGCGATAAATAAGTGTTGGGCACTCACTTTATAAAGAGATTCACCATCACTGACCTATAGGATTACAGAGTCATTGTCTTCTAGAACATATTGGTTCTGCAAGAAAATGTGTGCCTATTTTCAGACTTTCAGCCAGCCAGACTCTTCCCTAGAGTAGTCCATTCCATTCTCAGCTGGATTTCACACCCTGCCCTGATACACAGTGATGAACTATAACCACTTACAGCCACAACCTCAACCAAATGAACCATGTGTTTCACTGTGCTTCTCTGAGGTGGGGAACAAAGTTGGCCTGATTATCTTGTGTTTTTGTATACTTCTAGGTCCCAGTTGAGATGGCCCTTTGCAACTACAGATCTAACACAGTTTGTTCATTTTCATGTCAGAGATTACTCTGCGTTGAAAGGATTTTTGCAGGGGGTGCCCAAATGAGGCTCCTTTCATGCCCCCCATCGTGCAGCTCTCGGGAATCGAACCCATCTTTCCAGTCTCCAAGCCTAGTGCCTTAATCACTAAGTCACTGGAGGAGCTCCAACATAGTACTGTATGTTATAGCAACACTTTTTGCGTCTCCTAAGACTTGGATTAAGTCAAGTACTTCTTGCATTACCTAAATCTATACCAGGGTTTCTCAAGCTTGGCTCTCCAGATGTTCTTAGACTTCAATTCCCAGAAGCCCTGATCAGCAGGTGTGCTGACTTGGGTAATTCTGGTAACTGAAGTCCAAGAACACCTATCTATCCAGACTCAAGTATTAAGGTCATATATCCAGGATCAATTTATGTCTACATCCCCAGATCCAGCTGCTGAGGAAGTCTGTCCACCATCTGTCACCTACATATGCTACAACATCTGAAATTACTATTACAGTGATGCCTGAAAGTGGTAACTATGGTTATGGTATGGGAATACGGAGAACTGGCTCTATATGCTCATACTGTACTCTTATTCTCATAAATCCTTTCACTTTGTTTCCTATGGATCTGATTTTATTTTAATGTTCCTCAACATTTTTTCAAGATCTCTTTTGGGTCAAAATCCATTTTGCTTCCCTTCTTGTTTCCTCCTGGAATTCAGGTGTTGCAAACCTGCCACTTTGGGGTCACGATCCAACACTGGCAAAGTTTTTGGAATCTCCCAACCAAGAACATGCAGGTTCCTAGCTGTGAATTCCTCTTATTATTTGGAATAGTATACAGATAAACATTTCCCCACCCAAACAATGGAGCTATGAACCCATGCTATAGGAGACACACACACATTCAGCTTCTAGTTGGTGTTGAAAACCAGGAAGTTGGGCAGTACATTTATTTACCTAGGTTTATCAGAACCAGTTTCAAAGCCATTGAGAAGTAATTTTGGAGTTTTGTGTCCAGTTGAGGGTGTCAAAATCTAAGGAGGATGCAGACTAGTGTTTCCCAACCTTTGGTCTTTTTACTTCAATTCCCAGAAGCTTAAGTCAATTCTCCAAAGCACTGATCAGCCAGTGTACTGACTTAGGCTTCTAGGAATTGAAGTACCCCTGTGGGGCCTGGGCCCCATGTTGGGATCCACTAATGTAGACAAATAAGGTTGTCATACTAACAGCATCTTATGGCTTGAGACTCCAGGGCTGAAACCTTAGACCAGGGATGGCCAACCTTGGTACTCCAGGTGTTCTTGAACTTTGATTCCCAGAAGCCCTGATCAGCAGGTGTGCTGACTTGGGCTTCTGGGAATTGAAGTTCAAGAACACCTGGAACACCAAGTTTGGCTGCCTCTGCCTTAGACCATAGTGCAAAGCCTTTTGAGGTTATGGTGGCCCTTGCAGTGTTATGATCCATCACATTAACCTCTAACTTTGATTTTGAATTTGTCCAACATTTCCTTCCACTCTGTTCATAAGACTGATGACTGAAAGAATAAAGACAGCAAACTCAATCTGTGATGCAGGGAAAGCTTTATTAGAAAATAGATAGTGCCTAAAAACGAGGGTACCTAATTAGGGCAAAAACCAGGCATCAACCAGGCTCTGTTACTTCTCTCTTTCTTCCAGAAATCACAAATAGAGATGGATACTTTCTGTGTGATATTCAGTCCAAGTGTGATAAGGAGCATCAGGCCCTACTGAAGAAATTGTGGGTAGCAAAAGGCATGCAGAGTATGAGAAAGAAGAGCTAACAAGGGCCAGGTTTTTCCATAGTTAGGAAGCTCCTGGATTCTTGTTGGGATTACTGGGACTCAGCATTCTGTGAAGACCAGACCCATAAGCATATGACTACAGAATCTGTCATGCAGACTGACACATTTCTGATTGGCTGGGTCTCCTGAAATGATCTCTCTTAGGTTTAACAGGGTGATCCACAGGTGTACCTTGGTGAACAGATTCGCTGTTGGCCACCACCAAGGAAACCTCCATAGCCCAATCCACTGCCTCCGTAGCCTGATCCTGAAGAACAAGGAGAGTAACCGCCTACTCGCAATGGCTCACAGCTTGCAGCAAGGATGGGTCCAGGGATGACCAGCGAGATGGGTGCTGGTTGGATCACCACCTCCGAAGGTGGAATTTGGTTGACACAAGCCACATGGGCTCCTGATGTTAAACCAAGGGCGCTGGCTGGTAATCCGCTCACACCACCACAGCTGAGACTGGACCCGATCCCACAAGACCCAAAGCCAACTGATGGAATGGAGCATGGGACAGTACAAGATGGAGGACAGCAGGACATGTTGATACAATGAGAGGTGGCTGTAAAATAAGAAGGGAAAGATTTAACCAAATATTTTGAAGGAGTCTTGAACATATATTTATAGTGATAGGTGGGTATGTTAGCAACTTCTCATGAAGGTATCTAGAATTCAGTCTTTCCCAACCTTTGGTCTTTGGATTTCAATTCTCAGAAGCCTAAGTCAGTACATTGGCTGATCAGTGCTTTTGGGGAATTGACTTAGTCTAAAGACCAAAGATTGAGAAACACTGATCTAGATAAACCAGCCTGCTTCACTACTGAGATATAAGGTTGCCCTGTAGCTACAATTTTGCTACTCTCTAAATACTGAGCATGTAATGGAAATTATATACTTAGGTTTGCCTTTCCTAACATCAGAAAGAAATGAATAATTCCTACACCAGTTTATACCTAACATTCCAATAATGTTATAGCCAATTCCCCCTCCTTTTGATTCAAGAGTGAGCAATGTACAGTATCTGTAATCTCTCTGCTTTTAAAAATAATAATAAAGAATTGCCTCCTTTTAATTTTTGTTGTTAGTTTTCTTATGCTTTTCATTCTCTGCTATTTCAGGTTTTAACTGTTTGCAAGCAAACCAACTCAGCTCAGTTAGAGTTGGAAAAGGTATAAATACTTCTAACAATGTACTGTACATGAGAATTAATGAAAATTTAAAACAGAAGACAGATGGTTGTCTGGATTGACAGGCCAATCATTAATTTGTGTGTGTGAGAGAGATTAGACGAGATCGGGCAAGTTCAGGGTGGTATGGCCGTAGGCTTGTGTGTATGTGAGATCAATTATATTTCTTTCTATGCCCCATTCCAAAGGTCAAAGGGAAAAGTATACACACTTATCCACATACAAGAAGGAATTGCTCAGAAAACACTTCCCTTGATGATTTGCCCAGTTTCTACAAATTTCTTCAAATATTCTCCCAGTTTGGTGAATGGAGTTAGGGTGTCCAAGTTATGGCCTCCCAAACAACTCACTGAATTTCCCCCAAACCAGCTGGCTGCAGCTTAAGATTTTTTGCACAATATTGTACATTGGTCACACCAGCCTCCATTAAGCGTGAGATGTAGAAATGTGTCTATAGTATCAACACATTACTGCTACTATTTACAATTTTGAGACATCTTTCGAGATGTTCCTCTTACCCTGGAGATATTCATTCAAAGCATTGCCTCCATTTTTGCCCACAAGAGCGTGGTGAATTTTGAGGTACCAGTTGGACGGAAGCCTTCATACACTAACCCATATGCCCATAATTGTACTGCACTTAACGTACGTCTGTGTTTTAATTCTAAGCCCTGTTGAGAGCCAGTCCCTCAAACAGAAAAAAGAAGAAACAAACAAACGAATAGTTAGAAAGAGTCTTACCTGAGTCTTTTAGGAGAATCGAGTGATATTCAATCTGGAAGTGCAGGTGAAGAAGCAAGTATAAGCAGATATCAGCTCAACCTTCTTTTTATATGTTTTCTTGGGCCACAAGTGGGAAGTGAGACACCCATTTTTGCCTGGGGATTTAGTCGCTTCCGGCTGATATGTGCTGCGCTAAGTGATAAGTCCAAATTGTTTTGTTTGTCTTCCAAATTAGGCCTTTGAGAATCGCTCAATCCACCCTAAATCTATTATCTGTAGATCTTTTTCTTTTTTGGAAGAACTGCCTTGAGGTTTCAACAACTATGCTTCCGCCAAGAATTTAGCAGGCTCTGCAGTTTAGGTTTTCCTTCCATCTTTTCTTTAAACCAAAGAATTTTCCTAGCAAAATCACACAGGTGCTTACACATGGACTTTGAGACTAAGGACAATGAGAGTTTAAGTGTATTTGTACTTATTGAGGTCTCTGGTGCTTTCCAGCCCAGTTAACTGTCTGACTATCAGAAAACTCCCCACATTTTTTTAAAGGGTTGCCCACATAAGATTGCATTCACAAGAGCCACAATTGGAAAGCTATGTGCTCTAGCTCTACTCAATAAGGTCACTTTCCAGATGTCATGCAACAAGCTATTCAGAATATCTTCCATAATGAGGATATCACAAGAGCAATTCAAGTTGCACCTATGGGTATTTGTAAAATAATAGTTGGTAGGTAGAGGTTTTAGCTGTGATCGCATGATCAGGGAATTCAGGTTCATAGTTTTGAGTAGGAAGATGGTTAGAAACTTGTCCTCAGTGTCCTTAGAAACCTGTCCATCCTGAGTGGATGGATAGGTAGACAGACGGACGGACAGACGGATGGATCTGTCTGGGTGGACATCCCACTACAATAATGGACTAGACCGTACAGCCAGCAACTCAATGTTGAGTGTTGGGCAGCGGTAAGTAACCTGACTTCCTAAAGGGGCCAATGGCTACGGTACGATGAGTCCCTTTAGGTGGGGTTAAAGTCCCCTCAGTGTGAGGAAATGCCACTGGAAACCATCCTATTGGGTCCAATGGCAAAATGAGTGGAGGAGGAACTATGATTCCCAATGGTCATGGAGGCAGAAGAGGCCATGCCAGATGAACTGGCTGTGAAGGCGCACCTTGATACTATCCGCAAGGCTGCAGCAGTCCATTGCAGTCCCAGTGTTAAATCCTGCATGTCTCATTTCATACATGCCGCAGGAGATGGCTCCATGATCACAGTGTGTGGGTCACTTCATGTCAAGCGGGGTCCATTTTAAACAAATTCACATCAATGGCATTTTTCCTGCTTCAGGAAAAAAATGCATTCTTGGATATGAGTTGTAGCGGATGAGATAGATAGATAGATAGATAGATAGATAGGCAAAGAGAGACTAGACTTATTTTTTAAATTGGTTTATACTAGATTATGCAATACAGAACTGGCTATGAAATGTATGAATGTATGAATGGGTGGATGGATAGGTGGATGGATGTTCCCAGAAGCATCTTTAAAATGTTCTGATTGGTTTTTGGAGAGTTTAAGATGATAACCCTAATGAAAATATACATTAGAGCAGGGATTATCAATCTATGGCCCATGACACCATTTCTTGCACCCCCCACTGCCTCTGCCACACTCAGAAGTGCCATATGTGGCAGGCAGGGCAAAACGGTTGTCTGGCCCCCGAAGCTAACTGAGGGAGCGTGACCTGGCCCTCGGCTCGTCATAAACATATTTCTTGTTTGACTGTTCCTTCAAACAAACAAAAAAATAAAAACTAAGCCAACCTTTTCACATTGTAATATCTTCTGGGGAAGACCAGTTCCCCCCATATTGATTGCTATGCATTACACACCATTGTGGCATTTTTTAAAATAAAAAAACCCTCTCTCTTCATTTTCCTGCTAACACCTCCCAAGATGACTTCATCATGGTACCTGCTGGATAATTACCAAACATTAGGGAGAATAACAGCCAAAGGTAGGGTGGAGGATTTCTCTTTAAAGATCTGCCTTTTACCTAAAGGAGTTCAAGCATGGTTGAGCACCATTTAATTAAGTTGGAGAGTGTTTGTTCATTTGGCGCACAAGAACATTATTATTTTTAATAGCATAATTGTTGGATTCTACACCCTGCTGATGAATGACAATTCAGCACTTTGAAGAGTAAGGAGAGAAGTTGGTCTCTTATCTTGAGATCACACCAAGCAATTCACTGCGGTGGGGACTATTTGATTTAAATTAAAAACAAGTAGAAAACAGTTGGAAATACATTTTCTTTTAATTTGCATTCTTGGCTCCTAAGCAGGACCTCTTTTCCTGTGTGTCTTTTTATGACTTGTATCGTGCGACACAACGGACCCTGTTCTCATTACATGGGCTAAAAATGGCAGCGTATGAGAGGAGGTCTCAACCTTTTTAAGCCAGGGGCCGGGTCACGCTCCCTCACACAGCTTCGGGGGCCAGACATACATTTTGCCCTTCCTCCACCACCTGGCGCTTCCTGTTGTGGTAGAGGCAATGCGGGCCATAGGAAATGGTGCTGTGGGCTGCATCTGGCCCATGGGCCACAGGTTGATAATCCCTGGTTTATGATGTCGCATGGAGGTTGAACATGTATAGCCTTTGCTATCCCCCAAATATTTGCAGTTGGGTAACAAAAATCTGAGCAAGGAGGGTCCTTTTACCCTGTATGAACGTTTAGACAGTAAAGTCCTGAGAAGTTGGTCATCTGGAGGTAATAATCTGTAAGGATATTCCTTGTGGTCAGGTAATAATAATTTCATGTGAGAAATTATTCTGGGTTGGAAGGATTTTTGTGGGAGAAACCCCACTCATGGGATGCCCAAATAAGGCTCCATTCATGTCCCCAAGAGCTGGGACAAAGACAGGCACTCAATCCATCATGCAATACCTGGATCTCAAACTGCCAACTTGCCAGCCTTCCAGCTAGCAAGGTGAGCTTCTTAACCACTGAGCCACCGCAGCCCCTGTAACCAGGTAACCAAAAGGAAGTGTCCTTTTCATCTGTTGGTACCCAACTCTCCAGATTCTACTGTGATACGTATTCACTATAGTACACTGACAATGTATATAATTTTACTACTCCTTAACTCTGAGCAGAAACATTCCTTTTTAAGCACCCTCATTTTAACTTCTGTCTCTTGGTATATTTTAAGTACCCACATTTTATCTCTTGTTCCTTTTGCTGTTCTATGCTGGTTTTGGACCGCAATAAAGATTTGAGACTATCAATCAGGATTGAGAGTCAATTGCCATTATATCTTTACTATCTGATTACCCGGTCATGCTTGGTTTTTCCCCCTTTAAAGGACGTATAGTTCTGCTGGCATGTCCTGCCTTGTAGTTCCGCTTTCTTCCTCACTGCCTCTGCCAAAGAGAGCTGTGGCTGCTAATCGCGGCCACAGCTTTCTTTAGCAGCAGCATCTCTGGCCTGTAAACTTAATTTTCTGTCAAGCCATAGTCTCCTTCCGCCGAAGGCAGGAGGACATGGCTTAACAGTGGTTTGATTTTTGCACCCGGCAGCGTCCCCAGCCCATAAACTGTCAAGCTTACCGTAAGCTGTCAAGCCATGTCCTTATTCCTTCATTCCTTACTTGTAAATGTGGTCCTCTGTGGCCTTTGTCACTTTTATGTTCTACTGGTTAGAAAGCCTGGAAACTGTCGTGTCAGTAATTTATCCTCAAGGAAAAGTGAGGCTGAGTTGGCTGCATTGGGATTGATTAGGGGAAAAGGAGGCTCTGGTGCATGTGTGCAGTACTGCTGTTTCATTCCTTTTTGTGACCCCCACAGTGCTGATCTCACAAGCCCAAGGTATGTATGTGCCAAATTTCAGCAACATTGGTCCAGGGTGTGGGTTCCTTTAGAGCACATAGAAACACACACCTCTGTTTTATAGATATAGATTAATGTTACTGACACTTTGAAATTTCACTTCTGTGAAAAATTATTTGACATCCCTACCCAAAGTGTACTTGCATATAAAGCCATGGCTAAATAATTTATTCCAATGGTTTCAGGAGTGATCTAAGAAAGCTCACACTGAAATACATATAGTCATCTATAAAATGCCACCACACGTCTGGTTTTATTTACATATCCTCTTCATGTTGAAACAGATTAACACAGCTAACTTGCTGAACACTGCTTCTAAATGCCTCTCTTGATCCTCATATAGGGCTGCCTTCGAAAAGAAACCTAATTGGGTGAAAAATTGTGTCTGTTGGTCACCCATTGGTTCAGTATCTGTGTTTTCAGTTAACCACAGGTCTAGAAATATTCAATAAAAAAATCCCTGAAAATCCCTGAAATGCATAATGTGCATTTCTATGGCGTATTGCCAAAACTGGCCACTAGAGGTCACTCTCTGCATTGGAAATCAATTAGGGGAAAAGGAGGCTCTGGTGTGCGTGTGCAGTACTGCTGTTTCGTTGCTTTTTCTCCTGTCGGTGGGGGTGTCCCCTTTGCGTCCCACTTTGGGAGCATAAACCTCAAAATGGGTTTTGTGACCTCCACAGTGCTGATCTCGCAAGCCCAAGGTATGTATGTGCCAAATTTCAGCAACTTTTGTCCAGGGGTGTAGGTTCCTTTAGAGCACATACAAACACACACCTCTGTTTTATAGATATAGATTCTCCATTAGTGTAGCCAATCACCTCTTGAAGTTGTTCAAACTGAGGCTTCCATTCGCCCTCTCTTGTAGAACCGAATGCCATATTTTTCTATGTTAATGCAGAACTGCTAAAGCCACAGCTGGTTTAGTCTGGAATACTAAGATCTGGAGAGAAAATTTTGATGAAGCAAAATTTGGTGAGATACTGCCTGTTATCTATGGATGTTCACCATGTTCTAGAGCAGGGGTCAGCAAACTTGGCTCTCCAGATGTTCTTGGTTTTCAATTCCCAGAAGCCCTGATCAGCAGGTGTACTGACTCTGGCTTCTGGTAATTGAAGTCCAAGAACACCTGAAGGGCAAAGTTTGCAGACTCCTGTTCTAGAGCTCAGGTGGTCACCTCTGCCATTCCAGATGTTGCTGGAAAATGTATCAGCCACTGGAAGGCCAGAAGTTCTTCCACTCCTGTGCTAGTCAGTGCTTTCAACCTTAAGGCTGAAAGCGCTGAGCTATGCAGGAAAGAGTTTAGTTTTGCTCATCATTTCATGCTGTAGGCTTGAGGCAAATTCTTCCAGAGATGTTGCACTTTGTGGTGGATTCAGAAGACAGAGAAAGAAGGAGGAAAACTTGTTATTGCTTTATCACCCATCTTTATACTTAAGCTACTCCACTGACTAAGTGCTGACTAGAGAAGTGCTGACTAGAGAACGAGACTCCCATTTGGACAAGTGTTTAAGATCTGTCACAGATAAATGCCACCAACTTGGTTCAACTTGTATTTGTCACTGAGGGCAGGAATATGTCATTGTTCTATTTACCAGGGATTTTTTTAAAAAAGCCATGGGAGCTCCATCTAGCATGCATGACAAAAGAAGTATTAGGTGGAGTATTTTTGACCCCAATGAGAGATTAAGAAAGGCAAGGAGGGTGAGCCATTCAGAGATCCTTATTAGGGGAAAAATTATATATTTACAGCCAATTAATTGGGGCGGGAGAGAGATAGAAGATCAAACAGAATGTTGGGAAATTAAATCTTTAAGTGGAGGCCGCCTGACTGCACATCCTATGGTGTGCCGTGAAAAGAATATAAAAGGCGATGGTAGATATTGGAAATGAAACGAGACCTCAAGGGTGAGATTCTTAATTGGTGTAGAACTTCAAGAGCTTGAGAAGCTTCTTTCATTTGAACCTTCAGAGAAGGTAAGACCCCCCCATACTCCACCAAAGATTTTGTTGGTGGAGTTCTCATTGAATTTTGTTTGCAATGTAATTCTGGGAGAAACGTGAAGCGCTCATGTCTCTCCAGAGGTTGACTCTAATTGCCAGAATCCATCAGCATTCGGTTATATGGGGAACAGATTGTGACATTAGCAGTCCAATATCATCTGGGAGGTCACAGGTTCTAGAATGTGGCACATGTTCACAAATTGGGGTTGGGGGACGGGACCTTAAATTACATTTTATGGGAAGGATGTAAGAAAAACCTTCATTAGACCAGATATATTTCCTGTGCATATTTGATCAGTTGTGTTATAGTTACAAATTCCTTTTTATGTTAGGTGGGGGAAAAATGAGATTAAGAGTTTATGAATGTCGGAGAAACTGGAATGAACATCTGTATTTGGGATGAGTTGTACCCCTATGATACTATCATTGTTTGGGTACAAACTCTTTCTATTAACTGTCTACAGCCTAGATTGCAGTTAAATACTAGCCTGTTGGATTCTTCATCTTGGCCTTTGAGTATTTCATATTTAAAAGTCTACTGTGGGTTTCATGGTAGAGAAGCCCACCATACTTGGGTATCTACATGGCAGGCTCTATAGCACTGACAGTGAACCTTGGCACTCCAGGTGTTCTTGGACTTCAATTACCAGAAGCCCAGGTCAGCAATCCTGCTGATCAGGGCTTCTGGGAATTGAAGTCCAAGAACATCTGGAGTGCTAAGGTTCGCCATCACTGTCCTATAGCTTGTCCCCTGTGTGAAGAATAGCTGCGCAGGTTAAATTTGAAAGGAAGAGAGTTTCATTTCAGTCTATTTTTGAAGAATCAAAAGGGCACATCTGCAAATGTCTTATTCAGAAAAGTGAGAAAGAACTAGAGGTTAAAAAAGATGCAGGAGAAGAAGAATGTAGAAGATTTTCCCCACCTTCATTTTCTTTAAAATGTAAAACTTCCAACCAAGATCCAGTTGTCCATTCAAGTATAGAAAACCAGTGGAATATGGGCTTCCTCCCCACCTTAAAAGAGTTTTGGCAGATGGTCGAATTCTGGATCTCTGAATGGGTCAGGAATCCATATGAGCTATTCATGTCTTAGATTAGTAGATGATTGTCCCTCCCAACAAAATTTGGGGTCTTCCTGATTTCAATGGGGAAATACAGACCATCAAGTTTGCGTGAGAATTTCCTACATAATTTTCTCACTAGAATCTTTGGCATCTCCTAAAAGGCCACACCCGGTGTAAATGCATGGGTATCCTTTAACAACCCTGTAGTTTTACACCAATTAAGAATCTTGCCCTTGAGGTCTCATTTCGGTCAAATTACGGTTGTGTCTCTGCTCATTCGTGAGTAAAATATAGATCACATCACAGCTTTCGAAACTCAAGATCGCCACTTTGATGATTACAACAATTAAATGTGTTTATTTTGAGAGATGGAATCACAGAGTAGAGGTAGTGACACAGCTCATAACAGGCTCTAATTTCTGTGTACAGGACATAATTTGTAAACATCTGGATCACTCAGATCACTCCAGCTTTCTGTCTCTGCCAAGGGACAGCTAGATGGGAAATTCAGGGTCAGGCAATTGTTTAGTTTGAAGGTTACAGCTCAGCTTTTTCTTTATCAACTTGAAGGAATTGATTTTGGATGAAACAACATTTACAGTCTGAAGCAAATAACAACAGTTTTGAGAAGTTACTTTCGTGATTATAGTTCCTAGGATTTCACAGCAAGCAGGCAGGTTGGCAGGTGATTTCTGAAGTGGTTGTATAATAATAATTTTAGGTGTTGTCCACATTTCCAGCTGCAAGAAACTAGTTGCTACTTAATAACCAAAATCTCACTATGGTGCTATCCAAATATAAAGGAACACATTCACATACTTTACGGTGTAACTCTGACTTCCTAATTAATATAGCAATACTAAGTAATAAACTGCTGTCAAAGAGGCACAGTGGGGAATCAAATGCCCAACAAGATACTAAACCAAACCACTGAGTTATCCAGCAGTGCTTGTAGTCCGTAACTCAACTGGTGGATCCTACTTCTTTTCAAAAGCAACTGAAAGGCCTCTGCTTCAGTAACTTTTGAGAATGAGGAAAGCCAAGGGTTATTTTCAAATCATAACAATTATACCAGGAGTTCCCAACCTAAAGCCTGTGGTGCCACTTCATGTAGCCCCCACCCCTCCAAGGGCATTCGAGAGAGAAAAATGGCTACCCCCTTGAAGCTGTTGGGACAAAATGGCCACCCCCATCGTGCAGGCAGGGAAAAATGACTGTTTGGCCCTCAAAGATGACTGAGTGAGCATGACCCGGCCCCTGGCTTGAAAAGGTTGGGAACCTCTTAATTATACCACATAAGGTGGCCCTGGCAATTGGAGGTATCTATTTATTTGTAAATTTCTATCCCACCCTCCTGATGAAAAACATCAAAGTAGGAATTGATATATGGGTGGAATGGTGATTCTCT
The DNA here is from genome assembly GCA_035047305.1 of Bradypodion pumilum. NCBI lineage: Eukaryota > Metazoa > Chordata > Lepidosauria > Squamata > Chamaeleonidae > Bradypodion > Bradypodion pumilum. The sequence continues at coordinate 5,607,324 of JAWDJD010000018.1, forward strand.
TGTCTAGCTCCCTCCCATGCAGAAAACTGACTCTACATGACAATTAGATAGGCTCTCCAGCCTGTAGAAGAGTCCACCATCTTGGAAGCATTTGTTGTGACATGGAAGAAGGAGCACCATTTGACACTGTTAGTCTGAAAATAACAATACTGTGGAATGGCACATAATGTTTTTATTTCCTTTTGCTTCCTTTTGGAATTAACTGAACACCTCTTCTCCATTTTCTTCTCTTGTTTCAGGCTTGCTTCAGCTGCCCAGAAATGTCTTTTTCTTTGTTCTCCAAGTCTTCTTGTGGTCCATCTTGCATCACCTCATCTTCTAGGCCTTCAGTTGCATTTGGAAACTGTGGGATAGGAGGCGGGTCCAGTGCAGTTGGCTACGGCGGTGGCTATGGCTATGGAGCTTCAGCAGCCAGTCTTGGCATCATCCCTGGAGTGACGCCATCCTGTGTCAGCCAGATCCCATCATCAGAAGTCACCATCCTCCCACCACCCATCTGTGTGACAATCCCAGGTCCCATCTTGGCTGCCAGCAGCGATCCAGTGTTTGTGGGTGGCTATTCACCATGCGCTTATGGTGGTTATGGCTATGGTTCTGGTGGATATGGACTAGGGGGTCTAGGAGGTCTCCTTGGAGGTGGTAGTTGTGGCAGCAGTGGGGGAATTCTTGGATCAAAGCAACGCCCATGCTAAACTTAGAACAGATCATCTGGGGAATGTGGAGCAACTTACAAACCTATGACCATGGCATGAATCCATGGCTTCCTGAAGTGCTGAACATAAGAAGACAGGAGTTGCTCAGCACCTTTGACATCTGGGCCAGACTCTCTTTTTGATTCTGTGCATATTTCCTTCAATAACAATTGCTCCTTTCTAGTATATCTTTTCTACCACTATGCCCTGTCCTACATTTTTTCCTTGCTTTTGTATAAGACACAGGAAAATCATGTGAAAAGAACGCATGATGGATTTTAATTCACCATGTTAGTTTTGTCATGTACCCGGTGGGTTTGTGCAATTTGATGTAACTCTGTAACATTTCCTGTTATTATTCCTCCTTATTAAAGCTTTTATTGCATCACAATCTTTGTCTGCTTCATTCTGAGATGATTCCTCCCCTTCTTTTTGAAATAGCAACAGCCATTACACTTACATATCACCCCATAGTGCTTAGCGCACTCTCGGGGGGGGGGGGTGTTCACAAGGTAATTGGCATTTTACCCCAAACATTCATTTTACTGACCTCAAAAGGATGGAAGGCTGAGTTAAGCTTGATCCTCATCAGGATCGAACTTACAATGTCAGCAGTTTCAACTACAATATGGCAGTTTAACCCTTGCATCACCAGGGCTGAGTGTTCTCGGTAGTCTTCAAGGGCTGCTCTCACCTGGAACACGTTGCTTAATCAAGGTAGTGAAGGACTAATAGGTAGTGGCAGAATATAACCATGTTTGGATGTCTGGGTTAGTTTACCCATTTTTAACTATTGCCTGAAGAGGTTTTGGGATTCCTTTTCCAACATTTTTCATCCTCCCCCCATGACTTGATCCTTTTCTACTTTATCTTCCCTGAAATCATATATAATCTTACCATAGGTATTCAAGAAAAAGCAAATACTTAGCATCTTAACTTCATAAGAGCTTTGTTTCAGGAACACTCAAATACTTATGTACTAGTTTTAGATTAGTATTTCTGTGCAGAAACTACCCAGCTAGGAGCCTATGCTGCCTTTTACCTCCATTAAATAACATCAGAGACAGAGATATTCTTCCATGGGACCATTGTATACAAAGAGAATCTTTCCCCACATCTGAAGAATAGTGATAGGAAAGAAAGAATTGTGAATAAAATTCCAGATTCTGAGATGTGTTAACACAGTTTATTTTTTTAACCATCAAAAAGGTGGTGGGGCAAAATTTTGTATCCACATTTCTATAGCTAGTATTGCTGTTTTACAACATTTGTGTCCTAGATGATTTGATGTAGGGAGACTAGGGGTGAGTGAATAGATCTACTGAATAAATAACATAAAGAAATGGTTTCCAATGATTCAAGGGGTCTAGTTGGCATAAAAAATAAAAACTTACTGGGATTTTCAGTACATCCAGCAAATATCAAAAGTTCAAGTCACCACCCTCCATATCCACAGGACACTTGAAACCACAGAAAGCAATAAATCTTGTATTATAGCCAACATACCTGAATCATATAAGGAGGGGTTGCAAAAGTCCATGATGATCTTTTAGGTCAGCTCAAGAAATGATTCCCCTGGAAACAATCCTGTTCATTCTCAATATTACATTACAGATAGTGGCCTCTTGTGGCCAAGTTTGCTAATGGACTTTGGAAATATATATATATTGTATATCATGTATTTAAGGGATTTTTCATATAATATTTTTCAATCCTTGGATAACTGAAACCTTGGATACTAAACTCATGGATTGGGGGTGGGGAGAAATCTGCATATATTTGTACATTTAACACTATCAAACTCCCAACCTCAACCCCAGTCTTAACCCAACCTCAACCCAAAACCCAACCCTAGCTCTAATTCCATTACAAACCTAAGATGTAGTATGTGCTGTGATAGAAAATGGGAAAGGAATTGGGGTAGGGGAAAGAGCTCCTTCCCATGTACAAATAATACAAATAATGAACAAACAGGCCACACTACATAATTTCTGCTCCCCGAAGTCAAAGGCAGTTGAATCATAGATAATAAATTCTGTTGTGATCCTATGGTTGAAGGAAAAGCAAGCAAATCAAGGATAAATGCTTTAAGGAAGAAACATGTACTGTATCGCAGAATATCACGAAGCACAACAAGCATTACATACCTTAGTCTGATTCTTTCATGTGTTGAACAGCATGAACACTGGCTAGAACTGAAGGCTTAGGCATGATGATCTCAAAGTTTCAAATACTAGGTTTTCTCATTGTCTTCACCTAGTTTTAAAGTGGTTAATTCCTGATTCATTGCATATTTTGGGGTCACAGTCATAAGATTCACAGTTGTGTGGCATCTCACTGGAAGAATAGTTTCCAGGATGTTGATGACATAGATTCATGATGGCTAACCTTGGCACTCAGTGTGATCTTGGACTTCAATTACCAGAAGCCCAAATCAGCACACCTGCTGATCAGGGCTTCTGGGAATTGAAGTTCAAAAACAGTTGGAGTGCCAAGGTTCACCATTACTGACATAGATTATGACTTTTGGTGGTGAGATATAGTTGTATTGCAATGGAATAAACTTTGAAATTTAAAGAAAGGGAAGACACCAAGATTGGTGGTTCAGATTTAGTTGCATCATAAAGGGGAATCCCTATACATCTTTGATTCCATCAACAAATGTCTTAAGTGGCATCACAGCACTAGGCCTATATGACTAGAATGTCATTTTGAATATAGACATTGAGATGCCCTGAATATTGCTTGTCCAAGCACCATTTTAGTTGAATTGAAATATCAGAAGGATGGCCATCAAGGGACAAACTGGCCCACACCCAAGAACAATATTCAGGTTAACTACAAATACTGTTCAAATTAGAACTATTAACATTAGTGGAAGCAGTAATGTTAATAGTTCTAATCTGAACATTATTTGTAGTTAACATTAACATTAGTGGAAGCTATGAAGCTCCTTCAGTGACTTAGTGGTTAAAGGTGCTGAGATGTTGACTGGAATATGTTGACTTGGGGACATGAAAGGGGCCTTTCAGACATCCCCTAAAAATCATTTCAACCCAGAGTAATCTCTGACATGAAAACACACAGTGGAATCAGTTGGAGCATAAGAAATCATCCTAGAAGGAACTAAGATGATTTTTACAGCTCATCTAAATGATGAAATATATCTAGAACTATGCCTTACCTAGGGTTGCCATACATCCCAGAAAACCGGGATTGTCCCGGATTCAAGGACGGAAAAATTGTCCAGTTCAATAAAAAAACATGTTAAAGTCCCAGATATTTAAAACTTACTGATTCTGTATCACAACACACCATTAAAATAAATTTGAACTCTTACCATCAAACAAGCAATTTCCTGCCACATTGGAGTTGGAGTATACCTGGAGACAAATCTTAACATCCTCGCTCACTCCACCACCCAATAAGTGTGACCATTGTGTTTCCTGGAACTGAGGATGTTAAGAGTTGACCACGACATGACTTCTCAGAAGTACAACAGATCATCTTATGCATTGATATATTTAATGTGAAAGTGTTTTATAGATGTCATTATATTATGATTGTTTTAAAAAAGGCTATTTGGTAGGAAACGTGCCCATTTTTGTCAAGTATACTTCTGTCCCGGTTTTGTGGGAGAGAATTATGGCAACTCTAGCCTTACCATGCTGTGTGAAAGTGTTCTTGGAACGTTTTCTAGAGTAAATCAAGTTTTTCTCAACTGGAAATTTATACTTAGAGCTTCTGAACTTTCTGGAGTTAATCCTAATACTCTGCAAGGATATAGCCAGCATTGGATCATTGTATGCACCACTGTACACAGTTTTTTTAAAAAAAATTTTTTGAAATAGGTTGGATTCTATTTAATGATCTATTCAACAATACAGTCAATTGAGTTGAGTCTCAAAACCGAGATTCAAGGTAACTCACAACATGATGAAAACAGATACAGGTAAAACACAAAACATTGCAATGTTAAAACATAGTAAATCAAAGAACACTATCAAAACATTATATTTCCTGTAAACACTACATTTTCTCAAAAACTGACCATAGACTGAAAAGTGCAAAGCTGATCCAATAAAATTGTCTTCTAGTGCAGATGAGGTAGGAACCACAACGTGATTTCTGCTTCACAGAGAGATGGTTCATTAGGAAATGTCATATGACAGTGATGGCCAACCTTGACACTCCAGATGTTTCTTGAACTTCAATTGCCAGAAGCTCTGATCAGCAGACATGTTGACCTAGGCATCTGGGAATTCAAGTCCAAGTACACCTGGAGTACCAAGGTTGGCCATCACTGTCATATGATATGTCTGTCTGATTATGTTATATTACCTGTGATGAATGGCTTACCCACGTCTTGAGGTGACAGCATTGTAAAATGACACCAGGCTTGTTCTGTGTGAATTCTGGAGGAAAAAAAGTAGAAGGAGAAAAGGGAGGTCAAGAAGAAGACAACAAGGATTCTGATGTACAAAAATGCCCTGAACTTTCACTCTTTAGTATAAAAAGAATAGAGTTTCCAAGTTCTGTAAAGCAATAGGTAAAAAGGAAGTCAACAGATGGGGACTCACCCATTTCTTTGGAGAACTGACATGAAGGAGTATCGGTAAATCTTGAGAGAGGTTCAAGTTTTTGATATGGTGTGTGGCATTTTGGCTTTTATATTCTTCTAGACACATGAGCAATGGGTGTGAGATGTACCCTTGGCTCGGGGAACTAATAAATACCTTTTAATTTCTGTTTTGAATGAATCATTATCTGTAATGTTTAATGAAAAACAAAGTGCTAGGAAACTATTTTGCAAACTTTGTGCATTTCAATTCCACCCTAGCCTCTTCCCTTACTGTCACCCTTTAATTTTTCCTTGTTTATCTCTTTGTTTTGAATGCTCAAGGTCTGACAGTTCCCCTTAAGAAGGTCCGACCTCCTTTTAAGCCCTTGGTGAATGATATGAATCAAACTAATGAAGTAGCTGAAACCTTTTGAGAATCAAATCAATGACCACACCTTCTCAGTTTAGAGGTAACTTACAAAAACAACAAACACCATGGTACTTCCCTGAAAAAAATGCTTCCAGCATGCTTCCTTTGGGAATGCTGATGCTCAAGGATTTTGTAGGGGGCTCATTGATTGTTCGAGAGTAGACCAAAGCTGCCCCTGGAAATATACATATGCCTTTGGCATCCATTCATGTTGGTTTTCAATATCTGATAAATAGGAACGTGGGAGCCAAAATGCTAAAAGCAAGAATGCAACTAGTTCTAATTTCCTCCCCATAGAAGTCAACAGACAATGGAACTTGAAAACTTTGGATTCATGGCAGTGATGGTAAACCTGCCCTCTGTGTTTCCTGCTTGAACTTTATGAAATTGTTGCCGGAAATGTGCAAATCGCAGCTTGTGTGGCTGTGGGTACCAAAAGGAATACATGCACGAAAAGTAGAAGAGAGAGAGAAAGGCTTCATTAAAATATATTTTGCAAAAGGGCCCTCTTGAACATATTCTCTGCGGCTGCCCTTTTTATAGAGACATCCGGAACAAGTTCATATCTCTGCTGCTCTGCAAGGATCCTTGCTGGTCAAACAGCACATACACCCACTGGCTGCTCTCTGATGAAAGGTCCACTTTCACCCACAACACTGCCAGGTTCTGCATCACAGCTGTAAGAACAGAAGAACAATCCTGACCGGACCTTCAGCCAAATAAACGGCTAGTGTCACAGCATAGGCTTAGTAATACAGTGGAACCCTGGGCAATGACAAAAATTGGTTCCACAAGTCGTGTCGTTGTCCATTTTTTGCAGTTGCCCAGGTAGAAGAAAACCACTCACCCTCCGAAGGGAGAACCGGCCTAGCATGTGGCCGCTTCTCCCACCAGAGGGCAGGCGGGTGGCCCTGCCCTCACCCTCCGGCCTTCCAGGGAGACAACTGGCCTAGCACGTGGACGCTTCTCCCACTGGAGGGTGGTTTGTTTTGGGTGAGAATGCGGCGCATGGTGCGTTCCCACCCAAAGCAAGCCAGAGGTCCGAGCGAGACCGGTTTGTTTTGGGTAAGAACGTGGCAAACAGCATGTTCCCACCCAAAGGAAACTGGAGGTCCGAGTGGCACTGGTTTGTTTTGAGTAAGATAGTTTGAACATAATCATTATCTAAACCAATTTTTTTTATATTGTCAAAGTAATCTGCAAGGTTTGAAATGGGGCAAAGTTCTCAAAGCTTCAGATTAAAAAACATTCAAAACATAAACTTTCACATTCAGAAGGTATCAGATCAAAATGGAAACTATTCAAAGAATGTTTAAATCTCTGTGAATTATTTCCATTTCATACATATGCAAAATATTAACAGATACTGGTCTTTTTGTATTTGAGTAAGAAAGAACTACATTCAAATGCTCTTCTCATAAAATGTTGTGGGGAAACCTTGGCTTGGAAAAAGTAAAACTGGAATTAGCCTCTCTCATAGTTTCCAACCAATTATTTGTATAGCTGGATTTCTCACCTTTCCTGTTTACAGGACATAGAAAGCTAATGGGAAACAGATAAAATGTACAAATAAAGGGTATAATTAAAGTTGAGTTTAAAAATATATGAATCTTACAAACCACTTATAGTAGAAAATTAATGACTCGTTGATGAAAATTATTAAATTAGTAGGGAGATGTGATGGAATTAAGATAAAGATCACACACAAAGCAGAAATTAGTGATGACCTTTGTGAAAAACATCTTGCCCTGTCAAGAAATATGCCACGGATGGGGTATAAAAGGACGCATTCGTCTCCCATTTCTTCAGAAGCATCTGTCCTCTCCATCTCATTCTTCGTCTTCTGTTGATCGGTAAGTCCATTTTGTTCTCATTCTCTTCTTCAGCATTTTGAAAATGATCTCCAAATCTGTTCATGGGAGGAGGGGGAAAACCCTACCTGGTTTTTCTTTACAACTCCTCTGTCTTCCATTAACTGGAGACGGTGGTGTCAGTTGAAGATTATGGATGAATCCTCGAATTTTCTAAACTGGAGGATCAGCCATGATTTCTTTCTTCCTAGCCTCATGCCATGATGGCCAACCTTGGCACTCCATGTGTTCTTGGACTTCAATTACCAGAAGCCCAAGTCAGCACTCCTGTTGATCATGGCTTCTGGGAATTGAAGTACAAGAGCACCTGGAGTGCCAAGGTTGGACAACACTGGTGCTCCAGATCTTCTTGAATGTCAGTTCCCAGAAGCCCTGATCAGGAGATGTGCTGTCTTGGGCTTCTGGTAATTAAAGTCCAAAAACACCTGGAGCATCAAAGTTGGCCATCCCTGTCCTAGAGTTTGTTCAGTATGCAATATGCAAATCTCACTAACTTCTAGTGAAATGGGGACGAGAATATGTAAGTTTTGTAATGCTGCTGAACAACGGCTCCCATCATCTTCCAGCTCCACCCTGGTGAGCAGGAGCTGATGAGAACTGGAGTCTGACAGCAGTGGAAGGTTTCCCTCCTGTTGGTCAAATCAGTTTTATTTACTATCTACTCCCCAAAACCCTCTGGCATGCTCAAACAGTCCATAAAATTGCGACTTTGGAGACATGTAAAAAAATATTGTTCTGGCTTCTCAACTTTTAAAAATATAATTTTTAGCTCAATAGGATTTGATATAATCGAGTCCGTAATGTCCACAAATATCTTAAACTATACACAGAAGGGGGCAAATATTGGGGGGGAAAGGAAAATCATATACTTTCTCAGTCTTGGCCAGGGTTACCATCTCCATTTCACTCTTTTTTTTCGGGGTGGGGGGGGACGACGACGACTCGTGTCCACAGAAGATCAAAGGGGAGAAGACAATAATGCTTAAATGACTTGTTATGGTTCTGATTGTAGTAATTTGCACAACTCCTTTGGAATAGCTTCCTCCTTACACATACAACTAGGTTTCTTTCCAGGCAGGGGGATTTATTTGGTGGGACTGATCACTTAACCTTCAGACTCAGCTTCACATCTGTGTGTGTGTGTGTGTGTGTGTGAGAGAGAGAGAGAGCAAGGGGGAGGGGGGAGGGAAGGAGGGAGGTAGAGATGGTTCATCTACACTTGACCAGGGTCAATGAATGACCTTTCCTCCCTCGTATTTCCCTTCTTTACCCCTTTTAGATCCGTGCTCATCACCTCAACATGTGTTCCATCCCAATTTGTGGACCTTCCTGCGCTGTTCCATCCTGTGCAGCCTCCCCGTCCATTGGCTTCGGATCCTGTGGCATCCCCTCTGGTTTAGGAACTTCCAGTTATGGCGGTGTGTCAGCAAGCAGTCTCGGCACTCTTTCTGGAGTCCCGGTGTCATGTGTGAGCCAAATCCCTTCCTCTCAAGTGGTCATCCAGCCACCTCCTGTTACGATGGTCCTCCCTGGGGCCGTTATGGCTTCTTCCTGTGAGCCGTTGCGTGTGGGAGGCTACAGCCCATGTTCTTCAGGGTCTTCTGGTGGTGTAGGCTACCTTGGTAGCTGTAGCAGTATTTGCCGACCAAGCAGCAAATATTGTAGTCCTTGCTAATACTGAGGAGACACCCAAATCTGACCAATGCAATAGGAAAACCTGACTGAGTTAATGGACTGGTTCATTCATAATGTTAAGCATCTACGGATCTGCCTGAAATCTGCCAAGGATGATTTATGATTCACTTTACATTTCTCCATGTTCTTCTCTTCTGTATGTCTTAGTGATGGCCTTAACACCCAAAGGTTCCTTAGCATAGTCTATTCAATACTTGTCTAACAAAGGAAGGATGGGATTGACTGTCATTTTTTCATTTCTCTTTCCTCATCTTCTTGTTCAATCAATAAATCTTTTCTTGCATCACAACCTGGATCTGGTGGATTTTATGAGGGGAAGGGGCATACCTCAGCATAAGAACATAAGAACAGTCTTGCTGGAACAGGCCACAGCCCATCCAGTCCAGCATTCTGTCTCACACAGTGGCTCACCATTTGCTTTAGGGTATTCCCATGCAGATGCCTTCACCTGCTTAGGATTCCCTGGAAATGGCATTGAGAGATATCAATATCCATTGATACCCTTGTCCTCCATGTCAGACCATACTGTGCAGCCGTGATTCCAGATTCAATACCCTGGAATAACCTCCAATTATATGACTCAGAGGTAGATGATGAAGCAGATGCTTTTGTGCCTGGAATAACTTGGAGCGTAACTACTAGTAAGGAAAAGCAACACTTGAGCAGACAGAGAAACAACCCACACCAAAAGAAGGGAGCTTTATTTCATCCTCCGCGTCTTGCGATATGCATTGCTAGGTGCCACATTGCTCAACCATATTATTACGTTTAATTGAAACACGGTTATTAATTATCTGTATTAAGCTAATGAAATGTCCATGATTTATGTCATACCTTTTCTTCTATGGAGTCAAGGCAGAATAATTCTCCTTTATGCTTAATTCCACTACCATTCCTGCCAAGCACACTCCAAGTGGAAACAGAGTCTCTGGTCCAAGCTAACCTGGAGAATGTCATGGTTTGGTGGGGCCATAGCCTTGATTTTTGAAGTCTCCATCCAATGTTCACATCTCTATGGCATATTGTCTTTTTGTGTGTGTGGAGAGCAAGCACATGAATCACAGAGCTCAAGAATCTCCATGCATGTTCTAGTCAAGAATTGGGACCTTTTCATTGCAAGAAGAAAAATTGTCCAAGAGGTCTACAGTGCCACCGATGGGGCCCACAAGATAAAACTCCTCAATCTCCTGAATAAAAGATTTATGTACTTCATAAATCAAAGGTGCTCCTTCCATAATGATGAATGTTTTGTACATGATGGGAGATGCCCATAATCATAAAAATCTATGGGGTGACAGAGTAGCAAAATGAACAGGTGAACAGTGCCCTCTTTTCTAATTTTTTAAAACCAATTCTGATTTTCTCATAATACAAATACATAAAACACCCTGGTGCACTAACCTTATGTCCATGGATCTACCAGTTGTCTTCCATCAACTCATTTATTCTGCCAAAAACTCATTACCTTGTCTCCTTTATTTTTTCCAATGTGTGCTGCATAATTGGCCTCCAAATGTCCCAAAATCTATTTTGTTTTAAAATCCCCCTTTTTATATTTAAATCCCATGTAAGTTTTTCATTAGGTGACATAACCCAGACATCAGTAAACCATTTACTCAAATCTAAATTCGAAGCACCCTTCCAAATTCTGGCAATCTGTTGTCTTGCTAATGTTAAAAAATAGCTAATACATCCTGTTTATTTTCATCTAAATTCAAATCCTCTAAATCTGTCAATAATATAATTTTCCCATTCAACTTTAAATCAATATCTAAAATTTTGGCTATTTCTTGTTTAATTTTGTGCCAAAAAACGGAAACAATTTCACAGTCCCACCAAATACATTTATGCATCCCTGTTTCCCGTTGGCATCTCCAACATACCTTTGGATTACTATTATCTATTTGATTTTCCCCCTTATCTTCTCCGTTCCCATAGGGAACGGTGGTTGGGGGAGGGGGGAAGGGAAATGTGGAGATGTGCTGGGCCTGCGCGTAGTTATCAGCAGGACATTCCATTGGAGGGGGCAGGTCAGAGAGAGTGATAAAGTTGGACGGCGAGGCAGCAGGGTGATTGAGGCACCTAATTAACACCCAAAAGGCTGGGGATAGGGAGACACCTGGAAAAGGCTGGAAAGAGGCGGAGAATGGGTTCTGGAGTGATGTAAGTATATATTCCATGTAACAATGTCGGCGGCAAACTTGTGCTGTCCTGGTTCCTTCCCCTTTTTTCACTCTATGGGGTCAAGCCCGTATTCCACCAAGCCTGGTGGGTGTTTGGGGGTTAGGGCGAAAGCCCTCCTGTCTTTCTAGCTAGGTTTCTTGTTTTGGTACTGTTTGCTTTTGAATGCTCTGCATGATTTTACATCCACAATAAAATATTCAGACTACTGAAGATACTGTTTCCGGCCTGTTTTTGTGTCTGGGAAGGCAAAAAGACTGAGGCAAGGGCAAACAGCCCTTAGCTACACTACTATCCATCATCCCCAGTCTTACATGGTGGCTAGCGGTTGGGATCCGATTCCTGGAGGAGTGTGGAGTGATTGAGGTTTAACTACTAAGAGGTTGGCAGTGCCCAATGCCTGCCCAGGTGGTTCAGTACATTGATGATTTATTGGTCACGAGTGAGGGCATCAAAAATTGCAAAGCGGCCACGATTCACCTTTTAAATTTCTTGGGTGACGTACGGTACAAAGTTACCAAAGAAAAAGCTCAAATTGCCTGCAAGGAGGCCTTGTATCTGGGATTTCTCATCTCCCAAGGGTAACGCCAACTTAGCAAGGAATGTAAAGAGGCCATTTGCCAGATTCCCCTACTGCAGAGTATGGATTGCCAACTTTGCCCAAATTGTGAGGCCTCTTTTCGAAGGACTGCATCAAGTAGGGGAAAAGGTAGAAGCAACTCCAGAAATTAGGTGGCCTTTTCAAACCTTAAAGAGAAAACCTCTCAAAACTCCTGCTCTGAGTTTGCCCAATCTGGAAAGCTGTTTGTGCTTTTTGTCCACAAATCCAAAGGATTGGTGCAGGGGGTCCTGACACAATGGTATGGCATGTGGCGGAGGCTGGTGGCATACCTCTCAAAGCAGCTGGAACCCGAAGCATGTGGTTGGCCCATGTGTTTGTGAACCGTGGCAGCCTCAGTGTCTCTTTGTTTAGAAGCATGGAAATTTACCTTGGGGGTGAATTGACTGTCTTTGTTCTGCACACAGTAACCACGGTGTTGAAAGAGAAGGGCAAACACTGGCTGTCAAATGCATGCATAACGCAGTTCCAGTTGGCTTTGCTTGACTGCTCTCTGCTTTGAACCCTGCCACCTTGCTCCCATCCTCAATTGGAGATGAAAACGCTTAATTAAGACAGGATTGTATCGAGACAATTGATCTGGAATATTCAAGCCACACACACCTAAGGGGAATCTACTTCCTAACCCAGATTTTGAAGTTTATGTAGATGACAGTAGTTATTTCACCCAGGGAATTCAGAGGGCTAGATACGCTGTGGTCACTTTAACCGATATTGTCGAGGCTAACGTGCTAGCTCCGGGAACCTCAGCCCAAACTGCAGAATTAATTGCACTCACATGAGCTTTGGAATTAGGTGCTAAAAAGAAATTAAATGTATACACAAATTCTAGATACGCCTTTTGCGTACTGCATACTTTTGGGGTGATGTGGAGAAATTGAGACTTTAAAACAGTGGAGGGAGAGCTGATATGAAATTGTGTGGCTTTATATTTATTAGAAGCTGTTTATCTACCTTACAAAGTTTCGGTAATGCATATTAGAGGTCATGGAAAGGCTGCAGAATTGCATCAATGGGAGGGGAATCGTCTTGCAGATGAAGCCGCCAAAGCGGCTGCCTCCTGTGAAAATGACTTTGAACTAGTCCAGGTTGTTCCTGCACCAGCAATTCATTTACCCGTGAACTAGTCCTACACGTACAAGGAAAAGAAATATGGCTTTAAGAAAGATGGTAAACAGGATAAAAATAGATGGATTATATTTTTATTTTTTATTGATTTTCATAAGAATATACAGAAATAAAATGAACATTATAAAGCAAAATGAAAAACAACAACACTTATACTAAAATAATCCAACATTACATAAACAACCTTAACCATGCTCCTCATTTTATATCAATCCCTTTTTAGCCCATGCATCTTTATCAGATACATCATCTTTTAATAAATAGCATTTATACTATTCACCACTTATGAATATAAACTTATATTTTTGTTATTTCCTTCTACTTATCTATAATCTTGACATTATATAAAAGAGCATGAGTCAATCTAATAAACAATACAAAATAATAATATCAACACCCAGTGATATATACAAGCCTTGATGATCGCAGTCTTTTACAATTCTAATCTTTCCAAAAACTCATATAATGTGGTACTGGTTTGTTTCCTTTATTGTCTACTAATACATATTCTACAAAAGGTCTCCATATTTCCCAAAACTTTTTCTCTTTCATTATAAGGTAAAAGTAAAGGTTTCCCTTGCTCGAAAGCCAGTTGTATCCGACTCTAGGGTGTAGTGCTCATCTCTGTTTCAAAGCCAAAGAGCCAGCGCTGTCACCTTCTACAGATGTTTCCGTAGTCATGTGGCAGACATGACTAGACACCAGAGCACACGGAACGCTGTTACCTTTCCCACCGAAGTGGTCCCTATTTATCTACTTGCAATTTCTTGCTTTTGAACTGCTAGGTTGGCAGGAGCTGGGACAAAGATGGGAGCTCATTCTGTCCTGCAGTACTCGGGAATTGAACCGCTGACCTTCCACCTCCCAGCCAGCGTCTTAGGCACTTGAGCCAATTCCCATGTTCCCACAATCTTGGGACATATGAACACATGTGGTGGAGTTGTAAAGTGACAAGTGCTTTTTGGAAACAGAGAAAGAGATTGTGGGAATTTTGAAACTGGACCTAAAGTTGGAATCAAGTGCCGCCTTACTGACAGAAATAGACAATATGAATATATGTACAAATAAAAAAGAATTGCTTTCTATAATGTCAACTGTGGCAAGACAATGAATAGCAAGAAATTGGAAAAACGATTTAGTTTTAAAGGTGGAAGACTGGTATAAAGAAATGTGGGAAATTGCATTAATTTTAATTTAATTTAATAGTCGTATTTATATATGCCGCCCACTCAGGCAGAGCCCGACTCAGGGCGGCATTAAATGATAAACTGATAGGTGGATTATTTTTGAAGATGGCATGATTTTCATTCCCAGTTCACTAGGATTAGATATTGTCAAAGAAGTCCATTGACTGACTCACGCAAGCCTAAATGTCTTAATGGAATGTATCAGCTCCTGGGCTGTGATCAAGGACACCGTCAGGCTTACAACTGAGATTTGCTAGACGTGCATGATTTGTGTCCACAATAACTCTCACAAGGGAATTCTGAAAGGTCCCTGGGGAAGTCAACCTGCCGGGGCAGTCCCTGGAGCCAAGTGGCAGGTAGATGTTGCGGACATGTTCCCCCACTGTGGATACAAACATTGCCTTGTTTTCATGGACTCGCTTTCAGGCTGGGTAGAAGCTTTCCCCTGCAGGACAAACCAGGCAAAGGAAGTTGTGAGGAAACCGGTAAATGAGCTTGTTCCTTTCATAGGATCTGGCCTAGGATTTGGGCAAGGTTTGCTATTGGTGCAGTTCCAGGTCAGTGGGGGCAAATGCCAGAGGCTTCACTTGCAACCCTTGTGTCTAAACATCCTTTAATTATACCCCTGTATCTAAGGTCACTTATGGTTTGAACACAATCATTATTGAAACCAATATTTTTTATTTTGTCCTGTGCATCCTCCCCTTCCATTGGCTTCAGATCTTGTGGCATCCCCTCTGGCTTAGGAGGTTCCAGTTGTGGTGGTGTGTCAGTGAGTAGTCTCGGCATGCTTCAGGGAGTCCCAGTGTCATGTGTGAGCCAAATCCCTGCCTCTGAAGTGTCTGTTCGGCTAGCTCCCTTTACCATGGTAGTCCCTGGGGCCGTTTTGGCTGCTAGCTGTGCGCCGTTGGCTGTGGGAGGCTACAGCCCATGTTCTTCAGGGTCTTCTGGTGGTGTAGGCTACCTTGGTAGCAGTAGCAGCATTTGTTGGCCAAGCAGCAAGTATTGTAGTCCTTGCTCATCTACCACCAATGCCACCATGAGGACATAAGAATGACGACCTCTTGCTTTTAGTATTAAACATTCTTCTTCTTCCTCTGACGTATCCGAAGCCAAATATAGGCAATCAATATGGCAATCAGCCACAAAAACTGTCCTAAGAATATTAATGCAGTGGTCTTGTATCTGCCTTCTACATCGCAGCGTACTACTGATCCAGTTCTGTGAGTCTCTTTCTGGTCTTGAGCGCTTTTGGCACACAAAGTCCTCATCGGTCCCTGGCCAGGATGGATAAAGTTGCTCCCCTCCATCAAGATGGATTCAAGTGGAATTTGATCTACTTGGGGACCATCACCCTTTCCTGTGGACTTTGGCAGAGCCATTAGTCCTCAGGGTTGTCAGGTTAGTTGACCACCGCCTGACACTTGGCGTTGAGTCAATGGCAGTATTCTATTACCATAGCAGGATAACGTGGCCAGACTGAGATTAAACATTACAGATCATTTATTTTATGCTCAGTCTTCTTCGTGAACGCTACATTTTCCTCTACTTTTTCATTTTTGAAGGGATATAAAGATTTGTGTTCCATGTGAAACCTAACCCTGCCTTCCATTATTTGGTAAAAGAAGTTTTTGAACTGACATCCCTTGCTAGCCTCGGGCTGTGGTGTTTAATAAAAAGAAAACATCCAGACTTGCACATAGCTGCTACTTATTCAGTTAATGCTAATTCTTTGGTTGAAGAGTTTGAATGTCTGTCTATATGGTAATTTAAGAGGGGACGCATTTGGAGGATTGGGTTGGGACATTTTTAGGAAACAGCTCATCCTAAATTTCAAAAATGGATGCATTTCCATCGGTCTGCATTTATGTTGGCGCAGTGGTTAAACTGCTCAATTGTGAAAGCAATGGTATAGTCAAAGCAATGGTATTCCCAATAGTAATGTATGGTTGTGAGAGTTGGACCTGTTGTGACCTGGGGTCCTGTGTGTAAGGAGGAGGAGGAGAGTCAGCCGGCCCAATTGCCTGCTGCCGGCTCCGATCTGGAGGCTGAGGAGGACCTGTTGCCAGTCCCTCAGGCCACGGCTTGCCCAGATCAGGATGCCTAGCAGGAAGACAGCTGTCCTGCAGTCAGCTGTCACTTTGGAGCCAGTCCATCAGGGCCAAGCCAGGCCAAATGATCGGAGTTTGACAGCTAGGCCAGGTGCCCTGCAATCGGGATGACGAAGAGCAAGCTGGCACCTCTGAGAGATGTAGGACCTCATTAAGACAGGCCTTGCAGCTGTGGAGAAGGAGTGTCCGGACACACCTTTGAACCTGCCCTCAGCTGTGGGGTCTGACTCTCCTTAAAGCTAGGGTGTGCCACAGGGCTGTAGTCGTTGGGTGGCCAGGGCGGATCAGCCCCCACCCCCTGAGCTAACAGCTCACCCCCCAACTAGATTTGCCCAACCAATACAAATGTCTATATTTGTGTGTGTGTGTGTGTGACATTGTTGCCCCTCCTGAAAAAATATCCACCCACCGCCATCTAGAATCCTGGCTATGGCCCTGGCGTAATGCCAAGCTCTTTGTCTGACCAATCTTCCCCTACTTGGTGTTGTGATCCAGCCCTCCTCTGACTCTGAAGATGAACTGGATCAGGGGGCACTCCTGATGGCCAACCCACTTCTGCCTGCACCCAATCCTGAGGATGTTGTGGGCCAGGGATCTCAGCCTGTGCCTGGCCCAAGTTTGTTTTCCAAGGCAGCTGACCTGTCAGATCAGGGGTCTGGCTCTGACAGCGATCAGCCCTCCATCAGGGAGAGGTCCTGGAAACAGCAACACCTGAGACGCAGGCAGGCTAGAGCAAACTACCAAAGAAGGCTCCCAGCTGATACTGATTTTTTGGGAGGCTTATAAGCAAGCTTGTTACAGCCTGCCAGCAGTGGTCCATGGGGCCGCAAAGGGTCAGAGTTCACTTTGTGACTGAACAACAACAACAACATTGTAGCCAAAAACTGGTGACATTGTGATTTTGATCCTGATGGAAACAAGGTTGAACCAGCCTTCTATTCTTCAGAGATTGGTAAAATGAATATTCAGTGTGTTTGGGGGTAAGTGCCAATGATCTTGTGAATCATCTAGAGACTGCATTAAGCACTAGGGGGTGGTATAAAAGGGCAGTTGTTATTGCTATTGGTGTTTCTATGTGTACTTTTTAGTAACCAAAACATACACATCTCCTGTTTTTCCATTTTTGTTGTTCAGACGCACAGTTGAGTCCGACCCTTTGTGACCCCATGGACCACAATACGCCAGGCTCCTCTCTCCTCTGTCATCTTCCGCAGCATTGCCAGGTCAACGCCCATCACACCAGTGATTCCATCCATCCACTTCATCCTCTGCTACCCCCTTTTCCTTTCACCTTCAATCTTTCCCAGCATTAGGGCCTTTTCCAGTGAGTCCTCTCTTCTCATTTGGTGGCCAATGTACTTGAGCTTCATCTTCAGTATTTGTCCTTCCAATGAGCAGTCAGGGTTCCATTAAAAATGAATATTTGTTCATAAGCACTCTTTAGCTAGGCCTAACAGTTGGAAAAGGATGTGTGCCCATCAACATACAGACTTTGGAACAGAAAGCCCACCTAGTAGGGTTCCCTCTGATGGCACTGATGCTTTTGGTCATGAGAACAATAAAATATTTACCACTCCATTTTGACCCATCTCTTTTGCCTCTAAGACTGGGATGATTTCATTGATGTACTGTATTACCAAGGGGCTGCAGTGGCTCAAGTGGCCAAAATGCTGACTGGAAGGCAGCAGATCAGCAGTTCAATTCCTGAGTACTGCAGGATGGAATGAGCTCCCGCTTTTGTCCCAGTTCCTGCCAACCTAGCAGCTTGAAAGCAAGATATTACAAGTAGGAAAATAGGGACCACTCAGGTGGGAAGGTAAACTATGTTCATGCGCTCTGGTGTCTAGTCATGCCTACCACATGACCATGGAAATGTCTGCAGAAGCAGACAGAGTTGGCTCTTCGGCTATGAAACAGAGACGAGCACTGAACCCTAGAGTCAGATATGACTGACCTTGGAGCAAGGGTGACCTTTACCTTTATCTAAGGCCACTATAGTTTGAACACAATCATTATTTAATCGAATATATTAGATATTGTCAAAGTAATCTGCAAGATTTGTGAATGGAGCAAATTCCTCAAAGCTTCAGATTAAAAACATTCAAAATTTCATATTCAGAAGGTGAATGATCAAAATGGAAACTATTTAAAGAATGTTGAAATCTCTGTGAATTATTTCCATTTCATACATACACAAAATATTAACAGATGCTGGGATTTTTTTATTTAAGTAAGAATGAACTAAATTCAAATGATCTTCTCATAAAAAGTTGGGGGAAAAGCTTGGCTTGGAAAAAGTAAAACTGGAATTAGCCTCTCTCATAGTTTCCGACCAATCATTTGTATAGCTGGATTTCTCACCTTTCCTGTTTACAGGACATGCAAAGCCAAAGATAAACAGATAAAACAAACAAATACAGGGTATAATTAAAGCTAAGTTTAAAAATATATGAATCTTACAAACCACTTATAGTAGAAAATTAATGACTCGTTGATGAAAATTATTAAATTAGTAGGGAGATGTGATGGAAGTAAGATAAATATCACACACAAAGCAGAAATTAGTGATGACCTTTGTGAAAAATATCTTGCCCTGTCAAGAAATATGCCACGGATGGGGTATAAAAGGACGCATTCGTCTCCCATTTCTTCAGAAGCATCTGTCCTCTCCATCTCATTCTTCGTCTTCTGTTGATCGGTAAGTCCATTTTGTTCTCAATCTCTTCTCCAGCATTTTGAAACTGATCTCCACATTTGTCCATAGGAGGAGGGGGAAAACCCTAGCTGGTTTTTCTTTACAACTCCTCTGTCTTCCATTAACTGGAGAAGGTGGTGTCAGTTGAAGATTATGAATGAATCCTCGAATTTTCTAAACTGGAGGATCAGCCATGATTTCTTTCTTCATAGCCTTGTGCCATAATGGCCAACCTTGGCACTCCATGTGTTCTTGGATTTCAATTACCAGAAGCCCAAGTCAGCACTCCTGCTGATCAGGGCTTCTGGGAATTGAAGTACAGAGCACATGGAGTGCCAAGTTTGGACAACATTGGTGCTCCAGATGTTCTTGAATGTCAGTTCCCAGAAGCCCTGATCAGCAGATGTCCTGTCTTGGGCTTCTGGTAATTGAAGTCCTAGAACACCTGGAGCAACAAAGTTGGCCGTCCCTGTCCTAGTGTTTGTTCAGTATGCAAATCTCACAAACTTCTAGTGAGATGGGGAGGAGAATATGTAACTTTTGTGATACTGCTGAACTACGGCTCCCATAATCTTCCAACTATACCCTGGTGAGCAGGAGCTGATGAGAACTGGAGTCTGACAGCAGTGGAAAGTTTCCCTCCTGTTGGGCAAATCTTAAGTTAATATTTTTGTACGTACCTTCTCCATACCTGTCAACCTTCCCGGATTGGCCAGGATTTCCCGATTTTTGGTGCCGATTTGTGCCATTTCCCGCCCCGCGCTGCCGAAACCCCGGAATTTGGCAACGGGGGCGAGGAGGAACTGTGCAGCCCTTCTGCACAAGTCATGTTCTACGCAAGCGGCGTAGCCTTCTACGCATGTGTAGAAGGGTTTTATGCTTGCGTAGCCCCGTTCTACGAATGCGTAGAAGGCTACGCCGCTTGCATAGGAGGCTACGCAAGCGGTGTAGCCTTCTACACATGCGTAGAACATGACCTGCACAGAACCATTTGCGCAGGTCCCATATTTTCCGGAGCAGTGGTTGACAGGTATGACCTTCTCCCTCACTTCACCAAAAACTTACAGCTAAATGTAGAATCCATTGCTTCAAAACCATCCAGCTTTCATCCTACCCTTCTCAGTTTTATTTAATATCTACTCCACAAAACCCTCTGGCATGCTCAATCATTTGTCCATAAGTTTGTGACATGTATAAAATATATATTGTTCTAGCTTCTCAACTTTTAAAATTTATAACTTTTAGCTCAATATGATTTGATTGAATCGATTCCCTAATGCCCACAAATATCTTAAAATATACACAACAGGAGGAAAATATTGGGGGTGGGGGAAAGTCATACACTTTCTCATTCCTGGGCAGGGCTACCATTTCTGTCCGTTTCTCCCTTATTCCTTGAGGAGTGTCCACAGAAGAGCAAAGGGGAGAATACAATAATGCTTAAATGACTTGTTATGATTCTGGTTGTAGGAATTCTCATATGCCTTTTGGAATTGCTTCTTCGTCACACATACAACTAAGTTTCTATCCAGGCAGTGGGATTCATTTGGAGGGACTGACCACTTAACCTTCATACTCAGCTTCACATCTGTGTGTGAGTGTGTGAGAAAGAGAGAGAGAGGGTGGGTAGAGGGAGGGTGAGAGAGAAGGAGAGATAGAGAGATGGTTCATTTACATTTGACCAGGCTCAATAAATGATATTTCTTCCCTCATAAGTATTATCCTTCTTTTCCCCTTCTAGATCAGTTGCAATCACCTCAACATGTGCTCCATCCCAATTTGCGGACCTTCCTGCGCTGTTCCGTCCTGCGCAGCCTCTCCTTCCATTGGTTTCGGATCCTGTGGCGTCACCTCTGGTTCAAGTTGTGGTGGTGTGCCAGCAAGCAGTCTCGGCACACTTCAGGGAGTCCCGGTGTCATGTATGAGCCAAATCCCTGCCTCTGAAATGGTCGTCCAGCCAGCTCCTGTTACGATGGTCATCCCTGGGCCCATTATGGTTGCTAGCTGTGAGCCATTGCGTGTGGGAGGCTACAGCCCCTGTTCTTCAGGGTCTTCTGGTGGTGTAGGCTACCTTGGTAGCTGTAGCAGCAATTGTCGACCAAGCAGCAGGTATTGTAGTCCTTGCTAATACTAAGGAGACACCCAGATCTGACTACCACAATAGGAAAATCCGACTGAGCTAATGGACTGGTTCATTCAAAATGTTAAATGTCTACGGATCTGACTGAAGTCTGCCAAGGATGATTTATCATTCACTTTACATTTCTCCCTGATCTTCTCTTCTGTATATCTTAGTGATGGTCTTAACACCCAAAGGTTCCTTAGCATAGTCTCTTCAGTACTCGTCTAACAAAGGAAGGATGGGATTGACTGTTGTTCTTTGATTTCTCTTTCCTCATCTTCTTGTTCAATCAATAAATCTTTTCTTGCATCACAACCTGGATCTGGTGGATTTTATGAGGGGAAGGGGCATACCTCAGCATGACAGACCATACTGTGCTAGGCAGTGATTCCAGATTCAATACCAGGAATGACCTCCAGTTATATGACTCAGAGGTGGATGATGGCAGATGCTTCTGTGCTTGGAAGCACTTGGAGTGTTACTACTGTCATGATAATCACAAGGGATGATTTCCTATTCTAATTTTCTTTACATTTATTAAGTGTTAAGCTTCATACATTATATTCTCTGTAGGTTTGAGGATAGCTAACTCAATGGGGGAGACACTGATGTCATTTGCATTCCAATACACATACCACACATTCCACACATCAACACGTCATTAAGTACCAGGGTTGCTAAATAGCAATGCCAGTCACTTAGACAAATGTGAAGGGAACTCACACTTGCATAACAAGGCGGAGTCCCAGGGTTTCAATCGGTGCAATGCGCTCTACATGGGGCTGCCCTTGATGACCATTCGGAGGCTACAGCTGGTGCAGAATGCAGTAGCCTGGGTGGTGATGGGGTGTGTACGTTATGCTCTCGCCTCACCATTGTTTCGGGAGCTGCACTGGTTATCAGTTTGTCTCCGGGTGCAATTCAAGGTGCTGGTTTTGACCTTTAAAGCCCTACATGGTAGTGGGCCAGGATACCTAAGAGACCGCATCACCCCAAGAATGTCTGTCCATCCAACCAGAGCAGCCAGGAGGGGCTCTCTAGTTGTTCCATCTGCCAGAGGGGCTCGCCTCTCTGGCACATGAAGGAGGGCCTTTTCTGTGTCTGCACCGGCCTTGTGGAACCTCCTGCCAGTAGAGTTTTGGGAGCAGACGGAGCTGCTGCCTTTCAGAAAAGAATTAAAAACCTGGTTGGCCGGGCAGGTGTGGGGTCCGGATGAAAGAGTGGCCCCCGCCTGTTGGCTTATAAAATGAAGCCTCCCCATCTTTTTAATGTGGGTAGTTTAATTGTGATTAGTTTTTAATAGGTGGGTGTATATGTTGGGGTTTTAATTGTTTTTAATATGTATGTTTTAATCCTGTTGTGAGCCGCCCTGAGTCAGGTTCACCTGATTGGGAGGCATAGAAATCTGAGTAATAAATAAATAACCCATCACCTGAGACAGAGAGAGAGGGAAAGGTGATAGTCACATAAAAGTGGATCATGGGACCATCTGTTCAAATAGCTAGGAACAGGGTGATAAACAAACACCTGCACAGACACCTAAGAATTAGGTGGCATTAATTTTTTTCTAAGAATTTGGGTTACATCATAAACACCTGTTTGGGTAAACAACATTTAGTCAAAACAATGAGGTCATCATACGTGTTTTACATTCTGGAGGAAGGTGTGAAGACCCCAGAAAATGTATTTAAACCTAAGGTTTTGAGAGTTTAGTAACCACCTTTTGGAAGTGGGCATGAGCCTATGTTCCTTTGGAAGACACGAACCCAGATCATGGAGATCTAAAGAAATCCTGATGGGGCTTTCAATTCCATGGAGAAGAAATGTTTTCTTAGTGAATGTAGCTATTTTCTTATTTTATTTAGCTTGCTTAAGTTAGGATAGATTTAGGGAGTCCTATCTCTGGACTATGCTTAGCGTAGTTAGTATTCAAAGTAGAGTCATATTGATTGCTTTGATTTGCATTTTGATATAATTTTGGATGATTCTTCTTCTTCAATAAAAACCTGGAAAAGAGAACAACACCTTGTTTGTCATCTGGAAGAAGGGGAGTTTTGCAGAGTGGAGCAGACCTGAGATATGGCCAAACCAGGGGTTACATCTTTGCACCAGCAAAGCCTTGGGAAGGGGACTTTTCTCAAGGGCTGATAAAGTTTCTATGGAGATGGGAAGGGAGCAAACCTTTCTGATCTGCCAGCAGGCCTGGGAAAATATCTTTTCAAGACATTTACCTTTGAAGGTAAATCTATCGGAGGGCAGTTCCCAGGGCCAGAGAAAAGTTCCGTCTCTCTGTGTGGGAAGGTGGCAATTTAACGGACTTATTCAGCCTTGCTACCATACTTGCTACCACATTCCTGCCAAAAGAGCAGAAGTGCCATCTTCCCCACTCAAGCAGCAAGGGGACCAAGGGAGAGTGTTCTTGGGGTAGGCGGGCCGCTGAACCTAGATGGATCGCCCCGCTTAGGTACCCCAAGTCTGGGGACCCCCTGATACATTGTCAGAACCTTCCTCCCCCTGCCCATGACAACTACTAATACGGAAAAGTAACACTTGAGCAGATAGAGAAACAACCCACCCTAAAAGAAGGGAGTATTGTTTCCCCTCCAGCTCTTGCAACATTCATTGCTAGGTGCCACATTGCTCAACCATATTATTGCATTTAATTGAAACATGGTTATTAATTATCTGTATTAAGCTAATGATGTCCATGATTTATGTCATACTTTTTCCTCTATGGAGTCAGGGCAGAATAATTTTCCTTTTTGCTTAATTCCACTACCAACCCTGTCAAGCACACTCCAAGTGGAAACAGGCTGTCTAGTCCAAGCTGACCTGAAGTGTGTCATGGTCTGGTGGGCCAAAGCCTTGATTTTTGAATTCACCATCCAGTGTTCACAAATTTACAACTTACTGTCTTTTTTTGGTGGAGAGCACATGAATCATAAAGCACATAAATCTTCCATGACTGTTCTAGTCATGAGTTGGGATCTCTTCATTGTAAGAAGAAAAAATGGCTAAGATGTCTACAGTGCCACCCATGGGGTCCCCAAGATGAAGCTTCCCAATCTCCTGAATAAAAGATTTGTGTACTTAGTAAATTAAAGGTGAGGATGAGAGTTTTGCACATGATGGGAGATGCCGATAATCATAAAACATGTATTATATATATATATATATATATATATATATATATATATATATATATATATATATATATATATATATATATATATATATATATATATATATATATATATATATATATATATATATATATATATATATATATATATATATATATATATATATATATATATATATATATATATATATATATATATATATATAGATAGATAGATAGATAGATAGATAGATAGATAGATAGATAGATATATATAGATATATAGATATATAGATATAGATAGATAGATAGATAGATAGATAGATAGATAGATAGGGGGGCAGAGTAGCAAAATGAATACCACCTGTCTTTCTATCTGCTCTCCTCACACATATATCTCCTGCCTCAGCTGCCTGGACCTCTATCCTAATCAGGCAGGATATATTATTTTATTTTGCTTTTTGAATTACCTTTTAAAAAAAGAGAGAGAAACTCACTAACATGTCAAAATGCAAGGTAAAGGCCATGTCTTTATTGGATCACTAAAAATAATATCAAACATTACACAAACTTTCATGATTCAAGATCATTTCTTCATGCACTCACCAGTTTCTTGTGGATACTGCAGGAAAATTAGCAATGAGACTCCCAAAGGTTCATGGAATGATGTTGTGCCAAGCTTTGTTTCTTAGAGGTGAGCTGAAAAATCACAGCTGGCTGGATCTGGTTTCATCTTCCATTTCATAATCAAGGGTGCGGTGTTCGCTTGCAACAAAGCTGTGGGAGCCCCAAACCCACTGCTGTCCCCCATCCCCAGCCGGACTGAGCCAGGAAAGAACTGAGAGGATGTTGAGGCCTTGCTTACCCTCCATCCTTTTCCTTCCCCGTGGATCGGGGTTGGGCACCGGGACTGGAGAAGTGAGGCAGCCGAGGACCCCAAGAGGGGTGTTTCCTTCTTGCCTTACCTGCCCCTCCACCACCAATGGAGCCAGTGACAGGCTAGAGAGCCATCAGCTTAGGTTGGCAGGAGCTGGGACAGACTCTGTCGCATGGCGCATGGGCCGTGAACCGCCAACCTTCAAACATCGCCAAGCTCAGCGTCATAGCCTCTAAGCCACCGCTTTGTCATTTTCCCCAAACAGTCTACTGAAATTAATGTTGTCAGATACCACAGCTCCATTCTCAAAGAAAAACAGGTTTCATTTGGCCTCTCAAAGCAGTTTGTTGTTGCTCTTGGTTCTGCTCGAGCAAAAGAGGCAATGAAACAAAGGATACTGGATATCCATCGGCAACATGATTTAAATAAAATAAATAGTCCGCTCTTTGAAATGCCCCCACCTAATAATATGAGGCCCTTTTCTTACTTATCCAATTTAAGTAACCCAGAGCATAGGAGATCATACACTCTTTTGAGTTTTAACATCAGCATTCAGAGAGGGGTTATTTATGAAAGTTCTTGTTCAGGAACACTTATGTATCTGTCACACTGGGAAGGTGGAGACGTCTGAACATGTACTCCTGGAATGCCAGTTTTATGATAACCTTAGACATGACCTCATTGCTGCCTTTCCTCAGATTGGGTTGAATAATCATATGTTTAGAAACATGCTCTCAGATAGAACCACTGACCTGATGGCTGCTGTTGCCAGATTTGCCTGGAGGGCAACCAGGGTACGGAGTTGTGATGGAATTAAGTATACCCTTTGCTTTACCTTAATCCAAGATGGCGAATTTCTTGTGTAGGAGTCTCTTCACACCAGGTCTGGTATATAAACTATATGGACCTCATGGTTTAGAAGAACTGAAACTTAATGTGTGATTTATATGTCATGCTGTAAGATCATTGTTTGGAATCACTAAGGGGGAGGGCCAAAGGTGAACCCTTGGGGAGGAGATATAACCCAGAGACTCTCTCTCTCTCACACACACACACTCAGACACTCTCTTGGATGTTGTGCTTTTAAACTGCAAAAATGTAGAGGTTTGAGAAAGAAGGGGGACCATGGGCTATCCCTTAGAACCTGTTTACTTAATTTCCTTGCTTTGAAATGCTTTCTGAGCTTTTGCTGGACTGTATCCTGAATCTTGGTCTGCTTTTCATATACTTTTAAAATACCTGAAGAGACTTGAAGTGATTACTTGGCCCACGTTACCTGAATCTACACTCGTCTCACGTGCACTCTTTGTCACCACCTGGATTTCGGTCAGGAGTGACTGGGCAGACTGATAGGAGAAGCCTGAACTGCTGGGTCTGATCTGGACTGGGAAAGCAAGATCAGGTGCAATACCATCGCCGGGATGCCGGAGGACTCCTGAGTCCTACCTGGGAGTAAGCGGATTGTTACATGGTGGCAGCAGTGGGATGAACAGCCAACAAGATATGAATCAATAATAGGAATTGCCCTACAGATAGTCGTGGAGCTGGTGGTGTCTCCTCAAGCCAGGTGAGGGCAAGTCCCGGGAGGTACTGCTGCTTATGGGCTGGGGTTACAGCCAAGTGGGCAAGTCAAATCCTGAAGGGAGAGGACTGCAACATCCACTACCTCTGTGCTATCTATGTGTGAAAAGCAATTGAAGACTCTGTGGAATGCCGTGGAGTTTTCTGGTCCAACGCCAAGAGCAAGAAAATGGAGAGTAATTTGGTCCCTGTGTTCCTGTTTGTTTTTTGCCCTTCTTATCTGGATTTTTCTGCTGGATGTTTTTCCTGCTTCATCCCGAGGAGTGAGTGAAGGATGGGATTGACTGTTGTTTCTTGATTTCTCTTTCCTCATCTTCTTGTTCAATCAATAAATCTTTTCTTGCATCACAACCTGGATCTGGTGGATTTTATGAGGGGAAGGGGCATACCTCAGCACCGACAGACCATACTGTGCTAGGCCGTGATTCCAGATTCAGCACCCTGAATTGACCTCCAGTTAGATGACTCAGAGGTAGATGATGAAGCAGATGCTTCTGTGCCTGGAAGCATTTGGAGCGTAACTACTAGTGAGGAAAAGCAACACTTGAGCAGACAGAGAAACAACCCACACCAAAAGAAGGGAGTTTTGTTTCTCCTCCAGCTCTTGTGACCTTCATTGCTAGGTGCCACATTGCTCAACCATATTATTACATTTAATTGAAACACGGTTATTAATTATCTGTATTAAGCTAATGACTTGTCCATGATTTATGTCATACCATTTCTTCTGTGGAGTCAATGCAGAATAATTCACCTTTTTGCTTAATTCCACTACCATCCCTGCCAAGTGCACTCCAAGTGGAAACAGAGTCTCTGGTTCAAGCTAACCTGGAGAATGTCATGATTCAGTGTGGCCAAAGCCTTGATTTTTGAAATCTCTATCCAATGTTCACATCCCTATGGCATATTGTCTTTTTTGTGTGTGGAGAGCACATGAATCACAGAGCTCAAGAATCTCCATGCATGTTCTAGTCATGAATTGGGACCTTTTCATTGTGAGAAGAAAAAATGTCCAAGAGGTCTACAGTGCCACCGATGGGGCCCACAAGATAAAACTCCCCAATCTCCTGAATAAAAGATTTATGTACTTCATAATTCAAAGGTGCTCCTTCCATAATGATGAATGTTTTGTACATGATGGGAGATGCCCATAATCATAAAAATCTATGGGGTGACAGAGTAGCAAAATGAACAGGTGAACACTGCCTATCTTTCTTTTAAAACTTTTAAAAACCAATCTCTTAACCATTCTACTTAGGTGTGTGTGTATATATATATATATATATATATATATATATATATATATATATATATATATATATATATATATATATATATATATATATATATATATATATATATATATATATATATATATATATATATATATATATATATATATATATATATATATATATATATATATATATATATATATATATATATATATATGCATTAATACTTAATTCTAATTATTCTCTTTAATATGGTATTCTGATTTTCTCATAATACAAATACATAAAACACTCTAGTGCACTAACCTTACATCCTTGAATTTACCAGTTGTCTTCCATCAACTCGTTTATTCTGCCAAAAACTTATTACCTTGTCCTCTTTATTTCCCCCCAATGTGTGCAGCAGAAATGGCCTCCAAATGTCCCAAAATCTATTTTGTTTTAAAATCCCCCCTTTTATATGTAAATCCCATGTAGGTTTTCATTAAGTGCCATATCGCAGACATCAGTATACCATTTACCCAAATCTAAATTCGAAGCACCCTTCCAAATTCTGGAAACCTGTTGTCTTGCTAAGATTTGTCTGGTATACCCATTTGTACTAGTGAGCCATTTAATGGGATAGAAAGTCATTTCCCTTTGAACACTATTTGTCTTGTGCTTTGGCTATCTTCACTACAATTAAAGGCACCATAACTAAGTAAACTTATGGTGAGTAGGAAGGGTTTTTGATCCGACATTCACCACTAGCCTCAGGCTGTGGTGTCTAGTAAAAAGAAAACATCCAAACTGGCACATAGCTGCTACTTATTCAGTTAATGCTAATTCTTTTGTTGAAGTGCCTGGAGTTTGAATGTCTGTCTATATGGCAATTTAAGAGGGGATACATTAGGAGGGATTGGGACATTTTTAGGAAACAGCTCATCCTAAATTTAAAAAATGAATGCATTTCCATAGGTCTGTATTCATGTTGGCGCAGTGGTTAAACTTCTGTATTGTAAAAGCAATGGTATTGTCAAAGCAATTGTATTCTCAATAGTAATGTATGGTTGTGAGAGTGGGCCTGTTGTGACCTGGGGTCCTATGTGTGAGGAGGAGGAGGAGAATCAGCCGGCCCAGTTGCCTCCTGCCGGCTCCAATCTGGAGGCTGAGGAGGACCTGTTGCCAGTCCCTCAGGCCATGGCTTGCCCAGATCAGGATGCCTAGCAGGAAGACAGCTGTCCTGTAACCAGCTGTCACTTTGGAGCCAGTCCATCAGGGCCAAGCCAGGCCAGATGATCAGAGCTTGACAGCTAGGCCAGGTGCCCTGCAATCGGGATGACGAAGAGCAAGCTGGCACCTCTGAGAGATGTAGGGCCTCATTAAGACAGGCCTTGCAGCTGAGAAGAAGGAGTGCCCAGACACACCTTTGAACCAGCCCTCAGCTGTGGGGTCTGACTCTCCATAAAGCTAGGGTGTGCCGCAGGGCCACAGTCATGGGGTGGCCAGGGGGGGTTAGCCCGCCCCCTGAGCTAACAGTCTACCACCCCAACCAGATTTACCAAACCTAGGCAAATGTATATATTTGTATGTGTGTGACATTGTTGCCCCTCCTGAAAAAATATCCACCCACCCCATCTAGAATCCCCGCTATGGCCCTGGTGGGCCAGCAAGCTCTTTGCTGGACCAATCTTTCCCCACTTGGTGCTGTGATCTCCAAAGAGGACCTGGTGCTGTGACTCCAAAGAGGACCTGGATCAGGGGTAACTCCTGATGCCCAGCCCAGTTCTGCCTGCACCTGAGCCTGAGGATGTCCTGAGCCAGGAATCTCAGACTGTGCCTGGCCCAAGTTTGTTTTCCCTGGCAGCTGACCTGTCAGATCAGGGGTCTGGCTCTGACAGTGATCAGTCCTAAGTCATGAAGAGGTCCAGCGCTCAGTCACGTAGAGGTCCAGAAAAGAGCTACACCTGAGACACAGGCAGGCTAGAGCAAACTACCAAAGAAGGCTCCCAGCTGATAATGATTAGCTGGGAGGCTTATAAGTAAGCTTGTTACAGCCCACCAGCATCGGTACAACTCTCGTGTGAAGACCGACATCCTGCTTGACTCATGACTGCCTGCCTAGACCCTGACCTGCCTGCCATGACCCTGACTTCTCTGCCAACCCTGATGAGTCATTCCTGGATGACCTTTGGATTAGACTACTGACTTGGACTACCGGTAAACAGACCTCGGCTTGCCTTTTGGACTTGGATATCTGGACTCTTCTCAAACAGACTCATTATGTAGCGCCGCCATGTGGTGACCATGCCTGTTTGGGTGGGTCAGCACACTTGGACCCTGACAATGAGAGACCCGGATTAAAACCCTTGGAACCTTGAACCCCTGCATGTGACCTTGGCAATGCCTCCTGAAAACCCCTTGAACCTTCAGTTGCAATCGACCAGCTTTAACCTTGGACTCCTGATGATGACCCTGCTTAGACCCTGAAAACCTACTGTAAGACTTTCTCTCTTACCTTCAGTGCAGCAGCTGCCAGCTGTGCAGCCCTGGCCACAACAGGACCATAAGGAAGGCTGAGCGCAGAAGAATAGACAACTCTGAATTTGGTGCTGGAGGAGACTCTTGAGAGTCCCCTAGATTGCAAGGAGCTTAAATCAGTCCATCCAGTAGGAAATCAATCCAGACCGTTCCCTGGAAGTGGTCTGGATTGAACAAATATTCATTTTTAATGGAACCCTGACTGCTTATTGGAAGGACAAATACTGAAGATGATCCATCCACCACATCCTCTGCCACCCCTTCTCCTTTTTCCTTCAATCTTTTCCAGCATCAGGGCCTTCTCCAGTGAGTCCTCTTTTCTCATTTGGTGGCCAAAGTACTTGAGCTTCATCTTCAGCAGATCAATTCCCAAGTACTGCAGGATGGAATGAGCTCCCGTCTTTGTCCCAGTTCCTGCCAACCTAGCAGTTTGAAAGCAAGATATTGCAAATAGGAAAATAGGGACCACTTGGGTGGGAAGGTAAACAATGTTCATGCGCTCTGGTGTCTAGTCATGCCTGCCACAAGACCACGGAAATGTCTGCAGAAGCAGACAGTGCTGGCTCTTCGGCTATGAAACAATGACGAGCACTTAACCCTAGAGTCGGACATGACTGGCTTTCGAGCAAGGTGATCTTTACCTTTATCTAAGGCCACTATAGTTTGAACACAATCATTATTTAAACCAATATTTTCAATATTGTCAAAGTAATCTGCAAGATTTGTGAATGGAGCAAAGTTCTCAAAGCTTCAGATTAAAAACATTCAAAATTTCACATTCAGAAGGTGACTGATCAAAATGGGAACTATTTAAAGAATGCTGAAATCTTTGTGAATTATTTCCACTTCACACGAATGCAAAATATTAACAGATGCTGTCATTTTTTGATGTGAGTAAGAATGAACTAAATCCAAATGATCTTCTCATAAAATGTTGGGGGGAAAGCTTGGCTTGGAAAAAGTAAAACCGGAATCTGCTTCTCTCATATTTTCCAACCAATCATTTGTATAGCTGGATTTCCCACCTTTCCTGTTTACAGGACATGCAAAGCCAAAGGGAAACAGATCACACAAAAAATAGAGGGTATAATTAAAGTTAAGTTTAAAAATATATGAATCTTACGAACCACTAATAGTAGAAAATTAATGACTACAGGAAGAAAACTTTTAAATTAGTAGGGAGATGTGATGGAAGTAAGATAAATATCACACACAAAGCAGAAATTAGTGATGACCTTTGTGAAAAATATCTTGCCCTGTTAAGAAATATGCCACGGATGGGGTATAAAAGGACACGTTCGTCTCCCATTTCTTCAGAAGCATCTGTCCTCCTCATCCCATTCTTCGTCTTCTGTTGATCGGTATGTCCATTTTGTTCTCAATCAAGAGATGGTTCATCTACATTTGACCAGGGTCAATGAATAATATTTCTTCCCTCATAAGTATTATCCTTCTTTTCTCCTTCTAGATCAGTGCTTATCACCTCAATATGTGCTCCATCCCAATTTGCGGACCTTCCTGCGCTGTTCCGTCCTGTGCAGCCTCCCCTTCCATTGGTTTCGGATCCTGTGGCGTCACCTCTGGTTCAAGTTGTGGTGGTGTGCCAGCAAGCAGTCTCGGCACACTTCAGGGAGTCCCGGTGTCATGTATGAGCCAAATCCCTCCCTCTGAAATGGTCGTCCAGCCAGCTCCTGTTACGATGGTCATCCCTGGGCCCATTATGGTTGCTAGCTGTGAGCCATTGCGTGTGGGAGGCTACTGCCCATGTTCTTCAGGGTCTTCTGGTGGTGTAGGCTACCTTGGTAGCTGTAGCAGCAATTGTCGACCAAGCAGCAGGTATTGTAGTCCTTGCTAATACTGAGGAGACACCCAGATCTGACTACCATAATAGGAAAACCCAACCGAGCTAATGGACTGGTTCATTCAAAATGTTAAGCGTCTACGGATCTGTCTGAAGTCTGTCAAGGATGATTTATGATTCACTTTACATTTCTCCATGTTCTTCTCTTCTGTATTTCTTAGTGATGTTTTTAACACCCAAAGGTTCCTTACCGTTTTCTCTTCAATACTCATCTACCAAAGGAAGGATTTGATTTGATGGGATTGACTGTTGTTTTTTGATTTCTCTTTCCTCATCTTCTTGTTCAATCAATAAATCTTTTCTTGCATCACAAGCTGGATCTGGTGGATTTTGTGAGGGGAAGGGGCATGCCTCAGCATGACAGACCATACTGTGCTAGGCAGTGATTCCAGATTCAATACCCTGGAATGACTTCCAGTTAGATGACTCAGAGGTAGATGATGAAGCAGATGCTTCTGTGTCTGGAAGCACTCGGAGCGTAACTACTAGAGAGGAAAAGCAACACTTGAGCAGACAGAGAAACAACCCACACCAAAAGAAAGGAGTTTTATTTCATCCTCTGCCTCTTGCGATATTCATTGCAAGGTGCCACATCAACCATATTATTATATTTAATTGAAACACATTTATTAATTATCTGCATTAAACTAATGATTTGTCTGTGACTTATGTCCTGCCTTTTCTTCTATGGAGTCAAGGCAGCATAATTCTCTTTTCTGTTTAATTCCCTTACCAACCCTGCCAAGAACACTCCAAGTGGAAACAGGCTGTCTAGTCCAAGCTGATGTGGAGAATGTCATGGTTTGTTGGGGCCAAAGCCTTGATTTGTAAAGTCTCCATTGAATGTTCACATCTCTACGGCATATTGTCTTTTGTGTGTGTGAAGAGCACATGAATCACAGAGAACATGAATCTCCATGAGTGTTCTAGTCATGAGTTGGGACTTCTTCGTTATGAGAAGAAAAATTGGTCAAGATGTCTACAGTGCCAACTATGGGGGCCACAAGATTCTTCTTTTGTTTACTGATCAAACCCTGGACTGCCAAAATGAAGCCACTTTGTTTGCTTTGTCATTGCCCAAACACATGTCCTCATTGGTGCATGCCTTTGACAGCAACCCACAGGCCAGCAAATGGGCCGGATTCTGTGTCTCTCCACATTCACACCATGTTTTGTTGTCTGCCAGCAGGCATCACTTGAGCATGTTGGTCTTGCGTTTGGGGACTCCAACCCTCAGCCTATTCTGTGTCCTCCTGGTGACGTAGGGGAGGTTGAGATCTTCACCTATACCCACCTTTAATGTTGTTCCTTGCCCAGTGAGCTCCTTCTTCCATCTTCTAATTTGGTTTTGATCTTGTTTTTTTTTTTTTGGAGGAACAGAGTAGCAAAATGAACAGGTGAACACCACGTGTCTTTCTGTCTCCTCTCCTCACACATATATCTCTTGCCTCAGATGCCTGGACCTCTATCCTAATCAGGCAGGATATATTATTTTATTTTGCTTTTCAAATTACCTTTTTAAAAAGATAAACTCACAAACATGTCAAAATGCAAGAGAAAGGACTTACCTTTATTGGATCACTAAAATAATACTCAAACACTATACAAACTTTCATGATTCATGATCTCTTCTTCATGCACACACCAATTTCTTGTGGATAGTGCAGGGGAATTATCTCTGAAACTCCCAATGGTTTGTGGAAAGATGTTGTGCCAAACTTTGTTTCTTAGAGGTGAGCTGAAAAATCATAGTTAGCTGGATCTGGTATCATCTTCCATTCCATAAACACAGGAAACCAGGTCTATGCCCAAACACCTATGCTTCCGTAAACCTATGTCATACATCACTTATATGGATTTGTTTTATTTTGATGGAGCAAATTTGCTCTTAACAATATGGACATCAGCTATCTGAACTCACTGCTACATGAAAGAAATGTGAAGGGAGCATTTAGTACATAATGCACTAGAGGCCAATGTCTGCAAGTATAGGGTTCGCTGTTATCTGTAGTTTCAGGTATCTGTAGTAGGTCTCAGAAAGTACCCCCGGGAGATATGGGGATCTGTACATCTACCACTCTTTTCCCCCTGAGGACATAAGAATGACTACCTCTTGCTTTTAGTATTAAACATCACAGATCATTTATTTTACATTTTCCATACCTGTTCATTTTTGAAGGGATTTGAAGATTTATATTCCATGTAGAACCTTCTAAACCTGACCGCCATTATTTCATAAAAGAAGGACAATAATGAAAAAAAAAAACTAGACAAGCTACTTGAGTGTAAGAAATAATCACAGGAGACCAAGACCAAGTTCATCTATACCCGTATTTCTGGTATCTTTCCTTCCGTCCATATAATGTTGTACTCATCTTGCTTCATACATTGCTTTTTGTTTGTGATACCCAATGCACTTGCAAGTCCTCTTGATGAAAAAAATTATCTGTCTTTTGCTTTGGCTGTCTTCACTGCAATTAAAGGCGTGATAATTAAGCAACTACATGGTGAGCAGCAAGAGTTTTTGATCCGACATCCAACGATAGCCTCGGGCTGTGGTGTTTAATGAAAAGAAAACATACAGGCTTTCACACAGCTGCTACTTATTCAGCTAATGTTGAAGTCCCTGGTTTGAATGTCTGTCTATAGGGTAATTTAAGAGGGGATGCATTTGGAGAATGGGGTTGGGACAATTTTAGGAAACAGTCTATCACAAATTTAGAGCAGGAGTTCTCAACCTTTTAAAGCCGGGGGCCGGGTCATGCTCCCTCAGACAGCTTTGGGGCGAGGATGGCCATTTTGCCCTTCCTCCACTACATGGCACTGGTGGAGGTGGTGGTGGGCCACATCAAATGGTGTCATGGGCCACATCCTGCCCATGGGTCACAGGTTGAGAATCCCTGGTCTAGAAAATGGATGCATTTCCATAGGTCTACTTTCATGTTGGTGCAGTGGTTAAACTGCTGTATTGTGGCTAAAACTCCTGACATTGCGAGTTTGATCCTGATGAGGGGTTCAAGGTTGACCCAGCATTCCATTCTTCTGAGGTTGGTAAAATGAGTACCCAGTGTGTTTGGTGAAAAATGCTAATTATCTTGTAAACCACCCAGAGAATGCACTAAGCACAATAAGTCACATATATGGGTAATTGTTAATGCTATTGGTGTTTCCATATGCACTTTTTAGTGACAAAAACACAAACAGACAGTTTCTGTTGTTGTAAATTTTGTTTCCCTGTTAGAAATTAATATTGGTTCACAAGCACTTTTTAGCTAGGCCTATCATAATACACAATGCAGGGCTGGATTAATCAAAGTTGGAATTAAAATTGCTAGGAGAAATATCAACAATTTGAGATATGCAGATGACACCACCCTAATGGCAGAAAGTGAGGAAGACCTAAAGAAGCTTCTGCTTAGGTTGAAAGAAGAGAGCACAAAAGCTGGCTTGAGACTCAACATCAAGAAAACCAAGATAATGGCAACAGAGCCTATCAGTCCCTGGAGAATAGATGGGGAAGAAGTAGAAACAGTGACAGACTTTACCTTCTTAGAATCCAAGATCATTGCAGATGGTGATTACAGCCATGAAATAAAAAGGTGAGTAATCCTTGGGAAATTTGGGGAACATAGTTAAAAGTAAAGACATCACCTTGAAAACAAAAATTCGCATAGTCAAGGCAATGATATTCCCAGTGGTAATGTATAGTTGTGAGAGCTGGACCATAAAGAAAGCTGAACACAGAAGAATAGATGCCTTTGAGATGTGGTGTTGGAGGAGAGTTTTGAGAGTACCCTGGACAGAAAAGAGAACAAATAGGTCAATCCTAG
This sequence comes from Bradypodion pumilum, assembly GCA_035047305.1. NCBI lineage: Eukaryota > Metazoa > Chordata > Lepidosauria > Squamata > Chamaeleonidae > Bradypodion > Bradypodion pumilum. Next base: position 5,643,641 of record JAWDJD010000018.1, read on the forward strand.
ATGAAATCAACCCTGACGGCTCTTTAGAAGGTCAAATAGTGAAGATGAAGCTTTGGACATCAAATGAGCAGAGAGGATTCACTTGAGAAAGCCTGATGCTGGTAAAGGTTGAGGGCAAGAGCAGAAGGAGGCAGCAGAGAATGAGATGGCTAGATGGCATTGTTGATGCAATGGGTACAAAGCTGGGTGGGTTGAGGAGGATGGTGGAGGTGCCTGGTGTGCGGTGGTCTATGGGGTCGCCAAGGGTCGGAATCGACTGTGTGACTGAACAACAACAAATCAGTTGGGAAAGAACGTCTGCCCATCAACATACGAACTTTGGAACAGAAAGTCCACCTAGTAGGGTTCCTTCTGATGGCATTGATGCTTTTCGTCATGAAAACAATAAAATGTTTACCACCTTATTTTGATCTATTTTTTCAGCCTCAAAGAAGATGATGATTTACTCGATGCATTGCTATTTCTTTCTTCTTTTCTTTCTCCAGTAGATGGTGTCCTTTACCTTATATATTTCTTTCCTTCCTTCCTGGTACACAGAAAGAGCCTCCTTGAAGACTGTGCCATTTTTAACCACAATCAGGCATACACCTTAGTAATGGCAACCTTGTGTTGCCGGCTAATTTTTCTCACACTAGGTCAGGTGAAAGGAACTGTGGAATGAACTTACCTAAAGGTAACTTCATTTTGGCAGCTTCATGTCTGGCCTAGACATGGAAGAAGAAAAAGCTACAGGAGAGGCACCATTTAAAGTTCCCTCTGGTCTGGGAACACTTGTAGCTTTTGAGTTTGGCCAATGCGGCTAAGTGAGAACTAAATTTGTAATTATTTGCAAAAGTTCTGCCTTTAGGCACAACTTTAGTCTGAACAGCAGCAGTCTAGGCCAGGCATGCCCAAACTATGGCCTCATGTGCAGAAGCATCCCTATTCATGCCCTGGTTTGGCATGGACATGCTCGTGCATGTGCAGAAGGGTCCAAACCAAACCAGGAAGTGAATATGGACGCTTCCATGCATGCACAGAAGGGTCCGCGCTGAACCAGAAAGTGAATATGGACACTTTTGTGCAAATATCCTATTCTGGGGGCATGGTCTGGCACACTCAGCTGTTCTGAGGTATAGTCAGACCCTTGGCCTAAAAAGTTTGGGCACCCCTGTCTAGACTTCATTGTCAGTAGAGACACTGCACCTTTTGATAGTCTGTATCTTTGATACATGAATTTCTGGGGGTGCCCCTGGCTGGGACATCCCTTACCTCAGGAGTTCCACATGACCACGAAAACATCTGCACCATCAGACAGTGCTGGCTCTTCGGCTTTGAAACAGAGATGAGCACTGCACCCTAGAGTTGGATACGACTGGCTTTCGAGCAAGGGAAACTTTACCTTTACCTTTTACCACTACATAGCACTTCTTGGTGTGGTGTAGGCAGTGGGGGGCCACATGAAATGGTGCCGTGGGCTCACAGGCTGCTGGTTGAGAATCTCTGCTTTACCTGAAAACCCAAAGTTTGTAGCACCCACAGTGACTGGGTGCAATGCCTGTAAACCAAGGTCTGAAACACCCATGGTGGTAGGGTGCCATTTACTCTGGAGGACATGTTACCAAAATACATCAGAAGAAAAACGCTTCACTATCAATTACATTTAATTTATTTCAGGATTTCTCTGGCTGAGAAGGAATAAAGACCAATAAGAAAACAAACAATTGTGGGGAAAAATAAGTTTCCATTGCATAGGGCTCTTAATGCAATGGAAACTTCTGCGCACAGGGCTGTAGGGAATCTGCAGCCCAGAACATTTCAAATGCTAGGCTTATATACACACAAATACAGGTGGAACAAAAAGGGGGCTTGTGCAAGCATCATTAGTCCAAGAGGTCACATGGGCCAAGTAGGAGGGGGAGAGTTCATTGGTTCACTGGGAGGAAGAATCTCAGTAGTCCAAAATGGCATCTGTTGTGATCCAACCCTCCTCTGACTCTGAAGAGGACGTGGATCCAGGGACACTCCCGATGGCCAGCCCAGTTCTGCCTGCACCCGATCCTGAGGATACCCCGAGCTAGGGATTTCAGCCTGCGCCTGGCCCAAGTCTGTTTTCCCCAGTAGCTGACCTATCAGATCAGGAGGCTCTGACAGTGATCAGCCCCTCAGACAGGGAGAGAAAAGGAAACAGCTACACCTGAGACGCAGGCAGGCTAGAGCGAAGTGCCAAAGAAGGCTCTCAGCTGATACCGATTAGCTGAGAGGCTTATAAGCAAGCTTCTTGCAGCCTACCAGTCAGGGCCGTCTTCTTCCAGGCTGATTGGATTATTCTGTTCACCCTATTGCAGTCATTATTTTCCTATTATTTGCCAGTGTTCGGAGTTGGCAGATGTATCCCCTGCAACCTCTGTCTCTAATGGAAATGAACAGCCAAGGAGACTGAGAACTAATAATAATAATTTTGTGTCAGAAATTATTCTGGGTTGAAAGCATTTTTTGTGGAAGAAACTCTGTTCAGGAAACACCCAAATAAGGCTCCTTTCATGTCTTCAAGAGCTGGACAGAGATGGGCACTCAATCCATCATGCAGTACCCGGGTCTCGAACTGCCAACTTGTTGGCCTTCCAGCTAACATGGTGAACTTCTTAACCATTGAGCCACCACATCCTCTCAAAATTATTCTGGGTTGAAAGGATTTTTGTTGGAGACACTCCACTCAGGGGATGCCTAAATGAAGCTCCTTTCATGTTCCCAAGATGAAAGGGAACCACTGACGAGTTCCCTATTTATCTACTTGCAATTTCTTCGTTTCAAACTGCCTGGTTGGCAGGAGTTGGGACAGAGATGGGTTCTTGGGTATTGAACTGCCGACTTGCTGGCCTTCCAGCTAACAAGGTGAGCTTCTTAACCACTGAGCCACCACAGCCACATTGAGAACTGACTGGTAGTGTCTGAGCTGAGATGTGCTGTGCACCTTTTCCCCAGCTGAACTCAATGGAAATATTCAGCACTCTTATCATTCAGGCTCAACCTCACTTTTCTGTGTCTCTCTTTCCAACCTAAATGTGTTCCTCTCTGTTTCCTTCACCTGTGCTCTGATTTATTTCTCTAGCACTCTTCCATGTGACTAATGCAGAAGTGTTGTACCGGATGGATAAAGAACAAGAACTGTTTATATCCATTAAGCAAAGAAAGTTCCAATATTTTGGGCATATCATGAGGATTGACATGAAGCATAGAATACTCCAACTCATAATGCAAGGGAAGATCCTTTGGCAGAGAGGCCCTGGATGTAGATGCACTTTGTGGCTAAAGAACATGAGAGATTGGTGTGGCATGTCCTCAGAAGAACTGTTCTGATGAGTTAAGAACAGGAAGACTATCACCATGATGACAGCCAATATTTGGAATGGATATGGCACTTGTAGAAGAAGCACTCTTCTTTTAATATTGCTATCTCACAACCCTTTCCTGAATTAACCAAAGTTAAGAGCAGGGGTTCCCAAACTTTTTCATCCACAGGCCTGACCACGCCCCCTGGACAGCTGAGTGGACTGGGCCATGTCCTGGAAGCAGAAGAGGAAGCGGACACATTTATGGAAGATGCAAACATGCCCACTTCCGTATTTACGGCAGGCATGGGTGTGTTTGTGCATACGCGGGCGTGTTTTATATATGACGTAAATGCATCTGCTTTCACTTCCAGGTGCAGCAGATGTGGTGGCAGGCCACATGAAATGGTGCCACAGGCCTGGTCTGGCCAGTGGGCCATAGGTTGGGTACCCTTGGTTAAGAGCATGAACCTAACTGTGAAAATGCTATTCTTCTGAAATGATAAATTGGGCAATCTGTTAAAGAGGGAGAGTGAAAAATCTTCTGTCAATATTGCTTCTGGGGGGGAGGGGGATTGTCATGGAGTAACTGGTCATCCTAACCTGCTTACAATAAGTTAGAATAGTTCTATGTTTCACCTTCAATAGAACTGTTTCTGCAGTTCCTCTCTGTATAGGTCTCTTCCAATTCCATTACTCTATGATTCCATGAACAGGTTCATTTATGGGGGGAAAACATCCACTTTAGTTAGATATGTGGCTTCTGGAAAAGATGTTGCAGTTTATGTCTTTGGATCCACAGTGTTACATAAAACTATGACTCCGTTTCTTACACACAGACACACACACAGGCACACACACACACACATTTATATTTGTTCTTCCTCTTGTTTCAGGCTAAACTTCAATGCAATTATAGAGTCGCATGTGGAGGTGACACTCCAGGTATCAGAAGCTCAGGAAACAAATGGGGGTCATGAAAAGCTTATGGGAAGGCCCATAAGTTATCTTTATTAACTTAACTCTACCTCTTTCTTTCTTCTCCTCTTCCTTCTTCTTCACTTTTTACGAAGCACTATGGTGGTGCTTCTACAATGAAAGGTTCAGTCAACATGTTGCTGTCATTGGTCAGGGAAATGCCTGAAAGGGTCCACAGTCCTCAAATTCTTCATGGAGTCTTCTTCAATGTCCTCAATGTGACCCCCTTATCCCATGCATTTTGGAGCAACCACCACATCCCACGAGCAACAACGGCAAGAAAACACTCAGGCTAAAATTGTAATTTCCATTGTAGCTATAGTTATTATTAATTGTAACCTCTCCCCCAAACTGCTTTGACATTGATGTACAAAACAAACAAGGGCTTACTCATTTGAGAACAAAGTTGTCGAGCTTTGGCAACTTAAATTTGATATGAATTCCCACATGTTACTCCAAACCTGTTCTGCCTGCATCTATATTTATCCCCTGATTTTGGTCCCCTTCTGCCTGGTCTGAAAGAGGCTACTTGGAAAGGTGGCCCATTTGCCCACGACACTTCATGCCTCAAGAAGCTCATTGACGAAAGTGGCAATGATAATCGGGGGTCCAGGAGGCCGGCAGTAGAAAGGAGGCACACAACGATGATGATGGCCCAGTTCTGGAATTCTACATGGTGGAAGTTCTGGGATGAGAATCTCCAGGTCGGTCAAGGTGGTTCTGGCCACAGTACGTGGTCGTTGAAATACAAGTGTTAATGTCGGAAGACTTGCAACACATGCTGGGTTGTAGCCTTTGGAAAAAGCCATGCTTATGTGATTGGAGCTTAATCTGAAATGTTGAGGGAGAGAGAAACCGCACAGAGGAGTCATCAATGTAAAGTATTATCCAGTTTGAACATAAAAATATAAGACAAGTGTCTATTGGGGAATAGAGGTTCAGCACCTAAGATAAAGTTCTGGAGCCAAGTCACCACCCTATGAACTCAGTTTCTGTAACAAGAGGACCATGACTACTCTTGAGTTGGGCTGTATTTGCTCAAGTGGCTCAACGAAGGGGGAAATGAGTGGGACATATGTCCAATGTTTGTAAAATGTACAGGATGGCCCAAAAGTCCCCACTCAGCCTGAAAGTCCCTACCTATCCATATATAATATATATCCAGTGTATCTGTGAGCTGTCCCTCATTCTCACTGCATAATATTATGCATAATATCATGGGGGTGTCCTCTATGTTCTGTGAGATATTTCCCTCAACATAGCAGGGGTTATTGTTCCAAATGCCATGGTAACATCTGCCCTTCAACTCAACAATAGAATTATAATGTTGTCTACACACAAAGAAAGTAGGGCTCTGCTGGAGGGGGGAGGAAGTGCTCCCATTGGGCTGCTGGGCAGAGGGGCAGGACAAATCATGGGGATATGGTGTGTGTGCCCACAGAGAGGATGGGTATGAACTTTCTGGCCGGGTAGGGACTTACAGACCACACTGTATGTAAGGGGTAGGTAGAGAAAGTGGACGGATAAAGAGATCTCATCTCCCTTTACTTCTGGCCTGTGTATATCAAATGTTGCATGCGATGAAATGAGGTTGACAATGACCAAAGCCATTGGCTCTTCCAGGGACACAGATGAATTCATGGGACTCAATTCTACAAGATTTAGTAAACATCACTAACAGGTTCGATTGCTTTAACAGGTTAGACCCATTTGTAAAATTGTCAATGGCTACCTCCCTGTATGCATCTAAATAGTATCTGGAAATTCCAGCTCAGTTGGGAAGATTTTAGCTGCCCATGTTTTGTCCTACATTAATTGGGAGCACGCTATCTGAAAGGGGAACTCTACTGTTTATGAGTATATAGCCTTTCAGGAGAGAATACAGTGGCTGAAGTGGTCAAGATCATGAACTTGCTGACTGGAAGTTTGGAGTTCAATTCCCAGGTACTGCATGATGGAATGAGCTCCCGTCTCTGTCCCAGTTCCTGCCAACCTAGCAGTTCGAAAGCAAGAAATTGCAAGTGGGTAAATAGGTACCATTTCAGTGGGAAGGTAAACAATGTACTGGTGTTGAGGCATGCCTGCCACATGTTCATCGAAATGTCTGCAGATGCAGACAGTGCTGGCTCTTTGGCTATAAACAGAGGTGAGCATCGAACCCTAGAGTCGGATACGACTGGCTTGTGAGCAAGGGTGACCTTTACTTTTACCTAGCCTGTTGGGAAGGTAAGAGACAGCTGTCTCAGAGGCTTCTCATGAAAGAACATAGGGTTAGAGCCTTGTCAGTAGGTGAAGAAGAGTTTTTGAAGACACACAAAGGTATTCAGAAAACGAAAGAGGGTCTGACCAGATATTACTTTGTGTAATGTTTGAGTTTTCCTGCTTGATTTTCCAAGCTCACATATCAGCTTCTCCAGACCCAGGAAGAATCAACATATACAATATCTGGCCTTGCCACTAGTCGGCACTCTGACTTCTCTGTTACAACTATATATGGTATGGCATAATCTTCTTTTTCTGATCTTGCTTGGTTAGCCCCAGAGAACTCCAAGAAAATTAGAAGATAGGATCTTGGGAGTCTCATCTGGGAGTTCTAAGAACATCCCAAATTAGGGAAACACAATCTTAGAGAGAAGGGCTACAGGGCTCCCATGCTTACCTTACTGTAATGAGATGGCTGAGGAGGTGTCCTCACACTCTTTGCTCTGGCAATCCTCCATGGTTTGAAGACTCCTTGAAAAGCTCTAGGAGGACTTAAACCTCATTATTTTCTCCCTTGAGTCTATCCATGTCGTTGCTAGAAGAACATCTGAAAACTGAGTTTTGGTGGGTTTTGCTGTTACAAGGACATTTTTGTCTGTCATTATGACATTTTAGTGACAACGAAGACCTCAAGAAAAGCTTCCCTTTGCTCACCTTTCAGACACCCAAGGCAACCAAGCTGGAAATCTCCAAGGGAGAAACTTCTAATGAGGCTTTCTGGGGAACACATGGAGTCATGAAGGCTGCAGTACATAAGCCATATGGCTCACATCACCCCACCCCCTCAGCCATGCTATTAAAATAAGGCAAGCAATCAAAACTCTGTGGGTCTACACTTGGATTTTTTTTAATTCTCAAGGAGATTCTTGATACTCCTCTGAAGGAGGCATTAAAACAGAACTGCTGTAATGACTAAAGTCATACTCTTACACAGTAGACTTCTATCAAAGTCATCATCTTCCTCCCACTATCATGTTAATTATGAATATTAGAAGAGGAGGAGGAGGAGAAGAATCTGCATGCATGTGTCCCAGAGATCAGGTCTAATTGTTATCTTCTATGGACTATTTCATGAAAGCTCCATTCTCTAGGCTTCGCCACAGATATGTCCATGTCTAAACTTGCCTACAATTCTTATGTTATAATGTTGAAGGGGAAAAAAGACCTCTCTGTAAGTTGCAAACCTATAAGATTCATGCAAAGATCAACTTTTCATCCTGACAGACCTTACCTGATTCTTGACAGTGTTCAACAGCTATGGCCGGCAAAACAGGCATCGGGAAGAACTCTTATACAAGCCAGCCAAAATCCTTGAGGCAGAAAAACGCCTCCTGCTTCAGCCGTTCCAATTTTGCTGCATGCTTCACATGGTTGTCAAAATTGCTTTAATTGCCTTATTTACATGCATAAGGCATCTAGCAACTTCAGATGTCTTGAATGTAGGACATGCCTGCTATTACACCCATTCACTTCCTTTTCATCGTGTGGAGAGAACATTGCCTTGCTGTCAGTCCGCGCATGATGATTTAAGCAACGGAGGCCTTTGCAAGTCTGGCCAGGTTATCCTGCTATGGTAATTGAGTGGACCATACTGCCAGTGACTCAACGCTGAGTGTCAGGTGGTGGTTAATTAACCTGACAACCTTGAAGACTAACGGCCTTGGGTGGCGAAGTCCACAGGGAAGGGTGATGGTCCCAAAGTGGATTTAATCTCACTTGAATCCCTCTTGATAGAAGGCAGTAGCTTCATCCATCCTGGCCTGGGACTGAGGAGAACTTTGCATGACAAAAGGATTCAGGGCCAGAAAGTGATTCGCAGAGCTGGATCAGTGGTATGGGTGTCTGTCACGCTGTGATACAGAAGGCAGATGAAAGGCCACAACATTATATTCGCAGGATAGTTTTAATGACTGATCACCATGATGATAACTATATTCAGAATACAGTGCTAGAAGAAGAAGAAAAAGAAGAAGAAGCCGCCGCCGCTTTTGAAATCTGTTCCCAAATGCTTAGTTGTCTGATCTAGGCACTTCATGGCTCTTGAATGCAGCTTTTCATCTGCCTGTATATTTTAATATTGTTTTTAAAAACCATCCAAGTCTGGGAAAGACCCTCCTGGGAACACTTTAATCTTGTTGAAGAAATGAATGATGAAGGTTCACATTGACAAGTTGAGTTCAGAGTGGAGGAATTCCATACAGAAATGGGTTTCCAAGACAGTTAATCATTTGGGACCATCAGTCACATACAGCTGGTGTAGCTCAGTAGGTTAGTGCACCTAGTGATGGAACTACTAGAAGCTAGGAACTTGGGTAACTTCTCTGCATCTCCAGGAACGGGCCAGCTAGGACTAGCTAGAAAGTGTGTCCTTGCCTGAGGCTGATGGACGTATACGCCCTGCCACCTGAGAGGTCTCAGGCAAGGAGAAACTGGTAGACCATAGTTGAGGATTGTAATTCCTAGAAGACTTTGACCTTCCAGATGTTGGTGGTCAATAGTTTTCATTGACATCTGCCACTGGGAGTGGATGTTGCAATATGACACTGTCTGAACGGTCACGCTTTGCCCAGCCCAATTTTTAATTTCATATTGTCCAAGCCATACCACCTGGTAATAAGCTTACCTGGCAACAATCAAGTCATGTTTCGGGAAATATGACTATCTTGGAGACAGCCATTCATAAAAATGCAAATGTTTCCTGTTGCCAGCCAACAGGGACATCTTGTCATATAACCATGGGGCCCTGTAAAATGTCTAAGCCACTTATAAATAAAGAAAAGCCAATATGATTCTATATATTATCCCAAATCATCTTCTGGGAGGGTTCCATACAAATCTCAAGTGCTATTCTTTGAGGCGGTATAAGGAAATTGGTCTAGAGGTCCACCATTTTGGATCTGCAGTAGCAGTTGACATGAAGCTCCTAAGATTCCTTTTCTAATCAGCATCCAAGATGGCAGAAGACATATCTGGAGGTAAAGACCTTTTTGACTAGTGTGGCTCCATGCTCTAGAATTTGGAAATCTGTCTTAGAAAAAGCAGACAGCAGACAGAAAACATACAGCTTTCTCCTCCTTATGTGGAACATGGTACACATAAAACAATAGATTCTTCTGATCCAAGAGGTGGGGGTGGTGGAATTGGTGGATCTGCCCATCTTCTCCATTCCAGATGTAGAAGTAGTTGAAATTATAGTTGCTGAAGGAACAAGGACAATAATACCCAGAAGGAAGGGAAGTTTATATTATTATACCCCGGCATGCTTTAGATGTTCTAGACAAACCCATGGCATAAACACATTCTTGCTTATATTGTCATAACAATATATTTTCTGGTTTCCCCCTATACCAGAGGCTAAGTGAAGTACAGAATCATCACAAAACAATTCTGTCTTCAGACAGATGACCTACCCACCCCACAAAGAAACTGTTGTGTATTCACATGCTTTGGTTTGAATGGTTTGGGTGGCTTCTTTTTATTTTCTTGGTTAAAATCTCCTCTCAACTTGGAGTTAGTGAAATGAGACATGCAGAATTTAACACCAGGACTGCAATGGACTGCCACGACCTTGAGGGTATTATCAAGGTGTTGAATTAAAAGGAGATTTAAAAGTGAGTGAAATTATCTAACCATCCAGGTCTTGTCTTTTATACCAGTCTGAAGACTATTATTTCAGAAAAAAATGTATTGCTTGAAGAGAAGAATTCATTTTTCGGGCATTTGGCTCCCTTAATCTGGACGTCTGTTAGTACAATGATATTAGTTCTACTACATGTCTGGTTGGACATTCTGCTATGGTAATGGAGTAGACCATACAGCCAGTAAGTCAAAGTTGAGTGTTTTGTTGTTGTTCAGTCGCACAGTCAATTCTGACCCTTTGTAACCCCCATGGACCATTGTCCGCCAGGCACCTCTGTCCTCCACCATCCTCCTCAACCCGCCCAGCTCTGTGCCCATTGTGTCTACAATACCATCTAGCCATCTCATTCTCTGCCACCCCCTCCTTCTGGGTGGCAGTAAATAACCTGACTCCCTAAAGAGGCCAATGGCTATGGGTGGATGAACCCTTTTAGGTGGGGTGATGGTCCCCTCAGTGGAGGAAATGTCACTGGAAACTGTCATGTTGGGCCCAATGGCAAAATGAGCAGAGGAGGAACCATTTCACTATTCTGATTCCCAATGGTCATGTAGGTGGAAGAGGCCATGCCATATGGCCTGGCTGTGAAGGTTCACCTTGTCCATATCCTCAAGGCTGCTGCAGTCCATTGTAGTCCTGGTGTTAAATTCTGCATGACTCATTTCATATGTGCTGCAGGAGATGGCCCTGTGATCATAGGTCACTTCATGGCAAACTGGGATCCACCTTAAACAAATTCATGCTAATGGCATTTTTCTTGCTTCAGGGAAAAATGCATTCTCAGATACGAGTTGCAGCCAACAGAGATGATTAAGTCTACTATACCATTTATTGTTTCATTAAAACTATGGCATTAAAATCACAGTACAGAACTATAGTATTATTGTCCTTGTTCCTTCGGCAACTTCCATCTCTGTCCCTGCTCCCGCCAACCTAGCAGTTTGAAAGCAAGAAATTGCAAGGTAAATAAATAGGTACCACTTTGGGGGAAGGTAAACAGTGTTCTGTGCACTCCAGATTTTAGTTATGCCTGGCACATGCCCATGGAAACAACTGCAGACACAGACAGCAATGGTTTTTTGGCTATAAACAGAGATGTACACTGAACCCTAGAGTTGGATACGACTGGCTTTCAAGCAAGTGCGACCTTTACCTATAGTAGTACTATCTTGGAACTGTCGCCATTACTGCAGATACTACTATGATTACTATTGACTACAATGGGATTTTTTTTTCATCCTTAGAGTTTAGGGCCATAACATCCTCATATGGTTGCTACTGAAACTGGTCACAGTGGAAACACAGGTTCGGCTCAGCGTTCAGAACAAAATGTACTTCCTTCACAGAATTAACACACTACATATATCATTATGGCAAGCTTTAGTAGCCTAGTTATTAAGACATGGTACTGCAGCCAAAATTCTGATCATGATCAGAGTTCGATTTCAATGGGTTCAAGGTTGGCTTAGCTTTCCACCTTTCCAAGCTTGGTAAAATGAGTTCCTAGAATACTTCCTTGGTTACTTGGTTTCACACATCTGTTTGACGTGGCAGATCAAAGCATCATCTCCGGCTGTTTTGAGATTTTAGCAGCATTTTGCCATCAGGATGTCCTACCGCTACTGTAGCAGGATCCGATGGCACGTGGGGGACTGAGGCCTGTGTTTTCACTGTTCCATTAGCCATTCTAAATATGACAACACAGCTGGCTGGGCTCATGTCGAAGTTGGCCATATTAGAGCAATACACTTGGCAGGTGCATTGCCCAAATACCCATCCCCACTTACCTGACCTGCAGTTCCTGAATGGAGAATTCCCCATTCTAGAGCACTAGCCAACAACTTTGTGACACCATACCTGTTGGACAGCCAGGGTCACCGCTGGACGGCCAGGGTCACTGCTGCACCACATTGAGATGTGAGATGATATTTGCAGTGCCCAGTATATTAGGGGCAAAATGGTACTTATATTGTTAACTGCCCAACAAGTGCTGAATATTAGATGTTGGAAACAAACCTGAGACGTCCCTGGCCTTCATCCCCCAACTTAATCTGACAGATTAATAATAGTAAATAATTGTGTGCTTTCAAGTTAATTTTTAATTCTAGCATTGTTTGAATTCTAGCATTTTTAGGGCAGTGACAGTGAACCGTTTAGAGACCGAGTTCCCAAACAGAGGGGTGGAGTTTACTCTGTGCTGGGTGGAAGGAGGAAGCACTCCCATTGGGCTGCTGGGCATAGGGGCGAGATGACCTCTGTGCTGGGGAAAAGGGAGGAAGTTCTCCCATTGGGCTGCTGGGCAGAGGGTTGGGGTGAACTCTGTGCTGGGGGAGGGAAGAAGCAACAGCATGTGTGTTAACAGAGAGGTGCCATAGTTTCACCACCACTGTTCTAGGGTTTTCTAGCTAAAGAGTTACTCTGAAGTAGGTTTCCCATTCCCTTCTTCTAGGGGGAGTTCTTTGGACTGTGCAGTTTGCCCAAAGCTACACAGGTTGGCTCTTCTACTGGGAGGCATAGCTCAGAAAATTAACTCCCAATCTCTGTCTCCACAACCAGGTACCTAAACCCCTGAGCCAGCCAGCCAGTCAGCCAGCCAGCATCTGGCAGATAATGCAGATAACTGCATTAAAACACATCCAAGTTTTAATGCAGTTGTGTTATGGTAGAAAAGCTAAATTGGGCCAAACCCTAAGGATAAGTTCAGAAGTTCTCCTGCTTAATGATAACATCAGCCCTTGTGGCATGTCCTCATGTTGCCTCTTGGTTTGGCTCTGATGGCATGCCAGATATGTACATTAAAGGTGTGTGATGCCACATTTTGATGGCGATGACTGATTGATTTAAGGATATAAGGTTTGGTTGGATATTAAAGAGGTTATAGGATTATAGGCGTATTTCTCATTTGGCTTCTTAGGATAGCTGCTGTTTTGTCAGCTGTAGGGTGGGTAGGGAAAAAGGGGGAATCGATCTGGGAAGTTCTCATACACTCCATTTGTCAAATTTGTACATTTATGACACGGCATGCCCCAACAGAATGCTGTTTACCTTCCCACTGAAGTGGTACCTATTTATCTACTTGTAATTTCTTGCTTTTGAACTGTCATCGAGTTTAGCGTCTTAACCACTTGAGCCACTGCAATCACTGCAGTCATGAGGGACATACAGGGTAGATATTCAGGCTGCATTAGACAGTGGTAGACCCTGGTTGCTCTGCTTTTCGATGATGATGATGATCCTCTTTCTCACAAGCCCCACCCACTAATTGGTAACAAGTAGACAGATTTTGTTTTGGACAGGATTGGGAACCCGAAGAATAAGACACTTTCCATAAGACACTTTCCACTCAACCTCCGTGGGTCCCTTTGAGGCACATTCAGGGTAGGTATTGATATTGCATTATGTTTAGACCAGTGCTTCCAAACGTTTGGATTTTGGACTTCAATTCCCAGAAGCCTAAGTCAATTCCCCAGGGCATGGATCAGCCAATGTACTGACTTACGCTTCTGGGAATTGCTGTCCCACAGCATTCGAGAGTGCTGAAATGGGGGAAAACAGGTTCACAACTTTTCAAGTAACAATGCCATAAAAATGCCAAACTTGCAGTTTACTTCTCCACAGAAGATGCAACAAAAGATGGGATGGTGTTTGCCAGCTTTGGAAATTTGACAGCTGCTAAAAAAAATACAGAGCACGGGAGAAGATAAAGTAATTGGAGAAATTTCTATGTTGATCTATAATTGCTTTGTTGGTATCAATTATGGTCAAGGATACCATCCCATGAGTGGGTAGGCTGATGTGATAATATTCAAAATAGCTCACTCATTAACTGCACTTTGTTCTTAGTGCTGTGAGAATGGCCCAGGGAATTAAAAAAAAAACTGACACAGTGCCACACAATACAATTGTGTAAAATGCTTCAGATCTCTATATTGTATTGATGCCTACTGCAATTTAAGCAACTTCTTTGCATTGAGACAGTTTGATTTATTACTGTTCTACTGTTGTTTCACCCAATCGGTGTGGATTTTCAAGTCTTACTTGTTGACTTGTTTTCTGGGGCCCCACCCTGAGCTTACTGATGCTAGGGTAATTAACAAGTCATATCAATCTCTCCAACAATCTCTTTCTTCCCTATGGTTTGATAGGACTTCTTTCAGACCAGCAAAGATTCTCTTCTTCAGCATCTGCCTGACCTCTGTCCCATTCTTTACTGTCAACATTAGGCAATTTAGGTTGGAAACCAAAATGCTGTTCATTTATTTTATTTATCTCTCTCTATATAAAGCAGAGGTGTACTCTTATATGTGAAGAATACAAATCTACATTCCTTCACTGATCATGCTGTAACGTGGCACACATATACCTTGGGCATGCTGGATGGTCACTGCGGGGGTCATGAGCCCCATGGGGGGTTTATGCCCCTAAATTGATCTGCAAAGGGAAGTATACTCAACAGGAGGGTTTGTGTGTCCCCCAGCGGTAGTACATAGCGATAGCCCCAGGTAGGTCACCTGATTGTGACATCATCATGATGCAATTGAGCTGGGCAGGGGCCTGACACAGGTGGCCGGACACATAGTGATGCTAATGTCATAGCCCAGGTAGTCACCTGATTGTGACATCACTGTGAGTTGGGCAAGGGGCCTGACACAGGTGGCTGGACACATGTATGGAGGAAAAACCTGAGTAAGGCCAGGTAATCGGCTAGTTTTATTTTTAAAAGTCTGGAAGATCCCAGAGGAAGGAGCTTAAAGGTGGGACTAGAATTGTGCATTTATACATTTTCTTTTTGCCATTTCGATCAGAAAGATGAAGCTGGTCTTAAAAACTGACCACTGGTATGATGGCAAAGTATTTTAATATGAACTCAACAGAACTCTTTATCTTCCCTCCTCAATTCACTGATGGTACTCCAGCTGTTCTTGAACTTCAATTCCCAGAAGCTCTGGTCAACAGGAATGCTGACTTGGGTTTTTGGTAGCTGAAGTCCAATAACACCTGGAAGTGCCAAGGCTCGCCACCACAGTTCTATACACTTACTTGATTATTTTTCTTTCTAAATGTTAACTGAGTGCTCAGATTCAAGGAACACAGTGTAATATGGGAATCCCATTTTCCTGTTTTGATAGAACGTTTATGGGTAGGCATAATATTATTGAGTGTTGAAGACCTCATGGTGAACATCCTGAAGGCATCAGCAGAGACATCGGATGTTGAACTGGACAAAACTTTGGTCTTTCCAAACACAATTCTTTTCAAGTTGTTATCCTGTCGAGCTAGTCCTATTCCTAGCCAAAGTGAGACACCTACATTAGGCAGAAGTGGAATGCTGTGTTCCTTATCAATTAGCATGACTAATTTTTTCTGTTATGAAAGGACACAATGCTCCTCTAATTGAACACTATTGTGATTCTTTCCCCTGCTGCACCAGAGGTGCGGAGCTGACTCAGTGGTTATCATCTCACAAAGAAACCATGGGTCACATGACTGGATCCAAGGGGCCATCCATGGAAAACCATGGGTCACATGACCAGACCGTCCATGGGAAACTATGGGACACATGACCAGGTTCAAAGAGTCACCCATGGGAAGCCATGGAACACATGGCTGGGTCTGAGTGGCCACCAAGAGAAAAGCATGGGAAACCATGGATCATATGATCAGTTTTGATGGGTGCCCATGGGAAACGGTGGGTCAGATGACTGAGTCTGAGGGGCCACCCATGGGAAACCATGGGTCACATAATCAGGTCCAAGGGGCTACCTATCAGAAACCATGGGAACTTACCCTCTCATAGGTGTGTAGAAAAACTTTGCAATTTCTTGTCCTCCTGAACAAGAATGAGAGAAGCAAAAATGCATATTTCTACTCTTGAATGTATTTGTTTAATTGCTTGTTTTGTCCAGATAGTTTCTCTTGTGAATTAAGTGCATTACTTTCTATTAGAAACAATCTCAACTCATCTTTGCTAATTGACACTTCTCTTGACTAGAAGTCTTTGTGCGGTGTCTGGTTTAAACATTAAGAGTATTAGCTTAATTAATTATATAAATTGTATTAATATACAATTATTAGCATATATACAAGCCTATTGTGGTGGAGAAGTAATAGTCAACCAGTTAATTAAATAAAGAAAGATGTGTGGCAGTGATTAACATCACACACACACACACACCCAAATGCCAACACAACAAATCTTTCTGTTTCTATAAATCAAGCAAAGGTTTAGACTCAGGGATTGTTTTGACACAGACAATATGACTTCATTACTCCACACTGCTGACACCATCTGTTTTGAAGAGGAATGGCAACCTGCACAAAAAAAGCAGAAAAAAATGAAGGAAGGTTCCTAGAATAACAGTGCACCCAACTCAATGCAGAGGACAATGGTCTACACAGAGTCACCAGAGGTAAACCACTACAGTGGACCCTCAAATAATGACGTTACTTGGTTCCCCAAGTAGTGTCGCTATTTGAATAACGTCGTTATTCAAATAATGACAAAAATGTTGTTATTTGAATAACGATGGTAAAAATACTGTCGTTATTCAAATAACAATGTTGTTATCTAAATAACGGCGGTAAAATACTGTCGTTATTTGAATAACGACATTTTTGTCATTATTCGAATAATCACATTGGGAACATCGTAACGTCATTAATAAAAAAGACGCTACTTGAACGCGTCGGTAATCGAGGGTCCACTGTATCTCCACATCTCACATTTCAGGTAGAGGTAGCTATGTGTATCTCTCCAGGCTTTTTGGGAACCTCCTCATCCATCTAACTTTCCATCAGCGCAAATTTCTGATCTATTGTAAAAATGTGCAGTATGAGTAACTGCTACTGGGGGACAGTCAGGAAAAGAGACACTCTTTCCTCCCATTCTCTATAGATCAGACAGGTACTCTAGTACAGTGTTCCCCAAACTTTGGTGTTTGGACTTCAATTCCCAGAAACCTAAGTCAGTATATTGGCTGATCAGTGCTTTAGTGAATTGACTTAGGCTTCTGGGAACTGAAGTCCAAACTCCAAAGGTTGGGGAATACTGCTCTAGTACATTCCCGTACCTGGAGTACTACAATACAAAGAGATGTGATAGAGCACATCCATGTCTACGTTTATTATGGCAGTGAAGGAAATCTTGGCAGCAGCTACTGAATCTCAATAAAGTGGGCTTTCTGTGGTTTGGCATTAGCTAAAAGACTAGTTGATTACCCGGCTTCGCCCAGGGGTGCTTTCCTGTGCCTACCGGGCCAGGCGGGGTCTGGTCCCCCCACTACCCCTGTGGTCCGGGTGGTTGTTGAGGCATTTTGCATCCGGCCTAGTCTGATGCCGCCACAGCATCCGTGGGCACCTGTGTATGGTGGGCTTTGCGGTCGCTGCCCCAGCCACAGCAGTCCCCCGACGGCCGCATTCTGCTTGCATGGTGACCTGTGGGCTGCCAGCTGTCCGGCCTTTACCCCATCTCAACCGTGCTCATCCTGGCCTCCCTGTTTTGCTGAGTCATACCACAGTGGGAGCTGGAACATGTAGTTTTCTTCTTTTCCCTGCCGCAGGAGTGCGAGCCTCCCCGATTGGCTGAGTCATGTTCAGGTGGTTCTGGGGGTTGTAGTTTATTTCTTTTCGCATTTTGAGGGTGCCATCCCCAGCATAGAATTTCGGGACCCCCACAGTGACCATCTCACACACGCAGGAACATGTGTGCAAAGTTTCCTCCGGGAAAAGCCTCCCCTGGCCGCCTGTGGCTGATGCTACTGCTGCCTCAATCCTTGTCCCCTCTGCTTGGCTTGCCATGTCCCTAGTGGCTCTCCATATGGAGCACCGTTAGGGACATGCCAAGCCAAGCGGAGGGGACAAGGATTGAGGTGGCAGCAGTGGAAGCAGCAGCTAGAGCGAGGGCATGGGCTGGGTGAGTTGATGGTGTGGGCCAGATCCAGTCCACGGGCCATAGTTTGAGGACCCCTGATTAAGTGGATGCCTTTCCCCTCTGAGGCTGTTATTTTACTGATATCATTATTTAGGCTTGCCGAGGTCCTTTGGAAATTAACTATGGATATCTTCATATGATCATTTTTCAACTGCACCTTAACTGTATTATCTGTTTTGTGTGTTGTGTTGAAAGTTATACTTCTGAAAAGTGACCCGTTTGACAAGGAGAAGGAAGCGCTCATTGCATCTGGAGGGCAGGATTATTCTTCAAAAAACATCTTCAAGAAATAGATTCAGATTAATATACTTCCAGATTCCGTCATTCAGTCCCATTATGACATATCCCACTTCTTCTCCAACCACGTCAGTATGTAACTTTGAAAGCTTTGGTGGGAAATGGAACAAACCATGATATATCCCACATTTCTTATTACCAGTTCACAGAACCACGGTGTTAACCAAAGTTGCACAGCCCTCTACTGGCAAATACAAAAATTGCAATTCAAAGTGGAAATCATTACTTTCTGATTTTGTGTTTCATAAACTTTCAGCAGTAAAAATGTTTGAAGCGTACTTTATGTCAAGGAAAAATTGTCGATGTAAACTCTAAATGCCACTTTGTTATAGTTTTGGGGTAACTTGTCTTTAAGTGTATAAAACAAGACATGTCATATCACATCAAATATATTTTTTAATAAGACACAGGTAAAGGTAAAGATTGCCCTTGCATGAAATCTAGTTGTATCCGACTCTTGGGTTCAGTGCTCATCTCTGTTTATAGCCAAAGAACCAGCACTGTCTGCCTCTGTAGATGCTTCTGTGGACATGTTACACGCATGACTAAACACTGGAGAGAACAGAACACTGTTTACCTTCCCACCAAAGTGGTACCCATTTCTCTACTTGCAATTTTTTGCTTTCAAACTGCTAGGTTGGCAGGAGCTGGGACAGTGATGAGCACTCAGTCCATCGTGCAGGGTAAAAGCCCTGCGTTGCACCTGAATTAGGACTACTTTATTTGAAAACTTGGATGGCCAGGGCCAGCCAGAATTTCTACTACTGGTTCTGGCAAACTGGTGCGAATCTGCTGATGCCCACCACTGATTTTGTTGTTGTTGTTCAGTCGCACAGTCGATTCCAACCCTGTGCAACCCTATAGACCATCGTTCTCCAGGCACCTCTGTCTTCCACCATCCTCCTCAGCCCGCCCAGCTCTGTGCCCACTGTGTCCACGATGCCATCTAGCCATCTCAACTTTGGTCGCCCTCTTTTTCTCTTGCACTCCACCTTTCCCAGCATCAAGGCCTTCTCCAGAGAATCCTCTCTTCTCATTTGATGTCCAAAGTACTTTACCTTCATCTTTACTATTAGACCTTCCAATGAGCAGTCAGGGTTGATTTCTTCTAAGATTGACCTAGTTGTTCTCCTCGTTGTCCAGGGGACTCTCAAAACTCTCCTCCAACACCACATTTCAAAGGCATCTATTCTTCTGCGCGTAGCTTTCCTAATAGTCCAGCTCTCACACCCATACTTTACCACCGGGAAAACCATTGGTTTGACTATGCAGATTTTTGTTTGCAAGGTGATGTCTCTACTTTTCACTATGTCCCCCAGGTTTCCCATAGCTTGTCTCCCCAGAATCAGTCATCTTTTTATTTCATGGATGCAATCCCCAAATCTAGAGGTTCTTTAGGTCTTCCTCACTTTCTGCTATTAGGGTGGTATCATCCGCATATCTCAAATTGTTGATGTTTCTCCCCGCAATTTTGATCCCATATTGTGATTCCTCCATCCCTGCATTGCACATTATGTGCTCTGTGTATAAGTTGAATAAGCAGGGTGACAAAATGCAGCCTCGTCTTACTCCTTTTCCTATTCCAAACCACTCTGTCATTCCGTGTTCTGTCCTAACTGTTGCTTCTTGGTTCATGTACAGATTGCTCAAGAGGCATATGAGGGGTTCTGGTATTCCCATCTCTTTAATTACTTGCCACACTAAAGTCTCTAAAATCTAAAAATCACAAAAGCTCAAATCTAAAATCCCCATAAGAAAATTGTCAGATGGTCATATGAGCCAGCGGGGTGGAGTAGATCCCACACCCACATCCCACACCTGCTGAGCCAGAAATGTCTTTAGCTCTTTCCCTAAAAGCTTTGTTAAGTTCCCAGGATCATCACCCAAAAGAGACGTGACGCCCCACCTCATACCCACATAGGGTGGTTTGAATGCTTTTTCCACATCGGGTACACCTTGTTGTCACCCTCACTCCTGGATTCAAAAAGAAATTGACTGTCATGAGGACTGGAGCTTTGCATTGTTCCATGAAGTAGTGTTCCGATGTGGCTCTCAGCTTTCTTGTGCTCATTCTTTAGGAATGTGCCTCAGGCTCTGAATTCACAAATGCACTTGCTTTCTCCCTCTAGGCTCAGTCTTTCTTGACTACGCCTATAATGTCTTCATGTCTATTAGACGGAGAGCCTTCGGGCATGTAGTTTGACTGCTGAACTGTACTCAGAGAACTGCAATTGTGCTAACAGTGGTGCGAATCATAAAACTAAAGGTAAAGGTTCACCCTGCCACATGTCCTTTACCTTTACTTATGTCACCCTTGCTCGAAAGCCAGTCATAGCTGACGCTTGAGGTCAATGCTAATCTCTGTTTACAGGCAATGATTTAGCCCTGTGTGCATCTGCAGATGTTTCCGTGGGCATGTGGCAAGCATGACTAGACACCGGGATGCTGTTACCCATTCCCACCAAAGTGGTATCTATTTATCTACTTGCAATTTCTTGCTTTCAAACTGCTAGGTTGGCAGGAGCTGGGACAAACAACAGGAGCTCACTCCATGCAGGGCTTTCGAGCGAGGGAGACCTTTCCCTGAGCTTTTATTGCAGGGCTTCCCAACCTAAATCTCACGGGCCGGATTTGGCCTGCAGTGCCATTTCATGTGGTCCTCCACCCCTCCAAGGGCATTCGAGAAACAAAGCTGATGGGACAAAATGGCCACCCCCATCGTGCAGGCAGTGCAAAATGGCCATCCGGCCTTCAAAGCTGACTGAGAGACTGTGACCTGGCCCTCGGATTGAAAAGGTTGGGAACCCCTGTTTTATGGATTCTATGTACTTCCTGGGATACCTTTGAGGAACTGAGCTGGGATGAGTATTGACAAAAGCTGAAGCTATGATAATGCTCAGGCATTGCCTCGTATGTGAGAAGCTTGACTTACTCGAAAGCTCCAGGAGGTAGAAATGAGAAACAGGAGCAAACCAGTCCTAGGAAACTGGGAGAAAAGCTCAACCTAAGGAATCCTTTTGTACTGTCCAGTCTCCATCCCTTGATGACTCCATGGCTTGCTTTGTGACATACTTTTCTAGTCGAGGCTTTAATTAGATGGCAATTCGTTAAACTTTTCATTCTCTGAAGCTACTTTAATAAGTAGGCACGGGAAATCAGATAGCATATGGTTAGCTCCGACAGAGGCTTGCAATTTTTCAGGCTTTGATCCTCATGTTTTCTTTCATCCGCCAAATGAGTCGGTCGGTTGGTTCCTCATTACGACGTTTAACGATGCAATTCCCTACACTAAAAATAATTGGATATGGGAGATATTAGTACTGACTCAACAAACCTATGGGTCTAAGTCAGGAGTTCTCAACCTTTTTAAACCGGGACTCGGGTCACACTCCATCAGACAGCTTTTTGGGGCCGGACGGCTATTTTGCCCTTCCTCCACCACATGGCACTTCCTAGTGTGGTGGAGGCAGTGGGGGGCACATGAAGTGGTGCCATGGGGTGCATCTGGCCCATAGGCTGCAGGTTGAGAATCCCTGGTCTAAGTTAAGGAAACTCTGTGCTACAGTAAATAAGCGACAGGATTTTAAATAATCAATGAGAAATAAGGGTGTAAATTAGGAATGTGTTTCCAATTCAGAAATCACTTTGGAAAATAATCGCTCCCTCAGGCTCTGTCCTCCATTGTCTGCATTTAGCATGTTTGCAATAGAGCAGTTAGCAATGTTAGGGACAAGGGACCGAAACTGGACAGGAATGAGGAAGAAGAGAATAAATAAAACCAATCTGTTCATTGTTGATCTAACTCTTCTTTCCTAGATGTTCTCACCACTTCCTTCTCCTCCTTGTCACTCTCATGTGTTTTCCAGGATTAAATGCACCTGCTGATAGGTTCCTACCTTATCTTTCTCTGTCTAGAAGGTGTTCCCAGTAAAATAATTACTTCTGCTTTTATAAAAAGGTTTTTTAGTTGTGCCGATGTGTCTCATTGGGTTAGGGACGAATCAATGAGCCTAAAGGAAGAAAAATCCAACAGTTGTCATTGGGGTTTCTTTCGCATCTCTTGACTGAAGTCATTGCTCCATTGTGCTAAGGGTAGGGACAGCCAAACCAATATGCCCAGATGAATCTTAGCCCCATAGGTAAAAAAAATACAAGCAAACCAGTGTTATAATGCGGAGAAAGTTTTATTATGGGTAAAAGGTAGGAGTATTCAAGCGAAACAGGAGTAATTCTGAAGAAGATGAAGAACACAAAAACACAGGAGTGTGAACAGTTCCTACATTACAAATATTAGAAAGAATAGTGAAGGATGATTCGGGCCCTTCCCGATTCGCAGATGGTTCAGTTCGGTTTACTTTCTCAATTTGGAAGGGTGGCAATTCCAGAGATCTACTGTCATTCTTCCACTTATTTTAGGAATGGTGAGGGTCAGACATGATGGAACAGCTTTAGACAAAGAACATAACGAAAGAAATAGAGAGGGATGTATTAAGTGTGAAAAGAGAGGCATGGAAGAGACATGTTGAGCCATAATGCTGGAAATGCTGAATATTTCCCCAGTTTCCATTGACTTCAACTGAGAAAAGGGTTTCAGCACATCTCAGAACAGACCTAAATGGTCATTTCTTAATCTCCTTGGCCATTTATTTTCCGGCGTAGACAGTCCATGAACATTTAGTTGCAGGGATTGCAGATGATGCCTTTGCCAACTGAACCGTGAGAGCTCCCTAACAGACCTTGACTGTATCTATGACCAGATCCTATGGCAGATACTCCCCCATATCCAAAGCCAGAGCTCGAACTGCTGGAACAGGGAGAATAGCCTCCGACACAGAGTGGCTCAGGGCTTGCGACCAGGATGGGCCCTGGGATGATTACATTGAAAGATGGGGGTTCCACTGTCATCTCAAGTGGTGGCAGCTGATTGATGCACGAAGGGTGGACTCCCTGAAGAACTCCGAGACTAGCGGCAGACACAGTTGCTCCACTGCCAAGACCATAGCCACTAGAGCCAAGACCATAGCCACTAGAGCCAAGACCATAGCCACTAGAGCCAAGACCATAGCCACTAGAGCCAAGACCATAGCAACTCCCAATGCCTTGGTTCCTCGATCCAAATCCGACACTGGGAGCGGCCGCGCAGGATGGGATGGCGTTGGATATTCCACAGGCAGACATGATTGAGTGGTGGTTCTGAATCTGAAACACAGATGAAGAGAAATCAGTTAGGTGAAGATGGTGGCTGCCTGAAATTATTGAAGTATAGGAGATGGTGTAATGCATATCATATTGGAAAATAATCAATAGTCCCATAACCTATATGAAGTAATGGAACTGGATGGTCCACAGTAAATCATGGTTGAACATGGAAAGGGATATGAAAATGTGCATGGTATGCAGAGTTTTCATCAAATTTACAGACAAATAGGTGTTCAAGTGCAAACAAGAGAGAGGAGCTATTTAAGACAAATAATCAAAGAAAAAAGATGTTTCATCTACGGAAAATATAGGCATTTGGGAGTTAACTCTATGTTCCCAGCCTTTTGTTTTTGGACTTCGATTCCCAAAAGCCTAAGTCAATTTTCCAAAGCATTGGTCAGCCAATGTACTGACTTGGGCATCTGGGGATTGTGGTCCCCCTGTGGTGCATGTGCCCCACATTGGGAACATTTGGTCTAGACCTTTCTGCCTTGCTAAAGTGTTTGATGAATACAGCCAACAGTGCTTAGATTCTATAGGAGATGCGTATCAAGTGGATGTAGCCAACATAGACTACCTGCTATGATACTGAGTGATATTCACACAGAACTATGTAGGAGCTCAAAGTGTAATGAACTCAAGGTGTGCACTACTCAGTTTTGCTATACATTCATATAACTTCCCCCAACAACAAACAATATCTTAAAAAGAATGATCGTTAACCCAATTGAACCTTATACAATGACAGGCATTATATTATGCCAACACGATTCTGATAACTATACTTAACATTTGGATTTTTCGTTCTTTTAAAATAACATCTCAAATATATGAACAATCTGCTTATTCAGTTAAATAAGAAAGACAAGTTGTGCTTACCTGTTCCTGTCAAAGAAGGCAAGGGAAGACGAGAGAGCTGATGCTGATGGAGAATAGAGCCAGGACGAGCCCTTTTATACTGTTTTCTCGTCATCCTCAAAATGTAAGTGCCACCCCTTTTGCAGTTCTGAGCTTAATTAAATGTCCTCAAAAATGTGCCACCTTCATCATCTGCAAAATTACTTTAATAATCCCCAAAACACTTAGGCAAAGAATTTTGCTATCATCAACTTATGGTATTAAAAGATGTGACCACAGAATGTTTTCCTTTCATGTCCCTTGTTGTTAGGGATTTTCAAGAAATGAGAGCACTGTGGTTTCATTCTACTTTTATGAAATAAAATACCTGACGAGGCAGCTTTATTCTTCCATGAAGAGAGACTTAATGAATAATTATTGCACCACAGTTTATGTGATGAGTTTGAGTGATGACTCAATCCCAAAAGGTATCACTCTTGGTTCGTTTCCTGAGCCATGTCATTTGAAGACCCTCACCATGCCTCTCCTCAAAGGCTATTCATGCCTCACTGAGTTTTTCCATAATCATAAAGCCAGAACGAGAATAGCTAGAAATCAGTCTGATTTGGTTGGGGTTTTGGTCGATTCTCTGAAGGACTGACGAACAAGTGTCCTGACTTCTGGTAATTGAAGTCCAAGAACACCCAGTGCCCCAATGTTGACAAACCTTGAACAACTCCAGTGTTTCCCAATCTTTGGCTTTTGGGCTTCAATTCACAGAAGCCTAAATCAATTTCCCAAAGCACTGGTCAGCTAATGGACTGACTTATTCTTCCTTGAAGTCCACATAGTTTGGGAAATGCTAGTCCACTCAATCACACCTCTCTATTTGCAGCTGTGCAGCAGCTTAGTGGTCAAGATGCTCAACCTGATTACCAGAAGCTTGGCAGGTCATCAGTTTATGACTTGAATGCTTCCTGATGGAGTGAGCTCCCATCTCTGTCCCAGTTCCTGCCAACCTAGCAGTTTGAAATCAAGAAATTGCAAGTAGAAAAATAGGTATCACTTATGTGGGAAGGTAACAGCATTACACGCAGTCTGGTGTCTAGCTATAACTCCCACATGACCAGTGCTGGCTCTTTCGCTCTAAAGAGAGATGAGTACTGAACCCTAGAATTGGATATGACTGGCTTTCGATCAAGGGCAACTTTATTTGCAGCTGTAAATGTTAGCAGAAATTTAACATAAGACAATTGAGATCATTCACAACTCTCATAATAAGTGTGTGTGTGCGTCTCTCTGTGTGTGTGTGTGAGGGGAGGGGTAATTTCAGTATATAAGAATGTAATCAAACACACAGAGGATTAATATATGTTATGCCAACGATCTTGGGTTATGGGAAGAAAGCATGCAGGGGATGCACAGTAGCTACTTCAACCCACCATCAAATTACGGGATGGTGGCGGATGGCGGTGGGAAAGTAGAGTTTGCGGTGCTGAATTATGTGAAATCCTGGCCAATCCGGGATACTTGAGAGGTATGGGTTCAGCACCTGTACACCAAAATATGTCCTAGAAACTCGAGGGCTGATGCAACAATTCTGATGAAGACTCAAGTCCTTGATGATGGTGATGATTTTAATGAAGAAGGTGTTTGGCTGATCAGCACATCCGCTATCTAATTGTTTGTGCTTGAGCGTGGCTTTCTTAAACATCAGATTAAAATTAAGTACTTTGCCAGGAGATCAGCAAATTTCAAAGGAAATTAAAGCACAAAATAACAGATGGGAAACATTTATGTAATATATTGTTAACCACAGCTAAGTAATAAGATTCCACCCTTTAAGCTTAGTGTGGGGAATTTGCACATGACAGGGACAATAACAGCAGCTAAGGAAGAGATTAGCCAAAAGAGGAGGTGTCGTAGCCACAAAGGATGCTCTGGGATTTGTATAAAAGCCTTTCCTTTTCTCTGCAGCTCCAACAGCTTCACTTGACTCTCCTCTCTTCAGCGTCTCTCAGCAGCAGGTAAGTCCTTTGTTCTTGGGAGAGTTCCATCTTCTCCATGAGGGTCTATGTTTGGGTTTTTTGGGAGAGCTTGGGCTTTTCATTTTTCAAGGGTGCTTCAAGATTTGGCTTTTCTTCTTGAACAGACTTCTGTCTGGCTCAAAAATTATCTAATCCATATCAGAATATTCTGATGTTTGGTATGATTTGGCGGGACTCACCTCTCAGTCTTTTGTGTATCTTTTCCCAAGTAGTCTGGGATTAGTGCAAGTACATGCATAGATTAGATTTATTTAAACATTTGCAAAATGTCTATATTTTGCAACAGAAAATAACTAGACATGAAGGAAAGGTAAAATATTAACCGATTGAAAAGGAAGTAAAGAAATGGCTGAACAATATCCTCAATCAGAAGAAGATAGCTTCATGTTCCATGGGAATTAAGTCAACAGTGCTACACCAGATATTCTCAATGTTCAAGAGAAGACTTTGAGGTGGCCTGAAAATCTTTGGTACCTCTGGGGATCCTTTCAAATAGTCATGAAGGGGACCCTTTTTTGGGCTCTGGTGGGAATCTTCAAAAAGAGATTTTGAGAATCTGGTGGCATATTTCACACCGACAACCCTTGACTCTACTTGGGAGTCAAGGACTGGATATTTATGTCCATCATACAATGCTACAAGGAGATTCATGGAAGGCTTCCTTTTGGTGAATTGAAGTTCTGGTCTGCTTCTGAAGATGGTTCTTCTCAGAAGTGCCCTCTGAGGTGGGGAATGATGGGTTATGAAGCTGAAAATATAGACACAGGCTCACTTCAGACCCTTGGGTGATCTGACTGACGCAACATTGCAGTTTTCTTTCAAATGTCAGTGTTATCAGAGATCTCAACAAGCGTAGGTTTTTCTTGAATTAAGGTGTTGTCATTTCCATTACTTCATATAGGTTATGGGAGTTCTTAGTCTTTTCCATTATGATATGCATCACACAATTTCTTATACTTCAATAATTTCAGGCAGCCACCATCTTCACCTAACTGATTTCTCTTTGTCTATGTTTCAGATTCATAACCACTGTTCAACAATGTCTGCCTGTAGACCATCCAATGCCATCCCATCCTGCGCTGCCACTCCCAGTGTCGGATTTGGATCAAGGAACCACGGCATTGGAAGTTCCTACGGTCTGGGCTATCATGGCTTTGGTCTAGGCTCTAGTGGCTCTGGTCTAGGCTCTAGCGGCTATGGTCTTGGCAGTGGAGCGACTGTGTCTGCCGCTAGTCTTGGAGTTCTTCAGGGAGTCCACCCTTCGTGCATCAATCAGCTGCCACCACTTGAGATGACAGTGGAACCCCCATCTTTCAATGTAATCATCCCAGGGCCCGTCCTGGTCGCAAGCCCTGATCCCCTCTGTGTCGGAGGCTATTCTCCCTGTTCCAGTAGTTCGAGCTCTGGCTTTGGATATGGGGGAGTATCTGCCATAGGATCTGGCCATAGATATAGTCATGGTCTGTTGGGCAGTTCTTTTGGTTCATCTGGCAGAGGCATCATCTGCAATCCCTGCAACTAAATGCTCATGGACTGTCTACTTTGGAAAATGAATGGCCAAGAACATTGAGAACCAACTGTTTGGGTCTGGTCTGAAGATGTTTTGAACACCCCTTTCCCAGTTGAAGTCAAAGGAAACTGGGGGAATATTCAGCATTTCTAGCAGTCAGGCTCAACATGTCTTTTCCATGCCTTTCTTTTCATGCTTAATACATCTCTCTCTCTGTTTCTTTGGTTATGTTCTTTGTCTAAAGCTGTTCCATCATGTCTGACCCTCACCGTTCCTAAAATAAGTGGAAGAACACAGTGGAGCTCTGGAATTGCCACCCTTCAAAATTGAGAAAGTGAGCCAGACGGCGCCATTTGTGAATAAGCAAAGGCCCGAATGACCCTTCAAATTATTTCTACGGTGGGGATATTTCTCATGGAGGAACTCTTCACACTCCTGTGTTTTTGTGTGCTTTGTCTTCTTCTGAATTGTTCCTGGTACTCTTGAATACTTCTACCTTTTACCTATAATAAAACTGACTCTGCATTATAACACTGGTTTCCTGGTATTGCTTTTGATTTATGCAGCTAAGATTCATCTGGGTATATTGGTTCAATTGGCTGTCCCTACCAGTGGTGGGCATCAGCAGGGTTGCACCAGTTCACCAGAACCAGTAGCAACAATTCTGGCTGGCCCGCTCATCCAAGTTTTGATATAAAGTAGTCCTAATTCATGAGATGCCAAAGAAACCCCATTGTTGACTCTTGGACATGTGTGTTGTTGCCTGTTGGCACGTTGAATGCTGAATGAGCTCCTAGCACCCCTGCACAGTTTCATTCTCAGTGGACGACTGTGGTGGCTCAGTGGTTAAGATGCTTGCCTTGGTAGCTGGAAGGCTGGCAAGTCGGCACCTGGTTACTACATGACGGATTGAGTGCCCATCTCTGTCTCAGTTCTTGGGGACATGAAAGTTGCCTCATTTAGGCATTCCCTGAACAGAATTCTTCCACAAAAATCCTTTCAATCCAGAATAATTTCTGACACAAAATTATTATAATTAGGGACGACTGATCAGGACAGCTGACATGAACAAGACTTAGACAAGAATGATCACATGATCCTTCATGGACCATGGGGCAGTTACCAGATTCTAATTTTGTTGTATTCCTGAGATTAATGTATATCATTAACCTTTGTCATTTTTATTTTATTTATTTACTAGCTGAGTACCTGGCCTTGCTCGGGTTTTTTTTCCTTAAAGGAAGTATAGTTTTTTCAGCGTTGTCATCTCCGACCCGAAAACTTAAAGGTCTGTCAAGATGCAGCCTCCTTTTATTGTAGAAAGGAGGCCGTGGTTTGAATTTTCTGGCCGGACAGAACTTTAGGTTTACTGGTCTGAGCTGCCACCACTGAAAAAAGCCTTACTGGCAGCATGTCCGGGCGGTAAATTCAAACTGCTGTCAAGCTGCGTCTTCCTTCCATCAGTGAAAGGAGTGCATGGCTTTACAGAACTTTAAGTTTACGGGCCACAGATGCAGCCATGAAAGAAAGCTGTGGCCACTAATCCCAGTCACAGCTTTCTTTAGTGGTGGCGTGTCCCTGTGGAAACTTCAAGCCGTTGTCAAGCCGCATCCTCCTTCCTTCACCAAAAGGAGAACTTTAGGTTTACGGTTTACGGGCTGGGGACACTACAGGGTGGAAAATTTGAACCGCTGTCAAGCCACGTCCTCCTGTCCTTAGTGGAAGGAGGCTGCAGCTTGACCGAAATTTGTTAATGGGTTGGAGATGCTGATGGATGGAAAATTCAAACTTCTGTCAAGCTGCGTCCTCCTTCCTTCATTACCTAATTGTAAACATCGCCCTCTGTGGCCTTTGTCACTTTTATGTTGTACTGTTGAGAAAGCCTGGAAACTGTCCTGTCAGTAAGTTCTCCTGAAGAAAAAGTGTGGCTGCATTGGCTGCGTTGGCTGCATTGGCTGCATTGGCTGCATTGGGATTGATTGGGGGAAATGGAGGCTGTGGTGCACATGAGCAGCTCTGCTGTTCCATTGCTTTCTCTCCTGTTGGTGGGGGTGTCCCCTTAGTGTAACATTTTGGCGGGCATAAACCTCAACAGTACTGATCTCTCTAGCCCAAGGTATATATGTGCCGAATTTCAGTGACATTGGTCCAGGGGTGTAGGTTCCTTTAGAGCACATACAAACCCACACCTCTGTTTTATAGATATAGATTTATTTCCAATTTATATAGCCGCCCAACTCAAAACGACTCTAGGCAGCTCACAACATTAAAAACAACACAGCGGTCCAAAACATTAAAAATGCATCAAAAACCCAATTAAAAATATTATTGTTGTTGTTATTACTTCTGCCAAGGAGGTTATGTTTCTGTCGGAAGATGTGTTCCCCCTGACATTGTAAGAAAAGTATACACATTTTACAGACTGCATACAAAGTTCCTCCTGCTTTTATTTATCAACCAGCTCCCACTGCAAGAAGTCACAGTCCAGCCTGCACCTTTCAGTGTAGTCATCCCAGGGCCCATCCTGGCTGCAAGCCCTGTTCCCTTCTTTGTCGGAGGCTATTCTCCCTATAACAATGGTTTGGTGCTCTGGCTTGTATAGATATGGTGGAGTTCCTATCATAGAATCTGGCCAAGGTCTGTATGGGAGCAGTTCCAGGTCAGTAGCAGCAGTTGGCAGAGGCATCACCTGCCACCCCTGTGTCTAATCACTCATGGAACTGGATCTTAAAAAGGAGACTAAAGTTAGTGCAAGCAGCAAAATTATGATGAACTGGTTAAAAAACAAATCTCCCAAGAAAGAAGAGGCAAAGGAGGAAGATGGTTTACCAAGTTGGTCCAGTCAGTTCATCCAAACAAGAGCAGCGAAGAGAACAAATACTAGCTTAATGTATCAATGGCTCAAGAAGGAAGATGGGGAACCTTTTACAAAGCAGTCCAAAAATCAGTGACTTTCTCATTCTTCCACTGCATTCTTAAACAGATTGGCAGGTCCAATGAAGGAGTGCAACTGACTGGCGTTACGCGGCGGGACTTTCAAAAGCAGCGCCGCCAACACCACCAGAGCCATGGTTCCTTTGCCGGCTCCCTTTGCTGATGTTAAGTACATTGAGCTTTGCTCTGTAATGTTATGATATTATGGTATATTTATTTTGCACTAATTTGTAAAGTTGTAACTTGTAATCTTTTATTGTATGCTATTGTATTTGGTGTGTTAATTTGTTATATTGTATTTAATTTTCCTGTTGTAAGCCGCCCTGAGTTGGCCCTGGCTAAGTAGGGCGGGGTATAAATCGAATAAATGAATGAAATGAAATGAATGGACTGTCCACCCTGGGAGATGAATGGCCAAGGAGATTTAGCACTGACCAATTTGGGGCTGAGCTGAGATGTGCTGAGCACCCTTTTCCCAGTTGAAGTTGATGGAAGATGGGGAAATATTCAGCACTCTTAGCCAGTGGTGGGCTCCAAAAAAATTTGCTACCACACTGGGGTGTGGTATGGTGGGCATGGCAAGGGGGAAAGCCCTGTGTTGCACCCGAATTAGGACTACTTTATTTCAAAACTTGATTGCTGGGAGAAACATCAACATTTTGAGATATGCAGACAATACCACCCAAATGGCAGCAAGTGAGGAAGACCTAAAGAATCTCTTGATTGGGCTGAAGGAGGAGAGTGCAAAAGCTGGATTGAGACTCAATATCAAGAAAACCAAGACAATGGCAACAGGCGCTATCAATCCCTGGAAAATAGATGGGGAAGAAGTAGAAGTAGAAGCAGTGACAAATTTTACTTTCTTCGGATCTAAGATCACTGCAGATGGTAACTGCAGCCATGAAATAAAAAGGCGACTTATACTTGGGAGACAAGCTATGAGAAACCTGGGGAACATAGTGAAAAGTAGAGACATCACATTGCAAACAAAGGTTCATATAGTCCAAGCAATTGTATTCCCGGTGGTAATGTATGGGTGTGAGAGTTGGACCATTAGGGAAAGCTGAGCGCAGAAGAATAGATGCCTTTGAGATGGGGTGTTGGAGGAGAGTGTTGAGAGTCCCCTGGACAGCAAAGAGAACAAATAGGTCAATCTTAGAAGAAATCAACCCTGACTGCTCCTTAGAAGGTCAAATAGTAAAGATGAAGCTGAAGTGCTTTGGACATCAAATGAGAAGGGACAATTCACATGAGAAGGCCTTGATGCTGGGAAAGGTGGAGGACAAAAGAAGAAGGGGGCGCCCAAAGATGAGATGGCTAGATGGTGTTGGGGACGCAGTGGGCACAGAGCTGGGCAGGCTGAGGAAGATGGTGGAGGATAGAGGTGCCTGGAGGAAGATGGTCCATGGGGTTGCAAAGGGTGGGGTCGGAATCGACTGAGGGGCTGAACAACAAAATGATATATATTAATCTCAGGAATACAACAAAATTAGAATCTGGTAACTGCCCCATGGTCCATGAAGGATCATGTGATCATTCCTGTCTAAGTCTTGTTCATGTCAGCTGTCCTGATCAGTTGTCCCTAATTATAATAATTTTGTGTCAGAAATTATTCTGGATTGAAAGGATTTTTGTAGAAGAATTCTGTTCAGGGAATGCCTAAATGAGGCAACTTTCATGTCCCCAAGAACTGGGACAGAGATGGGCACTCAATCCGTCATGTAGTAACCAGGTCTCGAACTGCCGACTTGCCAGCCTTCCAGCTACCAAGGCAAGCATTTTAACCACTGAGCCACCACAGTCGTCCACTGAGAATGAAACTGTGCAGGGGTGCTAGGAGCTCATTCAGCATTCAACGTGCCAACAGGCAACAACACACATGTCCAAGAGTCAACAATGGGGTTTCTTTGGCATCTCATGAATTAGGACTACTTTATATCAAAACTTGGATGAGCGGGCCAGCCAGAATTGTTGCTACTGGTTCTGGTGAACTGGTGCAACCCTGCTGATGCCCACCACTGGTAGGGACAGCCAATTGAACCAATATACCCAGATGAATCTTAGTTGCATAAGTCAAAAGCAATACCAGGAAACCAGTGTTATAATGCAGAGTCAGTTTTATTATAGGTAAAAGGTAGAAGTATTCAAGAGTACCAGGAACAATTCAGAAGAAGACAAAGCACACAAAAACACAGGAGTGTGAAGAGTTCCTCCATGAGAAATATCCCCACCGTAGAAATAATTTGAAGGGTCATTCGGGCCTTTGCTTATTCACAAATGGCGCCGTCTGGCTCACTTTCTCAATTTTGAAGGGTGGCAATTCCAGAGCTCCACTGTGTTCTTCCACTTATTTTAGGAACGGTGAGGGTCAGACATGATGGAACAGCTTTAGACAAAGAACATAACCAAAGAAACAGAGAGAGAGATGTATTAAGCATGAAAAGAAAGGCATGGAAAAGACATGTTGAGCCTGACTGCTAGAAATGCTGAATATTCCCCCAGTTTCCTTTGACTTCAACTGGGAAAGGGGTGTTCAAAACATCTTCAGACCAGACCCAAACAGTTGGTTCTCAATGTTCTTGGCCATTTATTTTCCAAAGTAGACAGTCCATGAGCATTTAGTTGCAGGGATTGCAGATGATGCCTCTGCCAGATGAACCAAAAGAACTGCCCAACAGACCATGACTATATCTACGGCCAGATCCTATGGCAGATACTCCCCCATATCCAAAGCCAGAGCTCGAACTACTGGAACAGGGAGAATAGCCTCCGACACAGAGGGGATCAGGGCTTGCGACCAGGATGGGCCCTGGGATGATTACATTGAAAGATGGGGGTTCCACTGTCATCTCAAGTGGTGGCAGCTGATTGATGCACGAAGGGTGGACTCCCTGAAGAACTCCAAGACTAGCGGCAGACACAGTCGCTCCACTGCCAAGACCATAGCCGCTAGAGCCTAGACCAGAGCCACTAGAGCCTAGACCAAAGCCATGATAGCCCAGACCGTAGCAACTTCCAATGCCCTGGTTCCTTGATCCAAATCCAACACTGGGAGTGGCAGCGCAGGATGGGATGGCATTGGATGGTCTACAGGCAGACATTGTTGAACAGTGGTTATGAATCTGAAACATAGACGAAGAGAAATCAGTTAGGTGAAGATGGTGGCTGCCTGAAATTATTGAAGTATAAGAAATTGTGTGATGCATATCATAATGGAAAAGACTAAGAACTCCCATAACCTATATGAAGTAATGGAAATGACAACACCTTAATTCAAGAAAAACCTACTCTTGTTGAGATCTCTGATAACACTGACATTTGAAAGAAAACTGCAATGTTGCGTCAGTCAGATCACCCAAGGGTCTGAAGTGAGCCTGTGTCTATATTTTCAGCTTCATAACCCATCATTCCCCACCTCAGAGGGCACTTCTGAGAAGAACCATCTTCAGAAGCAGAC
This sequence comes from Bradypodion pumilum, assembly GCA_035047305.1. NCBI lineage: Eukaryota > Metazoa > Chordata > Lepidosauria > Squamata > Chamaeleonidae > Bradypodion > Bradypodion pumilum. The sequence goes on from JAWDJD010000018.1 coordinate 5,678,041, forward strand.
CAGAACTTCAATTCACCAAAAGGAAGCCTTCCATGAATCTCCTTGTAGCATTGTATGATGGACATAAATATCCAGTCCTTGACATCTTCCCAAGTAGAGTCAAGGGTTGTCGGTGTGAAATATGCCACCAGATTCTCAAAATCTCTTTTTGAAGATTCCCACCAGAGCCCAAAAAAGGGTCCTCTTCATGACTATTTGAAAGGATCCCCAGAGGTACCAAAGATTTTCAGGCCACCTCAGAGTCTTCTCTTGAACGTTGAGAATATCTGGTGTAGCACTGTTGCCTTAATTCTCATGGAACATGAAGCTATCTTCTTCTGATTGAGGATATTTTCCAGCCAGTTAGGGCCTCATCTGATCCATCAGCATGTTAGCTGTATTTTGTGGAAGTTGCATTCCCCCACACCTAGAGAATGAGATTGTGCCTATTACTCCTCTGTAGGGATGTTAAGAAACTTTCTTTCACTTTTCTCCTATACTATCTCTAGTCTCTTCTTCTTGACTTCCTTTTTAATTGGTTAATATTTCACCTTTCCTTCATGTCTAGTTATTTTCAATTGCAAAATATAGACATTTTGCAAAAGTTTAAATATATTCAATCTATGCGTGCACTTGCACTAATCTCAGACTACTTGGGAAAAGATACACAAAAGACCGAGAAGTGAGTCCCGCCAAATCATACCAAACATCAGACTATTCTGATATGGATTAGATAGTTTTTGAGCCAGACAAAAGTCTGTTCAAGAAGAGAAGCCAAATCTTGAAGCAGATGGAACTATCCCAAGAACAAAAGACTTACCTGCTGCTGAAAGACGCTGAAGAGAGGAGAGTCAAGTGAAGCTGTTGGAGCTGCAGAGAAAAGGTCAGTCTTTTATACAAATCCCAGAGCGTCCTTTGTGGCTACGACACCTCCTCTTTTGGCTAATCTCTTCCTTAGCTGCTGTTATTGTCCCTGTCATGTGCAAATTCCCCACACTAAGCTTAAAGGGTGGAATCTCATTACTTAGCTGTGGTTAACAATATGTTACATAAATGTTTCCCATCTGTTATTTTGTGCTTTAATTTCCTTTGAAATTTGCTGATCTCCTGGCAAAGTACTTAATTTTAATCTGATGTTTAAGAAAGCCACGCTCAAGCACAAACAATTAAATAGCGGATGTGCTGATCATCCAAACACATTCTTCATTAAAATCATCACCATCATCAAGGACTTGAGTCTTCATCAGAATTGTTGCATCAGCCCTCGAGTTTCTAAGATATATTTTGATGTACAGGTGCTGAACCCATACCTGTCAAGTATCCTGGATTGGCCGGGATTTCCCGTAATTCAGTGCTGCAAACTCTACTTTCCCTCCACCATCCACTGCCATCCCATAATTTGATGGTGGGGGGAAATAGTTACTGCACATCCCCTTCTGCACAGAACGCTTTTACACATGCGTAGAAGGCTGCTCCTCATGCATAGAAGGGTTCTGTGCAGAATGCTACTGTACAGGTCCTGTATTCTCTGGAGACGCGCTTGACAGGTATGGCTGAATCTAATCACCGAAATCCACATATGTTTCCCTGACCTGTTTAGGATACATCTTCTCAACGAGAAAACAGACGGATGCATACTTTCTTCCTTTAACCCAAGATCGTTGGCATAACATATATTAATCCTCTGTGTGTTGTGTTTGATTACATTCTTAAATACTGGAATAACCCCTCCTCACACACACACACACACACACACACACACACACACACACACATTATGAGATTTGTGAATGATCTCAATTATCTTATGTTACATTTCTGCTAACATTTACAGCTGCAAATATGGTTGCCCTTGCTTGAAAGCCAGTCGTATCCAATTCTAGCTTTCAGTGCTCATCTCCCTTTAGAGCCAAAGAGCCAGCACTGGTCATGTGGGAGTCATAAGTAGATGTCGGACTGCATGTAATAATGTTACCTTCCCACAGAAGTGATACCTATTTATTAACTTGCAATTTCTTGATTTCAAACTGCTAGGTTGGCAGGAACTGGGACAGAGATGGGAGCTCACTCCGTCATGAAGAACTCAAGTCATAAACTGCTGACCTGCTAACCTTCCTCCGGTAATCAAAACACTGGTGGCGGTCAAGGAAGAATAAGTCAGTCCATTGGCTGACCAGTGCTTTGGAAAATTGATTTAGGCTTCTGGGAATTGAAGCCCAAAAGCAAAGATTGGGAAACACTGGAGTTGACCAAGGTTTCTTAACCTTGGGCCATCGGATGTTCTTGGAATTTCAATTACCAGAATCTCAAGTCAGGACACTTGTTCGTCAGGGCTTCAGAGAAAAGTAGTCCGAGAACATCTGGGAGCCCAAAGTTGAGAAATCTTGGACTAGACCAAAACCCCAACCAAATCAGACTGATTTCTGGTTATTCTCCTTCTGGCTTTACGATTAGGGAAAAACTCAGTGAGGCCTGTATTGTCTTTGAGAGGAGGAATGGTGAGGGTCTTCACATGGCATGGCTCAGAAAACTAACCAAGAATGATACGTTCTGGGGTTGAGTCATCACTCAAACTCATCACATGAACTGTGGTGCAATAATTATTTACCAAATCTCAAGCTCTTCCTCCTCATGGATGAAGAAAGCTGCCTAGTCAGGTATTTTATTTCATAAAGTAGAATGAAACCACAGCCCTCTCTTTTCCTGAAAATCCTTAACAACCAAGGACATGAAAGGGAAACATTCTGTGGCCACATCTTTGAATGCCATATGTTGATGATAGCAAAATTCTTGGCCTAAGTAGTGCTTTGGTCACTATTAAAGTAATTTTGCAGATGATGAAGCTGGCACATTTTTGAGGACATTTAATTAAGCTCAGAACTGCAAAAGGGGTGGCACTTACATTTTGAGGATGACGAGAAAACAGTATAAAAGGGCTCGTCCTGGCAGCATTCTCCACCAGCTTCATCTCTCTTGTCTTCCCTTGCCTTCTCTGACAGGAACAGGTAAGCACAACTTCTCTTTCTCATTTAACCGAATAAGTAAATTGTTCATATCTTTTATGATATGTTATTTTAAAAGAAAATATCCAAATGTTTAGTGTAGTTATCAGTATCATCTTGGCATAATATGTTGCCTCCCATTGTATAAGATTTAATTGGGTTAATGATCCTGCTTTTGAAGATGTTTTTTGTTCTTGGGGAGAACTTATATGAATGTATAGCAAAGCTGAGTAGTGCAGACATTGAATTCATTAGACTTTGAGCTCCTACATAGTTCTGTGTTAATATCATTCAGTATCACAGCAGGTAGTCTATGGTGTCCAAGGACAATTAGAAAAACACCAGGTTTTCATAAAGCACTCTTCCTGCACAAATTTTGGGTGCCTTAGCGATGAAACCTGGAACTTTTTCCATTCAAAGTTTGGCCAAAGATGTGGTGATCACTGATTTTTCTTCTTCTGTGTTTCAGATTCAAAACCACCACTCAATCATGTCTGGCTGTGGACCATCCAACGCCATCCCATCCTGCGCGGCCACTCCCAGTGTCGGATTTGGATCGAGGAACCATGGCATTGGAAGTTGCTACGGTCTGGGCTATCATGGCTTTGGTCTAGGCTCTAGCGGCTCTGGTCTAGGCTCTATTGGCTATGGTCTTGGCAGTGGAGCGACTGTGTCTGCCGCTAGTCTTGGAGTTCTTCAGGGACTCCACCCTTCATGCATCAATCAGCTGCCACCAATTGAGATGACAGTGGAACCCCCATCTTTCAATGTAATCATCCCAGGGCCCGTCCTGGCCGCAAGCCCTGAGCCACTCTGTGTCGGAGGCTATTCTCCCTGTTCCAGTAGTTCGAGCTCTGGCTTTGGATATGGGGGAGTATCTGCCATAGGATCTGGCCATAGATATAGTCAAGGTCTGTTGGGAAGCTCTTACGGTTCAGTTGGCAGAGACATCATCTGCAATCCCTGCAACTAACTGCTCATGGACTGTCTTTCCTGGAAAATAAGTGGCCAAGGAGATTAAGAAATGACTATTTAGGTCTGGTCTGAGATGTGCTGAACACCCTTTTCCCAGTTGAAGTCAATGGAAACTCGGGAAATATTCAGCATTTCCAGCATTACGGCTCAACATGTCTCTTCCATGCCTCTCTTTTCACACTTAATGCATCCCTCTCGATTTCTTTCGTTATGTTCTTTTGTCTAAAGCTGTTCCATCATGTCTGACCCTCACCGTTCCTAAAATAAGTGGAAGAACGACAGTGGATCTCCGGAATTGCCACCCTTCCAAATTAAGAAAGTGAGCCAAAGTGAGCCATCTGTGAATAGGAAAGGGCCCGAATTATCCTTCACTATTCCTTCTCAGGTGGGGATATTTGTCATGTAGGAACTGTTCACACTCCTGTGTTCTTTGTCGTCTTCAGAATTACTCCTGGTTCTCTCAAATATTTCTTCCTTTCAACTATAATAAAACTGTCTCTGCATTATAACACTGGTTTGCTGGTATTATTTTTGACTTATGGGGATAAGATTCATCTGGGCGTATTGGTTCAATTGGCTGTCCCTACCCTCAGGCACAATGGAGCAATGACTTCAGCATGAGATGCCAGAGAAACCCCAATGACAACTCTTGGTAAAATCCAAGGAGAGAGAGAAACATTATAAATTGTCGTCATAACTTTCATAATCAAATATTAAAATAATAATATTAATAAAAAAATCCTTTTATGCGAATTATCACATTTTCTAAAATTCTCTTTCTCACTAATTAATAGCAATAATAAAGCACAATAATTCACCCTGTGATTAAATACAATGGCAAAGTGGAGCTGCAGCCTGTCCATTTATAACCTTTAGAGCCAAAAATTCAATTGATCCGGTGCCGGCATAGAAACCACCTCTTTTTCTTAATGTTTAATCAAGATATGGTTTCCAGATCTTCCCAAATTTACTTTAGTTAACTATCCCTTTCTTTTCATTTAGTTCCCACGTCAATTTATCACTGAGTGCCAATTGCCATGTTTCCCTATACCATTCTTCTAATACCAATTTAACTGGGTCCTTCCACTTTCTTGCTATTACATGATTTCTTATGGGTTTGTTCCGAGTTACGTAAAATTCATTTCCCTATCGGTTTACTTCAAGTTACATAAAAATTGCATTTTTCCTATGAGTTTGCTTCAAGTTACATTAACAAACCCAATTTAAACAAAAGCCAATGGAATGGACTTTTTTCGTAAGTAGGGGTTTATTTATTATTATTATTATTATTATTATTATTATTATTATTATTATTATTATTATTATTATTATTATTATTATTATTATTATTATTATTATTATTATTATTATTATTAATTTTAATAATTTTACAACCACCAAAGAGGTTATTTTTTTGTTTGAGTATGTGTTTTTGTTTCCCTCCACTGTTGTTGTAGAGAAGTATACAAATTTCACAGACTGCATACAAAGTTCCTCCTGCTTTTATTTATCAACCAGCTCCCACCACAAGGAGTCACAGACCCCAACAGACCTTGCCCCACTTTTCAGTGTAGTCATCCCCCCTGGAGCCATTCTGGCTGTAAGCCCCGATCCCTTCTGTGTCGGAGATTATTCAGTCTGTTCCAATGGTTCAAGCTCTGGCTTGTATGGATATGGGGGAGTCCCTATCATAGGATCTGGCCAAGGTCTGTTGGGGAGCAGTTCCAGGTCAGTAGCAGCAGTTGGCAGAGGCATCCCCTTCATCCCCTGTGTCTAAACACTCATGGACTGTCCACCCTGGGAGATGAATGTCCAAGGAGATTTAAAACTGACCATTTGGGGCTGAGCTGAGATCTGCTGAGCACCTTTTTCCCAGTTGAAGTTGATGGAAGATGGGGAAATCTTCAGCACTCTTTAGTATTCAGGCTCAAGCTCACCCTTCTATATCTCTCTTTTCAAGCTCTGTTTCTTTCATCTGTGTGGCTCAGAGGTTAAGAAGCTCGCCTTGTTAGCTGGAAGGCTGGCAGGTCAGCAGTTCGAGATGCAGGTACTGCATGACAGATTGAGGGCCCGTCTCTATCCCAGCTCTTGGGGACATGAAAGGAGCCTCATTTCTGCAATCCCCGAGTGGAGTTTCTTCCGCAAAAATCCTTTCAACCCAGAATAATATCTGACACTAAATTATTAGTATCTGTGTTCTGATCCATTTCTCCAGCACTCTTCTGTCAATATTGCCATCTCACAACCTGTTCCAGAGTGAACCAAAGTAGAGAGCATGAACGTACCTATGAAAACAGCATCCTTCTGAATTGATATGTTGACCAATGTATAAAGAGGGAGAGAGAAGAATCTTCTTTTTGATATCGGTTCCATGGAGGAGAAATTATCCTAGTGGAACTGTTCACACTCCTCCAGTTTCGTGTGTTTTGTCTTCTTCTCATTGGTTATGCCTCACTTGAATATTTCTATTTTTCACCCCCAATAAAACTGTTTCTGCATGGTAGCCCTAGTTTCATGTATTTTTAAATAATTCTCACCATTGCAAATTGGAGCAACCATACCCTTGGCTGCAAAAGAGCAATTACATCTCCTTGGAGAAGAAGTGGCTAACCTTGGTGCTCCTGCTGTTCTTGGACTTCAATTCCCAGATGCCCAAGTCAGCACAGCTACTGATCAAGGATTCTGGGAGCACCAAGGTTGACCAACTCTGCCTTGCAGTTTCCCATTGAGTTTTCCTTCCTGAATGCTGTGGTTTCCATCATCCCATGAAATGGGACAGCTGAGACATTTTAAGTGAGAATCCAGCCATCCAGTGAAATATAATATGGACATCTACCAGTTAGTTCCTTTACTACTTAGAATATGAGTGGAGGGGAGAGGAAGGGAAGGATGTTATGACTTCACTGACAGGTGTAGGAAAGAGGGATCACAGATAAAACATGATAGCTGTTGTTCTCTCTCTCCCTTTTCTCCTGCTACTGCCCCATGAAGACCCCTGATCTTCATCCCTACAACATGGCACATGGCTTCATTTCAACCATGGAGAACAAAATCAGGGCAGGGAGGTTGACCACCATGTTTGGTGGTTGGATAGCTCATCAGTCAAAGGCAAGATCGACCAGATGTGGGAGATTATAGGGAAATATTTGGGGTGGGGGATAACTTGATTCCCTCTATAGGAAGCATAAAGATGTTGCATTTTGATAGTCTTCCGTAACTGCCTTAAGTAATTTCTTCCTCCAGCACCTTAATGCTAACATGAGAGGTCTTGATCTAATGCTTTCTTGTCATTTGACTATCCCAGGCACTATCTGCTCACCTAGGTTCAAGCCTGTAGTTCTTTGGGAACAAAACCTACAGGTAACTAGATACAGTGCCAGACATGGTGAAAAGCATATCAGGCAACGGTCTGGAAGCAAAAGGTCTTTTGGAAGATTGGTCTCCAAATCCTATTGATGTAACATAAGAACATAAGAACAGCTTTGCTGGAACAGGCCACAGCCCATCCAGTCCAGCATTCTGTCTCACACAGTGGCTCCCCGTTTGCTTCAGGGTATTATTCCCAAGCAGATGTCTTCACCTGCTTAGGATTCCCTGGAAATGGCATTGAGAGATATCCTGCCTATCTTTCCAACCTGGAGGTTGTCCTTAGGTATCCATAATTATAGCCATTGATACCCTTGTCCTTCATAAACTTGTCTAATCCTTTCTTAAAGCTGTCAAGACTGACAGCGGTCACTACTTCTTCTGGCAGAGAGTTTCATAGACCAGTGATCCTCTGGGTGAAAAAGTACTTTCTCTTATTTGTTTGAGAACTAGTACCCAAAGGTTTCATGGAGTGCCCCCTAGTTCTAGTGTTGTGTGATAGGGAAAACAACTTTTCCTTATCTACACCGTGCATGATTTTATAAGCTTCAATCAGGTCACCTCCTAGACGCCGTAATTCAAGAGTGAAGAGGCCCAGTGAAGAGGCCCAGTGAAGAGGCCCAACCATTGTCTGTTCTTATGACACCACCACCTCATCCACACATTGAGGCTTCTGAGCTCTGCCTGCCTGGTAGGACCTGCATGAGGAACAGGCAGAACTTCTGAAAATGCTACCTTGGAAGTCCAGGACTTCAATCTTCTTCCTAACATCCTGAATTTGGCTTCCAGGACTGACCGCTTGGCCTTCCCAACATCATTGGTACAAACGTGTACCTTGACCACTGCCTCCTTCCCGGGTTAAAATGTTTTAATCACAGACGAGTAGTTAATTTGACTAGGAGAGTCGTGCAGTTCTTCAAGTGTCACCACTTCACCATCATCAATGGGGCTGCGGTGGCTCAGTGGTTAAGAAGCATGCCTTGTTAGCTGGTAGGCTGGCAAGTTAGCATTTCAAGACCCAGGTATTGCATGATTAATTGAGGGCCCGTTTCTGTCCCAGCTTCAGAGCCTTCAGGAAGAAAAATATAAGACCTGTCACTGGGGTTTCTTTGGCATCTCACAACTCAAGTCATTGCTCCATTGTGCCTGAGGGTAGGGACAGCCAATTGAACCAATATGCCGAGATGAATCTTAGCCCCATAGGTCGAAAACAATATGAGCAAACCACTGTTATAATGCAGAGACAGATTTATTAGGGGTGAAATGTAGAAGTATTCAAGAGAACCAGGAGTAATTCTGAAGAAGACAAAAAACACAGGAGTGTGAACAGTTCCTACATGACAAATTTCCCCTCCTTGGAAGGAATAGTGAAGGATGATTCGGGCCCTTTCCTATTCACAGATGGCTCACTTTGGCTCACTTTCTTAATTTGGAAGGGTGGCAATTCCAGAGATTCACTGTCGTTCTTCCACTTATTTTAGGAACGGTGAGGGTCAGACATGATGGAACAGCTTTAGACAAAGAACATAACGAAAGAAATAGAGAGGGATGTATTAAGCATTAAAAGAGAGGCATGGAAGAGACAGGTTTAGCCTGAATGCTACGAATGCTGAATATTTCCCCAGTTTCCATTGACTTCAACTGGGAAAAGGGTGTTCAGCACATCTCAGACCAGACCTAAATAGTCATTTCTTAATCTCCTTGGCCACTTATTTTCCAGGAAAGACAGTCCATGAGCAGTTAGTTGCAGGGATTGCAGATGATGTCTCTGCCAACTGAACCGTAAGAGCTTCCCAACAGACCTTGACTATATCTATGGCCAGATCCTATGGCAGATACTCCCCCATATCCAAAGCCAGAGCTTGAACTACTGGAACAGGGAGAATAGCCTCCGACACAGAGTGGCTCAGGGCTTGCGGCCAGGACGGGCCCTGGGATGATTACATTGAAAGATGGGGGTTCCACTGTCATCTCAAGTGGTGGCAGCTGATTGATGCACGAAGGGTGGAGTCCATGAAGAACTCCAAGACTAGCGGCAGACACAGTCGCTCCACTGCCAAGACCATAGCCAATAGAGCCTAGACCAGAGCCACTAGAGCCTAGACCAAAGCCATGATAGCCCAGACCGTAGCAACTTCCAATGCCGCGGTTCCTCGATCCAAATGCGACACTGGGAGTGGCCGCGCAGGATGGGATGGCGTTGGATGGTCCACAGCCAGACATGGTTGAATGGTGATTATGAATCTGAAACACAGAAGAAGAGAAATCAGTTAGGTGAAGACGGTGGCTGCCTAAAATTATTCAAGAATCGGAAATGGTGTGATACATTTCATAATGAGAAAGAATCAGTACTACAATAACCTATATGATGTATTTGATATGACAAGACTTTAATTCAAGAAAAACCTACTCAGCCAATGCTTCAGAAAATCTACACACACACACTTACACTAATCTCAGACTACTTGGGAAAAGATACACAAGAGACTGAGAGAGGAGTCCCACAAAATCAACCTTTTCTGATATGGCTTTTGAGCCAGACAAAAGTCTGTCCAAAGAGAGAAGCAAAATCTTGAAGCACCCTTGAAAAATGAAAAGCCCAAGCCCTCTTGAAAACCCCAAACATTGACAATCTTGGAGAAGATGGAACTATCCCAAGAACAAAGGACTTACCAGCTGCTGAGAGATGCTGAAGAGAGGAGAGTCAATTGAAGCTGTTGGAGCTAGAGAGAGAAGGTCTGGCTTTTATACAAATCTTGCAGTGCCCTTTGTGGCTATGACACCTCCTCTTTTGACTAACAACTTCCTTAGCTGCTGTTATTTTCCCTGTCATGTGCAAAATTACCCACACTAAGCTTTAAGGGTGGAATCTAATTACTTAGCTGTGGTTAGCAATATGCTACATAAAAGTTCCCATCTGTTATTTTGTCCCCCAACTTCCTTTGAAATTTGCTGATCTCCTGGCAAAGTACTTAATTTTAATCTGATGTTTAAGAAAGCCATGCACAAACACAAGCATTAGATAGGAGAAGTGCTGATCTTCCTAACACATTATTCATTAAAACCATAACTATTATCAAGGACTTGAGTCTTCATCAGAATTGTTGCATCAGCCCTTGAGTTTCTAGGGCATATTTTTGTGTACAGGTGCTGTACCAAATCGCCAAAATTCACATATGTTCACTTCAACTGTTTGGGATACATATTCTCAACTCAAAAACATTAAAGCAAGATAGTTGGCATAACATATATTAATCCCCTGTGTGTTTAATTACATTTTTACATACTGATATGACACCCCCCCCCCCGACACACACATTTATTATGAGAGTTGTGAATGATCTCTGTTATCATGTTTAATTTCTGCTAAGTTTTACAGCTGCAAATAAGGTCACACTTGCTCAAAAGCCAGTCATATCCAACTCTAGGGTTCAGTGAGCATCTCCCTTTACATCCGTGTTCACTTGGGTGTCACGACGAAACACCAGTGTGCATGTAATACTCTTACCTTCCCATGGAAGTAGTACCTATTTATCTACAGGTACTTGAAATTTCTTGCTTTCATATTTCTAGTTTGGCAGGAACTGGGACAGAGATGGGGGCTCACTCCATCATGAAGCACTCAAGTCAAAAACTGCTGACCTGTCAACCTTCCAGTCATCAGGTGAGCATCTTCACAACTAAGCCACTGCACAGCTGCAAATAAAGAGGTGCAATTGAGTAGACTAGCATTTCCCAAACTATGTTCCACAAAACACTGGTGGCGGTCAAGGAAGAATAAGTCAGTCCATTGGCTGACCAGTACTTTGGAAAATTGATTTAGGCTTCTGGGAATTGAAGCCCAAAAGCAAAGATTGGGAAACACTGGAGTTGACCAAGGTTTCTTAACCTTGGGCCATCGGGTGTTCTTGGATTTCAATTACCAAAATCTCAAGTCAGGAGACTTGTTCATCAGGGCTTCCGAGAATAGAAGTCCGAGAACATCTGGGAGCCCAAGGTTGAGAAATCTTGGACTAGACCAAAACCCCAACCAAATCAGACTGATTTCTGGTTATTCTCCTTCTGGCTTTACGATTAGGGAAAAACTCAGTGAGGCCTGTATTGTCTTTGAGAGGAGGAATGGTGAGGGTCTTCACATGGCATGGCTCAGAAAACTAACCAAGAATGATACGTTCTGGGGTTGAGTCATCACTCAAACTCATCACATGAACTGTGGTGCAATAATTATTTACCAAATCTCAAGCTCTTCCTCCTCATGGATGAATAAAGCTGCCTAGTCAGGTATTTTATTTCATAAAGTAGAATGAAACCACAGCCCTCTCTTTTCCTGAAAATCCTTAACAACCAAGGACATGAAAGGGAAACATTCTGTGGCCACATCTTTGAATGCCATATGTTGATGATAGCAAAATTCTTGGCCTAAGTAGTGCTTTGGTCACTATTAAAGTAATTTTGCAGATGATGAAGCTGGCACATTTTTGAGGACATTTAATTAAGCTCAGAACTGCAAAAGGGGTGGCACTTACATTTTGAGGATGACGAGAAAACAGTATAAAAGGGCTCGTCCTGGCAGCATTCTCCACCAGCTTCATCTCTCTTGTCTTCCCTTGCCTTCTCTGACAGGAACAGGTAAGCACAACTTCTCTTTCTCATTTAACCGAATAAGTAAATTGTTCATATCTTTTATGATATGTTATTTTAAAAGAAAATATCCAAATGTTTAGTGTAGTTATCAGTATCATGTTGGCATAATATGTTGCCTCCCATTGTATAAGATTTAATTGGGTTAATGATCCTGCTTTTGAAGATGTTTTTTTGTTCTTGGGGAGAACTTATATGAATGTATAGCAAAGCTGAGTAGTGCAGACATTGAATTCATTAGACTTTGAGCTCCTACATAGTTCTGTGTTAATATCATTCAGTATCACAGCAGGTAGTCTATGGTGTCCAAGGACAATTAGAAAAACACCAGGTTTTCATAAAGCACTCTTCCTGCACAAATTTTGGGTGCCTTAGCGATGAAACCTGGAACTTTTTCCATTCAAAGTTTGGCCAAAGATGTGGTGATCACTGATTTTTCTTCTTCTGTGTTTCAGATTCAAAACCACCACTCAATCATGTCTGCCTGTCGACCATCCAACGCCATCCCATCCTGCGCGGCCACTCCCAGTGTCGGATTTGGATCGAGGAACCATGGCATTGGAAGTTGCTACGGTCTGGGCTATCATGGCTTTGGTCTAGGCTCTAGTGGCTCTGGTCTAGGCTCTATTGGCTATGGCCTTGGCAGTGGAGCGACTGTGTCTGCCGCTAGTCTTGGAGTTCTTCAGGGAGTCCACCCTTCATGCATCAATCAGCTCCCACCAAGTGAGGCCGTAATCGAACCCCCACCTGTAGTTGTGGTCATCCCAGGGCCCATCCTGGTTGCAAGCCCTGAGCCACTCTGTGTCGGAGGCCATTCTCCCTGTTCCAGTAGTTCAAGCTCTGGCTTTGGATATAGGGGAGTATCTGCCATAGGATCTGGTCATAGATACAGTCAAGGTCTGTTAGGGAGCTCTTACGGTTCAGTTGGCAGTGGCATCATCTGCAATCCCTGCAACTAAATGTTCATGGACTGTCTACGCCGGAAAATAAATGGCCAAGGAGATTAAGAAATGACTATTTAGGTCTGGTCTGAGATGTGCTGAACACCCTTTTCCCAGTTGAAGTCAATGGAAACTGGGGAAATATTCAGCATTTCCAGCATTACGGCTCAACACGTCTCTTCCATGCCTCTCTTTTCACACTTAATACATCCCTCTCGATTTCTTTCGTTATGTTCTTTGTCTAAAGCTGTTCCATCATGTCTGACCCTCACTGTTCCTAAAATAAGTGGAAGAACGACAGTGGATCTCCGGAATTGCCACCTTTCCAAATTAAGAAAGTGAGCCAAAGTGAGCCATCTGTGAATAGGAAAGGGCCCGAATTATCCTTCACTATTCCTTCTAAGGAGGGGATATTTGTCATGTAGGAACTGTTCACACTCCTGTGTTTTTGTGTTCTTCATCTTCTTCAGAATTACTCCTGTTTCGCTTAAATAATTCTACCTTTTACCCATAATAAAACTTTCTCCACATTATAACACTGGTTTGCTCATATTGTTTTTGACCTATGGGGCTACAATTCATCTGGGCAGATTAATTCAATTGGCTGTCCCTACCCTTAGGCACAATGGAGCAATGACTTCAGTCAAGAGATGCCCAAGAAACCCCAATGATGGATCTAGATTTTTCTTCCTGAAGGGTCTAGATTCAACCCCTACCCAATGGGACACATCTACAGAAGTGAAGAACCTGTTTAGAAAAGCAGAAGTAATTATACTGGGAATGCCTTCCAGACAGAGAAAGATAAAGTGGGAATCTATCTATTAATCCTGGAAAACACAGGAGAGGGACAAGGAGGAGAAGGATTTGGTGAGAACATCTAGGAAAGAAAAGGTAGATCAACAATGAACAGATTGGTTTTATTCATTCTCTTATTCGTCATTCCTGCCTAGTTTAGGATCCTAGTTCCTAACATTGCTAACTGCTCCATTGCAAATATGTAAAATACAGACAGTAGAGAATGACAGCCACTATATTGTTGGGGAAAGGTATAAGATAATATTTGGGAAAGGATAACTTTGATTCCCTCCCTTAGCAGGAATGGAAAAGCAAAACCTGCATGTGCAAACCCTGTGACCTCTAGGTGCTCATGGACTGTCCACCACAGAAAATGAATGGCCAAGGAGATTGAGAACTGACTGTTTGGGGCTGGGTTGAGATGTGGTGAACACCAGGGTCAGATTAAGCCCCTTAGAGGCCATGAGCACTTAAAAGATATTGGTGATCCCATGTATATGTAATTCAAAATTTACATAACAATAAGCAATAAAATATAATTTTATTTATTGAAATTAAACAAAATTGAATCTTGTGCTTTTGTGCATCAATTAATATTGACAGATTTTGTCCCAGAATTTGTAAACTGAAATGTGGAGCTCCTGAGGGCACATAGGATCACTCGGCATATGGATGCAGGCCGCATTGTGTCATGTGATAAAATAAACTTATTCGCCACAACCACCACTTGAGGGGGGGGGGAACACCTCTCGCCGTCCTCACCACAACCACCATGGCACTACATACAAAGAATGCACATGAAGTCATCACCAGAATTACATAAACTGACAGACATAATGAAATACAAACTCAGTTTCACCACCAGTCCAACACCAGGTGATCAATAAACAATAGAAAATGCATGCATAGTCAAAAGCAGCATTATACACCATTTGGCCATTTTCACGAGTTTCCCGACATTTCATAAGCACTTCCACAAAATTAAAACATTAATTACATTTCTTGTTGCCAGTGTCATAAAAAAAAGAAAAGAAAGCAGCTTACTTGCAAAGTTACAATGTTAGCACATGTGGATGACTGAACGGGACAGCCGATATGAACAAGACTTATATCAGAATGATCACATGAGCTTCCGTGACCCGTGGGGCACTTACCAGAGTCTAATTTTGTTTCATTCCTAAGATTAATGTATATCATTAACTTTTACCATTCCTATTATTAGTCAGCACACCTGTAAATTGGATCACAATTGGAGCAACCATACATCCCTTGGGTGCAAAAGAGTAATTACATCTCTTTGGAGAAGGGGTGGCCAGCCTTTCTGCTCTGGCTGTTCTTGGACTTCAATTCCCAGAAGCCCAAGTCAGCACACCTGCTGATCAAGGAATATGGGAAACAAAATCCAAGAAAAGCAAGAGCACCAAGGTTAGACACCTCAGCCTTTGGAGTCTCACTTTGGGTTCTCCTTCCTGAATGCTCTAGTTTTCATCATCCAATGAAATGGGACAGCTGAGTCATCTTAAGTGAAAATCCAACCATCCATAGAAATATAATATAAGCATCTACCAGTTAGCTCCTTTACTACTTGGAATATGAGTGGAGGGAAGAGGAGGGGAAGGATGTTATGTCTTCAATGACAAGGTCTAGGAAAGAGGCATCTCAGAGAAAACAGGATAGCTGTTGTTCTCTCTCCCCCTTTTCTCCTGCTACTGCCACGGAGACCCCTGATCTTCATCCTCACAACATGGCACATTGTTTCATTTCAACCATGGAGAACAAAATCAGGGCCAGGAGGTTGACCACTATGTTTGGTGGGTTGGAGAGCACATCAGTCAAAGGCAAGATGGGCCAGGTGTGGCAGGTTATAGGGAAAAATTTGATGGGGGAAAGTAGCTTGATTACCTCTATAGGAAGCATAAAGTTGTTGCATTTTGATAGTCTTCCATAACTGCCTTAAGTAATTTCTTCCTCCAGCCGTCCAGCACCTAAATGCTAACATGACAGGACCTGATCTAACTGCTTTCTTGTCATTTGACTATCCCGGAGACCATCTGGTCACCTAGGTTCAAGCCTGCAGGGTTTTGGTTTTTTTTTTTGGGGGGGGGGAACCTACAAGTAACTAGATACAGTGCCAGATATGGTGAGAAGCATATCAGGCAATGGTCTGGAAGCAGGAAGTCTTTTTGAAGATTGGTCTCCAAATCCTATTGATGTAACTTTCTGGATTATATGGGATACTGTGAAAGTGGTGATAGGAAGAATCATATATGTTAAAGATGTGAAAATGGTTGAGGAAGATATAAGGCAAAAAGAAATCATACATTTATTAGAATTTCAAGAAAAATAACATAGCTAGAGAAGACTGTATAATACCTTGAAACATATTCTACAGTGGAACCTCGGTTAACATAAAAATCTCAACAAAAGGAAATCCATAGAAAATAGTGACTCAGTTTATGGATTTTTTTCAGAATGGATCAATTGGTTTTCAAGACATTCCTATGGGAAACCGTGTTGAGGTTAAACTATTTTGGTTTTCAATACATTCCTATGGACAATTGCATTCAATGCATTTCTATGGGAAATTTGGTTAAAGTAATTTTTGCTGTAAGAAACGTCCAGGAGAATGCATCCATTACATTATCTGAAGTTCCATTGTATTTGAAAACAGATTTTTAAAATCTATAATAAAAATTTAAGAATGATGGGTAGAGCTAAACAATTTGAAGAGCTAAGAGTTCATAGATTAAACGAATAAAAGATAATTTGGTGAAGGAGACATTGGAATTCTTTTGTGACTTTTAACAGAAATTGTATTCTGGTAGAATGCTTTCTTTGGAGCATATATACCTATTAACCTATTTCTTTGGAATATATGTGTGATATATACCTGTTAACTATAGCATATTAATCTGGTGTTAAACCCTGCATGTCTCATTTCATATATGACACAGGAGATGCCTCTGTGATCATAGTGTGTGGGTCACTTACTGGCAAGCTGGGAGCCACCTTAAACAATTTCACGCCAATCGCATTTTTCCTGCTTCAGGAATACGAGTTGCAGCAGACAACAATATCCCGATCTCCTTAATATACATAGATGCTGAGATACTAATATCAATATTAACCAAGTTCCAATATTAACCAAGGGAATTACTGATTTCATTTCTAAATATATTTAAGAGGGTTAAAGGAGTTTTATCAGAGACAAGTAGCAAATCTGACTAGGAGAGTTATGCAGTTCTTCAAGGAGTCACCCCTTCAGCCACCAACCAGCTCCCACCACAAGATGTTACAATACAGTTCACACCTGCCAATGTTGTCCTTCCAGGGCCCATCCTAGCTGCAAGCCCAGATCCTCTCTACATGGATGTGAGCCATGACAGCCCCTTCTTGTCTCCATTTCTGCAAGTGACTTGATGTAATAAGGACAAACATAAGAGTCTTCATCAGATCGACAGATTGACAGATTGATAGATTGATAGATCGATAGCTCGATCGATAGCTCAATAGCTCGATAGCTCGATAGCTCGATTGATTGATGGATCAATCGATAGATAGATAGATAGATAGATAAAACTAAACTTTCATTCCCAAGGAAGGGAATCAAAGCTATCCTTTCCCAAATATCATCTTATAGCTTTCCCAACAACATTGTGTCATTGGGGTTGCTTTCGCATCTCATGACTGAAGTAATTGCTCCATTGTGCCTAAGGGTAGGGATAGCCAATTTAACCAGTATGCCCTGATGAATCTTTGTCCCATAGGTCAAAGAAATAGAAATTGAACAAACAAACAAATAAAGTAAAATAATAAAACAATACCAGGAAAACAGTGTTATAATGCAGTCAGTTTTATTATGGGTGAAAGCCAGAAGTATTCAAGTGAACTAAGAGCAATTCTGAAGAAGACGAAGAATGCAAAAACACATGAGTGTGAACAGTTCCTCCAAGACAAATCCCCCCTCCTTAGAAGGAATAGTGAAGGATGATTCGGTCCCTTCCCTATTCGCAGATGGCACAGTTTTGTTCACTTTCTCAATTTGGAAGGCTAGTATTTCCAGAGATCCATTATCATTCTTCCATTTATTTTAGGAATGGTGAGGGTCAGACATGATGGAACAGCTGTAGATGAAGAACACAACCAAAGAAATAGAGAGGGATGTATTAAGCATGAAAAGAGAGGCATGGAAGAGACATGTTGAGCCTGACTGTTAGAAATACTGAATATTTCCCCAGTTTCCCTTGACTTCAACTGGGAAAAGGGTGTTCATCATATCTTCAGACCAGACCTAAACAGTCAGTTCTCAATCTCCTTGGCCATTCATTTTCCGGGGTAGACATTCCATGAGCATTTAGTTGCAGGGATTGCAGATGATGCCTCTGCCAACTGAACCGTAAGAGCTCCCCAACAGACCTTGACTATATCTATGGCCAGATTCTATGGCAAATACTCCCCCATATCCAAAGCCAGAGCTCAAACTACTGGAACAGGGAGAATAGCCTCCAACAGAGAGGGGCTCAGGGCTTGCGGCCAGGAAGGGCCCCGGGATGGTTAGAATGACAGGTAGTGGCTGGATTACGACTTCTTCTGATGGGAGCTGATTGATGCATGAAGGGTGGAGTCCATGAAGAACTCCAAGACTAGTGGCAGACACAGTCTCTCCACTGCCAAGACCATAGCCAATAGACCCTAGACCAGAGCCTAGACCAGAGCCATGATAGCCCAAACCATGGATGCTTCCAATGCCATGGTTCCTCGATCCAAATCCAACACTGGGAGTGGCAGCGCAAGATGGGATGGCGTTGGATGGTCCACAGACAGACATAGTTGTGCAGTGGTTATGAATCTGAAACACAGGTGAAGAGAAATCAGTTAGGTGAAGATGGTGGCTGCCTAAAATTACTAAAGTATAGGAAATGGTGTGACACATAATATTATGGAAAAGACTCAGTACTTCCATAGCCTATATGAAGTAATGGAAATGACACCTTAATTCAAGAAAAACCTACTCTTGTTGAGATCACTGATAACACTGACATTTGAAAGAAAACTGCAGTGTTGCATCAATCAGATCGCCCAAGGGTTTGAAGTGACCCTGTGTCTATATTTTCAGCTTCATATCCCATCATTCACCACCTCAGAGGGCACTTCTGAGAAGAACCATCTTCAGAAGCAGACCAGGACTTCAGTTCACCAAAAGAGAGCCTTCCATGAACCTTATCATAGCATAGTATTATGGACATAAATATCCAGTCCTTGACAACTTCCCTAGTAGGGTCAAGGGTTGCCGGTGTGAAATGTGTCACCAGATCCTCAAAATTTCATTTTGAAGATTCCCACCAGATCACCAAAATGTGCCCCCCCCCCGATGACCATTTGAAAGGAACCTCTGAGGTACCAAAGGTCTTCAGGCCACCTCGGAGTCTTCTCTTGAACATTGAGAATATCTGGTGTAGCACTGTTGACTTAATTCTCTTGGAACATGAAACTATCTTCTTCTGATTGAGGATATTGTCCAGCCAGTTAGGACCTCATCTGATCCATCAGCATGTTAGCTGTATTTTGTGGAAGTTGCATCCCCCAACACCTAGAGAATGAGATTGTGCTCTTTCTAGTCTTTTACCTATTATTCCTCTGTAGGGATGTGAAGAAACTTCCTTTCACTTTTGTCCAATACTATCACTAGTCTTTTCGTCTTTACTTCCTTTTTAATTTAATATTTCACCTTTCCTTCGTGTCTAGTTATTTTCAATTGCAAAATATAGACATTTTGCAAAAGTTTAGAGGAATTGAATCTAAGCGTGCACTTACACTAATCTCAGACTACTTGGGAAAAGATACACAAAAGACTTAGAAAAGAGTCCCGCCAAATCATACCAAACATCATCCTATTCTGATATGGCTTAGATAGTTCTTGAGCCAGACAGAAGTCTGTTCAAGAAGAGAAGCAAAATCTTGAAGCAGATGGAACTATCCCAAGAACTTACCTGCTGCTGAGAGATGCCGAAGTGGAGAGAGTCAAGTGAATAATCTGGGGGTCCTCCTGGACTCACGACTCCTGCTCGATGAGCAGGTGGCAGTCATGGCCAGGAAGGATTTTGTACAACTTGGTGTCATATGCCAGTTATGCCTGATCCTAGATCATGTCTCCTTGCTAATGGTCATGCATACTCTGGTCACCTCCAGACAGGACTGTTGTAATGCGCTTTACATGGGGCTGCCCTTGATGACAATTCGGCGGCTGCAACTGGTCCAGAATGAGGCTGCCCGGGTGGTGATGGGGTGCGGATGTTACGCTCATGCCTTGCCACAGCTTTAGGAGCTGCACTGGTTTCCGGTGTGCCTCCAGGTGCAATTCAAGGTGCTGGTAATGACCTTTAAAGCCCTACATGGTAGTGGGCCAGGATACTTAAGAGACTGCGTCACCCTAAGAACATCTGTCTGTCCCACCAGAGTGGACCATAGAGGCTCTCTCATTGTGCCATCTGCTAGGGAGGCTCATCTCTCTAGCACCAAAAGGAGGGCCTTCTTTTTGTCTGCTCTGACCCTTTGGAACCTCCTGCCAATTGACTACGACTCCAGATGGAGTTGCTGCCCTTCAGAAAAGAACTAAAAACCTGACTGGCAAAGCAGGTGTAGGGCACTGGGGATGCGGTGACCCCCACCTGCTGGCTTATATAGTAGTATCGCTCCCTCACTCTTTTTAGTTTTGGGGCTAATTCTTTATTGTACAGTATTTTTAATTGGTTTTATTACTGGTTTTAAAGCTTTTTATTGTTCTCTAGTGGGATTTATGTAGTTCATGATGTAATTGTTGTACGCCGCCCGGAGTCATTTGCCGAGTGGGTGGCAATACAAATGTGACTAATAAATAAATAATTAAATCATCTTGTCAGTAGGACCATGCCAAGAGCCATCCACTCACCTAGTTTTGAACCTACAATTGTTGGATAGCAAGCTAAAGTTCATTTGGACAACCATCTGTCAGCTCTGCCTTAATTTGAATTCCTGCATTGAGCAGGAGATTGTTGGACTCAATGGTCTCATACACCTCCTTCCAACTCAATTATTCTTTTATTCTGTGAGAGTTCAGTTTGATCCATCCATCCATCCATCTATCCATTTAATATACTTCTTTTTTACCTGTCTGCAACATGTTCCCAGTCTCTATGGTTTACTTATTTAAAACAGGAGACCAAGCCCACAGTGACTTGTAAGAAAATAACATCCATTTGAATGTATTTAATCTCCCTCCCAACCCTTGGAAATGCAGGGCCTGCAAATTAAATAAACGTAAACTAAGACTAAAAATTAGATCATTGGGTTGAAGCAGTGTTTCCCAACCTTTGGGTTTTTGGACTTCAATTCACAGAAGCCTAAATCAATTCCTCAAAGCACTGATCAGCCAATAGATTGACTTAGGCTTCTGGGAATTGAAGTCCACCAATGTTCCACAGAACATAGTTTGGGAAATGGTGGGCTAAAGGGTGAAGATCTTTGGAAGCTTCCCTAAATAGAGTTCATTTAACTTCTAATCTGATGATGTTTAGGGATGGAGCTTGGCACAGCTCCACAGGTAAGGCATTCCCCTGCATGGGGGTCACTACCAAGAAGGCATGTCTCCTCATTGTAGACTTTTCCATTTTCAGTATTGGCACCAGCAGCTGCATAGTTTGTGAGAATCAGGTAGTGTTTACAGATGTCCTCTGGGCGAGACGTTCCATCAGCTGAGAAAGTCCTAAATCATATAGGATTCTGTATGTCAGTGTTAACATCTTGTACTTGAAGTGGAAAGAACATTGAACCACAGCTTTACTGTTTTCTGCCATGTAGATGTTAAACCACACATCACAGTATGAAAGGCACCAGGCAAATGACTACACTTTTTCCAAAGTTCTTTCGATAAGAAGCTTTGATGCTTAAAAGCAACCCACAACCTTTAGAATAAATGAGCTGTTTCTTGTGAGAGTAAATCTGATTCTATGACCTGCTGCCAACCTGTTTTCTGTGTATTAAAGTACAAGCATTCTGTTCAAATGGGGGCTGACAAATACTGTGCAGATACATTAAATATTTTCAGTAATAAAGTATTAACATCATACAGGTGCATAGTTCAGGGGCTTTCCCAACACGTTCTACCCTTTCCCTGTAATATGCTCAGATCTGGTAGTGCTTTCGCCTCAGTCGTAGAGTCGTAGAATGACTAAGTTGGAAGGTGCCTTTTGGGTCATTATGTCCAACCTCCTGCCCAATGCAGGAATCTGAAACAAAGATCTGACAAATAATTGTCCAATTCTCTCTCGAATGCTTCCAGTGTTGGCGTGCTCACCACCTCTTGAGGCTCTAACAGTTAAGGGGCTTCCCCTGATATGCAGCCTAAATATGGCTTCCTGAGGTTTGAGCCAGTTAAGACTTGTCCTGCATTCTGGAATGATGGAGAACAGATTCTTCCCTTCCTCTTTAGGACCATCTTTCAGGTATTTGAAGAGTGTGGCCATGGTATAATTGGCATGGCCAGGGGGGAAAACCCCGCGTTGCACCCAAATTAGGACTACTTTATTTCAAAACTTGGATGGGTGCGGCCAGACAGAATTTCTGCTACTGGTTCTGGCAAACTGGTGTGAACCTGCTGATGCCCACCACTGGTTAAGGGTACCTGCAGGTAGCTTCCGACCTTATCTCTGGAAGGCGTTCCTATTAAAACAATCACTTCTGCTTTTCTAAACAAGTTCTTCACTTCTGCAAATGTGTCCCATTTTTCTGGGGTGTGTGTGTGTGCATGCGTGCACGTGCGTGCGTGCGCGTGCGTGCGTGCGTGGTTTATAGACCCTTCAGGAACAAAATGTCCAAGAGTTGTCATTGGGGCTTCTTAGGCACCTCCTGACTAAAGTAATTGTTCCATTTCACCTAAGGGTAAGGACAGACCAAACTAGAACCAATATGCCTGGATCAGTGGTGGCGAACCTATTGCACGTTTGCCAGAGGGGCCACTCGGAGCCCTCTTTATAGGCATGCACACCTCCCCAGCGCAGAGTTTGCCCTGCCACTCTCCCCAGCAACCCAATGGGAGCGCTTCCTCCCTCCCCCCAGCACAGAGTTCACCCCGCCCCTCTGCCCAGCAGCCCAATGGGAGCGCTTCCTTCCTCCCCTGTTGCTGTGTTGGCACTTTATGATAAATAAGTGGGTTTGGGGTTGCAATTTGGGCACTCGGTCCCTAAAAGGTTTGCAATCCCTAGCCTAGATGATTCTTAGCCACAACAGTCAAAAACAAAACCAGCAAACCAGTGTTATCATGCAGAGTCAGATTTATTATGAGTGAAGCATGGAACTATTTGAGTGCACCACGAGCAATTTAGAAGAAGACAAAGCACACAAAAGCACTGGAGTGTGAACAGATTTTCCACGACAATCCCACCTCCTTAGAAGCAATACTGATAGATGAGTCTGGCCATTTCTTCTTAACAGACAGCACCATATGGCTCAATTCATCAATTTGTAAAGGGGGTATTTCCACTCAAACACCATAGGAACAGGTGAAGGGCAGGCACGATTGAACAACATTAGGTGAAGAACATACACCAAAGAAATAGAGAGGAATATATTAAGTATGAAAAGAGAGGCATGGGAGAGACATGTTGAGCCTGAATGCTAGGAGTGCTGAACATGTACCCAGCTTCCATTGACTTCAAAAGGGTGTTCAGCACATCTCAATCTCAATCTTCTTGGCCATTCATTTTCTGGGGTAGACAGTCCATAAGGGTCTAGAGGGCACAGGGGGAGCAAGAGACACCTCTGGAATATGACCCCAACAGACCTTGCCTATATCCACCGCCAGATCCTAGGCAAGATACTCCCCCATATCCAGAAATGCCAGAGATCCCACCACTGGAACAGGGAGAATAGCCTCCGACACAGAGGGGCTCAGGGCTTGCAACCATGACAGGCCCTGGGATGACTAAATTGAAAGATGGAGGCTGGATTGAGAGTTCTTGTGGTGGGATCTGATTGATGCATGAAGGGCATACTCCTTGAAGAACTCCAAGACTAGCAGCAGGCACAGTTTCTCCACTGCCAAAACCAGAGCCCAGACCGCAGATGCTTCCTGAGCCACATCTCCTCGATCCAAATCCGACACTGGGAGTGGCAGCACAGGATGGGATGGCGTTGGGTGCTCCACAGAGAGACATGGTTGGATGTGGAAAGGAATCTGAAAATAAGCATGAGATGGAGTGTTTTTCATCATACAGATAGACACAAAAGTGTTTCTGCACAGAACATGAAGAGGAGCTAGAAAAAAATGCCATTGACATGAATTTGTTTATGGTGGATCCCAGCTTGCCATGAAGTGACCCACACACTATGATCTCGGAGCCATCTGCTACAGCACATATGAAATGAGACATGGAGTATTTAACACCAGGACTGCAATGGACTGCCACAGCCTTGAGAATATGGACAAGGTGCGCCTTCATAGCCAGTCCATCTGGCATGGCCTCTTCTGCCTACATGACCATTGGGAATCAGAGTTCCTCCTCTGCTCTTTTTGCCGTTGGGCCCAATAGGATAGTTTCCAGTGGCATTTCCTCCACTGAGGGGGCCATCACCCCACCTAAAGAAACTCATCAGCTCCTTTAGGAAGTCAGTTTATTTACCACCACTCAACACTCAGTGTTGAGTCACTGGCTGTATGGTCTACTCCATTACCATAGCGGGATGTTCAGCCAGACATGTAGGAGCTAGGTCGTCAGAGGACAAATAATCAAAGAGGAGGTGAAGTTCAATGCATGAGAAACAGAGGCATCTCATCTTTAACTCTGTTGTACACAAATATCTATACCTGTGGTTCCCAATGTGGGGTACATGCTCCACATGGGGTAAATTTGATTTTTTTTTATTAGAGGTAGGTGGGTGGGAAATCTGAGAATGTTTAGACCAGGTTAAAGGTCTTTTAACTTCCTCCACATGAATAGGAGTTCACTTTTTGAATAATAAGAATTATTTGTCACAGGTGGTTGGGTGGGCATCGGGAGTTTAGAGATGCTTAGGTGGAGCATGGCTAATAAAAGGTTGGGAACTAGTGGTCTAGAACTTTCTGCCTTGCTTAAAGGTTTGATGCATACAGGTCCCAGTCAACACAGCTAATGGTGCTTAGAGTCTGTAGGAGCTGTGCACCAGGTGGATACAGCTGCAAAACAAAAGCTTTTCTAAGTGTGTCCCATAAGCCAAGAAAATGTGTTCCTCCAATGAAGGGATTCTCTCTAGTACTGAAGTTCCAGCCTGTTTTAAATTGTTATGGGGTTTTCTCTCAACATGCCCTGAAATAGCTGTGCAGTGAGGATTGTCATAGAACATGGGTTCTCAACCTTTTCAAGCCGAGGGTTGGCTGGGAGTGGTGGGCCACATGAAATAGTATCATGGGCTGCATCCAGCCCCCGGGCGATAGGTTGAAAACCCCTGTCATAGAATCATTGGATTCAGGAGTTGGAAAGGTCTTAGAAGGCCACTGAGTCTAAACCGGTCTAAACACGGTCAAAGGGCAGCTTACAGAAGGACCTCTAACCTTTTCTTCAACACCTTCTTTTTTTGGGGGGGGGGGGGTGCTAACCACCTCATTGGTAAAAAGTTCCAGATTTCATCTCTAGAACATCCAAATTTTGTTCAGAAAGAGAGCTTTATGAAAAAAACTGGAGTTTTTTCTAATTGTCCTCGGCCATCATAGACTACCTACTATGATACTGAGTGATATTCACACAGGACTAAGTAGGAGCTCAAAGTGTAACGAATTCAAGGTCTGCACTACTCAATTTTGCTACACATTTGTATAGCCTCCTCTCAAAAACAAATAACACCTTCAAAAGGAGGATCATTAACCCAATTGAACCTTATACAATGGTAAGCAACATATAATGCCAAAGTGATGTTGACAATGACACTAAACATTTGGATTCTTCCCTTTTAAAATAACTCAGAAGTACAGATAAAAATGACAATAGACAGGCAAAGATATGTACAATCTGCTTATTCGGTTAAATGAGAAAGACAAGTTGTGCTTACCTGTTCCTGTCAGAGAAGGCAAGGGAAGACAAGAGAGATGAAGCTGATGGAGAATTGTGCCGGGACGAGCCCTTTTATACTGTTTTCTCATAATCCTCGTAATGTAAGTGCCACCCCTTTTGCAGTTAAGAACTTAATTAAATGCTCTCAAAAATGTGCTGGCTTCATCATCTGCAAAATTACTTTAATCATGCCCAAAGCCTTTAAGTCAAGAATTCTGCTATTATCAACTTGTTATGTTCAAACATGTGGTGGTAGAATTGTTTCCTTTTATGTCCCTGGCTGTTAGGGATTTTCAGGAAAGGAGAGGAATTTGATTTAGTTGTACTTTTACAATATAAAGTACCCAAATAGGCAGATTTCTTCATCCACAAAGAGGACAATCTTGAGTATTAATAACTGAAAATTCTTATCTCAATTCAGGAGAGTTCAAGTGATGACGGAATCCCAAAACTTCTAATTCTTGGTTAGTTTCCTGAACCCTGCCCTGTGAAGACCTCACTACCCCATATCTCCAAGACTATTTCTGCATCACTGAGATTTACCAGAATCCTACAAAACATTTGTCTCTTTTCTCATATATGTGCTTTACAGGGGAACCTCGTATCATGAATGCATCATGCAACGAAAAAATTGTCCAACGAAGAGAATTTGAAAAAACACACGTACAATTTCCCCCATAGATATTTTGTTGTACTGTATGATTTTTCCATAGAGATTTTCATTGTATGATGCATCCCATAGGAATTTTTGTTAGACGATGCATGCGTTGTACAACCGGCGGGGGTGTGTGTGTGATCGTATAACAAAGTGCCTTGTGGAACCAATTGTTTTCGTTATACAAAGTTCCATTGTATTTCAATTTGCACAATGTTCAATTGAAAACTCCTATCAAATTCTGCACAGCTTAACAATATTTCCTGAACCTCCTGATCAAGAAATGTACAAGGTGCCCTTTTTCGATTTCTGGGGAAGGAGGCATGAAACAGCAGAGATATTGTATGAGATTCCCTACAAGATTTTGGGCTGAAGGGATATTTCACACAGAGAAATCTCTCTGAAATGGAGAAGCTACAAAATTCACATCTCTTGAACAGATAGGAGAGAGAGAGAGGTATTGAATTTTAATATTGATTACTTATTTCTTTGACCCTCAACTCAAACCTCAAGCAAAAATATAGAATATGATATTGTCTGGTTCTGTCCTGATTCTTTTTACGTGACGGTCACTGCAAGCGGCCTGAGAAATTAGCCATACATGACCACCTCATGTGACCATTCTAGTCCCACCATTTGTACAAGGGCTTCCTTGGCAGGATTTTTTTTTTGGAAAAGTCTGGGAGATATTAGGTGCTTGATTGTGGAAGTTTTAATTCCCAGTTCTGGTGCAAGAGTGAGATTTTGACCTAACAAGACCATTTCTAAGAGGTGCCTTAAGGTAACCATTTCAAATCAGGGAATGGTTGTTATACTAGAGCGTAAAATTCTAGCAATGAGCTTAGTTAACAACCATGACTAGAGTTGGATAACAAATATTTTATTTCCTTCTTTTATACAAAAGTAGTATAAGTCACATTGCTTTCATACAGACAAAAGAAAACAAGTACCGTATTTTCCGGCGTATAAGACGACTGGTCGTATAAGACGACCCACAACTTTTCCAGTTAAAATATAGAGTTTGGAATATACTTGTCAGCTGCAGTTAAGTACCTGTCCTATAAGACGACCCCCGACTTTGGCACAGATTTTTCGGGGTTAAAAAGTAGTCTTATACGCCAGAAAATACAGTACATTAAAAACATCAACAAATGCTAAATGAAACATTGTCTATGCATGTCAGGTTTTGAGTACATTGGTAATGGATCAACCATTTGTCCCAGATTCTGCACAACCTAGCAGTTTGAAAGCAAGATATTGCAAGGAGAAATAGGTCAGGGCCGCCATTGGAGGGGGGGGGGACCACCATCAGGACTCCCATCCCAGGCCCAGAGATGATGGAGGCCCAGCGGTACTGGGACACCACTGATGTGCCCATGCACAAACAAACCACGCATGCACAGAAAACCACAGGGGCATGGTGGCGCCGGGAAACCACTGATGTATGCATGCACAAACAAACCACACATGCGCAGAAAACCACAGGGGTGAGGCTAAAATATGTGGGGGGGGGGCCTGTACCGGACCTGGAAATTTCTGATGCCGGCCCTTTGGTGGGAAAGGCAATAATTTTTTGTGCACTTCAGCATCTAGTCATGCCTGCCACACGGCTATGGAAATGTCTGCAGGAGCAGACAATGCTGTCTCTTCGGTTGTAAACGGAGATGAATCCCACCATCCCTAGAGTCAGACATGACTGGCTTTCGAGCAAGCGAAACCTTTACACGCATTTAATGTCAGTTCATTTTTTTAAAAAAAAATCACCAAATGCCTCAAATTTCTCCATACTTTGTAGAAGGATGTGAGGCTTAAAAGTGGGTGGGGGGTTTAAAACCAGAAATGAGGAACATTTAGGACCACCATCAGGACTCCCATCAGAATATCACCTGATGCTGACCAGCGGTTCCAGAAACGTAAGTCAACTGCTTCCTCCTATTCTGAAACCTAATATCCCTCTCCTAGATTGCCAAGTCAGTAGCATTCCAGCCCTTTGAAGGTGGGGACATTTATCTCATTTAACAGCTTCCTCTTCCCTCTGGGGGTTTGGAATTGGTGGTTCTTGCCAGATAGCTGTCATGAATTGTTGACTAGCCCAAAATGAAAAAATGATAAAGGATGGAACAAAGCCAACATTAAATGCTTTATCTCCCAAAGGAAAGATTCCTCACATCAAATCTCCTGCTCTGTTGAGGGTACCATTTCAAAAAAACTAATTAAAAGTGCCCTACTTTTTGCAAAGAAAACATTTCCTCGTAAAGTTCATTAAGGCAGGGAGGAACAGTACCCAAATAGGTTGAGAATCTTCTCAGGATCTAGTAGAGGATAAACACATGTGTTTGTCTTGTTGTTGTTTTTTTGACTGTTTCATTCCTGCCACATGACCACGGAAACGTCTGCAGAAGCAGACAGCGCTGGCTCTTCGGCTTAGAAACAGAGATGAGCACTGCACCCTAGAGTCGGATACGACTGGCTTTCGAGCAAGGGAAACCTAGTTTTAGCATGGTTTAGAACACTGTTTCCCAACCTTTGGATATTGGACGTCAAATTCCAGAAGCTTAAGTTATTTCCCCAAAGCACTGATCAGCCAGTGAACTGACTTAAGCTACTGGGAATTGAAGTCCCCCAGTGGTGTGTGAGCCCCACATTGAGAATCACAGCTTTAGCATAAAGCATTCATTATTGTGAAAGGTCATTCATGCTCACCTTTCTTGTTAGGTAGAATAGGCTGGGAAATGCCTTTCATATGGAGTCATGAGTATAGCTGCCACCGCTTGCCTGTTCCACGTTACCTTCATCATCAGCTGCATCATCCTATTTATTTGCATGATGCTTGCCTCATGATGAGGTGGTTGTGGTGGCTTAGTGGTTAAGATGTTAAACTTGACAACTGGTAGGTTGGCAGACCAGCAGTTTGAGACGCAAGTGCTGCGCAATGGGGTGAGCGTCTGTCTTCTGTCTCAGCTCCTGCTTGAAAGCAAGAAATTGCAAGTAGATAAATACCACTTCAGTGGGGAAAATAACAGCATTCCATGTGCTCCGGTGTCTAGTCATGCCGTCCACATGACCGTGGAAATGTCTGGAGACACAGACAGCACTGGTTCTTTGGCTGGAAATGTAGGTGAGCACCTCACTCAAGAGTTGGACACAGCTGGCTTTCAATCAATGGAGATCTTGACCTTTCCCTGCCTTATGGTTGATATAAAGAACCACATGATCACTAAGTTGGAAGCGGCCTTTTAGGCCATCCAGTCCAGCCCCCTTTTCAGTGCAAGAATCCAAATCAGGTGGTGGTCCAATTCTTCTTTGAATGCTTCCAGTGTTGGTTCCACCATTGTACTATTTTAACGGTTAAGACGTCAATGCCTGATTCTCAGCCTATATCTGGGTTCCTGTTGTTTCAGCCATTATTATACATCCTGTACTCTGGGATGATGGAGAACAGACCCTTCCCTTCCGGTTGTCAAGTTTAATGTCTTTCAGGTATTTGAAGAGTGCAATCATATCATATCGCCTCTCCTTTTCTCAAGGCTAAACATGCCCAGTTCCTTTTGGTCTTTGTTCCTACAGATTTCTTCCTATTCCCCTCCTCTGCACCTCTTCTGATTTGTTTGCATCTTTCTTAAAGTGTGGTGCCCAGAATTGGACACAGGACTCTAGATATGGTCTAGGGCAGTGGTGGCGAACCTTGGCATTCAAGTGTTCCTGGACTTCAATTCCCAGAAGTCCAAGTCAGCATTCCTGCTGATCAGAGCTTCTGGGAATTGAAATTCAAGAACACATGGAGTGCCAAGGTTAACCACCACTGGTCTACGGCAGTGATGGTGAACCTTGGCACCATGGCTATAGCCAGAGTGGGGCCAGGGTGGGCTTGGCCCACCCTGAGTTAGCATTTTGCCCACCCTGGCAAAAGCACGGTTTCCCATAGGAATGCACTGAAAAGAGGCTTTGTTGCCCATCCTGAAAAAAATATTCACCCACCCACATCTAGAATCCTGACTATGGCCCTGCTTGCCACTCCAGGTGTTCTTGGACTTCAATTCCCAGAAGCCCAAGTCAGCACACCTGCTGATCAGGGCTTCTGGGAATTGAAGTCCAAGAACAGCTGGAGTGCCAAGATTCACCACCGTGGGTCTAGGGGGACTAGTACCTCAAGGGTTTTGGATACTAGACTTCTGTTAATAATAATCATTATTATGTGTCAAAAATTATTCTGGATTGAAAGGATTTTTTGTGGAAAAACTCTGCTCAGGGAATGCCCAAATGAGGCTCCTTTCATGTCCCCAAGAGCTGGGACAGAGACGGGCACTCAATCTGTCATGCAGTACCTGGGTTTCGAACTGCCAACTTGCCAGCCTTCCAGCTAACAAGGTGAGCTTCTTAACCATTGAGCCACCACAGCCCCTTCTGTTAATACAGCCTAAAAAAATCACCAGTTGTGGTGAC
This sequence comes from Bradypodion pumilum, assembly GCA_035047305.1. Lineage (NCBI taxonomy): Eukaryota > Metazoa > Chordata > Lepidosauria > Squamata > Chamaeleonidae > Bradypodion > Bradypodion pumilum. The sequence goes on from JAWDJD010000018.1 coordinate 5,708,897, forward strand.
TTTCAGATATTAAAGTCTACACCACATACGACAGCCTCCATGTTTTCCCTTTAAAGAAAGGAACCCAAGACAGCCCGAGGAACTTGTACGGAGGAGAAATTTAGACATTTTTAATGTTAAAAAAATATGCTGCAGCTGATGACATGTGCTTTGCTTCTAAAAAATGAATGGTTTTTCAAATAAATCATGATTACCACCAGCACCCTATCATTGTCCCTAAGCTTAGAACTCCAGTTCATAGCCTGAACCGCTTATGTCTTAAACTGTATTTATTTTGGCAGCTAAATTATAAGATCAAGCAGCAGGTGTGTTGTTTTGTTGTGCCACTCCATCAGAGATCAGTTGCTGTTTTTTTTTTTTTGTTGATCTTGTCCATGTAAACTCATCAGGAAAGTCTGCTGACAAAAAAGTTCCTGAGAATAGGGGGTGTTGTGTTCTGATGGTTTTACTGTACACATGGATTGAAATGTATCTGAGTCAATGTAACCTTGCCTATAGCAACAATGTAACCTTCAGCTGTATCATATAAGCCCTGTAATAGGACGCGAGCTAATGACCACCAGCTGGCAGCAGCGAGCGTCCAAGCTCTCTTGGTCCGAACTCATCAAAGGCAACAGCGCGGGAAGTTTTCCCGCCACTACCTACACCTGGACAAGAAGGGCGTGACCTGTAATGACGTCACGCAGACAGTAGCCAATGGGCTACCATGGCACCACGTTCGAATGTATTACTGCTGTATATAAAGAGCTATTGATCCGCCATTACCTCATGTTCCCTCTGTCCACGATGCAATAAACCTGAGTTAACCCAGCCCGAGGCTGTGTCCCGTGTCTTGGTTTGCATACACCAAATTGGCGACGAAGGTGGGATGATGGATCCCCACGGAACAGCCAGGGCACAGAGCGGGTTCAACATCACCAAACCACAAGACTGGGAGCTGCTTGAGATGGACTTCCAGGCGGCACTGGTGGAACTCAGAGTCAAACAAGACGACGAGGAGAGGAAGAGGGCCATCCTCACCAGAATGCTCGGGATGGAAACCAAGCGGACGCTGGTGGGCATAATCGCTCCGAAGAAGGTGAGCGACTTTAAGGCGAGCGACATCATGAAGCTGCTGCGAGAGCGGTTCTGCCCCTCGAGGGCAATGTTTCCCGCTCGGAGCGCGTTTTGGAGGCGAGTCCAAGCGCCAGACGAGTCGGTTGAGGCATTCGTGGCCGCCATGAGGATAGCCGCCGCCCCCTGTAAATGGGGCGATATCCTGGAGATGGTCCTCAGGGACGGCGTGTTATGTGGCCTGAAAGACAAGGAGGTGCAGCGCAGCTTGATGAATAAGGAGCCGCCACCCACGCTGGCCGAAGTCATAGAGGCCGCGGAAGCCGCAGAGTCCACGAATGCCGGAGTGGACGAGATGCATCAGTGGCGTGAGTGGCGTCCTAAAGCCGGCAAGGCGGAAAATTCGGTGCACGGGAAGGCCGGACAGTCGGTGCACGCGACTCGGCGGGCCTCAAAGTCGTCTACGGAAGGCAGCGACGGCGAGGAGGTCCAGAAGGTCCGGAAGGGCGGTCGACGCTGCGAGGGTTGCGGAGCGGCCCACGAGCGCGCGAGATGCCCGTTCAGGAAGGCCGAGTGTTACACCTGCGGCCGTCGGGGGCACATCGCCAAGGCGTGCAGGAAGAGGAAAGAGGGCCGGAGGCAATCACAAGACCGCGCGGCCAGGCCGGACCGTCCAGCAAGGCCCAAAGATGGCGCCCAGACCACGAGGAAGCAGGACGGCGTGGGCCGCGTCTCGGACAGCAGCGAGGACGACGCCTCAGTGTTCAGCGTGTCCGCGGGACAGTCCCATTACTTCGTTGAGGTATTAGTACAAGGGGCCCCTATTAAGATGGAAATTGACTCGGGGTCCTCCTTTTCCATAATTCCCCAGAAAGAGTTCCTGAAAATCGACCCCCACGTGCGGCCAAAGCTTAAAGCGTTGAGGTCCACACTACGGGACGTACAGGGAAACAACATTCCGGTATTGGGGGTTGGGAAGTTTCGGGTCAATTTTAAGAGACATTCTGCGGAACTGCCCCTAGTTGTCCTGAAAGGGGGAAGCTGTAGCCTCCTGGGAACACAGTGGTTTCAGCCCTTAGGGTTGTTCATAGGGGGGGTGCATACCGTGGGGGGGGACCCAATACAAGCGGTTTGCGATGCGCATCCCGCCGTTTTTGAGAAAGGACTCGGAAAGTTCAAGGGACCCCCTGTAGCTTTCGACATAGACCCGGAGGTCCGCCCGATAAGACTCAAACCACGCAGGGTGCCGTTTGCACTCAAGGACAAGATAGAGGCGGAATTGGACAAACTGGTGGGCCAGGGGATTCTTATTCCTGTTGATTCCGCGGAGTGGGAAACTCCAATTGTAACGGCTCTAAAGGCTAACGGGGAGGTGCGCATTTGCGCAGATTATAAGTGTACAATTAACAAGGCGATCCGCCCTAATGCATACCCGGTGCCAGTGATAAGCCACCTTTTGGCCAGGCTAAATGGGGGAAAGTGTTTCGCCAAGCTCGATTTGGCACAAGCCTATCAGCAACTTCCTGTGACCCCCGCCACGGCCGCGGCACAAACGATAGTTACACATAAGGGAGCGTTCCAGGTGTCGCGGTTACAGTTCGGCGTGAACTCGGCACCCGGTCTTTTTCAATCGCTCGTGGAACGCCTCCTAAAGGGCCTGGAGGGGGTGTTGCCTTATTTTGATGACGTGTTGATAACAGGGGGGAGTGAGGCTGAACTAGCGAAAAGGTTGGACAAGGTACTGACCGTGTTCGAGAAAGCGGGGCTGAGATTGAGGAAGGATAAATGTGTTTTTTTCGAAACAGAGGTCGAGTTTTTAGGGTTCCGAATCACACCCGAGGGGATTAAGCCGTCTAAATCCAAGGTAGCAGCCATTAAAAAGGCCCCTCGCCCCACATCCAAGACCGAGCTGCAATCTTTCCTGGGGCTCCTAAATTTTTACCATACATTCCTCCCGCGGAAGGCGTCCGTGGCCGAACCGCTCCATCGGTTGCTGAAAAAGGAGGAGCCGTGGATGTGGGGTGATGAGCACGAGAGGGCGTTCAAAGAGCTAAAGCAACTCCTAACATCTGAGGCAATCCTAACGCATTTCGACCCCAAACGGCCTGTGGTCCTAGTTTGTGATGCATCCCCGGTGGGGGTGGGGGCGGTGCTTTGCCACGTGTTGGAGGACGGAAGGGAGGCCCCGGTAGCATTTTACTCAAGGTCCCTGTCCCAAGCGGAGCGGAATTACGCGCAAACCGACAGGGAAGCATTAGCAATCGTATCGGGGACCAAAAAATTTCACGATTTTTTGTATGGCCGCCCGTTCAAAATCGTGACCGATCACAAACCGCTGTTAGGGATTTTCACGGCGCACAAGCCCACGCCGCAGATCCTGTCCCCGAGAATGCTGCGATGGGCTATTTTCCTCAACGCGTACCAACATGAGTTGGAGTACAGGCCCGGAAAGGAGATCAGCCATGCTGATGCGCTTTCGAGATCCCCTTTGCCATTGTCGGACGCCCAAAAGGCGAGAGCAGAAAAGGACCGCCAGGTGTTGCTAATTGAGGTTTTAGACGCTCCCCCAATAGTACCAGCCGACATTGCTAGGGCGACAGGCAAGGACAGGACACTGGCGAAGGTTTGCTCATGGGTGCAGAAGGGGTGGCCGGGTTCGTCCCCGAGTACGGAGTTCGACCCATTCTTTAGGAAAAAGCTAGAGTTGTCCCTAGAGAGGGGGTGCCTTCTGTGGGGCCAACGGGTGGTGGTCCCTGCGCCCCTGCGGACGAGGGTGCTCGAACTGCTGCACGTCAGCCACCCGGGCATAGTTCGTTCAAAGGCGCTGGCCCGGAGTTACTTCTGGTGGCCGCAGCTGGACACGGATATTGAGCACATGGTTGGCACTTGCGAGGCTTGCCAGGGGTCCCGCCCTGAGGCGGCCCGCCTTCCACATAGGGAATGGGACACAGCACGGGGACCATGGTCCAGGGTGCACGTAGATTTCGCTGGCCCATTCCGAGGAACCATGTTTCTCCTAGTCGTGGATGCGTTCTCCAAGTGGCTGGAGGTTATCCCGGTAAAAAGCACGTCCTCCGCCACGACAATTAGCCGGCTACGGAGAGTCTTTTCCACGTTCGGTTTACCCGACACTTTAGTCAGCGATAACGCTAGTTGTTTCACCTCCGCTGAGTTCGGGGCTTTCATGGCAACAAACGCCATTCGGCATATCACGTCCGCACCGTTTCACCCGGCCACGAATGGCCAAGTGGAACGGTTGGTGCGTACAACGAAGGAGGCGCTGCGGCGCATGGGCTCGGGGGACCTGAATCACCAAGTGTGCCAATTCCTCTTAGCGTATAGGGTGACCCCTTTGGCGTCCGGCTACTCGCCGGCAGAGCTCTTGATGCGGCGAAAACTGACCACGCTCCTGTCCAGGCTAGACCCAACGAGAGTCGAGGATAAAGGAAAAAACGTGGGGTTGGCAGTCTCGAAAGGTTTCGCTGCCGGTGACCCTGTTCACTGCAGGAACTATTCCAGCGCAGGGCCAGCCTGGGTACCAGGGACGGTTGTAGAGCAGACGGGACCAGTGTCGTACCGGGTCGAGACGAACACCGGCCTCCTCTGGAGGAGGCACGCAGATCAACTGAGGCACCGGGTGATTGGGCCAGTCAGTGGAGCTCAGCAACAGGATTCAGCGTTAGGGTTCTCCCCCACCCGCGTAACCCAAGGGGGAGACAGCAGTGGACAACAGTCCCAAGCATGGGGGGAAGGAAGCAGAAGCAGCGGCCCCGACTCGTATCCCTTTGATACGCCAGCTCTAGCAGGGGCCGGGGAAGGGGGAGAGGAGTTCGCGACCGCTGCCCCCGATAGTGATTTTGATTTTGATTTGGCGAGCCGGGGGGGTTTTCAGGAGTGTTCCCCCACCCATCCAAGCGAGAAGAGGGGTTTTTCGTTAGCCCCCAGTCCCCCCGGTTCCTCCCTAAGAAAGAGCACACCTCCCAACAGCGCCGCGGAGCCGCGGAAAGTCACTAACGAGTCTCCCTCTCATATTGCAGGACAGGAGACCAGGGGACAAAGAGAAGGTAGCAATCCCAGGGAGAGGCAGCCCGCACCGAGACCCCAGCGTGTTCGAAATAAGCCATCTTGGCTGAGAGACTTTGTCTCATAAGGGGGGGGGAGTGTGTTAAGGTGGGCTCGAGACTTTGTCTCGTCCTAGGGGGGAGGGATGTTGTGTTCTGATGGTTTTACTGTACACATGGATTGAAATGTATCTGAGTCAATGTAACCTTGCCTATAGCAACAATGTAACCTTCAGCTGTATCATATAAGCCCTGTAATAGGACGCGAGCTAATGACCACCAGCTGGCAGCAGCGAGCGTCCAAGCTCTCTTGGTCCGAACTCATCAAAGGCAACAGCGCGGGAAGTTTTCCCGCCACTACCTACACCTGGACAAGAAGGGCGTGACCTGTAATGACGTCACGCAGACAGTAGCCAATGGGCTACCATGGCACCACGTTCGAATGTATTACTGCTGTATATAAAGAGCTATTGATCCGCCATTACCTCATGTTCCCTCTGTCCACGATGCAATAAACCTGAGTTAACCCAGCCCGAGGCTGTGTCCCGTGTCTTGGTTTGCATACACCAAAGGGGGGGAGGGGAGGTCGGACCAAATTATAATGGGAATAATGAAAGCTGTCATTCTCTGCATTCAAGCTTTGATCTTTTCAGAATTAAAGTGACTTTTGCAAACGATCTGAAGAGCGAATCTTTCATCTGCTTGACTTGAGGGCTACTGATACTTTCCTTTCTCAGGGATCAGATAAGGAAATTAATAAACATTCCAGAGACTCCGTGTGTTTGCATTTCTGTAGCATCTTGCTAAATCTATCTCCTCACAAAGATGCTGCTGGAATAAACAAAATACAATGGGTTGCATCTAAGGATATGTCGAACCATGTCCTCTAAAGGAATTTCACAAACCTTCTCAAAGTTTGTTTGAGACTCCTTCGAGAGCCCTACGTTTTCACCTGAAGACAGAGGAACCTACAGGCAGAAACAGATTTATACAAGATCAAACCAAGGACATGCCAATGGGGACATCCAATTGACAAAATGATCGTGCTATCTGATATTGGAATCATCCATCCCCATGTGACTACACCATTATCTTATCTGTAGCCCAAAAACAACCTCACCAAGTTCTAAATAAAACCAAAGTTTTCAATGTTTGGGCTTCTGTTTCTTCTCTTATTTTCTCCAGTAATCACACCAACCAACCAACCAACCAACCAACCAACCAACCAACCAACCATCCAACCAACCAACCAACCATGTTTACCTTCTTGTGAAGAGACCAGTACATTTTAACCACAAAATAGCTATGTGCATTTCCCCCAAAGGAAAAGCATTGGTTTATTTTCTATCTTCACAAATTTGCCCATTCTTCTGTTTGTAAAAATGGGGTAGAAGTTTTGGTTTCTTAACTAACCTGACAACCCTGAGGAATAGCAGCCTTGGTGAAGTCCACAAGGAAGGGTGATAGTCCCCATGTGGATTAAATCCCACTTGAATCCATCTTAATGGAGGGCAGCAGTTTCATCACTACTGGTCTGGGGATGGTGATGATGACTTTGCATGCCAAAAGGGCTCAGGACCAGAAAGTGACTCACAGTGGTACCATGGGTGTCGCGCTGCAATGCAGAAGGAAGATGAAAGGCCACGGCATTATATTTGCAGGACAGTCTTCATGTTTGATCACCACGAGGATCACCAATATTCAGAATTGGATATGGCACAAGAAGAAGAAAGTCCCCATTGGATGGTTCCTCCAATGTCTGTTCCATGAGAAGATTGTATAAACATTTTCTGACCGATATCTCTTGGGTTATTTCACACAATGGACATTTCTTTTTCTTTTCAACAATTTTCATTTCTCCACTGGCAAAACCTTTCTAGCCAAATATTGAATTTGGTTTGGAATGCATAGGCTTAAATATTTGAGGGATCCACTAAACTCAAGGTCCATTGTTCTGGGAGGTCAGCTGTTATTGTAGGATTAATGGTGAAGCATAGTGGGATAATGGATTTAATTTACTGTTTAAGACAGAGTCATGAATTAACATGATTCAGCAGATGCTGGTTATGATCCAACATTGTTAGGTAAAGGTGGCCCTTGCTCAAAAGCCAGTCATATCTGACTCTAGGGTTCAGTGCTCATCTCTGTCTACAGCCAAAGTACCAGCGCTGTCTGGGTTTGCAGACATTTCCGTGGTCATGTGGCAGGTATGCCTAGACACTGAAGTGCACAGAACACTGTTTACCTTCCCACCGAACTGGTCCCTATTTATCTACTTGCAATTTCTTGCTTTTGAACTGCTAGTTTGGCAGGAGCTGACCTTCTGACTCCCAGTCAGCGTCTTAACCACTTGAGCCACTGCATTGCAAGGTCTAAATCAGTGATGGTGAATCTTGGCACTCTAGCTGTTTTTGAACTTCAATTCCCAGAAGCCCTGATCAATAGGAGTGCTGACTTGGGCTTCTGGGAATTGAAGTCCAAGAACACCTGGAGTGCCAAGATTCACCATCAGGGTCTAGATAATGTCACACATTTCTTTCTCAGGACAGCTTTGTAAGAAGGAAGGAAGGAAGGAAGGAAACAGGATGTAGGATTGCCAACCAAGCATTTTTTTGGAAGATGCTAATTATTGCCCTCACTTGATGGAAGTAATAAGGTTAAATAGATGTTATGTCACCTATACTAAATTTGTTGGCAGCTTATTAATACCTCAGGATACACCAGGCTTTTCTCCATCCCCCCCAGTGCTGGGAAGATAGTATAAAAGAGCCAGCTTCTGAAGCATCTCAGCACAGCTTCACTTGACAACCACTCATATCTCACCTGTTCTTTCAAGAAGCAGGTAAGCCTGTGTTCTCTTCAGCTTTCAAGTCTTCTTGAAATTCTCTGTTCTGGTTTTGTTTTGCTTTTTACTTTTTGGTGGGTGGAGGTGAGCAAGCTCCTTAACACATTTCTTTCAAGTAGGGCTCACTATTAAGATCAGCTGTATACAAGCTTTGATCTTTTTTGGGATTAAAGCGATTTAGCAAATGACCTGGGACTACCTATTTCTTCATCCTTTTCTGTGTTGAAATACATTTTTTTGTCTATCAGTATGATGCAAAACACTGCATACTATGCTTATTTTCAGATTCCTTTCCACATCCAACCATGTCTCTCTGTGGAGCACCCAACGCCATCCCATCCTGTGCTGCCACTCCCAGTGTCGGATTTGGATCGAGGAGATGTGGCTCAGGAAGCATCTGCGGTCTGGGCTCTGGTTTTGGTAGTGGAGAAACTGTGCCTGCTGCTAGTCTTGGAGTTCTTCAAGGAGTATGCCCTTCGTGCATCAATCAGATCCCACCACAAGAACTCTCAATCCAGCCTCCATCTTTCAATTTAGTCATCCCAGGGCCTGTCATGGTTGCAAGCCCTGAGCCCCTCTGTGTCGGAGGCTATTCTCCCTGTTCCAGTGGTGGGATCTCTGGCATTTATGGATATGGGGGAGTACCTTGCCTAGGATCTGGTGGTGGATATAGGCAAGGTCTGTTGGGGTCATATTCCAGAGGTGTCTCTTGCTCCCCCTGTGGCATCTAGACCCTTATGGACTGTCTACCCCAGAAAATGAATGGCCAAGAAGATTGAGAACCAACCACTTGGGTCTGGTCTGTGATGTGCTGAACACCCTTTTCCCAGTTGAAATCAATGGAAACTGGGGAAATGTTCAGCTCTCGTAGCATTCAGACTCAACTTCCATGCATCTCTTTTCATGCTTAACACATTCCTCTCTATTCCTTTGGTGTATGTTCTTCACCTAAAGCTGTTCCATCATGCCTGTCCCTCACGTGTTCCTTAGAAAAGTAGAACAATGGTGTTTGAATGGATCCCTGGAAATACCACCTTTCCAAAGTGATGATCTGTGAAGATGGAGAGACCAGAATCTCCCATCACTGTGGCTTCTAAGGAGGAGGGTGAAAATTGTTATGCAGGAACTGTGTTTTTGTGTGCTTTGTCTTTTTCTGAAATATTCATGGATCACTTGAATGCTTCTACATTTCATCTGTAATAAATCTGACTCTGCATGATAACACTGGCTTGATGGTTTTGTTTTTGACTGACAGGGGTAAGAATCTTTTGGTTCAATTGGCTGGCCCTACCCTTAGCCACAATGGAGCAATTGCCTTAGTCCAGGGATTCTTAAGCTATGGCATGTGGGCCAAATGTGGCCCCGGTGCCAAATAATCTGGTCCCCGCCCTCACTCCAGCCACTGCCACCACCAGCAGAATTGGCCACTGACTTATTTACGGCCTTTGCAAGTGTGTTTATGACAGCCGTAAATGGTAGTGGTGGGAAACCAGTCTGGCCTATGACTTGAAAAGTGAATGTGGCCTGACCCCCAACATGAAAAGGTTGAGAACCCTTGCCTCAGTCAGAAGGCAATAAAAGATTGTGATGACTTCCCTTGGCAGTCTCTCATTGATGCTTAATATCCCCCCTCTCCCCCCCCCCCACACACCATGTTGAATTGGGACACATGTGTAGTTTTAATGGGTTCCCATCTAGAGGGAGGAAGATAAGGGAGGGACCTACCAATGGTCTATGCTGGAACAGTGGTGGAAATCATCTTGAGCTGCTGATAGTAAATGCATCTTCTCTCCCCCCACCCCATTTCCTAAAATGCTGGTTGAAAATTGTAGGGATTGGGTTCCACCTTCCTGTCATGTAAGCAATTACATTTCGTACAATGGAGAGTAGATGCATTGTGTTTTTCATTTGGCTTCCTGAAGGTGGCCCCAAAACATTACCTGATGGGCTGGAAGAGCAAAGCTTGGCTTTCAAGCAAGGGAAACCATTACTTTTACCGAGTGACTAATTTGACCAACCTTACTCAGCCTTCCGATCCTGTCAAGTATTCTCAGCTCAGGAAGGCAAGAGACTTTTCTAGACATATGTTGAGAAGAGGAAATATTGCATGATGTGCCATAAATCTAGCCCTCTCTCCTTAGACCAAGGGTTCACAACCTACGGCCCATGGACCAGACCTGGCCCATGGCTCCATTTCATGTGGCCCCCTGCTGCTGCCGCACCCAGAAGTGGAAGCAGACACATTTACATCAGCCGCAAAAAGCTCACATGCAAGGATAAACACACCCATGCATGTGTAAACATGCTAGCACATGTGTAAATGCACCCATGCATGCGTAAAGGTGGCAACGGCTGTGGTAAATGTGGAAGTGGGCACATTTATGGCTGTCGCAAATACACCTGCTTCCACTTCTGGCGGGCATGGTCAGCTGTCTGGGGGCATAAAAAGGTTGGGAACCCCTGCCTTAGACTTTCTGCTAATAGATTGGTTGTTTTCGAAATTTGAAGACATTTTGGAAATTCCAGTCTCTGCATTATATTGACGGGACATCTTCATGGTTGATTGCCATGAAGATTTCCCATATTCAGATGAAGATGATGTTGAAGAAGAAGTGATTCAAGATCACTTCTTCAGGCAGGATAGGGAAACTACAAAGAAAAGTCTCAGAAATTCATGGCATGTTCAGGCAGGCTATGTATCTTTGATGTTCCATGGGGGGGGGGGGTGTGGTAGCGTTTCTGTGGTCATGTGCCAGGCATGACTAGACACCAGAGCGCATGGAACGCTGTTTACCTTCCCAGATACCTGGCTTCCTATTTTGGGGATTGTAAAATGATGCAGTCTGATGCATACACACAGACACACCCCGCCACCAATGGACCAGCTAAGATACACAGCCTTACTGAACATGTCGTGCCGTGGGCCAGATCCAGCCTCTGGGCCCCTTATGTGGCTGCATCTTTATTCTTTCTGCATAAGGAACTCTGCCCTCTATTGAAGGATGTAAATAAGACTAAATTCTAGTTTTTTTCAGAACTTTGAACAGAACTTTGAACAGAACTTTGAACCCACCTTGAAAGACGGGGAACAAGTGTTGGGAATGCCTGACATCACAGGAATCTGTCCCAGATAGAGCCTCATTTCAATTTGTTTTGAATTTTACCCACTGCATGTTTCACAGATATGCATAATTTTAAATTGTGCAATTCTCTGTTACAAATAAAGAAAGAAAGCTTAAGTTTGCTTTGAAGTGTGGGATGTAAGAGCCTCTTTGAAGATTGTGGTATTTTTGAACCACAATTGGGCGCACCCAGGCAACGGCAACCTTGTTGTGCTGGCTAATCTTTTTCACACTAGGTCAGGCAAAAGGAACTACAGAATGAATTCACCAAAAGTGGCTTGGTTTTAGCAGTTTAACGTCTGTGCTAGTCACAGAAGAAGCAGAAGCTAAACTTGTCAAGGGACCGGGGAGAACAGGGTATGGCGTTGATGGCAAACCTTTTAGAGACCGAGTGCCCAAACTGCAACCCAAAACCCACTTATTTATCTCAAAGTGCCAACACAGCAACAGGGGAGGAAGGAAACGCTCCTATTGGGCTGTTGGAAGAGGGTCTGGGCAAACTATGTGCTGGGGAGAGGGAGGAAGTGCTCCCATTGGGCTGCTGGACAGAGGGGAGAGGCAAACTCTGTGTTGGGGCGACTGCACGGGTGTCCACAAAGATGGCTCCGAGTGCCACCTCTGGCATGTGTGCCATAGGTTCGCCACCACTGGGTTAAGGGAAGGTGTGTAGTTTTTGCTTGGAATTGATTACAGATTAATCATCTGTCCAATGATGTACTTCTGCTCATTAAAACAAATTACCATGAATAAAAACAGAATTTTGGGGTTTATGGCCCCCAAATTGGGACAAAAAGCCAGGACCAATCAGCTTGCAGTTCTGAGCCATACAGGCCATTGGCTTTGGATAGGGGTCCTGTTTTGAATCCACCCTCTATGGCTCATTGATATTCTTAGGTATATCTTAATATTCTCTTTTTAAAAGGAGAACAAGTGAAATTCTCCATTTCCATCTGCCAATTTCATTAGGTCCTCTGTGACCATCATGGAGGAAATCATGTCAGACTTGCCTGGTTTCAAACTGAAATCAAACTATTCCTATAATTCCTACATTAAAATTCCATGTTTCACGTACAAATTGTCAATTCAAGTGATAGATAGCTTCAGTGAAGTATCTTACAACCATCTTTAGAAATCACTCCTTAAAGCACTCAGAAAACAACAGTTAGTCTAAACCAGGGGTTCTCAACCTTTTTTTAGCCGTGGGCTGAATCACAAGCCGTCAGACAGCTGAGAAGGCCAGACTAGTGGTTCCCCCCGCCGTAAATGCTGCCATAAAACACATCCATGTTTGTTGTAAATGCATTTACATGGCCACAGACTCATTTACAGTTTTAGTAAACACATTTACGATGGCCATAAATGAGTCCATGGCAGATTCTGGCAGCAGATGGAACTGGAGTGAGGTAAGGGACCAGATTATTTGGCACCGTGAGCTGGATCTGGCACACGGGCCATAGGTTGTGAACCCCTTGCCTAAACAAAATAGGCTAAAACAGACCTGTATGGCTAACATGAAGATATATTCTCCATTGGGTGCAGGTGTACCCAAAGTCCTCATCAGCCCCAGTCCAGGATGGATGAAGCTGCAGCCCTCCATCAAGATGGATTCAAGTGGGATTTAATCCACTTGGGGACCATCACCCTTCCCTGGGGACTTTGCCAACCAAGGCCGTTATCAGGGTTGTCAGGTTAGTTAACTGCCGCCTGGCACTTGGCATTGAGTCACTGGTCTACTCTATTACTATAGCAGGATAATCTTAACAAACTGGATGTAGAACAGCCAACACAAAAATGCCTGGAGCTGTAATGATGATGCAGCATTAAGCTTTATTGTGAGAGATGATCAGAGACCAGAAGTAAAACTACAGCACGAAAGGTAAAGAAACAACATGCAGATGAGGTGGCAATATGCACCGTGCATAGGAAAAAAGTGGACAGTAACCTTTTAAACTAACTTGTCTTTAAAAACAGTATGAAAAAGATGATGAAATTTTAACAACATTGAAAGAAAGCAAAGCAAAGATCGGTAACAGGTCAGGAAAGGATTCCACCAGCATTGAAGGATCTTCTGGTTACACATTTGCAACACCTTCTCAGAGTCCCAGATCAGCATCTTGTCTTCATTTCCACATTGTTCCTCCCAGGTGGCCAGAATTTAACAAGGACCACATGTGTCAGACCAGTTATAGGGAAGGCATCTCTGTGAATATCTTCTTCCATATCCACTGCCATATCCTCCACAGTATCCAAACCCACTTCTACCCCCATATCCTCCACCATATCCCAGCCTTCTGTACCCACCAGACAATCCACCAGCAGATCCTAGTGCTGGGTAGCCACCAGACAATCCACCAGTAGAGCCTAGTGCTGGGTATCCATAACCATAGGATGGTGTGGTCTGCCCCACTGCGACTGGATCAGGACTTGCAGAAAGCATGGGTCCTGGTAAACTGATCACAGCAGGAGGGGGCTGGATCACGATTTCAGATCCTGAAAGCTGGGCAGAACACGTTATAGGGCCACAGTCAAGCCCACCTCCATATACTGGGACAGGACCACAGGATCCAAGACCTCCCAAGCCGTAGCCAACACCACAAGGGACAGCACACATGGAGCCACGGCGAGACATGTTGAAGGAATGGAGTGAAACCTGAAAAGAAAACAAAGGAAAAATGCTGTATTGAAATGAGAAGTTCAAACCAAGGTACAGTCCAGGAAGGAGATGGCTCCCCCCATTCTTCAAATTCTAAGGTAGAGCAACACCAATGTGGTGTGGAGCAGAGAATCAGAGTCAGACTCAGGAGACCTGGGTTCTAATCACTGCTTAGTTAGGGAAACTCATTGATGGTGGGGTGACAATCTTAAAACATCTCAAACATCTCTTCTTTTTGTGCCATATTCAATTCTGAATATTGGCTGTCCTCATGGCATTTATCTATGAAAATTGTCCTGGGGATATAATGCAGTGGCTTTCCATTTGCCTTCTGCATTGCAGCATGACACCTGTACCACTGATCTAGATCCGTGAGTCACTTTCTGGTTCTGAGCCCTTTTGGGCACAAAGTCCTCATCAGCCCCAGGCCAAGATGGATGAAGCTGCAGCCCTCTATGAAGATAGATTCAAGTGGGATTTAATCCACTTGGGGACCATCACCCTTCCCTGTAGACTTTGACAACCAAGGCCATTAGTCCTCAGAATTGTCAGGTTAGTTAACTGCTGCCTGGCACTCGACGTTGAGTCACTGGTCTACTCTATCACTATAGCAGGATAACCTGAACAAACTGGATGTAGAACATCCCACATGCCTCAAACTCAAGTTAGGGTCCCCATGAAGGCACAAGATATGGCATAAGGACCTAAGCTGCTCGGGCCTGGGGCGATGAGGAGGGGCCATTCAAGATCTCTCCATACCCCAGCCCCCATTTCCCAGTCAAAAGCATTCTTCCACCTGACACAATTCTGCCCACCTCTTGGAGGCGCCAGTCAATGTGGTGCACTGGGACTTAGCCCGGTGTTCCAAATGGACACCACGGGCCTGCCCAAAATCGATTCTTTCTGAGTATATGGTTGGTTCCTCTTGCGGCTATCATGATGGCTCAAGTGGAACATCTGTATTAACCCAAAGCAGTCACTCTCTCCTCTCCAAATAATCTAACTCACCACACTGGGGCAAGGCATGTTGCATTAGCTCAACCTTTGTTCCAACCATCAGTTACCTTCTGATGTTTTTGCCCAGGTCCTACCAGCACTCCATGGAGCATGGAGAAATGTTATAAAAGTGGAGAGAGAAATACATGAAAACATCTCAATAAGAAAGAAGACCTTGAGGTTGCAATATAAAAATGTAACAATTAAACAGTGTCATCTTACCTGGTTCCTCAGGAAGAAGAGCTTCGTAAGGCACAGAAAGAAGACAGCAGCTGATGGAAGTCTCCTTAGATGCCAGCCTTTTTATACACCTTGCCTGGCACGTTCCAAGGGGGTGTATATCATCCCTCTCATGAAATATGCCCCAATTAGACTTTTGTAGGGCAACAAAATATGCTGACTCGCAATATTACTAATTGTTTTCAATTTTGTTTATCACTCAATTTTGCACCCATTAGATCCTCCCCCAACTCCTTTTATCAGCCCTGGAATGTTACGCCGTGGGAAGATGGGTTCCACTTGCATCAGCAGAAGACAGAAAACATCTTTAAGGTCTTGTTGACCAACACCCCACCTGCAGTCTATGAGCTCACCAAGGTTTCTAACACTTTTCTCAATGTGCAGCTAATTTTATGAGCATGAAATTAGCTCAAGATTACCATCAGATGTTACCTAAAGACTAAATCAAGGAGTAAGTTGATAGCCTACTTTGAAGAAAGAAGGAGAGGAGAAAATAACAATTAGGCAAATTAGAAGTTTAGATGTGTTTAGAAGGGTTTTTTTGAGTTGCTATCTAACTTTGCTTAAAGAAGAATTTCAGAATTATTAATGTCTAGGAGATACCTTTGAAGGCACAGCTGGGAAGAACTTCAATCAACAAACTGACACCTCGGAGGAGTGTCTCCATCCCTTGTTTTGATGAAAGGAACAGAATTCTGCAGCTCGCAGCTGTTTTCTGAGCTAACCTTGATAGATCTGGCCACCACTGTTTCCCATAACCTATCGAGTGACCAAAAAGTTTGACAACCATAATTGCAAAAAGCCCCCAACTCTGGAACACCTCAATAGGATTTCGGCTAAGGAAGGAAGAGTTTCAAAGACATTGGCTGTTTCATTGTAATTCAGGAAAATTTCACCAGCAACTCTCCATGGCAGAGAAATGTGGCTTCCACCATGCCACTGCTTGTGTCTGAATATTGCATCTCTTCAAATGTCCAGTTGATCAGAATTGGAGAGATGAATTAATGGTTACCATTTCTGAATGAAAAGGTGGGGAAGTGTGATCTTAACCCATCCAGGGGGAGAGGAAATTTGCGTGGTTGCAGAACAGGCTGCAATTCGAAGAGTTTGAAGTTCTTCAGAGTTATACAAAGGAATATATTTTCAGAATAGAGGGAAAGGAGCCATAGCTTGTGAATAAGAGGCAAGCAAAGGCTGGGGAAAATGTAAGCTCTGCATGTTGCTAGGCTCCAACTCCCTTCTGACCTGAGATGATGGGAACACATATCTAGCAACATCTGGAAGATCACATCTTCCCCGTCTCCTAAGAAAACCAACAGTGGACAGCTTACTACAGCTTTTATTTCTTAGGTCCTTGGGAGCTCCTGGTGAGAGCTGCGAAAGACAGTGAGATATACAAGACAGAGCTGTTCTCAAATCCAACAGATGCCTTTATAATGTGAAGGGCAGGAGATATGGGTCAAGATAAAATTGTCATTTTATGAAGTGAAGATAGCATTTTTCACTCGGATTATAGAAAATCTTCTTCTTCTTCTTGTTCTATATCCAGTTATTGATTAGCCATCAAGATTGTCCTGAGGATATAATGCAGTGGCCGTCCATTTGCTTCTGCATCACAGTGTGACCCCCATACCATTGATCCAGTTCCGCAAGTCACTTTCTGGTTGTGAGCCCTTTTGGCACGCAAAGTCCTCCTCAGCCCTAGGCCAAGATGGAGGAAGATGCTGCCCTCCATCAAGATGGATTCAAGTATGATTTAATCCACTTGGGGACCATCACCCTTCCCTGTGGACTTCAGCACCCAAGGCCATTGGTCCTCAGGGTTGTCAGGCTAATTAACCGCTGCCTGATTATCAGTCTTGAGTTGCTAGCAGTATGGTCTACTCTAGTACCATATCAGGATAACCTGGCCAGACTGTAGAGAAAATAGTCCATGGAATATGGAAGGTTCTGGATGTCTAGATTTCAATCCTCTGTGTCTCCATTTACAAGGCTTAATTATCATGGAAATGAGGAACTACACTGTCTGAGGATCTATAACAATATAACCTGCCAAAGTAGATGATGGTGGGCTAGACAGACCCATAAGGAAGGTATAGACTTGTTTTCCTTCCATAAGAAGAATGTATAATTGACCTGTTATGAGTGAGGCTGAGTCCACATGATGCATGAATCCTTTTGCAGAACAGCGTTGGAGAATGGTATGGGATTCACATTTCCATTATAATTACCATTGGTCATAGAGATCTGGTCCGATAGGAGTCTTCTTTCAACAACCCATCTGGAAGGACCCCAGTTCTCCACCCTTCGGGTTTTGAAATCTGAAACAACGTAGGACATCACATTGGAGAACAACAACTGTTCTGACTTATTTAGAACAGTAAAAAACAAGAAGAAATACTGAGGACTATTTCAGATCAGATTCTAAGGATGTTGCTCATAAAGAGGGACAAAACCTCAAATCCATAAAAGGACTGGATAAAGATCCCTTAATTCACAGGGTGTTGTTCTTTTTGAAGGCGAGGGTGTATAACTCCAGGGGACAGAAGCAGCTTGCTTTGACAATATATGTTTTTTGCATGGAGCACAATGTTAATGATGATTACAGGACTCATCGCAAAGGGCAGTTTTCCAACAACAACCACTTCTGGGCATAATTTAATTTTGTGTAGGCGGTTAAATGGATGGTACATGGAGGCCTCAGTTCTGCTGCAAATCCAAGCTGGCATGAATGATCCTATGGGTTTTACAAAAGTGACCATTCCATTAGCCTGCTCTGTCTGGAAACTGTAACTGGATTTGGACCTAGGATTAGCACTTTGCATTCTTAGGTTGGCCATTTTAGCATCTTCAGAAAGAACAATCAGGACCCAGATTTGCATTGGTAGTTTCTATGCCTCCAGCTGGATAACTCAGTGAGACCGAGCACCTGAAGAGTCAGAAGATGGGAGTTGCATTTCTCACTTAGTTTGATGGAAGAAGAGTCAGCCTATAGATAGAGCCTTGAGTAAACTATACAGTCCAAGAGCAATCCCATGAGAAAGGAATGATAGATCATTTCTTAGTACTTTGTTCGAGAACTTTTTACCCCAGAAAACCCCAGAATAGGTCACAATAAGTGATATTCAGTTGATAGTACTGAATTAAACTGTAGGTATGGATTAACTATCGAAAAATTATTTTAAAAAATGCAATAATTCAAGCACACCCCACTGAAGTACAGGTTAACAATGGGAATGCTTGTGTTTCTTCTACATCTGCTGTCCAGATGTTGACCACAGATGGTCAACTTCAAAGTTCTCAGATTCTCTCTCCCTTTCTCCCTCTTCCTCAGATTCTGTCTTTTACAACCAGGCTCAGATTAAAGAGCTCATCATATGAAGAAGTCATTTGAAAACGTGATTGTAGGATTGTGGGGAGGAGAACTTAGTCTGCTTCGGCTTGTGCTCACTAAAAAAAGGTGGGCTATAAGTGTAACATTTACTGAAATAAATAAATGAGATATAAATGACTTGCAGTGATGTCAGGTCTTGGTCAACATAGTGAATGTGCACAACTTTGAGAGGAGGGAAAAATACAACATAGAATGAATCCTTTAGATTTGTGTCAAGACGTGCTCAGGAGCCAGCTGTTGATGAATCTTTAGGAATAAAAGAAATGGATAAATACAGACAATCTGTCTCTTCCGCACTCCATTTTATTGCCCTCATGAGAGTATGATGGACTAAACTATGTCAAGATAATTATGAATGGTGAGAGATTCTAGTATGTTTTCCTTCTAGCATCTAATTGGATACCAGAGGGGAAATTAGTTATTTATTTATTTTTCGATTTATATGCTGCCCCACTTGCGAAATGCGGCTATGGGCAGCTCACAAAAATATCATAACCTCAAGACAAAGTATAGCAAAACATCGCAAAATATCACAAAACATAAGTACAAACAATAAAACACATTGTCCTCTGTCGGCACCGTAGCTGGCTGTTAGCTCAACATCCTCAATGGAGTCTAAAGCTCAACATCCTCAACGGAGCTCAGGGCTCAATGTCATTGATGGAACCCAAGGCTCAATGTCCCTGATGGAGCCTGGGGCTCAACGTCCCCGATGGAGCCCAGGGCTCAATGTCCCTGACGGAGCCCAGGGCTCAACATCCTCGACGGAGCCCGGGGCTCAACAACCTCGATGGTATCTTCGGCTGCCTCGGGACCCCGGTGGCCCTTTATCCTCCTCCGGCGTTGGCATGGCCAGAGGGGAGGAGATGCGGTGCTCAGCCTCTTCCACATGTCTCTCCCTAAGGCAACCTATGGTAAGAAACACATGGTGCTGTAATAATCCACATCCCTCAAAATTAGTTTAATGTGAGTTTTGGTCTACATGGTGAGACCGAAATGAGAAATTATCAAGATGGCTCCATAGGTTTGCCTTGGCAATTATAACTGGGAGAGCAAGAAATGTGTGCCGATGCCTAAAAGGAGAAGGTTGCCCTCAAGGTTTCATGTAGAATAAAAAGTGGAATAAACTTCCTTCCTTTGTAATTATTGGATCTTGAAAACATTCTTCATTTCTAAATTCCCCCCGACCCAAAACAACTTTAAATGTTCCTTTAGTCAAATTCTAATGCTGCACAGAAATAGATGAAATACAGTCATCAAACAAGGATTTGATTGCATACTGGTGTTAAGGCCTGCATCACATTTCTTACAATGTCAATGAGCTTCCCGATTTTGGGAAGAACTTTGGATATAGTCCATGGCTCTACAACCCCAAGTGGTTTCTGGTTTCTTCTGATGCAACAGTGACCCACCTTCTGATGACAGGGTGTTCCAGGGTGGATGCAAAGAGATGGAGATAATCTAATAATGTAAAGGGTGCAAAAATTAAAGAGATATAAACTCAACAGAGAGCA
Organism: Bradypodion pumilum; assembly: GCA_035047305.1. Classification (NCBI taxonomy): domain Eukaryota; kingdom Metazoa; phylum Chordata; class Lepidosauria; order Squamata; family Chamaeleonidae; genus Bradypodion; species Bradypodion pumilum. The sequence goes on from JAWDJD010000018.1 coordinate 5,728,775, forward strand.
GTTGTATACATGATGTGTCAGCATGTTTTAAACACCCCTTCTAATTAGAAGAAGTTGCATGATTGGGAGTGGGTGGTACCCACTGCCAATGGATGGCAGGACAGTATAAAAAGGCCAGTGAGAAGAGAGCGGACAGCATCTATCTCCTTCCTGTTGCTTCTGAAGCTCTTCTGGAAGAACTTGGTAAGTCTAGTCTGATGCCATCTAACTGCAATTGATTTGAATGCAAATATCATGATTTGTGCTACTCCTTTTCCCACTAAAATGTAACTTATGTTCATTTTATCTGCCTTGAAGCTTTCTCTGTGCGCCAATGTAAAGTGTAGTAAAGAACATAAAACTCATAGATAGAAAGATCTCAGCTGCATTTTTGAACCTTGTTGTTCTGTCCCAGATATTTGAATGGAGAGCTGGTAATTTTGGCATACTGAACCCAAAATTCGCAAGCATAGTTGTGCTGGATGAATCAAACCAGCTGGAGCCAAGATATCGGTAGCTATTCAGACTATGGAGAACTTTCTACCTGACTTCCAGTTGTATTAAAGATGGAAAAGTTCCTAGGATTTAAAAAAAAGACAGATGGGAAACTTAATTCATTCCTAATGTGGCCGAATACAAAAATCAAACTTCTAAGTGTTAATCACTTACAGCTCTGTACTTGGGTCATTGTAATGTAGTCTGGTATTTATACCAGTCTTCTTTTTTCACTGTGGGACTGCAGTGGCTTAGCAGTTCAGAACATGACAACTGGAATGTTAGCAGGTCAGCAGTTTGAGACCTGAGTGCTATATGACAGTGTGAGCTCCAGTCTCTGCACCAGCTTCTGCCAAACTAGACAAGAAATTGCAAGTAGATAAATAGGGATCACTTCGGTGGGAAAGGTAGCAGCATTCGGTGCACTCTGGTGTCTAGTCTTGCCAGCCACATGACCACAGAAATGACTGCAGATGCAGACAGCACTAGCTCTTTGGCTGCAAATGGAGATGGGCACCAACCTCAAGAGTCAGATACAACAGGCTTTTAAGCAAGGGTGACCTTAACATTGATCTTCTTTTCTTTTACAGATCTTTCCCCATCAAATCAAGATGTCTTATTGTGAACCTGTGTGTACCGCACCCTGTGGAGTTGGCTATGGTGCCGGAGGTGCCTACGGAGGTGTTGGACCTTATGGACTGGTCCCAGTGTATGGAGGTGGCTCCCTCTCTGGTGTTGGAGGAGGACTTGGCGGTGGACTCTCCAGACTTGGTGGTGGATTGAGTGATGGCCCTGCAGTTTGCACAGCTGCCACCCCACAGTCTGAAGTAATAATCCAAGCTCCTCCTGTTTTTGTCACCATCCCTGGCCCCATGATCTCTTCATTTGGTGGTGTTGGCGTGGCTCAGTTTAACCCCTGCAGTGGTTATGGCTATCCAGCTCTGGGTTCTGCTGTTGGTGTTTCTGGTGGGTCAACTTTGGGAGGCAGGCTCGGTCTAGGTGGGGGCTACTGTGGATCATATGGTCTTGGAGGCGTGAGAAGATATTCCAGGAAACGCTGGTCTTCTGGCAGCTGTGGACCATGCTAAAATCTGGAGAAGAATGAAAGGAACAGAAGACAGGATCATGGTTTTGGACTGTATCTGTATGTGACACGATAGCTTTCAACAAGATTGAGCATTCGTGTTTTGTAGCTTTAACCCAACCCAAAGTGAAACTGTTTCCTCAATGCTGCTAATATATGTAACTAAATTGTTGTGCCCTTTCCCTTTCTTCCTTGTTAATAGACCACCATCTTTTGTGTCCTCTGCTAGGTGATGGGGTGGGAATCTTTTCTTCCACATTATATTTTGTGCACTGCCACCTCGTGTGGATGTTATTCCCTGTGAACTTTCATCACTTTTATTCCCTTAGTACTTTCTCAATCCCAGTTTCACAATAAAGCTTAATTCTGCATCTCATCACTGGTTCTTTTGGTTTTTGACAAAATTTCACCCACCCACCCCCACACACAAGATACCTTGGTGCTAGCCAGTTTATATTGTTTGATATAGGTAGCTCAATTTGCTGAAATTGGCTGTTGGATCTCTAAAATCTCTCTCTTTTTTTCTTCGAAAGGTTGGGAACTGGGGCTGAGCTGGTGTAATCAATTGCTGACCAGCAACTTGCAATCTTAGAGTTTAAGAAAGTTGGGCTCAATGCTCTTCCAGGAAAAAAAACCAGATTAACAGATTAACTCCATTTAACACAACACTGCAGTCCCATGGAACAAAAACTTGAATAGATCCCACAATGAAAAAGGGTTTTAATTCAATTTCCCCATGGTTCTCAGGTTCTTAACACAATTACTGTATTATTCTCAGGGACTATAGGACTAACATCATGGCTAAAAAATACAGATGTAGATATTCACTGATTTACCATATTTGCTGTCGTATAAGATGCATCGGAGCATACCTGTAAGGCACACCTTGTTATTCCTAAAATAACCCACTATTGACCACTATATACAGTACAAGATGCACTTCATTTTTCCAATGTATTTTAGGGGTGGGGGAGCAGGTCTTATACACCAGCAAATACAGTAATTCTTTTCATCAACCATATACAGTGGAACCTCATACTACAATTGCCCCATATAGCAATGAAATCGCGTAACAATTAGGTTTTGGGGGGAAATGGCGTCCCGCAAAACAATTTTCCCTATGGAAAAAAATTGTACAACAATTTTTCAATGGGAAAAACCATTTAGCAAAAAAAAATATGTTGTACATTGCATTCCATAGCGAAAATCACTGTGCGGTGCATGTATCATATAGCAATTGTTTTGTACAACAACGAGCCCCGTGGAACGGATAAAAATCATTGTATGAGGTACCACTGTACTAGCCTTTCTATGACTGCCAGGCATTTAACACAAAGTATAATTGCCATGAGTAAAATGTTGGGGTTTTGGTACACTCCCTAACCAGTGGTGGGATTCAGCAGATTTGCACCAGTTCACCAGAACCGGTAGCAGAAATTCTGGCTGGCCCCACCCATCCATGTTTTGAAATAAAGTAGTCCTAATTCGGTTGCAATGCAGGGCTTTCCCTCTGGCCATGCCCACTATACCATGCCCACAGAGTTGGTAGTAAAAAAATTGAATCTCACCACTGTCCCTAACCCCCACCCCTCACCTTCTGTCAGACCCCAACAATTGTGGGTACTAACTGCAGTGTAGCAGTAGAGTGATGGACTAAGATTCAGTAGGCCTGGGTTCAAATCCCTTCTCATCCATGGCAACTCACCGTAGAACTGGTGAAACCACTCCTTAAAAATCTCAGCAACATTGAAATTGTTGTTATGGTCACTGAAAGCCAACTTGATGGCATGCCACAACACCACTCGTGACAAAAAAGAAGATCAATATCTCTGATTTTGTGGAATGGAGGGGGGGGATCACAGCAGCTGATCTTTTTTGTTTTGATGGAATGTCTTGGTGTGCTGATATTCTCTTCTCCATTGTGGTTGAGAAACTAGAAGCATAAATGTCGGCTGGTGAGGCCATTAAGCAGCCCACTAATGACAGAGCATTTAAGGAAATGAAACAGACTATTAAACCAAGGTCCCAAGAGAGCATTATAAAAGAGGGTGGGAAAGAATTATGCAAAGTTTTGCTCATATGAGCAATGCAGCAGATGAAATCTCATGAAGACTTCATCCCATATCCTTGAAGGCACTTGAGTCACTACCAAAGCCGCGTCAGTCTGGGAGGATTGGGGGGAGGGTGCTGGAGGTAACGGGAATGTCTGGGATTTCTCCCCCTGAATCCCCCAATAGGTGCCCCATCAATCCCTGTCCAGCACCCTCCTAAAATGCCCAGAACACTCCTGGCCATGCCATGCATGATATTTTTCCTACGTGTCCTTCCAATGCTAGGTCCCATCTTTTAACTTTTCCTGCTTTGAGAAATGTACCTTAGACTTCTACATTGTATGATATCAAGTTCTAGGGCAATGCTGGCAAACCTTTTAGAGACCAAGTGCCCAAACTCAACAGGCTGTTGTCCACGTTGTAGAGGGACAAAGGTGAACTCTATGCTGGTGAGGGAAGTGCTCCCATTGGGCTACTGGGTAGAGGGATGGGACAAACTCTGTGCTGTGCAGGGAGGAAGCACTCCCATTGGGATGCTGGGCAGAGGGGCAGGGTGGACTGTGTGCAGGGGCAATGGCCCACATGCCAGCAAAGAGGGCTCTGAGTGCCGCCTCTGGTGTGCATGCCATATGTCCACCACCACTGTTCTAGGGTCACTTCAAAGCCCTCTTGGTCAGGATATTTAAATAGAAGTTAGCTACACATTGCCATGATAATGTAGCTGTGTCTGCCATTTTTGATTTTGCATGAAGCCAGGATGTCAGATTTGACTTCCTGTTCAATTAGTCCATGAGAATGAAGATTGTGTATTCCTACCACTATTATTACCTGTTATGTTGCATGAGAGATAAACAAAATGGCAAGAATACCAGGAGACAGATATGAGGATGCAAAGTTTGAGATTTAATAGACAGTTATTTTAATCAGGACTGATCATGGATTGAGAAGTAAATCATTGTTCATCACTTTTGCAACAGTTCCAGAAGTCAGGCTGGGAGAGACAAGAGACATAAGAATATAGGCACGAGAAGTAAAACTTGGAAATGACAAACACATACTGTAATAGGAACAAAAGGGCAGACATCAGAATATAAGGAAGATTCAATGAAGTCAAAGGCAATCAATGTTTGTCAAATTCTTAGCCAGATGTTTAAGCGTAGATCTACTGGTATATCATTCTATGCTATCTTCTGACACCATCTTGGTCATTCCCACCATTTTAGCATGGGCCGTACCCACAGTAACCACTGTAGCCTCTTCGGGAATACCCAGGGTAATAACAAGAAGATGAGTAAGGGTATCTTTCCCAAGATCCACGGAAGTATCCTGGTGAACAGGCACCATAACCATAACCATAGTATCCACATGGATTGTTCTGTGACACTCCAACTTGCTCAGGGTTTTGAGACATAATGGCTCCAGGAAAGTAGACGGAAACACAGGGAGGCTGTAGGCATGCTTCGGAACCAGGACTTTGGGTCACACAACCTGTGTTGATCCCACAGAGGCCATTGTTGTAGCCATTGTAGCTGTTGTATCCGCAAAGGGTCATCTTAAGATGATAGGAAGGAATCTGAAATAGCACATAGGGTTGCCTGGTTAGCTACAAATGGAAGCCCAACTCAGAGGAGATACATCAGTCTATCACTACCATCTCCTTGATGGGAGTGCTATTTGATCTAGAATTTGTAATCAATATTTTTAATGGAACCTACCTGATCCATATTGGCAAGACTCAACCGCTGCTGTGTTGGGAAGCATAATACTTTTCCTGGCACATTGGGTGACATAAAACCTCTGACCTAAGATCACTTTGTCACATAAAAATGGAGATTTTTTTCCAATAAAAGAAATCTACAGGATAAAGATATCTTGTGATCAAATTTGACTCTACTCTGAGCAGTCCTCAGTTACAAGCAATCAGAAATTCAATAGAAACTTTCAGCTTTTACTAGTTTTTAAAACTTATGTCTCCAAGGGAATGACTATATCTAGGAATTTTAGCTTGTCTGCTTATGACAGCCTCCATTTCATTCGTGTTAGTGGTCAGTTTACAGATAGCATCACTGCCTCTGCGACATTCAAATACACTCTGTGGTTCTGTCTGTTACTCTGGCTGATGCATACGAATCTTTCCCTGATTGGTTGAGGTTACCCAAACCCACAAATTCCTTCAAATCTATTACAAAAAGGAGTCTGAACTTTGCAGAAAGTAAAATTGGATGAGTTTCTTTCTCTACCAAACACTCTGCTCTTGTAACAATTTTTTGTAGAAAGTTCAAGAGGACACACAAGCCACCATTTGTCAGTGCCTATCTGCCATTTTGGATTATCTCAAAGATCTTTAAAAGATCCTTGTTTGACCCGGACAAGGCCTACATTATGTTCTTTCACTGACCGATCAGTTGGCCATGGGACTTGAATACAAGAGTGTCCTCTATCTTACGCTCACCAAGAACCAACGCTGAGATACACCTTCAGATAGTGGACTGAAATGGATTCATTGTGTAGGTCTGCACAAGATATTTACAAATAAGTATTTCTAATCATTCCTTTCAAAAAGCAGAAGCCCATACCAAATCCAAATGGACTTACCAGATGCTTCAGAGAGAAAGCAAGATGTAAGCTCTTGTGAAGCTGGAAGAAGCTGTTGAGATATCCTTTAGCTGGGACCATTTTATATTGTTTCAGCAACACATGTGACCTCTTGCTAATTAGGTTCTGTCCCGCACCCTCCCCAAATAAAAGCATTGGCTCGGCACTTAAGTCCTCAAGTTGCTCTAATGTTTCTGCTTACAATAGCATATGTGCCATTATTGACCCAACACCATTGCAAAAAGGATTTAAGAGCTGTGTTTCAACTCATAAAATCTGATGTCATAGACAAAGATTGTGGAACACTGTTTTTTTTTTTTCCATTGGCATTGCCTCAAACGATGAACTTCATTCCATTTACAAATTAATGATCTTGTTTGCCAGGGAGTTTCCTTCATGCCCTGTGTCTTCTCAATTTTCATGTCGCTGATTGCAGATTGTAATAAAACCTACACAACCTTTCTAAGCAGGGCTTTTTCAATCATGCTATCTCAGCTTTGCTGCATTCCTGGTTCAGATGCCAGAGCCAAATGATCTGGTGTCAAAGTGGGGACATGCCCCCCTCCAACTGCCAATTTGGATACCTATTGGAGACAAGGTGTCATTTTGTATTTTGCCTGAATTCTAGATGGAGCCAAATTAAAAATAATAAACTAAATAAGGATCTTGATTTTGGAGATGTAACTTTCTCAGAGGAAAACTTGTAGGGCTGTGGGCCGCTGGGCCAGGCCAAAGCCCAACCACCGCCCCGAGGATCATGACCGTAGTGCGGGGAGTGGGGTGAGGAGGCCAGTTGGCTAGGAGCTCCAGGACTTGTGCACGCTTTCGTCCCACCCACCCCTCTGGAAGCACTTGAAAGGACTGCGCTGGGGTATATCTTTATATTGTCACTTTGTGATGATTGTATTGACTTTTTGTATTTTTTATACTGTGTACTTTTTTGATGTGATTAATTGATGTTTGTATATTATCTTATAATTGTATAATTGTGATTTTGGATTTTGTTTGAATTTAGATTTGCATACTGTTTCTGTTTTGTGGCTATTGTATTTTACATGTAAACCGCTTTGAGTTCCCTTAGGGGAAGTAAAGCGGTATAGAAATGTGAATATAATAATAATAATAATAATAAAAAAAACAGTATATCTTAGAATGCCATTCTCAAAAATGTAATTTAGAAAGCCACTTTTATTCATTTGTTTTCATTTATTTAAGTTTGATTTATTTAACCCCATGTATCTGGCTGGATATGGCTGGACATCCCGCTATGGTAATGGAGTAGACTGTACAGCCAGTGACTCAATGCCGAGTGTTGGGCAGTGGTAAATAACCTGATTCCCTAAAGGGAATCTATATGCAGATGAGCCCCTTTAGGTGAGTTGACGGTCCCCTCAGTAAAGGAAATGCTGCTGGAAACCATCATATTGGGCCCAATGGGAAAATGAACAGAGGAGGAACTCTGATTCCCAATGGCCATGGAGGCGGAAGAGGCCATGCTAGATGCTGGCTGTGAAGACACACCTAGTCCATATCCTCAAGGCTGCAGCAGTTCATTGCAGTCCTGGTGTTAAATCATGTATGTCTCAATTAATATGTGCTGCAGGAGATGGATCCAAGATCATAGTGTGTGGGTCACTTCACGGTAAGCTGGGATCCACCTTAAACAAATTCACGCCAATGGCACATTTCCTGCTACCAGGAAAAATGTATACTTGGGTACGAGTTGCAGCCAGCACTGCTGATTTAATCCCAGATGTCTCCTCAATATTTTTGAGCTCTCAACAGTCCACTTACTAGATCAATTCCTTCTCCCTTCTTTTTCTTGGCCCTTTAGATTAGCATTTTTCCTGCAAACCTATCCTGCTTCTCGCTGTGTCAACTGGAGCATTTACGGGAATGAGAATAGATGCATGATTAATCCAAGCAGTCTCAATGATCTTGACCGCATCTTAATGAACAAATGTATCCCAACATTTTAAAACTATTTAGCTCAAGATTCAAAATAATGCCATTTAAGGAAGCAAAAAATGGTACCAACCAAGACAATACTGACAATTGCAACACATCACAATACCAAAATGGTGTTATGTTGTCCTACAGAGCCAGGATGAGCTCAGATGCTTACTCCCTGGTAATAAACTATGCAGAGGGAATGCATTGAGGCCCTTCTTTTGAAGTAAAGCCAATTATATTAAAATTATATGATATTCTTCATGCTTTGTTTACGACATCCAGCCTTTTGCAATGCATCCGTCCATAACAGTTCTTTTTACGATGATACACGGTGAATATTATGGCCCCAACCTCCATAGGAGGGAAATTTCAAACCATCTGAAAACCTACACACCTATGGAAATTAAATTGTTAATTGCAAGGGCACAGATTATTTAATTATGCAGACGCTTCATGACTAAGGGCCTCCTAGGCCAACAGAATGGTATAAAATGCCCTCCTTAGGAGAACATCTCCAGAAGCTTCATCCATCTTCACAAGAGTTCACAGCTTCCCTTCCCTTGGAAGATCCTGGTAAGTCCACATGGATACATTGGGGGCTTCTGTTTTGCAAATGGTGTTCCTAGCTCTTTGAGCTCAGGCGGATGTCTTTTGTCAAAAGGAGCAGGAGCCTGAGCATCATCTCCAAGATAAAAGGCAACATCTCTCTCTCTTTCCCGTTGGCTGAAAACATGAGTGGTAACTTTGTGCTCATATCCAGCTTGTGGTTTTCTTATAGGTGATGAATGGCGGGTATGTGGACAGAATGTTAGACTAGGTAGCTGTTTGTCCATCAAAAATCCAAAATGATGGACAGACATTCCTATAAAGAGGGCTTGTGTGTTCTTATGGAACTTTGTTGTTAGAAAAGAAGGTGGGATAAGGAAGCTTAAACCAGTTTGTCTCTTCCTACCCTCCAAACAAATAAACTCTCAAGTTCTTTCTATTCTGAATAGGGGTGGGGGGAGCTATTCAGGGGAAACTCTTCAGAGACAAATGGGGACATTTCCACCAGCCAAGAGATATAACCATTCCTATCAAGAACCAGTTTCTATCAGCCTAAGTTTTCATTTTCCTCCCACCATCCCATGAAGTAGGACTGTGGTGGCTTAGTGGTTACGACACTGAACTTGACAACTGGAAGGCTGGCGGGTCTGCAGTTTGAGACCCGAGAACTTCACAATGGAGTGAGCTTCTGTCTCTCTCCTAGCTCCTGCCAACCTAGGAGGTCGATAGCAAGAAATTGCAAGTAGATAAATAGGTACCATTTCGGTGGGAAGGTAAATAGCATTCCATAAACTCCAGTGACTAGTCATGCCTGCTACATGTCTATGGAAACATTTGCAGATGCAGACAGTGCTGGCTCTTTGGCTATAAACAGAGATGAGGACCTAAACCTAGAGTTAGATACAACTAGTTTTCAAGCAAGGGCAACCTTTACCTTATCCCTTGAAGTATAATAGGATAGCAGTTGAGGCATGAATCCAAAATATGGACTGAGTCAAATCCTTAGGTATCCCATGTTCTGGATGAAGCAATATTTCCATCAAGGAGACGATGGTGATGGAGTGGTGAATCTCCTCTGAGTTGTGTTTCCATTTTGGGCTAACCATAGAAACCTACTTTTTATTTCAGATTACTTCCTATCATCTAAAGATGGTCCTTTGCGGATACAACAGCTACAACTATGGCCTCTGTGGGACCAACTCAGGTTGTGTGACCCAAAGTCCTGGTTCCGAAGTGTGCTTACAGCCTCCATGTGTTTCTGTCTACTTCCCTGGAGCCATTATGTCTCAAAACCCTGAGCTAGTTGGAGTGTCACAGAACAATCCATGTGGATACTATGGTTATGGTTATGGTGCCTGTTCACCAGGATACTTGCACGGATCTTGGGGAAGATACCCTTACTCATCTTCTTGTTATTACCCTTCATACTCCCGAAGCTGCAGTTATGGTGGTTGGGGATTATGATAAATCAGCGGGAATGTTTGGATAGTCCCAGAAATTAAGGTCTACCCTTGAATGTCTTTCTGAAAATTTCAGAAATGGTTATTATTCTTCCTCCTAGCTTATCTCCTGAAATGTGTCTCCCCTCAGCTGATGTATCTCTAGCTACTATTTAAACATCTGCATGTATCATTTCCGACTCACACATCTGAAGTCTGTGGTTTCTCAGGATTTTATGTTACCTACCTCATCCAATTTTGGTTCTGGAGCTGTAGCACAAATATTTACTACTGACTCACTTCTCAATCTGTAATAAGCCCTGATCAAATTTGTTGCCAATTCTCTGTTCTTATTCTCTATTAAAACGTCAGGCTTGCATTCACATTAACTGTATTTTTGTGTTTTTGTTCCTGGTGTATATTTCTCATGCATGCTACCCCTTTCAACAGAGTAGGTAAAGGGGAAAGTTAGAAATACACTCTCTTCATTCCCAACTCCCAGATTCATGGCATGACAGAGTGGAAAGACATCTTAGAGGTCTTATAAGCCATGCCCTTGCTCCATGCAATATCATAAATGGGAGATGCAGCTCAAGGTCTCTAGAGCAGGGGTCAGCAAACCTGGCTCTCCAGATGACTTTGGACTTCAATTCCCAGAAGCCCTGATCAACAGGAGTGCTGACTTGGGCTTCTGGGAATTGGAGTCTTAAGAACACCTGGAGTGCCAAGGTTGGCTATCACTACCCTAGAAGATGGCTGTCTAGTCTCTGTTTAACCTTCTCCACCAGAGATGGTCTGCCATTTCTTACAAAACACCTGGTTTACTGAATGGAGCTGGGAGAACAGTGGGAGATTCAAGAGAGATGAAAAGAAAAGTCTCTCTCTCCAGAACTCATAATCCTGCCACGTAACTCCCTTCTACAAGAGGAAGTCATGGTTTGTTGACTTAGATCAGGGATTCACAACCTATGACCCTCTGGCCTAATCTAACATGCAGTGCCATTTAAACGGTCTGTGGTGAGGATCATGGTGTGCTGACCCACCCGAGCGGTCACGGTCACCACATGGCGGCACTACACAGAGAGTCTGTTCAAGCAGAGTCCATATATCAAAGTCCAAAAGGCAAGCCAAGGTCTGTTTACCGGTAGTCCGAGTCAGTAGTCTAATCCAAAGGATGCCTAGGGGCACTGTCAGGGTTGGCAGAGACATCAGGGTCTAGGCAGGCAGTTTAGAGTTGAGCAGGGTGTCGGTCTTTGCAGAAGAGTTGTACCGGTGCTGGCAGGCTGCAACTCTGTGATGATTACCTGCCCTTCCTCTTCATGACTATCTTTCAAGTCAGGAGTTCCCAACCTTTTCAAGCTGAGGGCCGGATCATGCTCTCTCAGTCAGCTTCGAGGGCCGGATGGCCATTTTGCCCTGCCTGCACAATGGGGGTGGCTATTTTGTCCCAACAGCTTCAAAGAGACAGCCACTTAGTTTCTTGAATGCCCTTGGAGGGGTGGGCGGACCACATGAAACGGCACTGTGGGCCAGATCCAGCCCACAAGCCTTAGGTTGGGAACCCCTGTTTTAAGTATTCCTTCTTTAATTGTTATTAATTGAGGAATCATCATTCCTTATTAACTATTCCTTAATTCCTTAAGATAGGAACAAATTGGCCAGTCTTTAAGGTGCTGACGCATCGTGATTGTTGGAAATTTAGACCAAGGGAATTAGGAGCTACAAGCTAAAGTGAAGTTACCTACTGACTTTGTTTGGGTTCAGAAGGGAGCAAGACGAAAGATTCTCACAGGGTTGAGCAATCTTAACGACAGGTGTAGCCGCACATTCGGTGAGTAATCATTTACATTTCCTTTGATACCTGCTGATCACACCCTTGTACCAATCCTTTTGATAGTGTTTGTTCTACAAAGATGGAACATGAGTCCTGCTCTCGCAACAGGTGTTATCTGTGTTTTACATGCTACTTAACTAAACAATTACAAGTTGCATGCTGTTGTCCAAGCAATAATTTGCCGTGTAAATGCTGGAGCAATCGGCTACTAAGTGCTGCCGTGAAAGGCAGATGTGAACGTTTCCTAACTGTCTGAAGAGACAAGATCTTGAAACATCGCAGTCTAATGCAGGGCTGCTGAATCTTGATCATTTTAGATGGTTTGGACTACCATTCCCATGGGGCTTTATCATTGGGATTCTGGGAGCTGAAGTTCAAAATTCTCAAATGCCTATGGCTCACCGCCATTGAGCTGGAAGCTGGAATTGTCTTGGAGAAGGTCACACTTGCTTGAAATCCAGTCATATCTGACTCTAGGATTCAGTGCTCCTCTCTGTTTATAGCCAAAGAGCCAGCGCTGTCTGCGTTTGCAGACATTTCCGTGGACATGTGGCAGGCATGCCTAGACATCCAAGTGCACAGAACGCTGTTTACCTTCCCACCGAAGTGATGCCTATTGATCTACTTGCAATCTCTTGCTTTCAAACTGCTAGGTTGGCAGGAGTTGAGACAGAGATGGAATCTCATTCCGTCATGCAATACTCAGGTTTTGAACTGCTGACCTTCTGCCTCCCAATCAGTGTCTTAACCACTTGAGCCACTGCAGTCCCTTTGTCTTTGATCAATTGTCTTTGATCAATTGTTAAATCTAATCTTTTGAGTCATAGTAAACAGTCCCTGGACTCATGGAGAACTTAACATTTCCCTTGCTTGAAAGCCAGTCGTATCTGACTCCAGGGTGTGGTGCTCGTCTTTATTTACAGCCAAAGAGCCAGCGTTGTCTGCAGATGTATCTGTGGTCATGTGGCAGGATGACTAGATGCTATAGTGCACTGAACACTGTTAACTCTCCACCAAAGAGGTACCTATTTATCTAATTGCAATTTCTTGCTAGGTTGGCAGGAGCTGGGACAACCACCACTGCTCACTCCATTGTACAGCACTTGGGTCTCCAACTGCTGACCTGCCAACCTTCCTGTCATCAAGTTCAGCGTCTTAACCGCAAAGCCAACATCTGTGTCTCAGGGCACAAAAGAAGACAAACAGAAATCAAGGCAAAAGGCAGGGAAAGGCAGTAAGGCAGAAAAATTCATTTAATGGGGTTTTAGCAAAGTTTTAGTAGAATTTTAAGTGCCACGTCAAATGATAGCAGTTAATAACTATTAATTAAAATAATGGTGAATACTCTCAGGAACAATTTAGTTTTGAGGATATAGTGGAATGGAGAAATAGGGTTCCCACACTTTGTTATTTTATTAACGGTATTTCAAAGCACAGGGAGGATGTATGACGCAACAGGAGATAAATAAGCAGATAAGAGCCATGGATATGTTCAGGATTAAAATCACAGACAACTTTAGAGTCGGCAGAGCTGGACTAACATTGAGATCTCCTCTTGTTCCTACAAAAAATATTACTTCATTTGTTCATATTTACATGGTTGTTTTAATCTGCTTGTTCAACTCTCTATGTCATCTCAGATCAAAGGAGAAATCTATCAAAAGGTAATGAATAAATAAATACATGATAAATAAATCTATTTGTTCATTTGTCTGTTTTTTTAAAAAAAATCAATTGCTTTGTGGGTTTGAGAAGGTGAGTTTTCTTTCCGTGGCTACATGTCAAATAATGTAGTCTGACGGCTGCGGTGGATCAGCGGTTAAGAAGCTTTCCTTGTTAGCTGGAAGGCTGGCAAGTTGGCAGTTCAAGACCTGGGTGCTGCATGACAGATTGAGTCCCTGTCTCTGTCCCTGCTCTTGGGGACATAAAAGGAGCCTCATGAGTGGAGTTTCTCCAGCAAAAATCCTTTCAAGACAGAATAATTTCTGACATGACATTATTATTCTCTAGTCTAATCCAATGTAAATCAAAATGTGGGTGAAATGGTGATGCCACTGATGCCGACGCCACTGATGATGGTGACGATGACGACGACTACTACGTCCAACATCTCACTTAGATGTTTCCCCATCCTTTTTCAAGGCATGACTTTATGACCCTTATCATACTACTATTATCTCCAGATAACAGGCCAACTGACCATCAGGCTGGGCTTTGTTGTTAAAACTTTGTGGCCCACTAAAACTTTACTCTGCTATCAAATATCCTCAGTTGGCCACATGAAATTTTTGATTTTTCACAATTACGTGTATCCAGCTTCTCATCCTTTCATTTTAACAAACTTGTCACTCATGGCTACAAATACCTATTGGGCCATTAAAAAAGTTCCTTGCTTTTGGAGTTTGTACAAAGAACACACACTTTTTGATTTTGTTTGAACATGAAGGCTTGGCTATTCTCTTCTCTTACCTTTTGCTGACATCTACTGGTGTTTATAAATGTAGCACCCATAGGAACTTCCTCTTGTGAAATCTGCCTATTATGCATCAGGAGTTCCCAACTTAAGGCCCGTGGGCCAGATCTGGCCTGTGACATCATTTCATGTGGCCTCCCATCCCTCCAAGGGGATTCAAGAAACAAAACGGCCACCCCTTTGAAGCTGTTGGGCCAAAAGGGCCACCCCTATTGTGCAGGTAGGGCAAAATGACTGTCCAGCCCCTGAAGCTGACTGAGAGAGCATGACCTGGCCCCTGGCTTGAAAAGGTTGGGAACCCTTGTTATACATGATAGGTGTGTGGCATTCTCTGCTACCCATCTGCACTCCAAGAAGGTAGGAGTTTGATTCCCCTTTATGCCTTGTAGGAGAACAGGCCAACTTGTGTAGCCTTGGGCAAAGTGAACCACCACTCGGCATCTCCAGAAGAAGTGAGTGAAAAACTACAGTAGACACTCGCATAATGACATTACTTGGTTCCCCAAGCAGCGTTGCTAAGTGATTTTTGTTGTTACTCAATTCAATTCAATTCAATTTTTAATTTGTACCCCACCCTACTCAGCTTGCAGGTTTCTATGGAGTTTATGCAGGTTTCTATGGAGTTTCCCACATAATGACATTTTTAGCATCGTTGCCTGGTTATTTTAGCATTGTTGTCCGGACAGCGACACTAAAAACATTGTTATGCGGGGGAACATGTGGTGCTTAACGCTGCATTGTTAAGCAAAAATGATGTTATTCAAACGCATTGTTATGTGAGGGTTGACTGTACTTCGTATCACTCTCTATCTAGAAAACCACGAGAAGGGTTACCATAAGGTGGAATCAACTTGTTGTTCTTACATTCGATCAAATCATGTCCAATTTATGGATGAATGAAAGATCTCCAAAATGTCCTGTGATGTGAGCTTGGTGATGACATCACAACACCCCCCCCCCCTCCGGTTGACCCAACACTGGGGCAGACACAAATCCTCCTGTCGAATATACCCAGCTTTGAGGGCCAGATGACCAATTTGCCCTGCCTTCATGATGGGGGTGGCCATTTTGTCCCAACGGCTTCAAAGGGGTGGCAATTTTGTTTCTCAAATGCCCTTGGAGAGTTAGGGGCCACATGAAATGGTACCACAGGCTGGATCTGGCCTACAGGTCTTAGATTGGGAACCCCTGGTGTAGGTAAAGGTCAACGTTGCTCAAAAGCCACTCGTATCTGACTCTAGGGTTGAGTGCTCAACTCTGTTTATAGCCAAAGAGCCAGTGCTGTCTGCCTTTGCAGATGTTTCCATGGACATGTGGAAGGAAAACCGTTTACCTTCCCACCAAAGTGGTCCCTATTTATCGACTTGCAATTTCTTGCTTTCAAGGTTGGCATGAAATCAATGGTGTATTTCATCAGTATCGTAATATACTTCTGTTGCATGCTGCAGTTTTACCACTAGATGTCAGGCAGACATTTCTGTGAGATAGTTGGTGGAACAAACATATTAGACCACAGTTATGTTGAAGAATAAAGAATCAGGTACAGTATTATCTTGAAGACTCACAGAACTATTACAGTGCAGATTTCCAAATGGATTGTGTCCAAAGTTCCAATGTATTCTTGGAATTCTGGATATCTGTGCAAATAAATATGTAAACTGCAAAGTTGTACTCTGAGCATTTGAGGAATGTTCTTCATAATGACGTTCTTCATAAGGTCTCCACAAGAATAGTGCAGCAAATGGGCATGGATTATCAAGATAATAATTTCATGTCAGAAATTATTCTGGGTTGAAAGGATTTTTGTAGGAGAAACTCCGCTCAGGGTATGCCCAAATGAGGCTCCTTTCATGTCCCCAAGAGCTGGGACAGAGACAGGTGCTCAATCCGTCATGCTGTACCTGGGTCTTGAACTGCCAACTTTACAGCCTTCCAGCTAACAAGGTGACCTTCTTAACCACTGAGCCACCGCAGCCCCTTTATTATCATCATCATCACCACTGTCATCGTCATTGCGGCCGCCGCCATCAATATGACCCAAGATGACACATGTTAATATGAAGGAATTATTATCATGGTTCAGAGGAGCTTTCAAAACTTCCTTTCCCACCTTGTCTTCTGGGAGTGCTGAGGCTCAGTGGATAAAAAGCTTGTCTTGTTATCTGGAAGGTCGTCAAGTCAGCAGTTCAAGACCCTAGTACTGCATGACGGAATGAGCACCTGTCTCTATCCCAACTCCTGCCAACCTAGCAGTTTGAAAGCAAGAAATTGCAAGTAGATCAATAGGGACCACTTCGGTGGGAAAAGATCTTGGGGACATGAAAGCAGCCTCATTCAGGTGCCCCATGAGTGGAGTTCCTCCAGAGTTCTTGTGTGCTTCTGACATGATTTTAAAAACCCATGGCTTCTATCCTTCTGAACAAGTGGAGGCAGATGGCTCTTTATAGGGGTAGTCCTCATGTGCTGGAAAAGCATGACAACAAATTCAGACATGGTGGATGGCAGGACTGATGTAGCCTTTTGGATCTGCAGTGGGTATTCCCATATCTGAACACTTGAGTAGGACTTCAGAGCCTCCTTATGTTTATCTATGAAATTTCAGGAGATATGGGTAAAATGCTCTAGATCTCAGAAGATGTCAACAGAGATCAGGAGATTCTGTGTTTAACTGTGCATTTAGAATGCGGAGAACCACGTTCTGCATCAGGCAGCATGATTACTTGAGTTTCCAATCTCTTGTTTGAGAATCTCTCCCATCAACCCTGAAATGGCTCTTGCCACAGCTCTGCCTATGGAGGTGCCAAGCAACTTGCATTCAAAGAATTCAGGGTATAAAACCCAAGCTATCTTGTGATGGTACCTCATCTGTGTCAGTCCACCAGCTGTGACCCAGTTGTGGTAGCAATGAACACAAAAATGTGCCAGCAGTTCAGTGTAGACCTTACATAAGCTCAGAGGAAGCTACAGTGTCACCTGCTTGATTCACCAGACATCTGTTGGCTAATATCTCTCATGAATCCAGTGGCATAGATCTATGTCACAGATCAGGACATGTCACTACCCATCACCTGCTTTAGCTGTTTGGCGGGTGTGACTTTAAGAGATTATGTACTGAAAATTAAAAGCAAACATGTTTCTCATTCAGTATCCAGTCCTGAAATGGAGAAATCAAGAACAGTGAATATATATGTACTAGAAGGGGTGCCCGGCTTCGACTGGGTGGTCCCAACCCGGTAGCTGAGTACCAGTGTTGCCCAGGAAACCCACTGGCCAGGGGTGGGGCTGTGATGTGAGCTTGGCGATGACATCACAATCCCCCCTGGTTGGCCTAGCACTGGGGCAGACACAAACCCTCCTGTTGAATATACCCCCCTTTGCAAATCAATTTAGGAGGCAAACCCCCCATGGGCTTAGGGACCTCAACAGTGACCTGCTCACATGTGCAAGGTATGTATGTGCTGAATCTCATGGGGTTTGGTCAAGGGGTGCAGCAGCCCATGCCAGACACTGAACCCACACCTTTGCTTTATATAGAAGAAGAAGAAGAAGAAGAAGAAGATTAATTAACCATATTTCAAACCTACACCAGTTTAGAAAATATATCCTCTTGTTGGAGAGAAGTAGCAATGGATGCAGATGATCTCAGATAAGCAAGAGAAGGACCCTCCATGTCCTCTGAATGGATAGGAGGCTCAAGTCCACCTGCTCAGATCCAGACAGAGCTTTATAACAAGAATAAACATCCTTGGGGGTACACAAGAGCAAAACCAAAATAGAAGATGGAGGAAGGAGCTCACTGGACAAGGAATAACATTAAAAGAGGTTATACCTGATGAACTCAACCTCCCCTACATCACTTAGAGGACTCTGAATAGGCTGAGGGTCAGAGTGCCTAAATGTAAGACCAACATGCTCAAGTGGGGTCTGATGGTGGGCAACAACATGCTGTGTCAATGTGGAGAGATACAGAATCCAGCTCATTTGCTGATCTGCTGATTAATACGGGACACATGTACTGATAAGGACTTAAGATTGGCCACTGATAAAGCCAAGAAAGTGGCTTCATTTTGGCAGTCCAAAGTTTGATTGGGACAAGAATGAAGCTGAAGAAGAACCATCTTTCCCACCCTAGTCTGAAATAAAAACCACCAGTAGCTGTTCGCTCTTCCTAGAAAAGCATGATAGACTCCCAAGAGATAAAATCCTTTTGCTCTAAAGATATTTTATTCCCCCCCCACTAGATTATAGAATTGAAGGTTCAAGAGGAGAGAGAAAGGGGTCCATCTAATACAGTAGTACCCTGTATAATGAAAAAGCTCCATTCTACGGAGCTCTTCGTTACACAAATTCTTTTGTTATACGAAGCGTTCATTATATGGGGTACCACTGTAATTTCATTCCCCTCTGTTTTTGTTCTGTACATCCTCACAGCTTTGATTTTTTAAAAATTGTGCTTTTCTACTTTTATGTACAATTGAGAAATTACATTTGCCTGTGCTTCTTTGGATGCAATATTTCCCTTCCCTTATTTAATATTATCCCACATGTTCAGTCTTTATTTTTAATGCTTATTTATTCTTGGAAGGAAACAGATTTTCAAAGAGTATTACCAACAAGGGCTTATATCTGGAGTTCCCAACCTTTTTAAGCTGGGGGCCGGGCCAGGCTCCCTCAGACAGCTTCAGCCTCCACCCTCAACTCAATTTGGGAACCATATAAAATTACTACTGCAATCTTCAGGTGTATTGTGTGAGATCCTCCTAGGAAGATATTAATTTTCCAGACTAACACTAATTCCCTATTTGAAGCTCAGGTGCTAAAGAGACAATGCCTCCACCCCCAGGAGTTTCTTATTATACAGATGTAATTTATCTTCAATCTAAACCAGGAGTTTTCAACCTTTTTAAGCCAGGGGCCGGGTCATGCTCCCTCAGACATCTTCAGGAACAGGACGGCGATTTTGCCCATCCACCACCACATGGCACTTGCGGGTGTGGTGGAAGCCTGGGTGGGGGCACATGAAATGGCACCATGGGCTGCATCTGGCCCACGAGCTGTAGCTTGAGAATCCCTCATTTAGATGACTTGGCAGATGACTATGGGCGAGAGGTTTAGATGACTATGGGCAAGAGGTGGTTAAACCAAGGATGTGAGATGTGTAAGCAAAGTTTTTCATGCTCAGTGACTTTTTTGGGCGGGCTCATCATGCTGAAACTGGTGAGATCATCCAGCTTCCTATGAAAGGGGATTTCCCATCTGTTGTGTTCAACAAGCCATCTTGTGTTGTGTGAAGAAATCCTTTCTTAGACCTCTTCCAAATTGCCAGCTCCTTTAGTTCAGTTGATGATTCTGGCTTCGAGTATTACAAGATGAAGGAAGAGAAGGTGTCATTTGCTCCACACTGGATGGCCGGGGAGAAATTAAATGACCAACACTTGTCAGGATCATAACCTATTTCTTCACCTGTTCAACCAGTGCAGGAACATCAAAGCAAGCTTTGGAAAATGTATGGTTCCTCCTCCCCTAAAAAAGTTAAATGCTGCACATGATTGTAGGTCTTTCTATCCTACTTTCCTCCCACAAAGATTTCAATATCTGGTGTCACCCTCTCCGAGTTTACTTCTCATGTTTACAACACATTACAAGGACTATGTACCACTCCACCCAACAGCACTGTCATTTGATATATTCGATTATCGCTGCATGTCCTTCTTTCCTATCTCAATCTCTGTTATCGTGTTGACTTAAACCAGAGTCCTCAACCTTTCAAAGCCAGGGGCCAGGTCACACTTCCTCAGAGAGCTTTGGGAGCCGGATGGTCATTTTGCCCTTCTTCCACCACATGGCACTTCCTGGTGTGGGGCACCTGAAATTGTGCTGTGGGCTGCATCTGGCCCACGGGCCTCAGGTTGAGAATCCCTGACTTAAACCTACTTGTAATGGTTTGTCCATGACTTGATTGGCTTAGTTATCCTAGAAATGATATAAGTGGGCATTATCAAGCAGGGCTGGGGAAGACGTGGCCTGGACTAGGAATGAAAACTATTCCCATGATCCCTTAGGGTTGGGATTGATGAGGACTAGAACCTAATAGCTGTTCAATAGCCACAGGTTCTACAACTTTCTTATACAGTGTATAATTGTGACGGTCCTATTGCTTGTCCCATCCTCAATGTACCTCTGTTGACTTACCCACAGATAACAGGAAAGTGATACCTACAAGCAACAGGCAACCTTAGCTAGTCCCTATCCTTGCTGGTATGGGACCACAGTGGCTTAGTGGTTAAAACACTGAGCTTGACAACCAAAGGGTCATCAAGTTAGCAGTTCAAGACCTGAATGCTGCGTGACAGAGAGAGCTCCCATCATCTGTCCCAGCTCCTGCCAACCTAGGAGCTCAAAAGCAAGAAATTGAAAGTAGATAACCAGGCACCACCAGGAGCTGTGATGGCTCAGTGGTTTAGAAGCTTGCCTTGTTAGCTGTAAGGCACATGGTGCTGATGATGTGTCCATGTGCATTGTTTGTACATATTGCCGTGGTGCTGGTGGTGAGGACAGCAAGAGTTTTTTTTTATTTCTCATGTGGTGGTGGTAGTGACTAAGTGTATTTTATCACGGGGTACAAGGTTGTCTGTATCCACGTGCTGAGTGCTCCTATGCGGGTTCAAGTCCTGCTCTTGCTACTAATTTAGAACGTGCTCCCAGCAACTCCACTTATCAGTTTACAAATTCTGAGACAAAATCTGTCTCTATTAAATTAAAGTACAAAACCACAAGGTTCAGTTTTCTTTAATTTCGATAAATAAAATTTTGTTTTGTTTTATTATTGTTTATATTTTGAATTTCATAAATATGGAGGTATCCAAATCTTTTAAGTGCTTAGGGCAGGGGTGGCCAAACCTTTTGGACCATGAGCCTGACCACGCTCCCCAGACAGCTGATCAGGCCGATCACATGGTTACTCGCAATGGAAGCAGAAGTAAAACACGCCCTGTGCATGTGCAGAATGCATTTACGGCAGTGTTCTGTGCATGTGCGGGTGTGTTTTACTTCCGCTTCTGGGAGTGGCGAGGGTGGTGTGGACTGGATGAATTGGCGTTGGGGGCCAGATCTGACCTGCGGGTGGAGTTTGGGCACCCCAGCATATGGCCTCTAAGGGTCTTAATCCAGTCTTGGGGTCACCATGAGTTGGAATAGACTAGATGGCACAAAATTATTATGGAGAATTAAATGTTCTTTTCAAAACAGTCTGGGCTGCATTTACATCTTAATTAGCATTTTCTACTTCTCAAACATTATACTTTCCTGGCCCTGCCTGGCCGGAGGGTTGAAGGGACACTGGGGCTACCGGGGTGCCCTCATCTGAGCCACCAGGGCCTGGGCGGCCAAGGTCACCCAGGACTCTGAGCCCTCGCCACTGGTTGGAGTTGGGGGCTCTGAAGGGCCGCCAAAAGCTGCAGAGGTCGTTGAGCCCCAGGCTCCGTCGAGGACATTGAGCCCCAGGCTCCATCGAGGATGTTGAGCTCCGGGCTCCATTGGGGACATTGGACGGCAAGGACTTTGTGATTTATTTATTGTTTTTTATTGATATTGGTATTTTAGTGTTGGGCTGTGTTTTATTGTGTATGTTGTTGTGTTGATGTGTACTGATGTGTCTGTGAGCCGCCCAGAGTCGTACTTCGCGAGTGGGTCGGCATACAAGTTGGAAAATAAATAAATAAATAAACCATTCACTTTTAAGGCTCTGCAGGTTTGGGCTAATGGAAAGAGCAAAGTCCCAACAACTGGAAGAACACAGTCTTTGCTTATATTCTGTCTTCTCTCATCCATCTGTGTTCTTTTCTTGAGCATAGCTTGAGCACAGTGTGATACCAGACAGTATCTGCATTAGCCCTATTCAGGCATTCAGCCATGGGCCAAATCTGAAAGTGTGGACAGGGAAAAGTGTTGTAGCCCTGCCTCCTGAACCTTACAGTCAACTCGATGCCATCAGGATTCCTAGTTAAATGGAGAAACTCCACAGCTAGCAAAAGCTGTCCTCTTCTAACTGTCCAGTTCCCACGCACACACGTCCAAGTGAACAGTACAACAGTGGAGCCAACTGCCTCAAGAGGTGTTGAGTCCTCCAACACTGGAAGCATTCGAGAGAGAATTAGACAGCCACCTGTCATTTCTGCTTTGATTTGGATCTCTGCAGGGAGTTAGACTCGATGGCCTAAAAGGCCCCTTCCAACTCAGTAATAATAATAATTTTGTGTCAGAAATGATTCCATGTTGAAAGGATTTTTGCTGGAGAAATTCCGTTCAGGTGACGCCTGAATGATGCTTTTTTCATGTCCCACCAAAATGGTCCCTATTTATCGACTTGCAATTTCTTGCTTTTGAACTGCTGGGTTGGCAGGAGCTGGGACAGAGACGGGCGCTCAAACCATCATGCAGTTCCCGGGTCTCGAGTTGCCGACTTGCTGGTCTTCCAGTAAACAAGGTGAGCTTCTTAACCACTGAGCCACCACAACCCCATCCAACTCAGTGATTCTATGATGCTAACTCTTTTCTAATAGCCTGTATAGGGCAATTCTCATCACCGCTCATAATGTGCAGGAGCCAACAGTTAGAAACAGGAACAAATGCAAAACCAAAACTAAGAGACTAGAGTGTTTGATGCAAAGCCAAGCTTTTAATGTTTTGTTTTAAATTATTTCAGGAACAGAAAGCAGACTGTGTCATTATATGACCAACAACTTCCGTTTCAATCATATAAGGCAGACCAAGACTTTAGTGCTTTTCTTTGCCTTGTCAAAGGCTGCAGCACAAGCAATTTATTACAAGCAGAGTGCAGTTTGAGGATACAAGCGCAAGATTGGTTTAAGAAGTCCTGAGCACCCATAACTCCTTTGGGAATTATCAACAGCTCAGCATTTCTGGACAAATCCATGCCTGATTGGGTCCATTAGACTTTTATTGTGTCAGTGTTGAGTTCTTCAGTTTGTTGGGTTCCTTGAGCTTTCATGGGATGTCTTCTTCTTGGTTCTGTATGGTCTTCCTCTAGGCACATGGGCCACAGATACTGTTGCGTCTGTTTCCATAGCATGGGCCGGAATAACTGTAGCGACGGCCAGTGTAGATACATCTGGGCCTATAGCCATAGCCATAACCACAACCACCATTACTACCATAACCACCATAACCACCATAATTACCGCAACCACCATAACCACCGAGGTAACCCTGGCCATAGTTATAAGGGTAGCAGCCATAACCTCGTGGCTGATGGCAACCACTGCTGTAACTGTAGCCATAAGGCTGGTAGCAAATGTTTGTGCCTTGGTTACCATAGCCATAGCCACCGTATCCGGAACCATAACCTGTGGTGCAGGTTGGCACATAACGGATGCCACCATAGCAGCTTCCAGAGCTGTAGCGGCGAATTCTTGATCCGTAGCCTCCATAACAGCTTCCAGAGGAGCCTGTGTAACAACCTGGGTCGCAGTAGGACTGATTCTTGTAGCTGGTCATCTTGTTTGTTTTTTGAGTTAGGAAGGAGAAGCTAGATTGGAAACAGCAGAACATGGGAGAATTTTTATGATTAGTGAACTCAGCTTTGGATAGCAAACATTTGAATGAACTTATTATGGATTGCAGACTTCTGAAAGAATATACAATGGACATCAATGAAATTATTGAGGATAGCATAATGATAGGTGGGAATTTATTTACGTGAAGGGTGAGTGACTTCGCCTCTTGGAATCTCTTAGGTCAGAAAGGCTACCAAATTTTTTTTAAATTACATAAAAAGGAAACTTCAAATAGATAGGTCACTTTGAGTTTTGAAAGGGAGCTATTTTGGAGAATTACATGGTCTATTTCAGGATTAAATCCAGTTGATAACTACAGTGGATTCTTTAGTAAATCAGTTCCAATGTCTTTATTCAATATAACTCTAAATACAGCTGCTGGCATGTGATTTCAGAATGTATGTTGGTTTGGGCCTAGCAGACCTTGATGGGAAATAACCAGGTAATATCCAGGTAGGATCCATCGATCCTTCCGTGTACTCTGCTACTGATAAGAGTTGATCATTTTGAATTAGACATGCCAATTATCAGACTTAATGTAAGTCATCTTCCTGTTTCCCAATGTTCTTTATGGTAGACCTCCTTTATTCTTATAATCTTCTGAGTAAACATCTGGAGATCAACCCTTCCTCACATGATGACTTTGGAATAAATCTAATGTTAGAATCAGAAAAATTGCTGGAACAAAAAGGATCTGTTAGACAACACCACCATAAAGTCCCCTCATTTTAATGGGTCTTCTCTGCCTAGGATTAACATTGACTGTAATAACTTTAAACCCAGCACTTTGAGCTGGCATCGTATAATAATTTCATGTCAGAAATTATTCTGGGTTGAAAGGAGAAACTCTGTTCAGGGGACATCAGAATGAGGCTCCTTTCATGTCCCCAAGATCTTTTCCCCAACTAAGTGGTCCCTATTTATCTACTTACAATTTCTTGCTTGGGGACGGAGATGGGCACTCAAACCATCATGCAGTACTTAGCCACGGAGCCCCAGCTGGTATCCTAGGAGTAACTAATTTTGGAATGGAGACTAGCCCTTGTCATCACAACCAGCAATGAGGAATTCTGGGAGTTTCAGTCCAATGACATATGGAAGGTCACATTTGTTCATAACCTACTCTAAAAACTTAGGTTAAGTAGGAACGAACGAAATCTATCTTCTACAGTGGGAGATCTAATAGATACATTTTATGTCCTGCAAGTCAACATTTCTTTGAAGCATTGAGGAAAGGAAAAAGGAAGGAAGGTTCAGTTAAGTCTCAAGGATGTCGCTCAAAGATCCAACCACCAAAACATCACAGAAGGCAAAAACAAACTAAAAATCAAAGAGACTTTGCAAGAGCTGTAGAGAGGACTAGATCATTACACTTACTCGGCCTCTGAAGGACTTGGATCAAGTGAAGATGTTGGGCAAACACTGAACAGCCTCCTCTTATATATGATTTCTGAGGCAATCTTTTGATTATGAGACATCCCTGGTGCATGAATTTTTTTTAAATTCATTATCATCCCATGCTCACTTACTCCTTTATAAAATCCTAATTACTTTAATTGTTTTTCCTCCCTTCTTTTGAGTTATTAGTCTATCAATGGCATCACAGTGTCAACTCAGCATGCAAAGTCCGTTGACACCCTCTCATTCTCTTTCTGACACCATCTCATTCTTTGGCATCTTAATAAGCTTTGGAATGGAATTAATTCCACCTTCCGGCAAGCCATTGCCAAATTCTGAATAGTTGTTGATCATAGTAGTTGACCACTTTGGTGGGAAGGTAAACAGCATTCCATGCACTTTGGTGTCTAGACATGCCTGCCACATGTTCACAGAAATGTCAGCAAATGCAGACAGCGCTGTCTCTCGCTATAAACAGAGATGAGCACTGAACCCTAGAATGAGATACGACTGGTTTTTGAGCAAGGGTGACCTTTACCTTTCTGGAAGCCATGGGAACTGTAGGATAAGAGGAGGGATTCTATTATTACCAAAAATCTCCTACTTCCAGTAACATAATTTGAAGGTGGTGGTCAATAGTGAATAACATCCAGTTATGTGGCCTCCACGAATTCCCAAATACCCTGGTTGACCAATGTCTGTCTAGTACACTGACTAGAAAGCTTTTAGGTCTGGCCCGATAAACTCTTCCCACTTTTTCTTCATTCAGTTTATCCTGAGAGAGAGTTGCTTTCCCTAAAGTCATTAGTTTCAACAGCCATAGATTTGATGGACAAGTACATCTCTTCTGTTTATTGACTTGTCACTTTAGACCCTGAATTTCCCTCAGTATCATAAAAGTGTCTTGCTCTGTTCTCCCCTTTCCTCATTTGCTAAAAGTGACACCGTTATACTTGTGGAAATGAGAACTCCCAGGTCTTTGGTGCAAACTGAGGTCCATCAATGAATTATTGGTTGGTTTTCTGGCTGTGCACATCTTGAGCACCTTAATTTGGCCACCTCAATTTACCCACCATGCTGTTGGAGTATTTTATATTTTACTAACTGATTACTCGGCTTTGCTTGGGTTTTTCTTTTCTTTAACATAGACCAGCCTTTCTTTCTTGAAAACCTCGTGGGGTGTATGTGGGTCAACCCTGCCTCCCTGCCTCCATCTCTCTCTTCCCTTATCCATTCTGCTTCTCCGTAGACTGTCACTTACTGCCCTTATCCTTCCCATACATGTGTCTGGCCACCTGGTGAGAGAGAGGCATGCAGCCATTGAGGAACCCTCGGACCTACCCTCCCTCCTTGGCTTCACCCATCATGGCCTCTGCCTCTGCCACAGAGTGTGGGTGGCCATTTCCAGAGGGGGGCAGTCTCCTCCATGACTCCCACACCCTCCTGGCCCTCTGAAGGGCCTCCATCACCAACGCAGTGCCAGCCTGACCAGGCCCCCCATTTGCCTTCCATCTACTGTGAAAACTACAGCTGAACTCAGAGGGCTACAGCTGAGCTAGTCAGATGATGTTACAATCTCAACCTAACTGGGACTATGACATCAGTTCAATTACATCACTGGAAAACACACACATTGTATAGATCAATTGCTTCCCAATTTTGGGGGTGTATGCCCCCCCATGGGACTTGTGACCCCCACAGTGCTGATCTCTCCAGCCCAAGGTACGTATTTGCCAAATTTCAGTGGGATCAGTCCACGGGTGTGGGAGCCTTTAGAGCACATACAAGACTACACCTCTGTTTTATAGATATAAGATGTTGTTCCTCGTGATATGGCCAAAGTATTGGAGCTTTCTTTGCTTAATGGCCTTAAAGAGTTCTTGTTCTTTATCCATTTGGCACAATACTTCTAAGTTAGTCACATGGTTAACCCTTGTCTGTAGATCCACATTTCAAAAGCTTTGTTTCTTTTTTCACATGCTTAATGCCCATGCTTCGAGTCCATATAGCAACACTGGGAATATGTAACATCTCACTATTCAGATCTTTATAACGTGAGTTAGATCTCTACTGCATAACAAATGTCGCATTTTTTTGAAAGTGGAGTTTGGTTTTTCTATTCATATTTTAAGCTCTATGTCAGGATCTCTTCAGAGAAGATATAAGAAAAACCTCAGTAGATTGGCCTGAAGGATTGTCCATCATTTTGTAAATGCTTCAGCCAACCAAATGGGTATGGAAGCCCACCATCAGGACATGAGTCAGGTTGCAGGCATGCCTTCTCAGAAATGGCTAAATAAAGGCATACTCTCTATAATACTGTCACTGTAACATTTTTATGTTGCAAAAATATGTGGATTGAACACCACTTTCCCCCTCTTTTAAAATAGTTTTAAATTAATCATTACATGTAACTAATGTTGGTATTAAATGTCAGGATAAAGAAAATGCAAAGCTGAAGAAATGAGGATGTTTCTTACCCTTTTCTATCAGATTATCCTTATTTTCCACTGCAAAAGGATGATTGTTACCAAAAAATCATGCTTTTTTTTGTCTGAACATACTAAGTGGCTCTGATACCATTTTCTGGGGAGATATATACTGTGCAAAATTCTTAGGCTATCACCAGCTGATTTGGGGGAAATTCAATGAATGATGGGAGGCATAACTCAGTTCCCAAGCCACCTAGATGCACCTAGGTTGGAGGGGGTCTTCTCCTGACTCTCCTCTCAACCCTCTCTAGGTTTGGTAAAGCTTGGAGTAAGGATGACTGAGTTATGTCTCCCCACATCATTCACTGAATTTCCCCCCAATTGATGGGGGTAATTAGCTGGAGGTTAGGATTACTGCACAGGACTGTATGTTGGCCTTCAATCAGGCATCTATGCCACAGAGCATGCCCTACTTACAGACCGATATGAGGTGTATCAGAAAGAATTTTAAGAAGGCAGTGCTACTGTTATGTGTTGGGGATTTACATAGCCACTTAATGACAAGCTCTCCTTAAAATACTATGTTGAGCTGGCATAACTTTCAACATAGCATGACCTGCATAGCGGCAGAACCTTTTGTTCCAAGGAAGCATTAGTACTATGGCTCTTGAAGATAAGTTATCTCTATCTCTAATTCTTCAGAGGCACAAGGAGATACGTGCAGAAAGTGATGCTGACTCAGGACTGACACAGCTAGAATTAGGGCAACGTGGCAATGAAATGAAATAAGATGCCGATGCTTCACCGATGGAATGAATGACCACCTTTTGCCCTTCCCTGGCTGTTGAAGGAAGCTCTCTACAGTTAAAGGAGTGTCCTCCAACAAGCTTATCCCTCCCTGATTCATCTTCAACTTGTTGTGTCCTTTAAGTGTTTCCTGTCAAATCATGAGATGGTTTTAGAGAGTTCAGTGGGAATGATAAAAACACTAAAAAATATAGATTCTACTTTTTCTATGTCCCTGCCCTTCATTTACCCAGTGTCTTCTACTGCTTCCTATGGTCCATGTATCTCATTTTTGTGGTTAACCTGTGGTTTTCTAGATGTCAACTGAGTTCCCATGACATACAAAGGAATGATGGGTCTTCTGGCCCCATAATTTCTTAAGGAACACAAATGGCCACTAGACTAGCATCCTGTAGCTCACCAGGGTTTTAGACATCCATGGACAAGCTGGAACTGCAATTCAAATCTCTTGCATTATGGGTCCAACAGTCTATGCCAGTGATTGTGAACCTTGGCACTCCAGGTGTTCTTGGACTTCAATTACCAGAATTACTCCTGCTGATGAGGGCTACTGAGAATTGAAGTTCAAGAACATCTGTAGAGCCAAATTTGAGAGCCTATGCTCTATACCAGTGGTTCCCATAGTGGGGCACACGCCCCATGAAGGACTTCAGTTCCCAGAAGCCTAAGTCAGTACACTGGCTGACCAGTGCTTTGGGGAATAGACTTAGGCTTCTGGGAATTGAAGTTCAAAAACTAAAGTTTGGGAAACACTGCTCTATACTGTACTGGTTTTCATAGGAAACATCTTGCTTATTTCAAGATTTCTTGGCTTTTTCAATGCTAGTGTCATGTTGTTGTTAAAGAAGGTGGAGAGGTTATAGAGATCCATTAATCTGGTGAAAAATGACCATCTATCAATAGTTCCAGATCCATCTTCTGCCTATATTACTCTGAGGATACATTATTATGTATAAGAGCTGAAAGTCATCCTCACGGCAACAGCAATTGAAAAGGATCACTGTGTATTATGTGATGGAACCTCAGGGCATCAGGTCATGTTCAGCCACTTACATCCATGTGCAGTAAAGACAAAATAATCTTAATTTCTCCTCTGCGATTTCTTTTCTACAATTGAGTAATTTCTGACTCTAAAATAGTGTAGTCACTCATCTGTGGGCTGTGGGTTCCTTGACTTCTACCGCAGACAAATCTAACCCACAAGGTATGGGGTGAAAACTAATCCGAAGACCAAATTAGTTAACTATGGTCTTGATAAATCAACCTGGAGAAGGCAAGACTGGAAGGCATGATGACAGCTTTCTTCAGACAATCCTAAAATAAGCTACTTAAGAAAGGGCAAAAAAAATTTTGTTTCAGTTTTACGGTCCCAGGAGTATGTTTATGGGATTGGAGAACACATTTGAGTTGAATTTTATTAGAAATGTCTTGATAGAAAGAGTAGGTGGACAATATGACCATCTTGTTGTATGGGTTCTTTTTGCAGGAGGTGGTCAAGCCAGTGGTTGCTCTATCACCAAGCAAGTAGGGTGATGACCCTCTTTATACACAGGTCATCCTCCAGCCCATTCATGCCTATCTTCTTATCAGAGGTGGAAAGGCAGGCATTCTTCTTCTGTTCCCTTCTGCTGTGTGCATGTCTTAATGCTGGTTTGACTTTATGCATGTATGTATGCATGTCTATATGGTTGAAATCAGGTTCAAGTTGGCATCATATAAATTGTGCCTACAAGAGCATGTCAGGGCTTTATGCCCAAGCAGCCAGCATTGAGCAATCAACAGTGAGGTCGACTTCACAGCTATGAGGCTGATGTGGTAGTTGTGCTGTCAGTAGTGTGGTTCATGTTTGCATGAGTTGTGTCATGGTTGCACAACTAGTTTCAGGGGGCCAAGGCAGGATTGTTGTACAACCTGCCTGTGGAACTGCTTTGTGGATATTACTTAAACCCAAGTAATATCTGTTCCACTATCGCTGCAATGTTGTGTTACATACATGTGTCTGTGCAATAGGAAATCAGCAACATAAAAACTCACAGAAAGTGAAAGAATATACTCTTTTGCCTTTGCACTTTGAGCTGTAAGTCAGCTCTCTGTTTTTCTCTGATCCACTTTCTCTAAATCCTAGTGCAGACTTTCACAACCTTTGCAAGCCAGGGGCTGGGTTACACTCTTTCAGTCAGCTTCCAAGGTCGGATGGCCATTTTGCCCTGCCTGCATGATGGGGTGGCCATTTTGTCCCAACAGCTTCAAAGGGGTGACCATTTTGTTTCCTGAATGCCCTTGGAGGGGTGGGGGTGGGCCACATTAAATGGTGCCATGGGCTGGATCTGGCCCACAGGACTTAGGTTGGGAACCCCTGCCCTAGTGGGTTTCAGCTGCCACTGCTTCAGGTAAAGGATAGACTATCCCTTTGATGGGGAAACACCACCTATTTATTTATTTATTGTAGATAAAAATACCATAAAAACATAAAAAACACAAAACCTATACACAAACACATTAATAATTGTGCTGTCAACACCCTCTTTGTAGACACTCTATTTCTACATTTTACGTTTGTGTTATTTTATTAGTTCATGTCGTTATTCTATCACCCTTATTTCCAAAGATATCCATACGGTTCTTGTCTAGGTTTCATCTTTCTTCCCTTAATTAATTTTTAATTAAGGACAGAGAAAATGAACAAATTAGCCTGCAAAGCAGCATCAAAGAGTATGATTCCATGATTGTATGACTCAACACAATAAGTGGATCATTTAGGGGTTTTTTTTAATTCTCTCTGTCTGCCTTAATTTTTCTGTGATTTGTGATGTATAGTTTCCTAACCCTGAGTCATCCGTCTGTCCAGGGTTTGGAAGAAAGTAATAAAATTTAATAGGCAGGCATTGGAATGTTTTCGTTTGAAATACACTTTACTTGCGTAGGTGGCCAAACCAGTTTTCCTTCAGTTTTTAGTGAGTTGCAGTGGATGCTATGAATGTTTGAAGGGATTTTGTAGACACCAGTGTCAGTGCATTGAACTTTTTGGTTTATTCTGTTTCTTACATTTTCCATCTTTCTGAGATGCCTTGTCGAATTCACAAAACAATAGAAAAGGCTGTTAGTCTATAAACATAGGCTGAGGTACAGGGAAGATGTAGGTCATGGCCTGCTTAGTCGTTGCCGTAGTCGTCGTCGTCGTAGTTGAAGAAGAAGACGAAGACGTAGACAATGAAGAAGAAGACGATAACGATGAGGATGATAACGATGAAGAAGAAGAAGACGACAATGATGACAACTGGGAATTCAACTCCACCTTTCTCTTGTCTAAAACCCAGTTTTTTCTTCCAGCATGGCATTGATATGGCATTCGTAAGGAGCACTCATTACTGCATCAGACCTATCAGAACTGCAGGTTAATAATTAACACATGATTTCAGCATTTTAGAGGGGAGAGAGCTAGAAAATCTCTAGCAACCACAAGTTTCTAGGCAAAGAAAAGCACGTAATCCGTAAACTTTTGGATTTGAAAACATATACATTCCCTGTTATGATGATCCTTCTAGAACAATAGTCTTTGAGATGTTCTTTCATCATAGATTTTCAGGACAGTTTCTTGACCATTGTCTACTGGAGGGGTTCCCAACCTAAGGTCCATGGACCAAATCCAGCCTGCAGCACCATTTTACGTGGGCCCCCACCCCTCCAAGGGCATTTGAGAAACAAAATGACCACCCCCTTGAAGCTGTTGGGACAAAATGGCCACCACCATCGTATTGCCAGGGCACAATGGCCATCTGGCCCGCGAAGCTGACTGAGAAGAGTGTGACCTTGAAAAGGTTGGGAACCCCTGGTCTACTGCATTTTGTTGGGAGTAGATCTCATATCACATGAAACTTGAAGCAAGGACTTCAATAAGAAGGCAATTTATACATCAAAAGAAATGCCACCTCATGGGGTGGCACAGGGTATAGCAATTGCTTCCTGACTGCGTTTCACAACTCACTGAGATTTTAATATGCAGAGAGATTGTTACGTTGCAACAGCACCTTCTTCATGTAACAATACCAGGAACTGTTGTGTTGTTTACACAGCAGTTGTCGCAGGTGTCCATGCCTTCTGGGTTAATTTGCCTTGCAAGAAATCTCACAACCCTCACCTTGTAAGACTTAATTTATCTCCACCATATCAATTTCATGTTTGTCAAAGGAATTGAATCAACACACCCTGAAATTAAAACTGGTTGATCTTTTGGCTTGTTGCCAAAAAGTAACTTTATCTTTTGTGTACCAAACAGAGAATTTTCCAATGTTGTGCGCGTGCAAACTACATAATAATAACATAAATGCCATGCATAATCTGTACCTCTATAATACTTCTTCTTCTTCTTCTTCCTATCATCATGCCCAGAGGTTCCCAAACTATGGCCCATGGGACGGATGCAGCCTGCAGTGCCATTTCATGTGGCGCCTCACCGCCTCTGCTGCACCCGGACATAACATGTGTGGTTCCATTTTAATATACAAGCTGCTCCCATTGTGCAGATA
Source organism: Bradypodion pumilum (assembly GCA_035047305.1). Taxonomy (NCBI): domain Eukaryota; kingdom Metazoa; phylum Chordata; class Lepidosauria; order Squamata; family Chamaeleonidae; genus Bradypodion; species Bradypodion pumilum. The sequence continues at coordinate 5,761,962 of JAWDJD010000018.1, forward strand.
GGGCAAAATGGTCATCCAGCCCCCAAAGCTGACTGAGGGAGCATGATCCAGCCCTTGGTTTGAAAAGGTTGGGAACCCCCTGATCATGTTAATAGTCTTTCTGTTCTTAACTCCTTGGAACAATTCTTCTGAGGACATGACACACCAGTCTTTCAGATTCTTCATCTATGAGGTCCATCTATGTCCAGGATTTCTCTTCCCAGGGATCTTTCTTTGAAGAACAAGTTGGAGTATTCTATATTTTATGTTGTTTCATCACTGGCTTATGTGATGAAAGATTACACACTGCAGATTTTAACACAAATGTGTCAGGGAGCAGAATTCTGACCAGGTGTTTCTGCTGCCACTTCCCCCTTCCACCCAAGATATGAAGAATTCTTAATACTTAGGTGGCTTTTGTTTCAATAAAATCCTCACCCTTCCCTGTATGAAGCTTACCAATGTCCTTGAATATCCTCCGAGATGGAATTGTCTGTAGGCAATGTTAACCATGTAATTTGGAATTGGAAATGTAAACTTCAAAAATTAAATGATGGGGAGAAAAACAAGGTGGAGGCAAATTATTCAGAATTAAGACTGCCCATGCCATAAACTGCTAGTATCACACCTGTGCGCATCTCTGGTGACAACATGCAGGGAGGGAATGCCCAATTCAATTCAATTCAATTTTAATTTATACCCCGCCTTTCCCGGCCAAAGCCGACTCAAGGCGGCAACAACATATCAAATAGTACAACGTACAATATACAATATACAAAATACAATGCTCCCACTCAACAAAATCAGCTTGCTGCATTCATTGCCTTGATGTGTCTATATTCTTGATTTACTGGATTTGCTTTTATTTATTCATTCTGTTTTCTTATCTCCACCAGCCTTAATAAGTTTCCTCATGAAGATGCACTGCAGATTACCTGTTTGAGCAGCTCTGCAGTCTTTTGATATTTGGTGGTACAAAAAAGGATTGCGTTCATCTCTAAACGTTCCTGGCTTTCTGCCAGTTACATTATGCATGTCTTGGATAAGAATATTTAAAGCAGTCTGAGAAGCTTTGTGTAGAACATTTTGTGAGCTAGATAATTAAGAGTTAGAGAACAAAGCAATGTTTCATATACCCCTTAGGGTGTCTAAGAACCCATATAAGCTTGCTAATGACAATGTTCTCCTCAAAACACCTCTTCAACTCCTCGACAACACCGGTAAGTGCAATCTGATTTGTTCTTTTCTTTAGCAGGGAGCCCCTCCACAATCGTATATAAACACTAGCTGATTTCAACAGGAGGCTTTGAGAAGATGAACTAGTCTTAGCAGAATGGATTTCTTGGGAAAACCCTTTGGTTGCTCAATCAACAAAGAAAGCCGAAATTGAATTAAAATAAGGCACCCATGTGGCTGCCCAGATCACAATGGGAATGTTCTGCTCTTCTCTTCAAAAACTGCCATGTTCTTGAGATTTCCTAGGTATTTAGTACGAAAGGAGCTGCTGATTCCTTTGAAAGTTGCTTAACTCTGTGGAAACACTTCCTTTTTATTGGATGTGGAACAACTCTTTCTTTTCTCTCATTTTCCAGAAGCACCCAGAAACTATCCCATACTATAGGTTTGCTTCCAGTATCTATAGCATAGTCCTAGATTTGTATTTTCAGGAGTAAATTCATTGGGGATTCCTCTAGGACAGTGACGGCCAACCTTGGGACTCTGGGTATTCTTGGATTTCAATTACCAGAAGCCAAAATCAGCAGTCCTGCTGATCAGGGCTTCTGGGGATTGAAGTTCAAGAACACCCGGAGTGTCAAGGTTGGCCATCATGGCTCTAGGACATGGGTCCTCAAACCTGGCTCTCCAGGTGTTCTTCGATTGCCAGAAGCCCAGGTGATGGTCCCCAAGTGGATTAAATCCAACCTGAATCCATCTTGATGGATGGCAGCAGCTTCATCCATCCTGGCCTGGGGGCTGAGGAGGACATTGTGTGCCAAAAGGGCTCAGGACCAGAAAGTGCTTCACAGAACTGGATCAGTGGTATAGGGGGTCATGCTGCAATGTGGAAGGCAGATGAAAGGCCACTGCATTATATTCTCAGGTCAGTCTTCATGGCTGATCGCCATGATGATCATCTATATTTGGATTCAGATATGGCAGAAGAAGAACTACTGCCAAGTTCACAAAAGTTGACTCCAAATAAAACTTTGCAAACCAAGCATCCAGTGCTTGATAAATGTCAACATGGGCATGTTTAGACCATTCTGGAAATATCCTGTATTTTTCATATTCAGTGCTTTGGGCTATCTTTCTTAGTCATAGTGATACATGACAGAAGGTTGAGAATGTCCTTTTCCAAGCAGCTGTTGGACCTTTCTATTGAGTGAAGTCCTAATGATTGAAAAATGGAGAGAAATTGATATCCTTGACTTTTTCTCCAGTCACCCTTCCTGTTGTTTCAGATCTTAGTCTCCAGGCAAGAAGGATGCTTTTCTACAGGCAGTCCAACTGCTATCAACCATGCTACCAACCATGCTACCAACCGCGCTATGAACCTTGCTACCCTCAGGGTAGCTATGACTATCCAGGTGGCTACTCCAGGGGAGTGGGCTACTATGAACCCTGTGGCCACTATGGAGGCTACAGCTATGGCAACTGTGGTTATGCTCCCCGGGGTTCCTATGATTATGGTTATGGTCCTTGTTATGGTCCATCTTCTCTCCCGCCATGCAGTTATGGCTACCGATATACCAACAGAGGGGGCTGTTATAATCCTAAAGCCTACAGGTGCGGCTACGGAGCCAGGAGAAATTTCCCATCAAGACATTATGATGGCAACTATTACATACCATGGTAAATCTCTTGGGGCCTTCCTGGAGGTTGATGATGGAAATGCAACACAATGGCTAATAAGACTTCAAAGAGGCTGAGGACCAGTAGATACCAACTGGTTCCATGGGATAGCTATCTCCCACCCCATCTTGATGGTCAAATTGATATACCTTCACCTTACTAAGACAATGGAATCTTCATGACTTTCATTAAAACACAATTTCTGTCCCACTGATGTGATTCAACTGGATGAAGCATAAAATTTGCCACAGGATAAGAAAGACACAACAACGTACTGTACTTCCAACTTTTGGTGGTGGTAGTAGAGGCAACTTTAGTCCCTACATCAGGCTGATCTGCTGTATAATAAAACTTACACTTACATTCTCCATTATTATTCTACTTTTTCCCTCAACTATATTCTAGTTTTGGCTCTCCCTTGTGACAGAGAGTAGAGATCTCTGCAGCATTTGTAACTTGGGATGTATCTATAATTTGAATGGAAAGGTTTGCTTACTGTGTTGCTTATGTTTTTTTTTAATCTCAGCATGTACAGTGATGTAGCATATAGGATGGGGTTCCAAACCTAAGGCCCGCAAGCCAGATCCAGCGCACAGTGCCATTTCATGTGCCACCCCACCCCTGTCACAGGGCACTTGAGAAACAAAATGGCTACCCCATTGAAGCTGTTGTTGGACAAAACAGCTGCCTCTATTGTGCAGCCATGGCAAAATGGCCATACTGCCCTCGAAGCTGGCCGAGAGAGCATGACCCAGCCCCTGGCTTGAAAAGGTTGGGAACCCTGCTAGAGGAGATATCCAGTGGTGGGCTCAAGAAAATTTACTACCATGCTGTGGGCATGGTATGGTGGGTGTGGCCAGGGTGAAAGCCCTGCGTTGCACCTGAATTAGCACTACTTTATTTCAAAACTTGGATGGGCCGGGCCAGCCAGAATTTCTGATACCAGTTCTGGCGAACTGGTACGAACCTGCTGATACCCACCACTGGAGATATCCTATTATTTTAAACCCTACCCAACTTGGCTTTTATCTCTCCCTGCCTCTGTGTGTCTCTGTCTCTCTGTCATTCTCTCTCTCACACACACACAGAGGGCACCGTTTCACAACCCCTGAGTATTTTAATTCCTCTGTGAGTTCTCTCAGAATTTCACTCTCTTCTTGGTAAACATTTTCAGCTAAGATACACTGTCATAGTCAATAATCTTCAAATGAGTGTTTCACAGCCAAAGGACTGTGAAAGACTCCTTTGCGATGAGGCAATAGTTAGACTGGTTGTAATGGGTCCATATCACTATTCTCAGTCTTGTCCCTTTCTTCTGTCTGCACAATGTATCCACAATGCTGCATTGTAAGTCTTCGTGACGGAGTGATAGACCCACTAAAAATTAGCAAGTTTTGTGGTATCTCAGAACTTTCACCTGTATTGGTTTTGTGATGCACAACGGTGTTTATTTTGTTCTCACATTCAACTAATGGCTGTAAATGTAAAGGTTGAGCAGAAAATAAAGGACAAACTACTGAGTAAATGCTTCAAAGATCGATATGCTTTAATGAAGAAAGACCTAAAAGGGGAGGGGGAACCCATTTGTTACGAAGAAACGATAGAGATAATATATAGTGTTTTCTAAGAACATGGCTCGCTGTGCTGAACGAGTCCAGAAAGAAGGCCATGTTTACACTAGATACCACATTCCCTAGAGGAACACACAGAGAGCATGAAATAATAGTCACCCCCTGTTGTTTGTCTCCAGGTGCATCTCTGTCAGAACCAATGTAGTGGCTCTGAACAAAGAGGCACAATTCTTTGTTGTATCTTCTAATAGCTGTGGCTAGACCTCTCTCTGTGGATCAGTCTGAACCTTTCAATCAGCCATCCAAACTAGCACCCATGCCTACTCCTTGGAGCAACAAGATATCTTCTTTTCATTCACTTCCCAACCTACTCAACACAAAATCAACCTTACATGACCAGATCAAAGGTCCATCAAGTCCAGAATCTCTCCACACCAACTGTAGATAATATTTAGATTCAAAATCAAATGGGACTCAAGGATAACACCGCCCATGGACAATTCCACCATAGATAATCTTCCACCATATTAGTAGTTTACACTTAAGTTATATGGGTGTAGATGCTGATAGATCAATGTTCTCCAAGAAGGATTCTTGTTGAAACAAACACATCTAAAGACGTAGGAAATGTCACCGTTTGGATCTTTGAATTCTTCCTTCTTCACCACATGATACTTTTCCAGTGAATGATTCCAGTGCCATTGAGGCAGTGAGTCTGCTCCAATACTTGGTCTGAACTTTGAAGGAGCTCTTCAAGGCTCTGAACTTATTCCAGGGATGAAGTTCAGCACCCAAATCACACTGCCATTGTGGCAATCATCTACAGTAAGTCCTCTCTTTTGTCACTTGATGTACAACCTCAGCAGAACAAGACTTCTCCTCCTTCAGCAACCTTTCATAGATGTCCTACCCATGTGGTTCACTTGGATGGCACGGTTACATATTGTTGTGGCAATGCCAGCCCCTCTTGAAAACGTGTCACTTTTTAGCTCAAGAATGACACTATTCTGGTTGGGTATGGCTCAACCATGAGAAGATCAGGAGTCATGCCAACTGATCCTAATCTAACAGCCTTGCCTCGACCCCAAAATGACAAGCAACTGCCCAGTTTACAAAGCTGTGGCTTTCAGTGTGCTTTCTCAGAGGAAACCTATTAATTAGCTTGTTTTTTGCCTTGATGTCAGTGTACATTTTTAAAAAATTCTCCATAATAATCATATGAGGCCATTCATTAGTCAATTCTACACAAGGGGAAGGCTCAAGGCATAATTCTATTCCACTGATCACAAAGATTTACTGCTATGAAAAGGCTGCATAGCTTGCCACAGCTAATTGCAGCTAACTGACAAGGTGGCAGGGAACATCTCAAATGAGGCCATATGCCTGGTATGCACCAAAGAGGCACCTCATCGGTTAGCCTCAATTAGCCACAGAAAGTTATGCAAACAGTAACAAGATCATGCATGCATTTCTCTCTGTGTGTCTGCATGTGTGTGTGTGTATAATTAAAGCCAGTAGGAGATTATTTCTTTTAAAATCTGTTTGCCTCCCCTTGATGAAATGCTTTTAAAGTTTCACCCCAAACCACAAAATACATGATTTCCTTTGAGCACAATTTGAAAACCACGGTACAATACTTAGTTGTTTGCTTTTGTTTTTTCACTTATTCCCCCTCCATAGAGTGAAAGAAACTATTCTTAGGAAGATAAAAGAAAGTTTGAATTTAAGATAATTCTTCCAACAGAGAAATGCTATAATTCCCAGATGCTTCCAGAATGACCCAGGCCTTGTCGTCTGGACTGGGTGCATCTAGGAATTGTAGTTTCAATGTTAGTTATTACATGTACTTGAAAAGACTGTAAAGAATATTTACTGGGGCGGAAAGTAGGATATGCCCTCCATTCAGAAATTTTGAATTCCATTTCCCAGAATTCTCTATTCCTGGATCTCTAGCTGTCAGACTATAGACATATGAATTTTGCTCATCTAGAGAAAATCCTAACTCCAAAGATCTACAGCTCAGCTCCAGTCTGGCTTCCTGTTAGAAAACGTAATTGCCCAAATACTAGCTAGAATGGGGAATTCTGGAACTGGGAGTCAAAAAGTATGAATGGCCCATCCCTAACCTCCAACTGTAGAGTGTAACACAGGGGTGGCCAAACTACAGCCCACAAGCCAGATCCAACCCATGGTGCCAAATCATCCAGCCCACACCACCTTCACTGCTCCTGGAAGCAAAAGTAAAACGTGCCTGTGCACGCACAAAATGCTGCTGTAAATGCACCCGTAGCTATAGTAAATGTGTTTACGACAGCCGCAGGTGCATTTACAGCAGTGTTTTGCACATGAGTGGGCGCATTTTACTTCCACTTCCGGTGGGAGGAACCAGGTGACTGGCATGCTGAACCAGCTCACAGCGTGAAAAGTTTGAGATCTCCTGGTGTAACATCACTAAGCATTTCGGTTACTATGACACTCTTTTTAACTATCATGGCTCCATTTTGGATTTGTAGTTCAGTGAGAGTCTTTGAATTCTTTGCCATCTCTCAGGAGAAAGGTACAAGACATTTCCAGCAGTGAATTCTCTGGCCCTCAATAAATTGCAGATCACGGGATTCTGTTTGATTGAATCTATGATCGATCACGATGCACTAATGAAGAAAGTTATGAGAGATTGAGCTGGACGTCTGACTTTCAGAGAAACCGAGCTTCCAAATGATTACCCATTTCACTGGAAGTCATTTAAAAGGCCAGCATCTTTGAAAGTCACACCCAGCCATTGTTGATCCACTTGTTGAGACCTCCAGCATCTACAAATGTAGCAACAACATCTTGAGGAGGAGCTTCAAGAAAGATAGCAAAGAGGAACTTCAAGAACTAGCTTTCTACCAATGAGTGCATTGTTTGTAGCCATGGTGATGACTGTAACAGATGGAGCTGGCGCTGTAGCAAGGGATGCATTAATTGTAGCTGTAGCTAGAGCTATAACAGACAGATTCAGAGTAACAAGGGGAACAGTGGTTGTAACCATAGCAAGGGGGGTTTGCAGGTGTATCCAGACCCGTAGCTAGAAGAGCACCAGTTATAGCTCTAGCAAGGACTGTAACAGATGGAGCTGGTGCTGTAGCAAGGAGAGCATTAGTTGTAGCTGCAACAAGGGCTGTAACAGGTGGATGTGGAGCTGTAGCAAGGAGAGCATTGGCTGTAGCCATAGCAAGGGCTGTAACAGGTGGATGTGGAGCTGTAGCAAGGAGAGCATTGGCTGTAGCCATAGCAAGGGCTGTAACAGATTGATCTAGAGCTGTAGCAAGGAGAGCACCGGCTGTAGCCGTAGCAAGGGCTGGAATAGATTGATCTAGAGCTGTAGCAAGGAGAGCACCGGCTGTAGCCATAGCAGTGGCTGGAACAGATGGATCTGGAGCTGTAGCAAGGAGAGCACTGGCTGTAGCCGTAGCAGGGGCTGGAACATCTGGATCCAGTGCTGTAGCAAGGAGAGCACCGGCTGTACCCATAGCAAGGTCTAGAACAGATGGATCTGGAGCTGTAGCAAGGAGAGCATTGGTTGTAGCCATAGCAAGGGCTGGGACAGATTGATCCAGAGCTGTAGCAAGGAGAGCACCGGCTGTAGCCGTAGCAGGGGCTGGGACAGATTGATCTAGAGCTGTAGCAAGGAGAGCACTGGCTGTAGCCGTAGGAGGGGCTGGAACATATGGATCCAGAGCTGTAGCAAGGAGAGCACCGGCTGTACCCATAGCAAGGTCTAGAACAGATGGATCTGGAGCTGTAGCAAGGAGAGCATTGGTTGTAGCCATAGCAAGGGCTGGGACAGATTGATCTAGAGCTGTAGCAAGGAGAGCACCGGCTGTAGCTGTAGCAGGGGCTGGAACATCTGGATCCAGTGCTGTAGCAAGGAGAGCACCGGCTGTACCCATAGCAAGGTCTAGAACAGATGGATCTGGAGCTGTAGCAAGGAGAGCATTGGTTGTAGCCATAGCAAGGGCTGGGACAGATTGATCCAGAGCTGTAGCAAGGAGAGCACCGGCTGTAGCCGTAGCAGGGGCTGGGACAGATTGATTTAGAGCTGTAGCAAGGAGAGCACTGGCTGTAGCCGTAGGAGGGGCTGGAACATATGGATCCAGAGCTGTAGCAAGGAGAGCACCGGCTGTACCCATAGCAAGGTCTAGAACAGATGGATCTGGAGCTGTAGCAAGGAGAGCATTGGTTGTAGCCATAGCAAGGGCTGGGACAGATTGATCTAGAGCTGTAGCAAGGAGAGCACCGGCTGTAGCTGTAGCAGGGGCTGGAACATCTGGATCCAGTGCTGTAGCAAGGAGAGCTCTGGCTGTAGCCATAGCAGGGGCTGGGACAGATTGATCTAGAGCTGTAGCAGGGAGAGCACCGGCTGTAGCCGTAGGAGGGGCTGGAACATATGGATCCAGAGCTGTAGCAAGGAGAGCACCGGCTGTACCCATAGCAAGGTCTAGAACAGATGGATCTGGAGCTGTAGCAAGGAGAGCATTGGTTGTAGCCATAGCAAGGGCTGTAGCGGATGGATCCACAGCTGTAGCTAGGGCAGCCCTTTTGGTAGCCATAATAAGGGATACGACATGTTGACCCAGCGCTGTAGCAAGGCGAATAACGGTTGGATTTGGAACTGGAGCAAGGGGAATAACAGCTGGCAGTGGACACCTTGCAGGGGGAATGACAGCTGCTTTTTTGGGGGATCGAACAGCTGAAGTTAGTGCTACTGAAGGGTTGAGAATCAGAGCTGTTATTGCAAGGATTACAGTGATCTTGACATCCTGTGTCCTGGCTCTTTTCTGAACTACAGCATGGATCACAGTCACTTTCAGGTCTGTTGCAAGTCATCTTGTTTGGGCAGTTGTGTCTGCAACGGCATACCAAGAAAAACCAGAATGAGAGGATTTTCTCTTCTTTGGCAACCACACAAATTTGATCCTAGGAAAACCCACCATCACTCAGAATTGTTTCTGGCATTTGTAAGATATGAGGGCCATCTCAAGAAAGGATGAGCAGGCCTTAGGGTAGTGGTGGTGAACCTATGGCACATGTGCCAGGTGTGGCACTTGGAGCCCTCTCTGTCGGTACCCATGCAGTCACACCAGCACAGAGTTTGCCCTGCCCCTCTGCCCAGCAGCCCAATGGGAATGTTTCCTTCCTCCCCTGTTGCTGTATTGGCACTTTGCGATAAATAAGTGGGTTTTGGGTTGCAGTTTGGGCACTCAGTCTCTAAATGGTTTGCCATCACTGCCGTAGGGTGCCGACTCACCACTAAAGAGAAACTAAGTAACTCAAAGACTTATCACAATAATAGACATGTAAAATATACCAGAAATTTAGGGTTAAATCAAGCGACCCACAACAGTAAACTAGCATTGAGCTACTGAACTAATTATAATAATATTCTTAGAACTGCAGAACTGGAAGCAAGCCTATAGATCATAAAGTCCAGTCCCTGTCAAGGAGACATAATGGGGAATTGATCTTCCAACCCTTAGCTCCATGTTGAACTCACTTCTTGGGTCAGAGAAGATAATATAGGAGAATCCCTCAAGGATGAAACCAAAGGTCTATCTAAGTAAACATTCTGTATCGGCAAGATGACCCAGTGGGAAGCTCCTCTCACATTTCCCTGGAAATTGATCTTGAAAGGCATACAGTTTCTGATACTTAAGGTAGTATATGCAAATAACTAATCACTGCCCCCTGTGACTAGTAGATATATTTAACATGCATGAATTTAACTAACTCATACTTTATCTCAACCCAAGTTGGTAGCTGTCCTACATCTTATGATATCCTGTTCTACAGTCCTATTAGAAACTTTATTTGAAGGGGGGGAGGCTTTTCTAGGAAATTCAGAATTTTGAAGAAATCTTAGGAATTAAAATTCCCAGGAATAGACACCAAACAAAGCTAAAGGAAGCTAAGAAGAGGCAGTGAAATTTCTCCCAAAAGTTCTTCTCTGGCTCAACCCCAAACAAACCTCAATGGACTTACCTTGGTCAGAGATGTTACAACACATGTAGATGTTTTTCTTATGTTTTGAGAGCAGTTGGCCTTGTATTTATAGAACTCCCTTGGGTACGTAGAAGAAAGGTGGACCCTCTACAGAAAGGAAGTCCCTCATTGCAACCAATTATTTCTTAAAGAACTTCTATTCCTTTTTTTTTTCCAAAACATATCTGTAGGCCGAGGTCAGTAATAACACACCTTTCTGCTCTCTTTAATTTCATGAAATTAAGGGCTAAGTGTATTCTAAGGATTCCTCATATTTGACTGAGGAACATTACTACAGCTATAGATGACTGTAAGGCATGGATGACCTACATAATAGTCAGAATGTCATACTTTCTTGAAGTACATTCCATGTGAGTTCCAAACAAAACTAGAAAACATTCATTTTCTGGACAAGAGCTTCTATCTCTAGGTAGTATTTCTAAGCAGTGATGGAGTCCAATGTTTCCTGGCATGAAATCTACCTATGGCCCCACAGTAATGGAACTATCAAAAGTTACCTTATGCCATCCTGGACTATCATGTCTCTAGAAAATATACCTCTTTTGGGGTATCGCTCCATCTAAGGTAAGGAGAGAAGTAGTAACAGATGTTGAGAGAACTAAACAAGAGAATGACCCTCAACATCCTCTGAATGGATATGAGCTTTAAGTCTGCCAGCTCAGATCCAGGAAGAGCTTTATGGCAAGAATAGACATCCTTGAGGTTACACAAGAGCAAATTAGAAGATGGAAGAAGGAGCTTACTGAACAAGGAACAACATGACAAAGACGAGAAAGTGGCTGCATTTTGGCAGTCCAGGGTTTCTTTGGGACACGACAGAAGAAGAACCCAGTATTCACTATTCTTTGGTTCAAGATTCCATCTTAAGACTTCAAACTAACTAAAGAACCCATGACTATAATATCTCAGCAGGAAGATTTGCGAGTCATACTATTTCTCCCACTACTTTGACATTTTTGTAATGTTCCTTGTTATGAAGACTCCTGATGGACTTGAAACCCTTGCTTTTTGAAATGGCATTTTAAACCTTGAGAGATATTACTCAACTCTGATTTTCAGGTGTACACTGGACTGCATGGTTGAATTACTTTTTTTAAAAAAAATATGTTCTCCATTTACTGCCAATGAGCTACATTTCACTACATCTTTGTTTTTGTTTCCCGATTTACTGTTTTCTTCCCATGATAGTTGGCCAAGGTCAAAGACTTTTTTTGACGTAAATCTAAGGAATCACATGATGATGTTGTATTCCTTAGCTGTTGGTTAGTGATTTCACCCATAGAGCACTATGCTTAAAAATGGCAGTCATCAGTCATTTTTAATTAACCAGTGCCCTTAGGTCTTGTAGCTCTAAGACAGATACTAAAGGTTAGAAAGAAGGATTTATATAATGCTGTCCACATGGAGTGACAATTAATGACGGGATTGGTGCTTGAGGGTTATTAAATTTCCTCTTACTCATACACGTTGAAATGTGTAATTCATTCTAATGGTACAGAAGTTCACTCAGCTGGTATTTTGTTAACAGGATATTGTATTCCATTTGCACACCCCTCTCCCAATTTACAAATGATGGGAGATTATGAAAGTTGACTCAACTGCAACAGTCATTTCATCTTCCACAATAAATAGCAACATGGATGCTAAGCAACATGGATGATTAAGCCTTTAAATGGTGGGAAGAACAGAGAAAAAGTGCATGAAGCTTCTTTGAACTTCAACCAAAGCTACAGATTATATTAAAATTCCTGGTTGTTGTCAAAGTAGCTGATCTCCTCCATAATAGATGACGGCTCTCACTCAAGAGCTAATGTTGTGTTTTCCCTGGAGTACATCATAAGAGATGTAAGCAAAGTTGTAGGGTGAGAACTAGCTTTTAGCCTGTCTGTCCAGGCTATCCTGCTAGGGTAATAAGACCATACTGCCAGTGACTCAATGCCGAGTGTCAGGCGGCGGTTAACTAACCTGACCACCCTGAGGCCTTGGGTAGAAAGGTCCGCAGGGAAGGGTGATAGTCCCCAAGTGGATTAAATCCCACTTGAATCTATCTTGATGGAGGGCAGCAGCTTCATCAGTACTGGCTGGGACTGAGGAGGACTTTGCTGGGCAAAAGGGCTCAGGACAAGAAAGTGACTCATGGAACTGGATCAGTGATACTATGGGTGTCATGCTGCAATGTGAAAGACAAATAAAAGGTCACTACATTATATTCTCAGGACAGTCTTCATGGCTGATCACCATGAGGATCACCAATATTCAGATTCAGATATGGAAAAAAGAGGAAAAAAGAGAAAAAGAGAAAAAAGAAGAAGATAAAGAAGAGGAAAAAGAAGAAGAAGAAGAACTACTGGTACTCAACATTAATGGAAGTTATGTTGATTCAATATACCTATTCTAGTTGGGAACATTCAACAGATTTTGGCCATTTTAACAAGACTTTGTAAACAAATGTAGTGAACATATGTCCAGTGAGACTGTGAACAAAAACACACATGGGTCTTTTGGTTTCCCATTTTACAGAGAAAATCATAAACAATTGTTTATTTTTTCCTTTTGTCAGTTTCAAATAGCTAAATACATATGACTTTGAACAAGTTCAGATCTCCAGGGATGGATGAACTGCATCAAAGAGTATTGAAGGAACTGGTTGACAAACTCTCAGAACCATAGTCTGTTATTTGTGGATTATTTGAGGCTTTGTTAAGAACAAATCTGGCCAGACAAATTTTATATGAAAGCGAACTCTGATGACACACTGGGTTGGGATGCTGGTTGAATTCTGAGAAATGGATGGAGAAATAAAATAAATGCACTACTTCACACACAAAACACTTCTATTGACTTTTTTAAAAGTGTTGAAATGGAAGAAACTGAAGACATCACAAATGATTATTCCATGTCAAAATTGTGAGAGATTTTGGAGTATAGAACCTTGTAATCATAGGCTGAAATATCTGGAGGCTCACCATAACGATCCTTTAGGTTATCTGGATAAAATTCCTTGATTAACCAGATTATCAAGGGATACATTCCTACTGGTCACAACTCATTTTCCATTCATTTTGCTGCTGGATAAAACAGACAAAATAAATGTTGGGAAAGATGAAATAGTTTTTCCTTCCAAGAGTTTTAATTCTTTTGTTATGTTATTGATAAGGTCGTAAGACCAATCAGTTAATAAACATTCCTTCCTTCCTTCCAAGAGTTTTAAAAATAATCAGTTTTAAGAAGCATGACATTCCTGAGAGTGAATTAATTATCTTAATAATCATCACAGTAATTAAACAAGAACCTGAAGTTAATATAGCACAACATCTTGACCTTTAATTACTCCCTCCTTCATAGACTGGCGTCTTCCATCTACAAAAGCGCGCGCACGCACGCACACACACACACACACACACACACACACACACACAAACACGTATAGCACTATTTGTTACATAGTATCTCAGATATATTTCTCAGTCTTACTCTTCTAACACCAAAGTAGGTCTGATTTGCTTGGTTTGGTTAAAATTAAGAATTGCCTGTATCTGGAAAGTGTTCAATTGCAAAAGGAAAATACTTTTTAATGGAAAACACCCATTACTAGAAATGCAAACTAGCTAGAGTAACTAAGAGTCAGAAGGGCTGGAACTGAACTGCTGAAGCTGTCCTGAATCTAAACCTCTTTCAGACTAAGAATACTTTGGAAAATTCTTTAAGACTAAAATCCTGTTGACCTAAATTTCTTCTGCAAAATTATTAAATTCCCAACCAATTTCTCCATTCAGAATTGGGCTCACTGCCTTAATTTTTGGCCATCCCACTTGAAGGTTTCTCGAGGAGGTTTAGATGGTGAGACTACCTCTAATCTTTGTTCAGTTTCAACCCTAAAGACTTGGGTGTTTCTTTGGCACAACTTCAAAGTCTTGGTTAAAAGGCCCCATTGAAGTGAGCTTCATCAGCATTCACTGCATCGCCTCTTATGGAAAGCTCCTTTGAGACTTAAGTCTCAATTACATCTAACAGCTGCAATTAGACTTATTACAACTTGCTCATTTTTCCCCTACCAAGACAAATTGTATGAAACCAGCAGCTTCACATCGATGAATAGAACTATGCAGTTGCCCATGTTTCAGTAATAAATGTACATACCGTTCTAGGCCTCTCTGTTTGATTTTCTTAAAAGCTAATCAAATTATATCATTGGTCACTTGAAGGGGTTGCACATCTCAAAAGCTAACCCAATGATCCTATGATCTTTTTTCTTTATTCGTGTCAGACACAACACCAGCATATAACATACAAAGCTAAAATTAACACATCTAAAACAAAATATTTATTTAGGTATTTATATACCGCTTTCCTTGTCAGAGACAACTCAAAGCGATTCACCAGCAGTATCATAAATGTAGTAGATGACATCCACCCAGTATCGGGCCACATCAACAGCATTTCCTCTTGCCAATATAAGGTCCTCCTCAGTGCACATTGAGGGGCATTGTGTGCATTGTATCCTATGGGAGATAGTTTGTTCTTCTCTGCATTCACACAGGCTGTTATCTAAAGGGAAACCCTACTTTCTCAGATTAGCCCAGAATCACCTTCTTGAGTAAAAATGACTGGAAAGAGCCTATTAACTGCTTCAGAAGGTGACGAGAGAAAAGTGAATATGAAAATCCCCTTTTCTATGAATTCAAAATGCCAGGAAAGTTCTTTGTTGCCACAAGACTGAGGAAATCTCCAACACGGCAGGGCAAAATGGGATGAATAAAACACAACACAACACGTCCTGCCTCTCCTTCAAGAGATGTAATGCCCTACTAGTTAAAAATTGTCCATATGATGCAGTGCAGACAATGCCCCTCAATGTGCACTGAGGAGAACCTTATGTTGGCAAGAGGAAATGCTGTCGATGTGGCCTGATATTAGGCAGATATCATCTAATTCCTTTTTTTAGATATGTTAATTTTAGCTTTGTACGTTATTATATGCTGGTGATGCCTCTGATACGAATAATGAAAGAAAGTCAGCAAGTTTTAAAGGATTTATGCCATCCTGGAGACCTCAATCTTCTAGCGCTTCAGTCTTGGGTAGAAATGAAATGAAGGATCACTGTGCTTTTCACAGTGCGATTTCCATACAATCTGCCAGAGATTGTAAAAGAAGCTCACAGAATTTGGAAATTTCCTTTTTATTCTTTTCGTCAAGAAATGCCCAGGTGTACAGGATTATTACTTTTCTTCTGCAGAAAGGTGTACTTCCTGTATAGAGCTCAGCAGGAAAGGGTGGAAGAAAATTCCACATGTTAGCCTTTAGCAGTTGTTTTGACTCCGATTCGCTTCTGGCCTTTGTACTTGCTCATAAGAGAATAATAACATTAATTAGGAGTGGTTCAGACTGTGTCTTCTTCTTTGTAACAAAACAACACATGGAACTTCACAAACATTCATTACTATTATATTCACATAAGATGGTGTATTTTACAGGGTGTGGTCACTTAACTCCTGTGTTACTCAAGGTCTTTCATCTTTGAGATATTTCAATACAATTTTATTAGGATAGGGAACCATTAGATTCCTTAAGGATTGTAAAAATTAATGGCTCATCAAAATTGCTTTCTTCAGATACTTTCCCCCGGCTTCTTCATGGACTTGTAAAGGTAATAGCATTTGATGGGTTGCTCCTATCCTTCTAATCAATCATACCTTCTCTTTTGTGCTTGCTATTTCTCTGTCTCTTGTTTTTCATCCCTATATCTGTGTGTACAGCTTCTTGGAGGCACTAATTTGACCCAGAAGATGCACCAAACACGTGAAAGGTAGGACTATAAACAAATGTAGAGGTTTCTCAAGAGACTGTCTAGTTGTATACATAAATACTCTCACAATGGCAAAAATGTATTCATTGTTTGAATTCCCTTATTCATAAAAAAGAAGAACAGAATTACTGAGTTCAAAGGAGGCTAAATATGGCTAGTTCCTTCAGTCTTTTCTCCTAAGATTTGGTTTCTAGTCCCCTAATCATCCTTGTTGCCTTTCTCTGAACTTGTTCCAGTTTGTTGGCATCCTTCTAAAAGTTTGGTGTCCAGAACTAGACACAGTAGTCTAGACAAGTTTCAAATAGAGGGGGACTAGTACCTCACAATAGATCGAAGTCGATCGAAGGCAAAAGGAGAAGGGGGTGGCAGAGGATGAGATGGCTAGATGGCATCATTGGCACAGTTGGTGTAGATCTGGGCAGGCTATGGAGGATGGAGTGCGGTGGTCCATGGGGTCACAAATGCTCGTAGGCTGAAACCCAATGGTAAACCACAACTTCTGTAGGCCCATGGAATCAACGTGGCCTTCAGAGGTGTTGATTCACCCATTCCCCAGATTCCATGGGCCTACACTAGTTTTCACTCAATCCTGGATTCCACCCATTGTCAATTTACAACTGAACATTTCAGAAGCAAAAACCCAACACTGTGACGAGTGAGTGATCTATGTTTTCAGCGCTACCCGGCGTGCCCATTAGTGTTTGTGGGTTGACTTGCTGACAGTTTTGCATAGCTCTTTATGTAGTACAAAGCATTACAGAAGCTTACAAAAGCACTTCAAACAATCCTCCCAACACCCCTCCTTGCCCAGAGGGCGTAATTATAGCTTTATTTTGCTTACGTTGACGAAAGGGAAAGAATGCCCAGTTTATTCCAGGAATGGGAATAAACATTTTCCCAAAGGGAAAAGTATATGTTATAGAGGTGCTGAAACACAAAATGCACCTGTTATTAACCCACAGTCCCACCACATTAAACTGGAATCTACATGGCATGCATATTTTAAGGGAATGTCATACCTATAAACAGGAAAGGCAGGCACTTTTCATTTAATGTTTTTGCTAACAAATGGATGTTCTTCCTGCATGTTTTGGAACTACAGATATAATGGATTTATAGATCTGTCCACCTTAATCTTTAATGATGAGAGAAAAGCAGACAGAGTACAAAATAATTTCTACAGGGACACTCCCCATTAGCTTGCTCCATGTATTGATTGGCTGGAATTTCTGCCACTCAGAAATCCCATCTCTCTCTAGCTGATTTCAAGCATAGCATTATGGAGCAAAGACATAGTAAACTGTGTAAGATTGCTGAGTTTTCTGAGCATCGAAACTTAAATAGACAGCCCAGCTGAATCATACTGATAAAGATTTAATTTTGCCCAATGACAAAGCCAAAAAAGTAACTTCATTTTGGTAGTCCAAAGTTTGATCTGGACACAAAGGAAGAAGTTGAATCATGAAGAGTACAAGGCCATGTATGTTTATGACAGGAGTATCCCCATGATTGGAGTGAAAATGGAGTCTCACCTTCCTCCCCAAATTTTAAGCAAACTTCTCTTGCTCTAGATGTTGTAGTCAAAGATCCAAAAAGTCTTAGACTACTGTGAGCATTTGGAGATAAAG
Source organism: Bradypodion pumilum (assembly GCA_035047305.1). Classification (NCBI taxonomy): domain Eukaryota; kingdom Metazoa; phylum Chordata; class Lepidosauria; order Squamata; family Chamaeleonidae; genus Bradypodion; species Bradypodion pumilum. The sequence continues at coordinate 5,779,841 of JAWDJD010000018.1, forward strand.
TAGCCAATTTTAGAGAGAGAGAGAGAGAAAGAACATTCACCTCTTACTTGCCTGTTATTTATTTATTTATAGTTGTAGGTCAGTGATGACAACCTTGACACTTCAATTCCCAAGAGCCCTGATCAGCAGGAGTGCTGACTTGAGATTCTGGTAATTGAAGGTCAAGAACATCTGGAATGTCAAGGTTGGCCATCACTGTTGTAGGTAGTCAGTTTAGCGGCTCAGACACCAGGGCAACCAAGCTAAAGGCCAAACATTGAATCCAAGTCTGAGGTCCAATCCAAGAAAAGACAGGTGAGCAAGGCTAGTCAAGTAGTTGAGATCTAGTTCAAGCAGGCCAGGAATATGGCAAACAAGGAAGCAATCAAACCAGGTTGCTTTAGAGCTAGAGCAGTTCCACACTGAATAGCACAAGATGTCCAAAATCCTTCATTGCTGAAGTAGCTTCTAGGAGGAAGACGTGGTTCTTATATAGGTCTTCTCTCAGGGCTCCCAGGTGGAGTGTGAGGGCCATAGCTGTGGGTCTCATCGTGCTACCACCAGAGCAGCCTTCCTAGCAGATGGAGCTCTGAGGCTGCCTCAGATTCTAACATTGTATCATAGGATGTATAATAATACCATATTAGTATCTGAGGCAGCTTCAGGCATTATAGAGTGTAAGGGACTGCAGTGGTTCAATGGTTAAGAAGCGTGTCTTGTTAGCTGGAAGGCTGGCAAATTGGTAGTTTGAGACCCAGGTACTGCATGACGGATTGAGCGCCTGTCTCTGTCCCAGCTCTTGGGGACATGAAAGGAGCCTCATTTGGGCATTCCCTGAGTGGAGTTTTTTCCGCAAATATCCTTTCAACTCAGAATAATTTCTTGATTTATTATTATTATTATTATTATTATTATTATTATTATTATTATTATTATTATTATTATTATTATTATTATTATTGAGCTTGTTTCTCTTTATTAAGATATTTTTAATTTTCGTTCTCTGACCATAGAAAACCTTCAAAACAGAAAGACAATTAATTAACATCAGAGGTATTCACTTTAGACCACATGATTAGTCTATGCAAGGAGTCTGCAAACTTGGCTCTGCAGATGTTATTGGACTTCAATTCTCAGAAGTCATGATCAGCAGGAGTGCTGACTTGAGCTTCTGGGAATTGATTCTAAGAACATCTGGAGAGCCCAGTTTGTAGACCCCTGGTCTATGCAGGAATCCCAGCCTTGACAAGACAAGGCTTACGATGAATTGTAAATTGTGTGTCATCAAATGAATTCCAACTTATGGCAACCCTTTCCATGATATTCTAGGTAGATACTCAGACGTGGTTTACCATTCCTTCCACCACCCTGGGAGACTGTACAGCTAGCCCAAAGCCACAAAAGCTGGCTCTTCTGGGATGCACAGTGTGGAATTGAACTCCCAGTCTCTGACCCTGCAGGGAAATACAGGTACAGAACTGAGCTATCCAGCCAGAGTAATAAACCTTACAAAAGTGAAACTAGATTGCCACCTCGTGGGGAAGAGGTTAATTTCTTGCACTTCTGTTTTTGGACAGCATGGTGTGTCACATTTCTGGATTAACCAATCAAGCTGGGCAATTCTGGGACTCGTATTCCAAAATGACAGTGTTTCCTACCTCTGGATGAGGTTACTTTCAGGACTACAAAGAGCCAGCCTCCCTCCCTCTTTTCTTGGCAGTCATTCATTGACTTTCCAACATTGTTACCCTCATGCACGTAGTCAGTCAGAGGTCCATGCTCTTGTCCCTCTTTGGGCTGTTCTTCTCCCACTTTTAAGTTCCCACCATATACTTCTTCAAGCCATGGGAGCTCCCATTCTGGTTGTATCCTTTGTGTGGTTCATCAGCACTGTTTTTTGAGACATAGGGGTGCACCTCTGTGGTGTTCATGCTCAGTTAATGTATAGAATTATATTCCAAAGTATTTGTATTTATGAATTGTAGACGCAAACATTACCAGTCTGGCCAGGTTATCCTGCGATGGTAATAGAGTAGATCATACTGCCAGTGACACAACACCAAGTGTCAGGTCGTGGTTAACTAACCTGACCACCCTAAGACTAACGGCCTTGGATGCCAAAGTCCACAGGGAAGGGTAGTGGTCACCAAGTGGATTAAATCTTACTTGAAACCATCTTGACGGAGGACAGCAGCTTCATCAATACTGGCCTGGGATTATGGAGGACTTTGTGTGCCAAAAGGGCTCAGGACCAGAAAGTGTCTCATGGAACTGGATCAATGGTATGGGGTGTCATGCTGTGATGCAGAAGGCAGATGAAAGGCCACTGCATTATATTCTCAGGACAGTCTTCATGGCTGATCACCATGATAATAATAATAATGATTGCCTATATTCGGATTCGGATATGGAAGAAGAAGAAGAAGAATTCTCTGGGAAGGCAGATTATGGTCCAACTTTTCAACCCCACTTTGTCTCACTCTGGCTTTCATGTGGACCATAAAAAGCCATCTACTAACAACCGAATATCATTCTGGTCAAGCCAAGTAATAATCCCTGGAAAGGATTATTGCTGGACAGATCTACCAAAAATAGGCAACTTTTGAAGTGAAGAAAGATAGAATTATTTCAGACTGGGGGGAGGGGGGCGGATACGCAGAGGATCATGTTGTAAAGTCATAGATCAAATTTTGAAATAAATCATGGCATACAGGCTATAACCAGCAGAGGGCAAAGATGCTAATTACTGAGAACTTGCTGTTAATGAGTTATAAGCATATTAAAGGGCTGTGAGAGACATAAGCATGGGTAGGGCTATCTTTTCTCCCAACTTTCAATTACAGGTAACTGTAACTGAGCCTTTTCCATTAACTTTTGGAGTGGGGAGAGATGATATTCCCCTTTCCCAACCTTGTAAGCCTCCCATAACTAGTAAATCAAGAGTTTTTGATCTTTCTTGGGCTGTTATTCTCTCACTTTTAGGTTGGTTCCCAAAAATAGCAGCTAAACTATGAGATGTTGACATTTATGGCTGTTGTTTTCAATAGAATATTAGCTTTGATTTCTAATCTTGGGTGTTCGTATTGTTTGAATTCATCATTTCCACAGCCCATCTCAGTAACCAAAACAGGTCTTCTTCTGTTCTTATGGAGTGTTGTGGATGAAAGGTGCAGCAAGAAAAAAAGAATCACAGAACATTGTACCAATGCAAATTGTATTTTAATACAACAGAATGTTTGAACAGAATGGTTTACGATGTAGCAAAAAATAACAAGAAAAAAACTCCCATCCTCTTAAGGTCATTCTCTTATCCCATAATACCTTATATATTGTATCTATCAGCTTTGGTGGTGTTACTGGTGGATCGGAGGGATGTTGATGAAACATCTCTGTTCCATTGATTCCAGCCTCATTTACTCTGAAACCAAGACAGCAACTGAAATCTGTACAAACTGGAAACTACTCAGTCCGATGCTTTCATGAGGAATGGGTCATGACAGATGCTAGACAAGTCCTCTTTTTCATAAAGACCGGGTAGAGATCCCAAACATTTCCATTTTACATGGTAGACTGTCAGGTACGATGATGGATCTACCTTGATTGGACAAGACTAGACTAAAATACAAGTTGATGAACGAAACCTTGGATCTGCTGTCTTCATGAAGGTGTTGGATGACGGGGGTAATATTTCATCATTTTTAATTCTTTACCAATTCAGGGAGGGCGGGGGATGACCAACACATCCAAGTGGAAGAAAAGAGAAGAATGTAATAAAAATAGGCAATAGCATGAGGAAAAATGTTAGCATAAATACAAATACAATAGGCTAGATTTTAAAAAGGTATCTCTGCTTGTAGCTATGCTCTATTGTCTTCTTCATTGCTGTTCCAGGTAGACAATTTAATATCTTCTATAGCTGTACGAACGGTTGGAGATAGCCGGCAGGTTGTAACTGGGCTCGAACTCAGAAAACTCAGAGGCCATCAGAGTTGAGTATCTCCCAGACCCAATCCCTCCATATGCACATGGGTTGTATTGCTCGATGCGAAAGGCTTCGTTGGGACAGTAGAGTGCTGGTCCAGGGATGTTCAGAACAAAGGGCGGAGGCTGGATGGTCACCGTGGAAGGTGGGCACTGGGCGTAGCAGTTATTGTAGCTGTAGGAAGACATCTTGCGGACTCTGAAAGAATGATCACTGCAATGGTTAATGGCTTCTTCTTGTTTGGGAAGGGTAGAGTGATAAAAGCAAAGTACAGGGTTGAAATCGAGCAAAGAAATGTCCCTTGTGAATTGTTGCTAAAGCTAGACTTTCCTCTTACCAAGAATGACACACTATCTAGCCCATCATACTTAGAGTTGCCCTAATTCTCTCCAACATAACCGGGACAGAAGTATACTTGACAAAAATGGGTGGGTTATCTACAAAATAGCCTTTTTAAAAAACAAACATAATATAATGACAGCTATAAAAACACTTTCACATTAAATATATCAATAGATAAATGAATTTATTTACAACAGTTAATTCTTACTGTAAGATGATCTGTTGTACTTCTGAGAAGTTGTGTCATGGTCAACACTTAACATCCTCAGTTCCAGGAAACACACTGGTCGCACTTATCAGGCGGTGGTGTGAGGCAAGGACATTAAGATTTGTCTCCAGGTACACTCCAACTCCAATGTAGCAGGAAATTGCTCATTTGATGGCAAGAGTTCAAATTTATTTTAATGGTGTGAACTGGCCAGGACAATTTTTCTGAACTTGAATCTGGGACAATCCTGGTTTTCCGGACATATGGCAACCCTAATCATGCTTCCTTGTTCCTTGTGGGTTTAGTCACGATCACCCCACTAACTACATCACAACAAAAATAAATATTGTCTGCTACTTTGTCTAATCCATGTGTCCTATACTAAATCAAGTGTGCTGAATCCAAATCTGAAGTCCAATTCTGCATAGGATGTCAGGATCTTAAGTTAATTATGCATATAGATGTGATTGTCCAGTTTATTAACACAGTTGTGTTGACTCATCTTTAGCTCAAAACAGACTCACTATGTCCTAGCTGTACTATCCAATAAGATGGTCTTGCACTAGAGATAAGCCTTTGGTCCATCTTGCCTTATATCATACCTGTCAACCTTCCCGATTTGGCCGGGATTACCCCGTAAATTGACATCGATTGACGTCATAACCCAGCCCCCGCTGCCAAAGCCCCGTAATTTGGCAGCGGGGGAAACACTTTCCGTGCATGCGCAGAAGGGTTTTACCCCTTCCACGCATGCGTGGAAGTGCTACATCGCTTGCGTAAGGGCTGCACAAGTGGCATAGCGCTTCCGCACATGCGTGGAAGGGGTAAAACCTTTCCACGCATGCGTGGAACGCGACCTGCGCACAAGCAATGTGCGCAGGTCCCGTTTTTCCGGAGCCGCGGGTTGACAGGTATGCCTTATATACCTGTTTCTGATGTCAGTTCACTGACTTGCCCAGACATGCCCAAACATTGCCGGAACATGTAAGCCACTAGGGGACATGATTCAGCTGAGTTGGCAGCAGGCATAGTAGTAGCTGCAACTGTTATACATTACCCAGCTATAACACACCTTAAAATCTGTAGGTGATAGGCAAATTCTGAGTTCAGATTTGGAATCAGCACACTAGATATCATATAAATCACATGTGTTATTCCCAGCAGCAAAATCTTTGTTGCACAGTGTAATTGGAGAGAAATGGGTTTTTACCCCCAAACCCGATTGTGAGCTATCCTAGTGACAATGCAAAGTGTTCAAGGGCAATTTTTTTCTGGGGTAGGTAGTTAAGAGCCATTAACATCACCAAACACCCACTGCTGTTTTACTGATGTGGCTCAAATCTAGACGCTTGCTTTCTTGAAATCTTGGAAATCCCACAACCCTCTTTAATCGCTCTGAACTTAATTAGCAATGACTCCTCATTGCCAGCTGTGAAATCGTTAAGCCTGCAAGTGTTCTGCACAGATCCACCCTTTGCACTCCACATGACAAATAAGATTGTAAAGTCATCATTGCAGGATTTCCTGCAGCACAAAAAGAAAGACAGGGAAGAAAAATATCAGATCAAATTTCTCTTACCGGGTTTCCAGAAGGGCAAAAAGAGGTTCAAGTGTTGATGGCAGCTGGTGGAGGAATCCAATTCCGCCAGGGCTTTTATACTGTTTGCTTTTTCACTTGGCCCCAAGGGTGTGTAAGCTTCGGCAATGAATTGCCAATGAAATTATGCTTAGTGTTTCAACACCTCCCAATTACTTCGATTGTTTATTGCTTACTCATAACTGGTTTGTGGCTTACCCAAGAAGAGCTTTTTTTCTTCTTCTTAGAAGCCTCTTCTGCCAAACAGTAGTCTTCTTCTGAAACTATTATGAGATTATTATTTGTTTGTTTGTTTGTTTGTTTGTTTATTATCTACACTTATGTAGAGGAAAAATCATCCCAACTCAGGGTGGCTAACATCATAAAACCAATCATACAACAATCAAGAATTATCTAAAATTACACACAATAAAATTCACAATAAAATCATCACCAAACAGTACAATAGCTAGAATGTACCGCAATCCAGGACCCTTAAAACACAACCAATTTAGGATGAAATGGAGCCGGGCAGCATATCTAACAACCAGAAATATTCCCAAAGGCCTCCTCAAAGAGCTGTGTTTTTAGTTGTTTTTAAAATGACTGCAGGGATGGAGCCTTGCGCAGCTCAGCTGGAATGGCATTCCCCAGCATTGGTGCCACCACTGAGAAGGCCCTTCTCCTCGTCACAGCCTTTCTAGACAGTCTCAGGGTTGGCCCCTGAAGCTGCGCAAAAGAGAAGAGCGAGTGATGTGGTCTACTGTCCTGAGGTGAGGATGTACCGCAAGGTAAGAAGGTCCCACAAAGAAGGACTCACAATGTTCTCTGAAAGGCATATAGGCCATGGAGAGTTGGACCACCTACATAATAAACAAAGACTGAGTAGCAAACTATAGCATGAGATGAGCACCGAACCCTAGAGTTGGATGCGACTGACTTTTGAGCAAGAGCGACAAGTGGAAAAACCTCTTACATTTGATGTATGTGAATCCTTTAGCTTCAACCAACACGGTACGTGGTTCAGGTGTGTATGAACTGCGATGTCACAGTTTTGAAGGACTTGATTTGAATTCAAACCACACAATTTGGGTAGAAAGAAATCTAGATGAAGTTACCACTAATTACTGGAAAGCAAAGAAGGAGAATGCTTGTGTTTTAAAATGAGAAGCCATGCTGTTTCCAAAATCCACTCATTGGGGAAGGGTTTAGTGGGGGCACAAGAGTCAAAACCATCTTAATATCTTCTCCCAAGCCACAGAAAAAGACTAGGCTAAGGTTCTTACTCTTGCCCTTCCATTGTCAGGAAGAAAAGAAGATGGTGATGATCATTATCATCTAGGAAAGTTTTGGGCAACACATTGGGTGAAGAGAGAGATTTTAGTATATGGATAATGTATCTTTGTGCTTCTTCGGAAACTTTTTACTCCATCCACTTTGGGATATTTTATTTGCTTTCATCTAGTTGACCTCGAGAGCTCTTGACTCCCATTTTGGGGAGAAATCAGGGACATAAAGTAAATAAAACAAAATGAATCACAGTACGATAGATTTGGAAGGTAACCTGAGGGTCCACTATTCTAAAATCCATTCAGAGTATCATAGCTAATGTAAATTGGGGCTGCCATGGCTCAGTGGTTAAGAAGCTCTGCTTGTTAGCTGGAAGGCCAGCAAGTCAGCAGTTCGAGAGCTGGGTACTGCATGACGGATTGAGCACCCATCTCTGTCCCAGATCTTGGGGACATGAAAGGAGCATCATTTGGGCATCCCCTGTGCGGAGTTTCTCCAGCAAAAATCCTTTCAACCCAGAATAATTACTGACACAAAATTATAATAATAATAATAGTGTAAATTCAGTTGTTTTCCATTTTCAAGATCTTCCTAGTGAACCAGAGGTTCAGAGGTGCAGTTCCAAGATCTTTAAACTTCACCTGAGTTTTCACTTCAGCATCATTCCTAAGTAGATTCACACCCGTGTTTCAACCACCTAATTAGCTTTCTGGAATAAACAATCAGATTGCAGAATTGCCAGCTACCATGAAATTTAATTAAGTGGCCAGGCTTCACATTCCATCCTCACTGCCTAGCTATTACTATCCTACTTGCTAAAGATCTAGTCTACAACTGTTTTGAAAAATATATCTGAGTTATAGGAGTAGTTTCCAGTGAATTCCCTAACCAACGTAACGTATTAATTATCCCATCACAAATACCAGAATTAAATGTACTGACAGATGCATTTCAGTTTGGGCTTTGAGAGATTTGTTTTAAATAATGCACATTTACAGATGTATTACGAAAGTCAGTCAAGATGAAACGTGTATGAAAAGTTTGCGGAAGGACATAAAAGGCGTACTCTAGATCTGCATTATCTGCTATCAGAGTAATTGTTAGAGATATATTGTTTATCAAGTGAGTCATTGGCTTTGATGTCTACCAGCATAGATTGTTTTCCTATGCAGGCATTGATTAACTTGGTAGCAAGTATTTCAGCAGAACTGAATGGGAACGCAGATTTGCTCATCATCTGAAGAACAGTAGCAGGATTTTAACCCAGGGTGGAACTGGCTTTCTGTCAACACTAATCTCGCCATTATAATTTCAGAGATTGTGTGGATTCATGGTTTCTGGAGAAGCAATCCTATGAATCATTCCAAATTACCACCTCCAATTAATCAGGATAACTATGGTGGTTGTTCCTGACAAATCTAAAAAGAACAGAAAAGTTGTTAAGGTATCTTGGGTCAAGGTCTACAAAACCACAACTTTTTGTTGTTCAGTCGCACAGATGGTTCCGACCCTTTGTGATTCCATGGACCATGCATGCCATGTATTATCATGAGCATGACCTTGCTAGCATGTGGGATGAGCACAATTGTTTGAAAATTTAAACATTCTTTGGCTTTGCCTTTTTTTGGGATTGGGACATATACTGATCTTTTCCAATCCTGTGGCCATTGCTGTGTTTTCCAGTGTTTCAACTCCATCATCTTTTAGGGCTTTCAATAATTCAGCTGGGATACCATCATCTCCACTGGCTTTGTTATTTGCAGTGCCTATTTAAGGCCTTCCTGACTTCACTCTCTAGGATGTCTGGTTCAAGTTCAATGTTGTCATCACTGTGGCTATCAGGGGTGTTGAGGTCTTTTTTGTAGAGTTTCTCTGTGTACTTTCGCCATCTTTTCTTAATCTCTTCTGCATCAGCTACTGGTAGGTAGGTCCTTGCCGTCTTTGTCCCTTATTCTGGTAATTTTTGCTTTAAATGTTCCCTTGATTTCCCCAATTTTTTAAAAAAAAGCTCTCTAGTCCTTCCCCTTCTGTTGTTTTCCTCTATTTCCTTGCACTCTTCATTTATGAAGTTTTCTTTATCTCTCCTTGCTTTTATTTGAAAGTCTGTATTCAATTGATTTTGAATTTTTCTCTTTCACCTTTGCCTTTTGCATTCCTTCTTTCCTCAGCTATTTTAACAGCCTCATCAGATCACCACTTTGCTTTCTTGTGCTTCTTTTCTTTTGGTATGGTTTTACTTGCTGCCTCCTGTATGATGACCTGAACCTCTGTCCATAACCAGAACTTGGGAAGTGCTAAATTTAGAACCTTCATCTTGCTTAATCACCAGATTCTTATTCTTCTTCTTTTACTACTACTACTACCACCACCACCCATGGGCCATAGGTTGAGAACGCTTGATCTAGGTAAAAAGAAAAGAGGGGGCATTGCCAGCAGAAGTTTCTCACATTCAGAATGGCATTTTTCCTAATCTTTTTCCACAACATTACATCTAGAGCAGTGTTTCCCAATCTTTGGTTTTGGGACTTCAATTCCCAGAAGTCTAAGACAATTCACCAAAGCACTGACTTAGGCTTCTGGGAATTTAAGTCCCCCTATGGGGACTGAGCCCCACATTGAGAAACACTGATCTACAGGATGAAAGGCTAAGGAAAAACTCAACTTAGATGCTTTTCTCTGCATGTAGAATTCCAGTCTATTACTGCCATCTGCTGCCTAATATAGGTAGTTGTAGCTTGTGAACTATGGGAAGCTCTATGTCAGGGGTACCCAAGCTATGGCCCATGGGCCATATCTGGCCCCAATGCCAATTCATCTGGACCACGCCACCCGTACCACTCCCGGAAGTGGAGGTAAAACGCCTTTGGCAATGTTCTGAGCATGCACAGGTGCGTTTTACTTCCGCTTCGAGGAAACATATGACCAGCCTGCTGACCAGCCCATGGCTTGGAAAGTAAATGGGCAGTTCTGTTTTCAGGGAATAAATCTTCCCTAATTCCTCAGGCCAGCTGTCCACTTTATTAGTTTTATTTTATACTATGTTCAGAAGGTTGTCTGTGAAAAAGCAGAAAACAAGGGCTGGAGAACTTGTTCTGTAACTGTTGGTGACCTTGTCAGGTGAACCCAAATTAATGAAAACATGGAATTTATTGGACTTTCTTTATGCCATAAATTCTTTGATCAAACTAAATAACACAATGTCTATGTTCTTCAGTCTTGTTACTTCACCACCAGCCCAGGAGAATGCAATTTCAAAGAATAGTTGATAAGCTAAAATACAGAGCCTGGAATCTGGTTATTTTTTTTAATGCAAGAGAAGTTTATTCTGTTAGAGAAAGAGTCAGATATTTTCACAATTTCAGGCAGCAAGGAAAATAAGATATAGTTAGCTCATACAGTATTGATGATAAAATGGAAGGTCTCAGCCAAATTATGGAGGGTCATATTGGGAATCTCCTCCAGATGTAGGTGGACATAATTTTTAAAAGATGGATCTGTGATGTCTACAGTTCTGTATGACGAGGACTGCCAAAGCTCATAAGAAGCTGCAAGGGAGGACCGTCTGAATTCATGGAAAGCTCTAGTGAAGAAGGAAGATCTTCTTTCAGAAGAATGCTAATCTTATTTTATGGCACCCGATCAGCAAAATAAGGGTATTAGGGATGCCTGAGAAGCTTCCACATGTTGTCCTTCAAGAACTGGAGATGTTTCCTAGAACAGGATTCAGATTCATCTATGAGGCAACACTGCAGTTTTCATGACCTCTATGAAGGTATTACTTGGCAGTCATTAAAAAGAGTTATTTAAAGTAGAAGGTTTGCCAACCACCAGCCAACAATCAAAGATTAAACACACAGTCGCCAAAGCAAAAAGCAACTATCTTAGCATCAACATTGTGGTTTCAGATTTCCTCAGCTCTTTGTCATGTTCTGGACTTGAAAGGTTAGAAGCGCTGAAAAGGGCTCTGTTGTTTGGATGTTTGCTTCACAGAACAAAGACTCATGGAGGGGCAACCAGAGGCTATGCCACTAGAGAACTGGTTGTATCCACTCTGGTTTCCTCCATTATAGCAGGGAATTGCTGCACAAGGGTTGAGCTGTTCGACGCAAAAAGGTTGATCAGGGCAGTAGAGAGTCGGTCCAGGGATTCTCAAGACAAAGGGTGGAGGCTGGATCGTTACTGTGGAGGCAGGGCAGCTGCCGAAACATGGGTTGCATCCAAAAGACATCTCGGCTTGATTGATAGGTTATCTAAAAAAAATACGTCAGCATGAAGAATATACACATAACTCAATAGAAAGTTGGATTTTAAATCATACCCATTTAAGATTATGACGGTACAGTGTATATTATAAATATTTAGCAAGTAACCCAAGCCAGCCTATATAGATGCGCAAGCCAATATTGCTCATATTTGAAATACCTAAGCAATTTGAATAGAAAACTCAACCATATATTGTTTCTCTCTAGATGCAGGCTCTATCTTTCCAGCAACAAAGACAAAGTCAAACTTTGGTAGCATGCCATTTTTAGCAACTGGGATATGTTATTTATATATATATATAATAAAAATATATATAATATTTTTTATTAATAAAAATATATAATAAATAAATATTATATATATATAATAAAAAAACACAAATGCTTAAGTCAGTGATGGTGAACCTTGACACTCTGGTGTTCTTGAACTTCAATTCCCAGAAGCCCTGATCAGCAGGAGTGCTTGACTTGGGCTTCTGGTAAATGGAGTCCAAAAACACCTGGAGTGGCAAGGTTCTCCATCACTAGCCTAAGGCAAGAACATTATTAATAATAATTTTGTATCAGAAATTATTCTGGGTTGAAAGGATTTTTGCTGGAGGAACTCCGCTCAGGAGATGACTGAATGAGACTCCTTTTATGTCCCCAAGACTTTTCCCCACCAAAGTGGTCCCTATTTATCTACTTGCTATCTCTTGTTTTTGAACTGCTAGGTTGGCAGGAGCTTTGACAGAGACGGGGGTCTCAAACCGCCATGCCGTACCCAGGTCTTGAACTGCTAACTTGCCAGCCTTCCAGCTAACAAGGAGAGCTTCTTAACCACTGAGCCACCGCAGCCCCTTCACGAACATGAATAGATCGTTAAGACACTTTAAAAATAAATTAAAGTGCAGACCAGCTAAAAGTACTGTACCTTGTTCTCGGATGAAAACAACTTGCACGAAGCCTCTCAGTTTTCCTGGAACTGAATACTGCTGCTTAGCATTTGCTGAATTTTTATACCATTCTTGAGCTGATGATGCATTTCATTTCCTTTTCATAAAGTTCCTATTAACTGCTAACAATCTCTTACCCCCTTGAGTTAACACCCTAAGAGTGATTCAGTTATTCATAATACTTCTTCTTCGTTGATGGTTCTTCTCATAGGTGGGGTCCCCTTTTCCTCCTAGATGTTATTATGGGTCATAGCTTAATGTCAGCTTTCTTACACAAACAAAATTTGAAGAAAAGGTTTATTTTTTGCAGTTTCTCCTTAGGAATGGTAGGTTTTACAAGGACAGATGTCTGGCCAAGTTATCCTGCTCTGGTAATAGAATAGACCATACTGCCAACAACTCAACATGGAGTGTCAGGTGGTGGTTAACTAATGTCACAAACCTGAAGTCTAGCAGCTTTGGCAAAGTCCACAGGGAAGGGTGATGGTCCCCAAGTGGATTAAATCCCACTTGAATCCATATTGATGCTGGCCTGGGGCTGAGGAGGACTTTGTGGGCCAAAAGGGCTCAGGACCAGAAAGTGACTCACTGCCCCAGATCAATGGTACGGGGTTCATGCTGCAATACAGAAGGCCACCACATTATATTATATTCTCAGGACAGTCGTCATGGCTGATTGCCATGATGATCGCCAATATTGGGAATCGGATATGGCACAAGAAGAAGAAGAGGTCTTGAAGGTCTGGAGAAATGGTTCATAGACTGGGAATCACACATCCATATTGAATAAATTGATGTGAATGAAAGAATAAACATTAGGCTTTGGGCCAATTCTTAGATCTGATTGTTTTGTGGCCGTTGGCCTGCTACAAAGGTTTAATGTCAATGCTTTGGATTCAGAATCAGGTGACATGAGTTCAAGCCCTCACTTGACCATGAAGCAGTTAGAATAATAGAATAACAGAAGTGGAAGGGGCCTCTTAGACCATCGAGTCCAACCCCCTTCTCAATGCAGGAATCTGAATCAAAGCAGATATGACAGAGGGTTGGCCAAATCTCACTTGTATGCTTCCAGTGTTATAGCGCATGCTACCTCTTGAGGGAGTTGGTTCCACTGTCGTGCTGTTCTAACCATTAAGAAGCTTTTCCTAATATCCAGCCTATAATTGGCTTCCATTATTACACATCCTGCACTATGGGACGATGGGGGCATTTCAAAGAGTGGAATATTTATTTTGTTTGAATCACGTTGCCTATGGATATCCAATATCCTTTTTTAAAATTATCTCCTTTGCTTGAGCAAAGCCAAGAGAAACAACTAACTGCTTTGATTAACCACTGAGCCACCACAGTTCCTTGTAGTTTGATAACAAGGCATTGGAGTTCCAAAAAGAACAATGGAGAAATTAGGTTTATCCATATTCCTCCCCTCTGCACTTAGTTGCTATTTTACATAATGCATGACTTCCAAAAAGTAATCTTCTCAAATCTTTGGAATCTCTTTGCTTCAGTTTATCTGCCTGTTAATAAGCCTGGAGAATTTTGAAAGGCTCGTGCTTGAGAATCCATCCATGGGCCGGATCACGCCTCCTCAGACAGCTGACTGAGCACGCCGGACTGGTGGTTCCCCCCACTGTAAATGCTGCCACAAACCATGTCTGCAGCTGTTGAAAATGCATCCACTTTCGCTTCTGGTGGTGGCAGTGGTGGCAATGCAGGCCACATGAAACGGTGCCATGGGCCAGGTCTGGCCCACGGGTCATCGGTTGAGAACTCCTGCTTTAAAACCTCCTTTCCCAGCTGCAGGATTCTCAGAGTTTAGTTCTTTAAAAAAGGGAACTTCCCTCACCTCTCATGTCCATTAATCGTTTGTTCTCTCTTTTGATTACCTGTAGGGTGTAACAAGCAAAGGTTTGTCTGCTGCCCACAACTATAATTAAGGAACATCAACAAATTTGCTGTGCTTGGAAATTACTATAATTATGCTTAAGTATTTTCTGTGATTATTCTGCCTCATTCTTTATTCATGTGAAATAATATTATACCTCAAGGGTGCATTTCCTTCCTGTCCATCTTCTTCTCATGGTTGTAGCTGCAAGTGGAATATCCCATGATGACCAGAAGGCTACTTAAGGAAAACTGTTAGCAGTCAGGTTGTGTAATTTGCTTTATACATTTGACATCTCAGGGTTTAGGGACTGCCGTGGCTCAGTGGTTAAGAAGCTCGCCTTGTTAGCTGAAAGGTCAGCAAGTTGGCAGTTTAAGACCTGAGTACTGCATGACAGAAAGAGTGCCTGTCTCTGTCACAGTTCATGCCAATCTAGCAGATCGAAAGCAAGAAATTGCAAGTAGATAAAGAGGGACCACTTCAGTGGGAAAAGAACTTGGGGACATGAAAGGAGACTCATTTGGGTGCCTCCTGAACAGAATGTCATTTTCCACTTCTAACACGATATTAAAAAGTCTCAGGGGCTGAGGAACAGGCTTGTTTCGTCAGGAATCACAACTGGGATTCACATTGGCCATCCTTGGCTCTGTTCAAAACAGCTTCTTAGGTCATGAAGGTTGAAGAAGACCAGTTAGATGTTTGCACAACTGTGAATCAATTCAAGGATGTCTTATGGAGTAGCCATTTGGCAGATATGATGTTATGACAATGTCCGTGTGGGCAGACGGGAGTGCTTTGTGACTTCCCTGTGAAAGGATAAAAATAATTCTTGGTGATTTCCTTCAAAATTATCATCAAAATAGGTGGGTTTCCAGCTCTTTCCATTGTGATCCATAAAGAGTCTGGATGAAGTTTGGAAAACACACAACAATTTTTAAAATATGCATACAGAGAGAGAGAGAGAAAAAAAAATTTTTTTCTTTTGATAATCTAAGTTTCTTGGTTGCCAGATCTATCAGCCTAAACTAGTAGTTCCCAATATTTTTTGGCCATGCCCCAACTAAGCATCTCTTAAATCCTGATGCCTACTCCCTTGTGACATATAATTCCTATTATTCAGAAAGTGAACTTCTATTCATGTGGAAGAAGCCTAAAAAGACCATTAACTTGGTCTAAACAAGCTTCCAAATATAATAATACACTCTCCAATTGCCCCCCTTAAAAATCAAATCCCCCCCGTGGGGCATGTGCCCCATGTTGGGAACCATGGGCCCAATCTCGTTGTTCTGTGCAGGACAATGACAATAAAGATTTATCTATCTATCTATCTATCTATCTATCTATCTATCTATCTATCTATCTATCTATCTATCTATCTATCTATCTATCTATCTATCCTAAACAGTTCCTCTGATGAGGTAACATTCCCTAGCTTCCTTGTTCTTTCACATCTGAAGCTGATCGGAGGAAGAGAATTGAAAATCCAGTCCCAGACAGATAATTTCCTCCTCACACCCTTAGTAGACTCACCCCACTTTCTTGTAAATGGTCTTTCAAAATATTGGGAGAGACGACAATGTTTTATTTAATTGACATTGTCTGGAATGTTCCTTCCTCAAGTTATGACCCATCTAGACCAAAACTGCTATTATGGCTGACTTAGTTCTCCGTCATGAGTCCTTTCAGATGCACCTCATGAGAGTATGGTTCAGTTTATTAATGACCACATGATGGAAAGTGATTTAACCCTGATGTGACATTTCTAACCCCTCCTGTTGCTGAGAGCTTGTCAAAGTTTTTCCTATAGCTTTGTTTCTCTACCCATTGCAACTTTAACTTCCTAAAGATGGGGGAAAACCCAATCTCCCTAGTTTTATTGTTTCTCTTCCATGTCTTGTCTGACTTTTTAATTTGTCTTGTCTTGTTGGCAGCATTGGCGGTGGTGGCAGCGGCGGCGGCGGCTGCAACTCGTATCCGAGAATGCATTTCCTCCTGAAGCAGGAAAAATGCCATTGGCGTGAATTTGTTTAAGGTGGATCCCAGCTTGCCATGAAGTGACCCACACACTGTGATCACGAAGCCATCTCCTGCTGCACATATGAAATGAGACATCGGTATCTCATTTTGGTATCTGCTCCAGCCCTTTGGAACCTCCTGCCAACAGACCTTCGTCTTCAGCCAGAATTGTCACTTTTTAGGAAAGGGCTGAAGACATGGCTGGCCCAGCAGGTGTGGAGAGTTGAGAGAGAAACAGCCACCACCCCCGTTAGCTGATATGAACAAGTTAATCGCCATCCGGGTTTTTAGTCTATTTGTTTAGTTTATTTGTTAGGAAGACTTTAACAATGTGTTTCATGTAAAGTTTTTAATGATATGTTGGGGTTTTTTTTAGGGTCATGTGCAATTGGGTTTTGAGCTGCCCAGAGTAAGTTTGCTGATTGGGCAGCTATACAAAACTAACTAACTAACTAAATAAATAAATAAGACACCCTTCTTCTACTTCTTCAGGTGCTTTATTCATCATGGATATTGACTATCATCATAGTGATAGACTTCCTGTTCTTCCTGAGAACAGTTCTTCCAAGAACATTTGACACCAATAGAAATTATGCGGTATAACTTGGGGATCCTCAGCCATTACTTTACGAACTTCTGCACTAAGTGTAGTTCATTCCGCAGCAGAATACTACACCTCTGTTTGGTTAAACAATGCCCATGAATGCAAAGTTGATGTGCAGCTTAATAAAACCATGCACATGATATCTGTAACAATTAGGTTCCTACCTACTTATGCTCTTTTAAGAGTACCGCAAAATAGTTCAGAATCCAAAACTACCAGTAACTTCTGACATATTAAATCTGAATATTTACAGACTCCACACAAGACATCCACCTTTATCCAGTGCCACTATTGGAGGCAATGAAGAGTTCAATCTGCAGGACGCATGCAGAAGAGAATGGTTGGAAAAAACACCACACCAGTACCAGAATTTTCAATGTGTAACCGAAACACCACTTGGTTTTGAGCAACCTCACAAGATATGGGCTAGCCTTAATAGAATATGTACAGGGCATTGTAGATGTGCAGACTTATTGCATAAATGGGGGGAACTACCATCACCAGCATGTGAGTGTGGGGTACCGTGACAGACTGTGCAACATATTATAGAACATTGTAGCCTTAAGCAGGGGTTCTCAACCTACAGCCTGCAGGCCGGACCTGGCCCCTGGCACCATTTCATATGGCCTGCATCAACACCACCGCTGCCACCACCAGAAGCATAAGCGGACACATTTACAACAGCCGTAAACATGATTTACAGCAGAGTTTATGGTGGGGGAACCACCAGTCCAGACCGCTCACAAGTCTGAGGGAGTGTGGTCCTTTCGTAACAGGTCCATGGCTTGAAAACGTTGAGAACCCCTGCCTTAGAGCATATGAGGGCAGTAGTGAAGATTTTCTAAGGGTGACGCCTGGTGCAATCAAATATATAAATTGTTTAGATGTTTGTTTATAAATAAATGTTTAGTTTTATACAGTTTATATTTTTTTCCTTTTGCTATATGTTGACTCAATGTATAAAAATGCTATATGTTAAATAAATAAATCCACACCAGTCTCTCGGGTCCTTCAATCATGAAGTCAGACTACGTCCAGGGCTTCCTGTCTTCCAAGGGATCTTTCCGTGCAGAGTGATTTGGAGTAATCATGTTGTTCCTCATGATATGGCCAAGGTATTGGAGCTTCCTTTGCTTGATGGTCTTAAACACCCTATAAAAAGAATCAAAGGGTTGATATTTCTTATTCCTGCAGGAAATTGCCAGGTTGAATGAAGGGATTCACCAGAAACAATCACTTCATCCATTGCTGGTTAATGTTTGAAATCCTTGTTTCAAAATCATGAGGTTTCATCTCCAAACATGCAACGGCAAAGATACCTCCAATTACCAGGGCCCCACCTCAGGGATGAAGTACTGACAATGAGGAAGAGGAGTTACAAATTATGAAATCATTCCTTGGAGTCACCTTGACTAACATGACCTAATGGGTTTGCAAACGACTAATTAATACTTAATGAAAATTTAGATGTCTCATCTGTTGAGGAAAATGATATAAAAAGACAGCAAAGGCAAACCAAAAGCATCGGACCGCTCGAGCAGAGAGACTCGTCCTCGGAGATCTTCTCGCAGCAGAACCAGGTAAGCTCATTTGACAGAATCTCAAAATCAGGGTTTTGGAGTTTGTTCTGGTTGCCAGTACTGGATTAGTCTTATGAAGAATGGTCCTTCTTAAAAACAGGTTGGTCTTAAAAACGTCAACATTTGATTTTTCTTTGCTATACACCAGAAAAAGGGATTGCAGTGGCTTAAGTGGTTAAGTTGCTGACTGGAAGGCCAGCAGGTCAGCAGTTCAAGACCTGAGTACAGCACAGTGGAATGAGCTCCCGTCTCTGCCCCAGCTACTGCCAACCTAGCAGTCTGAAAGCAAGAAATTGCAAGTAGACAAATAGGTACCACTTCAGTGGGAAGGCAAACAGCGTTCCATGCACTCAAGTGTCTGCAAACACAGACAGTGCTGGTTTTTGGCTGTAAGCAGAGATGAGGAGTGATCCTTAGAGTTGGATACAACTGGCTTTTGAGCAAGGGCAACCTTTAACTTTAACTTTACTATAGCTGTTCAAATGGTTGGTAATTGGGTAATGTATTTTTACATAGGAACATTTAACTTGGCTGCCAAACAGCACATAGTGCACTCTCTGGGCAGTTCACAAGCTAATTACAGGCACTACATTTTGCCCTGCCTGCATGTTGGGGTGGCCATTTTGTCCCAGCAGCTTAAAAGTAGTGGCCATGTTGTTTCTTGAATGCCCTTGGAGAAGTGGAGTGCCACATGAAATGGCACAATGGGCCAGATCTGACCCCTATGTCTTAGGTTGGTAACCCCTTCTCTAGGTGGTTCACAAGTTAATTAGCAGGCTCTAGTTGGAAAGTGGAATCCAGCCTGTGGGTGATCTAGAATTTACTGTCTACCATATATACTTCTCACATGGTTGTATTTCTTTAGGAATATACACCAAACCCAATATGTCAGTATTTTATATTTATACCATCCACTATCAATCTTTTTTTTTTAGATCTAAACATTACTTCAAACAAGATGTCTTACAGACCTGACCAATGCTATTCTCAGTGTCCCCCATCTACTGTGACAATTCAGCCTCCACCCTTCGTCCTGAGCATCCCTGGACCGTCTCTCTACTGCCCCGATCAGCCTTTCGGCATCGAGCAATGCAACCCTTGTGCTCCCATTCCGCAGTGTGGTTTTGGAAACCATAGGGCTCTCACCTCTGGTTTCAGCACATCTAGCATTTATTCTCAGAAATCTTCCACCAACCAGAGTGGACAAGGCCGTTCCCAATGCTTCTAAGCTGTCCAACCACCACATGCAGAAGAAAAATAACAGAGAGGAAAGAGATGATGAAAATTAATTGCATACCTAAATCTTTTTCTGGGAAGTATCTATTCATTCTTCATGTTGCTAACCCTCACCCAATCCTCCATCTCAATCTTCTGTTGAAAAACCCTTAAATGTCAAGAGCTTCAAGAACTCTGCATTACAAAGGACTCTGGGCTGAGCATAAAATGGTGAAGCTTTGGCCTCCATATCGCCTTGACTGACCCCAACTTGTGCCCAAGAGCATAACCAGCATTTCTCTGCTGTGGCATAATTACAAGGCAGATAGATGGGCTGGCCTATCCCAATAGAGGCTTGTTCATCAGTACCCATCTTCCACGTTTCTCCACCTGAAATCATTCTGAAGGTTCTTTCTACATTGTGGTAGACCATTCACCATTCGTGTTCATGTCTGAGTTCCAACCTTTAGCCTCTTCTGCAGCTTTGTATGGTTTGATGTCTATGGTAGTTTGTCCAAGTGTGTCTTCTTTGGTAATCTGAAATGTCAAATGGTGAGATAGTCTAGTTGCGCTTGTTTTCTTTCCAAATAAAACCTTTCTTGCATCACAACCACCTGTTTTTTTGTCGAATTCTTAGCACACCTTCTCAGTTTGGGGCCCTTGTCTCAAGGTAGAATGCAAATTAGAATCAGCGCCTCCCCTAAAACTAGTGATGGATAATTTTGAGATAATTCGGCAGCAATAACTTCAACTGCAAATCCACCCCATCTTGAAGCTCTCTCTTGTTATTAATAGTTACTTGGCCATTAGGGTCTTTAACCAATTCCCCTTGTGCTGAATACGGTTCAATTTTGGGTTGCCCTGCCATGACATCACTAAAAACCATCCTGTTAACTTCATGCAGGACTGTAACAAGGCATGTCTCTCAGTTCTAAGATGAGCAAAAACCCACAAAAGTTTCTGACAAAGACAAAACTTTGTGACATCTTGTAAAGATTCAAAGAGAATGAATGAACAAATGTGTGAATGAAAGAATGAAGGTATGTATGAAAAACAAAGGAATGAATGAACGAACGAACAAAGGGAGGAACAAAGAATTAATGCCAGTAGCTTAAATGTCCTACTTTTTCACAAGAGTAAAAAGGCTAGAGCTTTTACACCAAGGGTAACTTTAGAAAAATATATAGTTTTTGTATAAAATTACTTCCTTTACTTGTCAGCCCAGACAATCCCAAAATACGTGAATAACTTGGCATAAACTAACTCTCTAGGGAGACAATTTTTTAAATTTTTCATTCTTACTCCTAAGAGCATGGGTGCCCAAACTTTTTAGGCTGCAGGCCAGTCACATGGTTCCTCCCACTGAAGGCGGAAGTAAAACCCTGCCGTAAATGCACCCACAGCTGTTGTAAACACATTTATGACAGCCACGGGTGCATTGACGGCAGCATTTTGCACATGCCTAGGCGTGTTTTACTTCCTTTTCTGGGTGCGGTAAGGACGGTGTGAGCTGTAGTTTGGGCACCCCTGCTTAAGAGCAACAAACTCTTAGACACCCCTGCCTAAGAGCAACAAGTTCTTATGGCAACTTACTTACTTAGTAAAGGTAACTGTTGTCCTTGCTCAAAAGCCAGTCTCATCTGACTCTAATTACTCAGTTTCTTGTTGTTGTTTTCTTGAGAATTTACACACTTTCTGATTCTGGCAACAAGAAAACACACAGATGTTTAGAAATGAGAGTATCTGGCAAGATGATCAATGTAATTATTGGATTTGGTGGACCAATGACAGGCTTGAAGAAAAATCACATCCAGAGAACAATGGAGAGAAATAAAATAACGAATTCACAAATCCCTTACATGAATGTACAAGGCTCTACAATAAAACCAGTCAAAGCCAAGTGTCCTGGTGATGAGAGAATCTGATGGCGTCAACCCATTTTGTTTCTCCTGACAACATGAACCCGTTTTCTTTCTATACTTTGATTACTTCACATTTGCCTTCCGGCAATGCGCTGGTTGTTTTAAGGGATGGAGCTGGTGTTCGTAACTATGCGTCTTTTTTTGTTCTTTCTCATGTTCTCGACATAGGTGGGGCAAATGGTTTCTTCCAGTAAATTATTACAGTATGGGTCAAGTGATTTTAAGTCAGGTTGAGTCAAGGAGGGACACTTGAAACCACATTCCACTGGAAAGGCGTGATGATAAATTGCTCAAATCTTTTCTCATTACCATCCTCATGCTTCAGAACACCACAAAAGGTCTAGGCAAAATTTTGAACTGGTAGCCATGTTAGTCTGTACAAGCATATCAGAGAGAAAACAAAACAAAGAAGACAAAAAATGCTGTGGCACCTTAAAGACTAACTCCTGTATTTTAATTTTAGCTTTCATGGATCAAGTCCACTTCATCAGACATAAGAGTGGGTTTTCATGGTATACGTGTATACATTTGGTATAGAGGCCCAGTGTAGCTGGGCAGAGTTGATTGGTTCAAGAGATGAGTACGCAAATCAATGAGTTATTTATGGCCAGTAATAAAATGTAATCAGTTTGTCTTTTCACAATGGTGAATCTATTAAGGAAGTCAGTTTGAGGAGTCAACTGTCTCAGGACAGTTGACCCTTGGCTCTGCCTATCCCACAGCACCATTTCATGTGGCCCACCACCACCTCCAGCACACCAGGAAGTGCCATGTGGTGGAGGAAGGGCAAAATGGCCCCCAAAGCTGTCTGAAGAAGCTGACTTGGCCCCTGGCTTGAAAAGGTTGAGAATTCCTGCTCTAATGTATTTATACCTCAAGTTCAAATTCTCTGAAATAACGCTTGGCATTCATGCATTCATTTGCCAATTTTTAATCAAAATTTGGTTAACTTACGTTGACTAATTCAATTGATTGAATAAGTATTAGTTGAATTAATGTTTAATTAGGTAATCTAACTTTCTAAAATCATGTCAGAAGTACACAAAGGTGCTTTCTGGGTTGAAAGGATTTTTGCTGGAGGAACTCTGCTCAGCGGACGCCTGAATGAGGGTCCTTTCATGTCCCCAAGATCTTTTCCCACCGAAGTGGTCCCTATTTATCTACTGCCAATTTCTCGCTTGCTAACTGCTAGGTTGGCAGGAGCTGGGACAGAGACGGACACTCATTCTATCATGAAGTACTCGGGTCTTGAACTGCTGACTTGCCAAACTTCCAGCTAACAAGGCAAGCTTCTTAATCACTGAGCCACCACAGTTCCAAGTCATCTAATAATAGGTCTCTTTTACTAAAATTGACATTCTCATTGTTGGAAAAGGTGCAAATTTTTACTTGTCTAGATGTGTTATTCCAACAATTTATTTTGAAGGAAGCCTCTACTAGGTTTGGGGAAGGGACTATAGTAAAACCCCGTATAAAAATTTTAATTCATTCTACAGGTCTGTCTGTTATGCGATTTTGTCATTGTACGATTTTTCCTAGGGGGAAAAAAATCATAGAATAATTTATTTATTTTGCTAAGTGGTTTTTCCCATTGAAAATTTGTCGAACAATTTTTTCCCATAGGAAAAATCATTATGCAGGGTTCCATTTTCTTTAAAAATCTGTTATGCGATTTAGTCGCTATGTGGCGTTCATTATACAAGGTTCCACTGTAGTACTAATCCCCTCTCCCCAACTGAGTTTGGAGTTCTAATCTGGAAGGGTATGGTAGGAAGACAACTAGAAATGCATTTTTGATGGAAGAAATGCTTTATTTTGAAAGATACAACAGAGCAAAACTTTTCAACAGTTGGATGTTTCAAATTGCACAGAATGACAAAAATCAGACATCACTTCAGAGAAGCACAAAAAACCCACCACAAAGCGGGGAACTGAGAAGATGAGTATTGATGAGCAAGTGTCTGATGGAGAAGACCAGTCCACCAATGTTCTCTGACAGGTGTCACCATAGAGAAACATAATCATGCTTTTATTGAGGCCAAAAAACCCGAATCCATCTCAATTCCCAATTAGAATGTAACCCAGAATCCATAATGTTGAGGCCATCTTAGAGTTTGATCTGCAGGAGATATTGAAAGAGTGGTCAAATAAGGGACAAGGACACAAAGAAGAAGTAGATGATGCCAGGCCCAGGTTTAAGCAGTCCATTCATTTTCCCATCTTGATCTCTCATTCTCTGTGCACTTCGTTGTTTTCCTTCCGCGGCTGGAGGCTGGAGGGCTTAAAAGCGTGGGCAAGGGCCTTGTTCACATTGGTTGCTGGTGCAGAAATTCTGAGAATAAATGCTTGTGGCATTCAGACCAGAGGTGAGACCTCTACGACTTCCTCTGCCATACAGGGGAACAGGAGCACATGGATTGTACTGCTCAATGCAGAGAGGTTGACTGGGACAGTAGAGAGCCGGTCCAGGGATGTTCAGGACGAAGGGGGGAGGCTGAATCGTCACAGTTGATGGAGGACATTGGGCATAGCATTGGTCAGATCTGTAAGACATCTTGATTGAAGTAAAGTTTGGATCTAAAAGAATAAAATAGAGGGGTAGTGGAGAGTTTATAGAAGAGTCAATAAAATACATCTCTTACAGAGACTAATGATTAATATTGATTTAGAAACTTTGAAACCTTTGGGACATCGAAAGCGTCTAACACAATGGTACCAAAATGCAATAATCGTTGGCTGCAACTCTTATCTGAGAATACATTTTTCCTGAAGCAGGAAAAATGCCATTGGCATGAATTTGTTTAAGGTGGATCCCAGCTTGCCATGAAGTGACCCACACACTGTGATCACGGAGCCATCTCCTGCGGCACATATGAAATGAGACATGCAGGATTTAACACCGAGACTGCAATGGACTGCTGCAACCTTGAAGATTTGGACAAGGTGTGCCTTCAAAGCCAGTCCATCTGGCATGGCCTCTTCCGCCTCCATGACCATTGGGGAATCAGAACAGTGAAGTGGTTCCTCCTCCCCTCATTTTGCCATTGAGTCCAATATGATGGTTTCCAGTGGCATTTCCTCCACTGAGGGGGCCATCACTCCACCTAAAGGGGCTCATCCACCTGTAGCCATTGTCCCCTTTAGGGAGTCAGGTTATTTACTACCACCCAGTACTCAGTGTTGAGTTGTTGGCTGTATAGTCTACTCCATTACCATAGTGGGATGTCCGGTCAGACAAATACAATACATTTCAACTGACTTCATCAGTGGGGATTTGGTGAGTTCATGCCTTTGTAAGTTCAATCGATTCAACAGGACTACTCTAGTTCCGACTGACTACTTAGTTGGAATTTATATTTGTGCAAAATTCAAGAAATGCACAGAAAGATTTATGGAGAGAGAGAAAGCTGTAAAGATAGCCATACAATCCTTGTTCCTAATGGAAAGACAAGGGTATGTCATTCCTTTGTCGGATATCTAAAATGTCATGAACAGAGGCTAGCTTTCAGTTTTGCGCTAGCAGCGAAGCAGAGGAAATATGAAAATTTCCAAAATCCACAACTAATTGCGTGGGTCTTGTGTTCTTGGTCAAAGCTAGTTCCAAAATGGAAGCTTCAGAAACAGTTAAGAGTTCTTAGGGTTTGGATCCCACCTCTGGTGTTGTGGATTAGGCTGTTTCTCCCAAACTAGTTAGACAAAGGACTGTCAAATCACCAGTGCATTCATGATCTCTTGCCAGCTGGGAGAAAACCTGTAAATGTAATTTATTTATTCACATTTATACCCCGCCCTTTTGCTCCAAGCACTACTCACTTAAATCTTACCCTAGAGAGAATGAAATAACCCAACATTTATGACCCCGATTAGCAGCCTAAAGGAATCCTAAAGTTGCTGCTCTGAAATTAACCCTTGCCTTTTGCTTATCATTTGGATTCTGGCAAACTCTAAATCCAGAGCAATGTTTTGATGCTGAGCAAATCTAAATCATTGGCAAAAGCTATTCCAAACATAACATGTTGAACAGAAATAGAAGGGTTAAGAGAAGTGTATGGAAAAAAGTGATCTGGATCTGGCCCATGGTGCCATTGCATGTGGTCCCCACCCCTCCAAGGGCATTCTAGAAAAAAATGGCCCACCCCTTTGAAGCAGTTGGGTCAAAATGGCCACCCCCATCATTGTAGGCAGGGGAAAATGGCCATCTGGCCCTCAAAGTTGAGAGCATGATCTGTCCCCCAGCTTAAAAAGGTTGGGAACCCCTGGCCTAGATTATGCCATTGAAGTATCCTACTTCTGGTCAAAAACAGTCTAACTGTTTTAACAGTTTTGAAATTTTCCTTGCATTTCCTATGTGTCTATAATTTTAAGCAACATTCTGTCATGAATAAAAAGAAGAAGAAAGAACACGGCATTAAAAAATAGAAGGTTGACTGGAAGAGGATGAGGGGGAAAAGAACCAACTAAAAACAATCTTAAAGCTAGAGCATCCATCAGACAAACTTACCTATTTCTGAAGAGAAAATAATTCACTCAGAGCTTCTTCCTATTCCAGGATTTTGAGATTGTGAATTTGTGGTTGGTTTTTATACCATCCCGGAGAGGATGAGGCATTTCATTTTCATATGCTTCCTAATTAGTGGCTCATAACCTTTTCCTGTGGGCTAACACCCAGGAAGTTTTATCAAGTGATTTCCCAATTTATAAATCCTCTTCCTCCTCTTGAGGTTGCAATTTGTAGGTGGGGTACCTTGTTTGGTGGAAACTGCAATGGGTCAGACCTTTGGGCCATTATGGCTCAGAGCCATTATTGAAATCTTACTTCAAACAGAATGTGAAATAACAGTTTGTGGTTCTTCCTTGACTGGGGAAAAATGGGAGAAATACAAATCTCAGGTTTCTACTATCTCCTCTCTCATTAGTTACGAGAACACAAGTTTTTAGCAGGCCATCAAAATGTGTAATCTTAAATTATTATTATTCTGTTAAAATCTCAACTGATTGAAATCAAATTGTCGCTCACCACCCAAAATTTGTCAAAGCATATTTATAATGTGCACATATTAAGAAAAAAAAGACATCTTTTAGAAAGCAAAGATATTTAATTTTAACAAAAGGATTTGGTGTTGGGAAATTTCATGTTTAGGATTCAACTAAAGGAGATAAAAATTGGCAGATTACTAAGATAAACAGCAGGGGGGAGTGGGTGGAGAAAGGAAAACAAGACCATTTCATGAGATGATGGGAAATCCTTCAGATGAAGAAGTTCTCACTTTCCTAAATATGATACCACATTCTCCGTATGTCCCAGAAGCTTCAAGGAAACATGAGTTCAATGGAAAATACAGTAGAACCTCATCCAACAATCGCCCCGTATAGCAACGAAATTGCATAACAATTAGGTTTTGGTGGGAAATGACATCCCACATAACAATTTTCCCTATGGAAAAAATTGTACAACAATTTTTCAATGGAAAAAACAACTTAGCAAAAATAATTGTTGTACGATGGATCCCATAGCGAAAATTGCTATACAATGCATGCATTGTATAGCAATTGTTTCATACCACAACGAGCCCCATGGAACAAATTAAAATCATTGTATGAGGTACTGTACAAAGTACAGTGGTACCTCCATGTGCCTTCTTCATGGGTTAAAGAAACGGATACTTAGTAATGGAAGGTGGCAAATTTGATTCTGGGGAGTGTTTGGACCCAATGAGTATTTGAAGGGTGAAACTCAACTACCCAGAGAGATTGTTATTCCATCCTTTCTTTGTCTCTATGCCAAGATGGACCAAGAGAAATTTTAGCCACAGTAGATGGAGAAGAAGCATTTGGAGGTGGCCCCTTCTGAAGGCCACTGAAGTGGGGGGAAAGTTAAAGAAGAAACCAAAGTAGCAATGAAACTATGTCAGCTAGACTGAGCAGGACACTCTCTTTTAAACACCACTGCCTGAATACCAAAGCCAAAGTTAGTACAAGGAACAATATCACCAGGAAACGTACAAATGGGGAACTCAACTATCCATGCTGCGTACATCAGCTTTGGCCCTGAGCATCTCCGTGGTAGAGTATGCTGATCCAGTATGGAGCACATCCACAAATGCAAAATAAATTAACTTTGCTGTTAATGAAGCCATGCATATAATGACAGGATGCCTCAAACCTACACCAGTTGAGGAAATATACCCTCTTGTTGGTATCACTCAACCTAAGATCAGGAAAGAAGTAGCAGTGGATGCCAGACACATGCACCAATGAAATCTTGAGTTTGGCCAATGACATCTACTGTGGCTAAATTTTCACAAGAAAGTGGCTTTATTTTGGCAGTCTAAAGTTTGATCGGGACACGGAAGAGGAAGAAAAGGCTAGGTTGAGAAGAGGAACAGAATGTCAGAAGGTTTGGTTGTGAATTTCTACATATACATGTGGTAAATACATCAGTGAATGAAGAAGTGTTCTTGTGGAGCAACTAGAGGCTCACTTGGAATAATAATTGGGCTGGTTTTTTTATTGTTTTGTTAATGTACCACAATAATCTCCCCCCTAATCTCTTACGATGGTAACCGTTGGCTGGAGAAGTTAACCGGAAATGTCTATAAACAGATGCTATTTTGAGAAGTTGAATGCCACCCAGTCCCATCTCTTCTTGGGATCTTGTCAATTACTTCCGCTACACCTTGGAAATTACTCATGATGGGAAACTGAGTTTGTGATTATTGCAATTCTGGCCCATGATGGCTCATAGGATGAGAGAGGAACTTGCCAAAGAACGGAACCTGTTAATTAATGTGATACACCATGATACATCTTTGTCACTCCCAACATTTTCAATCGCAGAAGGTGGAAGAATTTGGTGGAGGGTGCGAGAAGAAATTTGCAGATTTGTAGACATTTTGGGAATTTGTAGATTACAGAAATTCTGCAGGAATTCCCTAGTCAGACTTCTGAAGGCTTTAATTGAGGAAGATGCTTTCATGTTCCTATAACTAATAAAATCAGATTTAGGCACCCATTTTCATCCCGGTGAGTAAGTGAGTGGAGAATAAGTGAGTAAACCTAGGTTTCAGGGGAGCCACAAGGAATTATGGGCCTGGTAGGTTTACTCTGCGGAGCCTAATGCACAGAGACTTCCAGGCATATAATTTGTTGTCACTTCCACAGAATTTAGCCCTGAAATCTGGCAGGCTAAGAAGTGTAGTCTCCCCTGTGAATAGCCTTGACCAAGATCTTTTACATAAACCCTATAGCCTACTTAGTATTAAGATGTGTACAGTAGTTGTATTGAGGTATAAAGAATATTATCTAATATTTTGAAAAATGAGAATTTATGGAAGAACTTAACCATTCAATTGGAAAAGGAGATACTTCTTCATCTGTACTTTCCAAATATTGAATATCAACCTATGTGCAATCAAACTGATTGTGTTTTATATTTATTGAAAATACAACACTATTACCTTTATCACCACTACTACCTCCCCCAAACTGAATATGGATAGTTTTTTCCTCCCTCCCTCCCTTCCATCTTTCTTTCCTTCATCCCTTCCTTCCTATATAGAGTTGCCATAATTCTCTCCAACAAAACCGGGACAGAAGTATACAGTACTTGACAAAAATGGATGGGTTATCTACAAAATAGACTTTTTTAAAAAAAAAAACATAACATAATGACAGCTATAAAACACTTTCACATTAAATATATCAATACATAAATGAATTTATTTACAACAGTTAATTCTTACTGTAAGGTGATCTGTTGTACTTCTGAGAAGTCGCCTTTTGGTCAGTTCCAGGAAACATATTGGTCACACTTATCAGGCGGTGGTGTGAGGCAAGGACGTTAAGATTTGTCTCCAGGTATACTCCAACTCCAATGTGGCAGGAAATTGTTCGTTTGATGGCAAGAGTTCGAATTTATTTTAATGGTGTGTATCAATATGTTTTAAAAATCCAGGATTTTAACATGATTTTTATTGATTGAACTGGCCAGGACAATTTTTCTGACTTTGAATCTGGGACAATCCCGGTTTTCCAGGACATATGGCAACCCTATTCCGATAGATAGATAGATAGATAGATAGATAGATAGATAGATAGATAGATAGATAGATAGATAGATAGATAGATAGATAGATAGATAGATAGATTCTTATTAGAATCAATGGATTGCATTAAAATGAGTGGTAAACTGTTTCTGCAAACTGGGACAACAGTAGCACAAGTGGTTAAGATGCTGACTGAAAGGCAGCAGGTCAGCAATTCAGTACCTGAGTACTGCATGACGGAGTGAGCTCCCATCTCTGTCCCAGCTCCTGCCAACCTAGCAATTTGAAAGCAAGAAACTGCAAGTAGATAAATAGGTACCACTTTGATGGGAAGGTAAACAGCGTTCCGTGCACTCCGCTGTGTAGTCATGCCTGCCACGTGCCCATGGAAACATCTGCAGACACAGACAGTGCTGGCTCTTTGGCTCTAAATAGAGATGAGCACTGAACTCTAGAGTTGGATACGACTGGCTTTCGAGCAAGGGCGACCTTTACATTTATCTAAACTCGTTCTAGCTCTCTGGAAGAAAGTCAGTTGAGAAAGAACTGAACTCTTGAGTTATAGTTTTATTTCTTCAGAGTAAAGATCAAAATCATGAGAACTAGAGAAAATGCATCTAGAATAATTATAATAATTGCAAAGCTTGGCAATTTGTTGTTGCTGGTTAATTATAGGTTCGCTTGACACACCCTCAAAGCAAGCAAGTGAGCTGTTGACTCAAGAAATATTCTACCAAGGGGCAGCTTGTGTTCAAGAATTATAGTATGAGGTGACCCTCCAAACTCACTTTCCAAGATGCCCTGTATTTTCCTCCATAATGCATGATAACCATTTGTAAATTTCAGATTAGTGTGGTGTGTCTCTCACAATTGTCTGCGGCATTTACTCTCTGATATTTCCAGGTCTTGGGAAGTTACTTTCTGAAGCAACCACCATCTGCATAACAATCAGAAAGAAGAGCTAAGAATTAGAAAGCATGTTTTCCACTTTGCTGAGTGGATTTGTAGATATGGATTCTAGAAATGCATGTTTAACATACCTTACTATGGTGCTGTAATAAACAATTCACAAGTCTTCTACTTCCAGTGTTCTATTTTCTATGGAACATTGGCCATGGAATATCTGAAAGCATAGTTTTATTCTTCTATTTGAAAAGAGATAAACACCACATTTTCTGCAACAGATGTTTTTGTGTAATTTAAGAACAGTGGGACCGGAGTCTAAAAACTAGATGGCCACCAGGGAGCAGCACTTTGTAACGTAGTAGTAACACTTGGGTTGCTTCTTTGAGAACCAGTGGCACTAGAGTATGTTTGCTTGTCTCTCAGTGTAAGAGACAGGAGGATTCTGACTTAGAGCCACATGACCACGGAAACGTCTGCAGAGGCAGACAGCGCTGGTTCTTCAGCTTTGAAACAGAGATGAGCACAGAACCCTAGAGTTGGATACAACTGGTTTTCGAGCAAGGAAAACCTTTACCTTTACCTAAATGGTAAAATAAAGGTGTTTTTTTTTTAACTAGCAAATGGTAGACATAGACACGGATGTAAATTTTCTTTTATTTCATCAGAGACAGGAAAAACAGAAGATAAAATGGATGTTCTTTCTATTGAATTGGTGAAGAAATTTCACACAAGCCTCAGCAAGTTCTTATACCAAACAAACAAATCAAGAATCATATTCATAGCCTTTGTTACTCTTTTGTGTTTTTGAAAGTACAGGTCAGGCACACACACACACACACACACACACACACACACACACACACACACTGGGGTAGTTTTTCCCCATGGAGGATGCATTCCAATACCTTAATCAGATACCTGAAACCACAGCAAACAGTGAATCCCATATTTAAGCACACATACCTGTGTTGGACAAGTGATGGGTGGGGTTCAAATGCCTCTATCATTCTAAGTGAGCACTAACAAAATGTCTGCCTCCATTCTTTCCAATAATTACTTCACATACAGCAGCCTCTAGTGGCCAGCCTTTGTAAAGCACATAGATAATATGCATTATTAATTTCATGGATTTTTAACTGAATATTTTTAGACACAAAATAACTGAAACTGTGGAAAGAACTCATAGGTGCACATAGTATATAGCTAGTATATACATGTATACATGGTGTTCATAAATCTGAGAAAAAAGAGCTATGATCCCAAAATTAACAAAATGGAGATCTTTTCTAATTAGAGCATATCTTTTGATGTGGACAATGGACAGAGAAGGGAAGGATAATCAGTACATTTGAAGTCTACTCTTGAACAAAAGTTTTACAGTTACTATGGAGAGACAGATAAGTGTGTTCTTGGTCAAGACAAGCCTGAACTCTCTCTAGAAGCCAAAATAACTTGAGCATATCATAGTTTGGGCACCTAATGAGACAATTAAATTCTCTGGAAAAGACAGTAATGCTAGGGAAATATGAAAAAAATAGGAAGAGAGGATGACCAATTTTAGTTTGTTAAACTCAGGCAGTTAATGACTGGACCTTTCAAAAGTTATTAATTCCTAGTGCGCCTATACCTTTGAAGTGACTTGACAGCAAGTCTAAACAACTACAACTTGCAGATAACTTCTGCTTAGACAAAAACAAAATCAACAACCAAAAGTTGCATCCAGCCTACAGGACGTTTCTCAAGGAAGAGTCAAAAGCCTGAAAAGCTTCCAAGCAGATTAAGTAACCTAAAGCTTGAAAAGGGAGGAGGTGATATTGGTCTCCTCTGAGAGTAAAGCCACCAAGCTGCTTACAAATTGCAAAGTCAGCAGTGAGTAAGAGGCCAGGAGTCACCCACTGATACCAACTTGAAAGCAGTAAATTATGATATTGACACAATCCTTGAGTCACCAAAAGACAGAAAAAACTGAGCAGATGGAGGTTCAAATGATGGTTTTGTACGATGTATTAGGTCTGGCCGGTCTTCCCACTATGGTAAAAGAGTAGACCGTACCACCAGAGACTCAACGCCGAGTGTTGGGTGGTGGTAAATAACCTGACTTCTTAATGGGGCCAACAGCTATGGGTGGATGAGCACCTTAATGTGAGGTGATGGTCCCCATAAGGGGAGGAAATGCCACTGGAAACCATCATATTGGGCCCAAAGGCAAAATGAGCAGAGGAGGAATTCTGATTCCCAATGGTCATGGAGGTGGAAGAGGTCATACCAGATGGACTAGCTGTGAAGGCGCACCTTGTCAATATCCTCAAGGCTGCGGCAGTCCATTGCAGTCCCGGTGATAAATCCTGATTGTCTCATTTAATATGTGCTGCAGGAGATGGCTCCGTGATCATAATGTGTTGGTCACTTCATGGCATGCTGGGATCCACCTTAAACAAATTCTCACCAATGGCATTTTTTCTGCTTGGGGGGGGAGGGGGATGCATTCTCAGATACAGTACTAGTTTTATGTAAATCGAAGCAAACCCATAGGGAAATGAATTTTTACGTAACTCGAAGCAAACCCATAGGAAAAAGAATCTTTATGTAACTCAAAGCAAACCCATAGGAAATCATGTAAATCGGGACATGGTTTTGGCACAAAATCATTATGTAAGTCGCATTTTATGTAAGTTGAGGCATATGTAAGTCAGAGTTTTACTGTATCCCCCTTCCCTTTATACAATTCATCTCAAACAAAGAAGTCTATGGATTTCAGACTTCAAAATATGTCCTGCTTTGTTCTGGAGGTTCAACTTTGGTCAACTCATGGAAAACAAACCAAAACAGGACATGTGGCATAGCAAATTCCTGACACAGTCATAGTTGGTGAGAATGAGAATGAGAATAGTGTCAGGTAGATGTCAGCCTTCAACCAACAATATGCGCCGTTGGAATTCAGAAGGGTGGAAGTTTATGGCAACATTGTTGTGACATTCCTGACAGGTGGTCATTAGGATTTTAGTCTTTTAAGCTCTGCAGATTATTTCAGCCGATTGAGTTTTGATTTCCATGCCAGGGCATTGTCAACCACAGCGTAATTGCAGAGAAAGCATTCAAAGAAGCTCGGCTCCACCTCTTCATGGTGTTATAATTTTGATGTTGGCTTGCTGTGAATGGGATTCCAGGTCTTTTTGCAATGGGGAAGAAAAATAACTCCATTATCCTTGACTAAGCTTTGGTAGAAGTTGCTATGTTTCTTGCTAAGTAAAAGTCTAGCCTGAAGAAACAACATTGATACCAGGCTGTAAAGATGGCACACCTTTCTTTAATGATTTGGAGAAGGAAGAAGGGTGGACTTCCTAGTTTGAGTAAAAGTGTAAACCAGCCCCAAAGCAGAACAGGTCTCACTCTGAAATGAAGTGCTTTGTTTTGATTATAACCTGTCCATGGTAGAGATATGATTCTCACTTGTTTTTACAAGGAAAGAAGTTGCAACATTTTACTTCTTGTCATTAAAAAAAGTTCGTAGCAGTCTTGACAGAATATGACCTGGTTTTGCTGTATTCGGGCATTTGTGAGAATTGACCATAACTGGTCAGGAACTGGAGTGACCACTTGCTTTGTCAAAGAGCTTGAAGCCCTGGGGGGATTTTGTGTCTTTCTTAACAATTAACTGGTCTTTCTGTCATTGTGAAAGCAAGAAATTGCAAGTAGATAAATAGGTGCCACTTTGGTGGGAAGGTAAACAGTGCTCCATGCGCTCCGGTGTCTAGTCATGACCTTGGAAATGTCTGCAGAAGCAGACAGCACTGGCTCTTCGGCTTTGAAACAGAGATGAGCACTGAACCCTAGAGTCAGATACGACTGGCTTTCAAGCAAGGGAAATCTTTACCTTTACCTTAGGACAGTAGAGGCATGTTACTCTGATTACACAGTCCTGCAGGAAAAAATATAACAGTTCTTCATCTTGCTCTCAGATCAAGGCAAAGTGTCTCATAAGGCTTTAAAGCTCCTCACCGGAAAGCCTCATCATATACATACTTATTCTAAGCCAAAAAGAATTGAGGAATTTGACAAATATTCTTTCCATTCCTAGACTATGTTTTTGTGTTTCTTCATGTCTCACACTTATGGGAATGCTGCTATTTCTTATTGCCGGCTGACTTCTACAAGCTGATTTCCAGAAGATACTAGAGAAATAGTAGGTGATTTAACTTATTTTGGAGTTCAGGGCATCACCAATTCTAGTGTCATAAGGACTGAGATTTGAACTGCCTCTACATAACTGCTAACAAAAGAGCAGAGGTTTTAAAAGAAAATATTTTAGCTATCCTTTGCATTAATATTATGAGTTCTCTTTTAAATAGTTCTATAATTCATTATAATATTCTATTTTTTTACTTTAGTTTTAACATGAGCTGATGTCTTAATTGTTCCAGGTTGGGAAAGTCTCTTGAAATACAAAGTCTTTTTTTATTGCCTAGTTCGGACATCACCTCATACCTCCATATTCCATCTTCAGCAGTGGAAAGGCAGATGAGCTGGGAAAGTTAATTCCCCATTCCTGTTCTGCCAGGGTGGTTGCCCTCAGTGTACACTTCCTAGGTGATGCAAGAAGAAATTGGGTGGATGAAATTCCTCACCTAATAAAGCCTAGAAGGAATTTGCATACAGGTCAGGTTAGTTGCGTGAACTATGGCTCAGCTCACTGGCTGGTCTCTTGTCCTCACCCCAAATTTTCATCTTTAATGTCTTTCTTCTGGCATTGTGCAAATCAATGGAGCCAGAAGGTAAGGGGTAGGATGTTCTGTCTTAGAAAGAGAAGGAGGAATTAACATTTTAGCCATGTTCTTTTATGATCTAAACCAAAAAGGCTGGATCGAGAGCTTCACTCCTGGTCTGGTTTCTTTTGTCCATCTTATGAGTGACAAAAAACATCTTTGTAATCCTTTCAAAGGATATTTATTTTCATACATAAGATATTTTCTCTTATATTATGATCTTAGGAATTCTTCTCAGTTTGTCTTTTTGGGGGGGCCAAGACAGGCTCACTCAACACTGCAGGGTGGCCTGCTAAAAACTGGCCGCCCCAATGAGAATGCTCACCTCCAGTGCAAGAGTGAAACAATAACTGCTTACTTCCTCAAAACATCCATATTCATGGCTATAGAAAATGGGTTCGCAACCTATGGCCATTGGGTGGGCTTGGCCCATGGCACTATTTCATGTGGCCCACTGCCCTCACGTCCGCCGCCACCAGAAGCAGAGGAAATGGCAAAAACAGCCAAAAACATGCCGTAAATGCACCCACAGCTGTAATAAATGCAGTTAGGACAGCTGTGGACTGTTTTACAGCAGCATTTATGGTGGGGGAACTTCGTGTCTGGCTTCCTCAGCTGTCTGAGGGGGTGTGGTCCGGCCTTCGGGACGAAAACATTAAGAACCCCTGCTACAAAATATGTTCAGACTATTGATCTTTAAAAAAAACATATGTATACGCTGCAGAACAGCAGTAGGCGGGACAGGTTTAACAAATTTGTTATATTAAGCAAGTTCTCCAAAATCTTAGACTCTCATTATATATATATATATATATATATATATATATATATATATATATATATATATATATATATATATATATATATATATATATATATATATATATATATATATATATATATATATATATATATATATATATATATATATATATATATATATATATATATATATATATATATATATATATATATATATATATATATGAAGACAGAATGTCATATGATCTACAGCTTTTAGTTTCACAAAATGGGGATTATCCTCCTCAAAGCAGGGCTTTGACTTACACAAGAAGGTAGTAAATACACTCTCTTGCTCAAAGGGTAAGAAAAGAGCAATGACATGCTCCATTGAGCACATCATGCACAGCAAATACAAACAGGACCCTGCCCTTTGAAGTCTGCATTTTTACAAGTCTTTTGGATTCCACCAAGCCTGCCAGTATTTCCCACATGTTGTAATTCGTACCCGGAAAATTAGAATGCTATTAATATGTATGAAAATATGCATGTACTGTATACATAAAGGATAATCATTACAATAGTGGTGATGAGAATGGCAGATTTGGCACCTTGTTTATGTGTGTGTCCATGACTACTATTGCTAGGCAAGTGTGTATGAGTCACCCAGGTGCCATCTTCAGTTGGCCAGGAAATGGGAGACAGTTGCATCAACCTGCAATTCAGAACCATGGCTCAATGCAAAGCCCATGGTTTGTGTATCAGACTGTGGAATTCCACTCATTGCATTGTTATTACAGGCTGTCTGGCTGCTTCTGACTTACGGAGCCCCTAGTAAGGTTTTCAAACTATGTGAGATATTCAATGAATGATTGATCCATTGGCTTTGTCTAGGAAGTTCCCATAACCAATTAGGAATTAATGGTGAAGATGATGTGCTGTCATTTCAGACTTTTGGTGATCCTTTCCAGAGTTTTCCAGGTATAGAGCACTAAAAAGTGATTCACCATCCCTTTCTTTTGGGCCGGACATCCCTCTACAGTAGTGGAGTCGATTGTACAGCTAGTGACTCAATGCCGAGTGTCAGGCAGTGGTTAACTAAACTGACTCCCTACAGGGGCCAACGGCTACCAGTTGATGAGCCCCTTTAGGTGGGGTGATGGCTCCGTCAGTGGAAGAAATACTGGGAACCATCCTATTGGGCCCAACGACAAAATGAGTGGAGGAGGAACTCTGATTCCCAATGGTCATGGAGGTGGAGGAGGCCAAACCAGATGGACTGGCTTCATGAGATCTACCTTAAACAGTGACATTTTTTCTGGTGCAGGAAATGAGTTGCAGTTGAGGACGACTCTGGTACAGTTTGTC
The DNA here is from genome assembly GCA_035047305.1 of Bradypodion pumilum. Classification (NCBI taxonomy): domain Eukaryota; kingdom Metazoa; phylum Chordata; class Lepidosauria; order Squamata; family Chamaeleonidae; genus Bradypodion; species Bradypodion pumilum. Next base: position 5,817,463 of record JAWDJD010000018.1, read on the forward strand.
CTAGGTTACACAGACTGGCTCTCCTCCTACACGTCATAGTGGGGAATCAAGCTCTCAACTGATGGCCAGGTCCCCACCTCACTGAGCTACCCAGACTGTTCAGAAAATGGAAAAATATGGAAATAGATACACTAATGGCTTGAATTCTGTATGAGGCAGTTTCATTTACTTGTACATTCAAAAATTGTCTCAGGTTCCTACAATAGTGTTTGTATGTCCGGAAATAGTGTCACGTGGAAATCCACTATGGCCCCATAGTACATCGAAGTGGCAGTGGGGTGACCTTTCTTTATGGGAACTCAGAGAAATCTGATCCAATCATTCTGATCCAATCGTTCCATGCTAGAAAAATTACATAACCTAAATTGATCAATGATCTAACAATGTAAGACAAAACAAAAGTGAACACATTCTGATTATAGGTTTAAAGAAAATGTTTATTGAAGGGTTTTTGGAAATAAACACTAGTAGAGTTTTGATTTTCTGTCCAGGTGAACAGCAGTCCAATCATTATCATTTTGTGGAACATGTAACATGGATTTCTTTGTCAACTTGTCTTTGAATTATCAGATGCAAGAACAAATCAGGATTTTATTACAAATGTACTTATACATGCCCTGTAAATAGATTAGGAGCATACAGACTAAGAGACACAAAATGGCTAGAAATCATTGTGGGCAACGGAAGCAGACAAGCCTTGATTTGAGATGATCAAGTCAAAGCGATCCTAAAACAACATAAATGTTTACTTGACATAAGACTCTGCACAAGACAGAAGCTGAAAATAGGGTCACTGAAAACATAGGAAGAGCTGAGAATTCATAAACCATCAGGAAGCAGAGCTGAGATACAAAGCTTTAGAGGAATCTTTGGCACCTACGCTTGGCTTTTCTCCATTTCTATATTTGCCAATTTCATTGAGCTTTCTTAGCATTTGTAGATGCTGCAGCCATACGAGGTGCATGGCTGGACACTTTGAGAGTAAAAGCTTGACGATCTGGAGAAAGAGGGTGGCCCAGGACGTAGAGCTCCTGAGTGACCAGAGGAAGCTACACCTCCAATAGCACATGGATTGTGTTGCTCAATCTCAAAGGCTTGGTCTGGACAGTAGATAGCCGGCCCAGGAATGGAGAGGACAAAAGGAGGCGGTTGGATTGTCAGCGTCGAAGCAGGGCAGCTGGCATAGCATTGCGGATTAAGATTAGACATTCTGCCTGGAAAGATCTGAAATGAGAGGCATGGTTTCAGTAACACAACCAACATAGAGATATGGGTCAAAAATGGGTGAAGCATCAGAGTGTGAATTGTGGCCACAAATTATTACTAGTAAGTAAATCGTTGGTTCCCTTTCTGGTTGTATGGCTCACTTGGATTGTCTTTGGATTTACCAATTATTCTACCTTGCAAAGGCAGTGAGATTTTCTGCTCATAGTTCCTGAAACAAGGATACTGTGTTATCCCCACAGCTCCCACTAAAAAATGAAATCAAAGACTTGACAGGAAGAAAATACAAAATTGTAGTTTATCCAGACAATTTGATTTTGGGATTGGCAGGTGTTCTCCTTGGCCGGTAGGTGAGGATATGACCATGAGAACGACCACCAGCTTAGATTTTGGATTTTAGATTTTCAGATTTTAGCATTATGGATGTTTTGACAATGTGTTTTTCAATCGGTCCTTCTTTCTTTAGTGTAACAGTATTTAATGATAGTGGACCATTTTATTGTGGTTGTGGGTTATGAATTGTGAGCCGCCCAGAGTCTCTACGGTGATATGTGCGTCCATACAAATCTAAATCCAAATCTAAATCTAAATCTAAATAATAATAAGAAGAAGAAGGAGGAGGAGGAGGAGGAGGAGGAGAAGAAGTCATCAATTGCATATTATTATAGTCTCCTCATCTTCAACATTACTGATGAGAGAAACAGAAAGACAGTAAGCCTTTAATTAACATTTCTCATACCCTTTCATGTTGCTGGCATAATCCTGGTAAAGATTTGGATTTGGGTTTTATTCTACTCTACCAAAAGGAGTAGAGTTGCTTTTCCCTCAATTTACAGAAAAATAATGCCTTTCTGGTCTACCCTCTTCTAAACCATACCCCCAGAAGAAGCAACGATAAGGTTGAAAGCCCAACTTCTACATACCTAGTTTCTGCAGGATGCAAACAAGAGCCGGGTGCAATGGGAGCAATGTAGAGGAATGGTTCAAGTAGTGGCTTCTTATATGTTTTCCAGGCTGTCCTGGGACTGCTGACTCATTTGACAGCCCCTGAGTGGTGCAAATTTCAAACTGCATTGACAGGCACACTTGAAGTGTCAGGAATTAATTACTTTTCACATAATGAGTCCTGTTTATATGCAAAGCCAGCAGAAGGCAGTTCCAGCTGCCCACCCAGTATTAACATTTGTTTTGAGGAGACAGTCACCTTCTTTCCACAATGAGACATGTGTACTTACAATTTCTCTTTCTTTTGTCAACTTTCTCTTATTTAATTGAGGGCAGCTCATTCTCCCCCTCCTAGCCTTGACTCATGGACAATAGGTCCCTGGATAATGCTAGTCTGAATTAAGTCTTGTATGTTCTATGTAGAACTTGTCTTGTTCAAACACATGAGGATGGAGAACCACAAAATGTTTCTTCTCACTTTGGAATTCCCCATGGCACCTTTATGTGTATGCACAAAATAAGTATAGAAGTAGCACAAAATGACCGCATCAACCACTCTGCTCTAACTGGGGCTATCAACGGGATGCAGGACCATGTATGACCTAGGAGTTCTGGAGCAGGTCTATTGAGAAGAGAATCCTCAATAGAAGACATTTCTCAATAATAATAGGATCATAGCCCAATTGAGTTGGAAGGTACCTTTGAGACCATTGAATCCAATTCCCTGCCCAATGCAGGAGTGCAAGCCAAAGCAGAACTGGTTGTCAAATTTTCTACTAAATGCCTCCAGTGTTGGAGCTCTCACTACTTTCTGAGGTCATGGGTTCCATTGTTGTACTGCTCTAACAGTTAAGAAGTGTTTCCTGATATTCAGCCTATATCTGGCTTCCTATAGTTTCAGTCCTCCATTATGCAATCTGGGGCGATGGGGAAAAAAAATCTTTCCCTTCCTCTCTATGATCATCTTTTAAGTGTTTGAAGATTCAATCCCCTCTTAGTCTTCTTTTCTCAAGGCTATACATTCATCCAAACAATGGTCTAAGCAATTTATCAAAGAGAGTCTATGTTCCATTTAGGAAAGCTTTGTTTCCCACGGTAGCTAAGTCAATAGTTTCCTCCTTTGTTGCATTTTGACTAAGGCTCTGTGTTGATCAATAAATGAGCAGAAAAACATGTGTCATCAGCTTCAAGGAGCCAGATAATTGATGCAGTGTTATGACATATCTAGATTCCGGGTTGGGTCCTTACATCTTTCTCTCATTAGACTTTCCGAAAGGTGGAGTCCATACATAGTCAACAGGTGATAATTGCTGACATATGATGTCCTGGAGACAAAATCACCTTGGAGGATTTACAACTATTTTCCTATCACCAGACAGAAGTATGCAACCAGTATGGAGTCAAAACTTTGGTCCAGTATGGTCCACTCTAACTGGAAACCATGGCAGCAGATACTTTTTCTACTTCTTGGCTTTCCCTGGTGCTCTCCTATCCAAGCCCTATCTGAGCCTGAGCAAGTTTGGCTTCCAACTTTAGATAAATACACAGTCAATATGGGATATATACAGACTAAGCCTAAAGAAGCTATGATGTTTACATCTCCCCAGATTTGGAAAGCCAAAAGACTCCACAACTAGTCCTAAAGCAAGAGATTCCATAATCTCAAATACCTTAAAAATAACCATAAAGAGGAAGGGCGGGATCTGTTCTCCATCATCCCAGAATTCAGGACACACAATAACAGGCTGAAACTACAGGAAGCCGTCGTTGTCGACTGCAATGCATATCCAAGAATGCATTTTTTCCTGAAGCAGGAAAAATGACAATGGCATGAATTTGTTTAAGGTGGATCCCAGCTTGCCATGAAGTGACCCACACACTATGATCATGGAGACATCTGCTGCAGCACATATGGAATGCGACATGCAGGATTTAACGCCAAGACTGCAATGGACTGCCGCAGCCTTGAGGATATGGATAAGGTGTGCCTTCACAGCCAGTCCATCTGGCTTGGCCTCTTCTACTTCCATGACCATTGGGAATCAGAGTTCCTCCTCTGCTCATTTTGCCATTGGACCCAATATGATGGTTTCCAGTGGCATTTCCTCCACTGAGGGGACCATCACCCCACTTAAAGGGGCTCATCCACACATAGCCTTTGGCCCCTTTAGGGATTCATGTTAATTAAGTGCCGCCTGACACTCAAAGTTGAGTCGCTGGCTGTATGGTCTACTCCATTACCATAATGGGATGTCCGGCCAGATATAGACAGGAAGCCATATATAGGCTGAATGTCAGGGAAAACCTCTTGACAGAGCAGTACGACAGCAGAACCAACTGCCTCGAGAGGTAGTGAGCTTACGAGAGAATTGGACAACCATCTGTCAAAACTGCTTTGATTCAGATTCCTGTATTGAGATTCAATGGCCTAAAAGGCCCCTTCCAACTCAGTTATTCTATCACACTTGATCTTCATTTCATCATAGAACAGAATGGGAAGAACTATGCAAATTGATTGAGATCAGTTTCATAATGGTGCATGAACCCATCCTCTGGGAGGATTCTGGGAGATGAAGCCACACCTGGGAAGTAACATTTGAGAGATGTTTTCCAAATCCCTGCTTAGCATCCCTCAGTTTAAATCTGAAAGCCTGGATAAACTCCGAACATTTGTTCTGTATTTTTAAAGTTGGATATTAGGTGTGAGGCTGTTTTACCTTAGCAATCATAAATAGCAAAACTAAAGCAACCAGTTGGCACATCTATCCTAGTACTGGCGATTGTGAACTGATATTGAATCCCAGAGAATAATTTTATCATTATCTAATTCTCATTAGACTGCCTTGGATTGTAACTTTATTGGCGAAGCTTTGAGGAGAACTTCAACCTATGACTGCATCCTCAAAACAAATCGCATTCCTTACCACCTCTGTTTCTTGCTTTCTTTTCCCTAGAACAAAGAGTAACATTCAAGCTAATTCCTATAATTTAAATTTTGTGGAAAGCTCTTTTTTCTGATTAGCACTATCAGTTACTCCATTTCCCGCTTTCTATTTGATCTTGGAAGACAAGCTATGAGAAACCTGGGAAACCTAGTGAAAAGCAGGGACATCGCCTTGCAAACAAAAGTTCCCATAGTCAATGCAATGGTATTCCCGGTGGTACTGTATGGTTGTGAGAGCTGGACCATTAAGAAAGCTGAGCAGAAGAATAGATGCCTTTGAGATGTGGTTTTGGAGGAGAGTTTTGAGAGTCCCCTGGACAGCGAGGAGAACAAATAGGTCAAACTTAAAAGAAATCATCCCTGAGTGCCCCTTGGAAGGTCAAATAGTGAAGATGAAGCTAAAGTACTTTGGACATCAAATGAGAAGAGAGGATTCCCTGGAAAAAGCCTTGATGCTGAGAAAGGTGGAGGGCAAAAGAAGAAGGGGGCGGCCAAAGATGAGATGGCTAGATGGTATTGTTGATGCATTGGGAACAGAGTTGGGCAGTTTGAGGAGGTTGGTGGAGGATAGGGGTACCTGGCGTGCAAGGGACCATGGGATTGCAGGGGGTCGGAATCGACTGTGCGACTGAACAGCAACAACAAAATTTGATTTTTGAAATAAACCTTCTTTGAGGTCTTTCGAGAGGGAAGGCAGCACGTCCACCAAATGCTAAGCTGCCGAGATTCAATCCACTTTCTGATTTGTGTGTTCATTGCAAATTACCAGGATGCACAGTATAATAATGATATAATTTTGTATCAGAAATTATTCTGGGTTGAAAGGATTTTTTGCTGGAGAAACTCCACTCAGGGGATGCCCGAATGAGGTTCCTTTCATGACCCCAAGAGCTATGACAGAGGCAGGCGCTCAACCTGTCATGCAGTATCTAGGTCTTGAACTGCTGACTTGCCGGCCTTCCAGCTAACAAGGCGAGCTTCTTAACCACTGAGCTATGGCAGCCTCTACATGCAGAGTCTCAGAATTGTTCTAGCAAGGAAAGCAAACAAGGAGTCATTTGAAATCAACAATTCCAATTAATGATAGCAATTGCTCATTCTACTTTCCATTCCGGAGAAATTCACTGAGAAAAGATTCTTAAGGAACTAGCATAACTTGGTGGAAGAGCGAAACAGAGGTGGTAAATATTCTTCTTCAATTAAAGAGATGGAGTTCTGGCTCTTTCATTAGGAAGAGTGTCAAGGTTGCCCCAGGGTGGCTGAAGCATGCAAGCTACGACAGAAGTTGAAGAAACATGGCGTAGGACATGCAGTCTTCCTTGTGTTTCCTAAGCTAGTTTGCTTCCTTCTGGTTTGATGGAGGATGAAGTCCCATCAGCAGTGCTGAAAAAAGATTTATGCCAGCTAATTTATTGCATGGAAAGGGGAAGGGACGCCATCTTGGAGTGAAACTTCTTGTCTGACAATTAGGCTATAGAAACACCCTGGACAGCTGGTGACAGTCAGAGCAGACTGTGTGGCCCAGTTTTCTAACTTATTAACAACATATTACATTTGTATGGAAGAGAAAGAAAAATGTTTCCTTCTAGAAAAAGGAAAAAATCAAATAGGTTTCATATGGGGAACAATTAAGTTGTGAAATATCTTTTAGGAACAATGAGATAGCTGGACATTCCTCAAGAAGGAATTCCCTTCTTGAACCAAACTTGTGAGCAGTTCCCAGTTTCACTGGGACTAATGTAACCACAATACGACGATGCATTTCCACTGCCGAATACTCTCTACCTAGAAAACTCTGGAAAGGGTCTCTATAAGTCACATCAACTTGACAACACATCCTCATCATCATCACCATCATCATCATCGCCATCGTCATCACCATCGCCATTGCTGTCGTTGTCATCGTCATCGTCATCGTCATCGTCATCGTCATCGTCATCGTCATCGTCATCGTCATCGTCATCGTCATCGTCATCATCATTATTATTATTATTATTATTATTATTATTATTATTATTATTATAAATCATAATAATCATAATCATATGGAGGAATTAGACCAGGGGTTCCCAACCTACAGCCCATGGGCCGGACCTGACCCACAGCACCATTTCATGTGGCTGGCAGTGCCGCGGCCGCCGCACTGGAAGCAAATGCATTTATGTCAGCCATAAATGTGCCCGCGGCTGTCGTAAATGCATTTATGACAGCCGCAGATGGGGTTTACAGCAGCGTTTACACCAAGGGGGAAGCCACCAGTCTGGCCCACTCAGTTGTTTGGGGGATGTGGTCCAGCCCACAGCGTAAAAAGGTTGGGAACCCCTGAATTAGACAGTGGGGGTGGTATTCCTCCCTTTTAAAATTGAATACATTCCCCTATATTTTGTCATGTCTGGCTAGCAATGAACCAATATGATGGCAACTGCAAGATGTTTAACTGGAAGCAATAAAAAACACAACAAAGTTGTAAAATTATAGTCATCTCTAGGGTGTAACATTTCCCTAATATTTTTTACATGGAGCTGGAGAGAAACTAATTGTTACTAACATGGGAGGGTCTATTATCTTCTTACTTGCCTACTAGTAGTCACAAACAGGGAGGGGACCTATTTACAACAATCCGAGGTGTCTCCCTCACAACAACAGATTAGGAAACTCACTGGGTGGCTCAACTCCTCCAGGCTAAGTGGCTGAGAGTATAAAAACCTCAACCTTTGGTGATGTTTCTAGATCGATTAACTTCAAGCATCCTTGTCCATTTGAGAGCAGGTGAGTCTCACTGGATTTTTGGGGCAGGTTCTCCTAGGGAAATGCTGTACAGCAGGGCTTCTCAACTGTGGGTCCCCAAATGTTCTTGGACTTCAATTCCCAGAATCCTCAATCAGAAGGTATACTGATTTAGGCTTCTGGGAACTGAAGTCCAAGAACACCTGGGGGCCCAAGGTTGAGAAACCCTGCTCTACAGCCAAAATCCTATTGCTCGGCTCAAGAAGAGTGGACCTATTGAATGACTTGTTGACTGGTGAGTCAACATAATTCTCATTGATTCAATTGGTCTACTTTTTCCCTTGAGAGTATCAATAGGATTCCAGCCGATGAACAGGAAGAATAAATGGGTCTTCTTCACCTGGTTGGTTGGCCATCATTGGCACACATAGACCTTGGAATGGATAGCTAAGGGGTCCAAGCAAACCGTTCCTTTTGGAACTAGTCAATTTAGTCACTCAATGGAGAAAATGGTGCAGCTGAATGGGGAGTCTTCCAGAAACCCTGGAAGTTCGATAATTACAAATTGCTGCGGGGAAAAGAAATCTAAGTAAGGAATCGAGGGGAAATTTGAAAGACAGTTGTGGTGTTTGCACAAGTCAATGTTTGTTTTGTAAAGTCGTGATTTCTGGGTTCTGTTCTCTAAGCCCTATTCAAGGGACCAGAAAGTTTGAACAAGGAGAGTGTTATAGCATTGGTTCCTTCCTTTTGCTGACCCCTTGCAAGGAAGGACAATCTAAAGAAAAGTAGCTTTGTAGTAAGTGGAGTCTGTCCATCAGATCAGGCACCCTAATTTTCCCCCTATCTCCTGTTCACTCGCACAGACTGGTCAAAATAATCTATTCGACCATCTAATAACTTGGTCTGATTAAATTGTTATTTTCACATTCAACAGCCCAGATTAGAAACAAAGTAAGGGGTTGACATTGCACACTGGACCTGTGTTCAAACTCGATGTATAGCTGCACAGATGGTAATGAGAACTGTTTTCTTTAATTTTGGTTCTGATTTGCGCACAGGTTCAAGATTGGGATTAGATATAATCATGCCCAAGTTTATTGGGACAGTTGAGGGCAACGTTTGTCGCCTGAGTCCAACAGGTAGCTCCACTGAGTCAATGAGAATTTAGTAAATCAGTATATATGTAATTTCCATTGATTCAGTAGGTATACTCTGCATTTCCATGGACATGTGACAGGCATGACCAGATGCCAGAGTGCATGGAGCACTGCTACCCTTCTCACCAAAGCAGTACCTATTTATCTACTTGCAATTTCTTGTTTTCGAACTGTTAGGTTGGCAGGAGGAACCAATTTAGAGTACTCTAATAGGGCTTTTAGGGTAGGTGACATATTTAAGGAGTGGGTTTAGTGGTTCTGGACCCCCACTTGGCTGAACAAGGATGTGAACACATGAGTTCTAGTCCATCATTCACCCCACTACACCACACTGGGCACTGCATCTCATGAATGCATGGGTTTAATTCTACACTCAACCCTATACTTTCAGATTACTCTTCCAGCTGCCAAAGATGTCTGCCAGTGGATATGGAAACCAGTGTTATGCCAGTTGTCCTGCATCAACAGTCACGATCCAGCCACCCCCCTTTGTCTTGACCATCCCGGGGCCAGCACTCTACTGTCCTGACCAGCCTTTTGGCATTGAGCAGTACAATCCATGTGCCTATGGAGGTGGCTATGGTAGAGGCAGCCCTGCTCTGTACAGCAGCGGCTCCAACCTCTCGAGCTTCTACTCCCGGGCCTTGCCCGGCAACACGTGCAACTACAGCTACCGATCATCGTTTTAATAGCCTGAGAAGGAAGCCAGAAGCTGCTCTCTAGGTCCACCGCTGGCATCGCTTGCCGAACCACTGAGCATCAACAGGTGTACATCTGATGTACGCCCACCAAGCTGCTCAGCTTCTCTGTACCTCACATTGTAATGCATGCATTTCTCATGTTGCACTTGTGTATCATGTTTGTGTGTGATGAATCTCAGTGTTTGGGTACCTCTGTATGCATCCATCCATCTATGAATGGAGTTTCCCTCTCTCCAACTGCTATCCATTTCGTGACATCTAGAAAGGGGGTTCACTTTAGTCCTGCTGGGGGTCACCCACCACTGTTGGAGCTTTTCTTTTAGCTGGGGAAGTCTGTCAGAAGGAAACTTTTCCCTGTTCACAAATGCCACCTTCTCTATCAAGCTCCCATTTGTGGACTGTGTCCATTCTTGCCTTTGTTCACATTAAAATTTTACTAATGTTGCATCTATACAACCGGTCTGCTCTCTTTCATTCAATTCCTGGCAGAAATGGCCACCTATGATGACGGTGGTTGAGAGGGAGGGTGTCTCTATTGACTCAGAGGGAGAAGAGAAAATAGGAATCATCCATCTGATGCTGTACAGTCCACACTCACAATAGAGGGTCTGTATGATTTCAGACAGGGGTCTTGTTTTAGCAAGGGTTGGATGTAGGTCTTTCTCTATGTAAAACAAGGGTTCCCAAACTTTTCAAGCCAGGGGCCGGGTCATGCTATCTCAGTCAGCTTCAAGGGCCAGATGGCCATTTTGCCCTGCCTGCACGACGGGGGAGGTCATTTTGTCCCAATAGCTTAAAAGGGTAGCCATTTTGTTTCTTGAATGCCCTTGGATGGGTGGGAGGAACACAGGAAATGGTGTCAGGTTGGGCACCCCTGTTGTAAAGCAAAGACACTAAGAGTAGGCCATCACCCTTGACCAAAAAGCGGCTGAGAGATGCAAATCTAAATTCTACATAGAGACATAGTGAATTTTTCTTGAAAGTAAGATAAATTGAACTCCAAGCAATGTTTACTTCAGGAGTTTTCAACCTTTTAAAGCCGGGGGCCAGGTCATGCTCCCCCAGACAGCTTCGGGGGCCAGATGGCCATTTTGCACTTCCTCCACCATATGGCACTTCCTGGTGTGGTGGAGGTGGTGGTGGGCCACATGAAATGGTGCCGTGGGCCTCAGGTTGAGAATCTCTGGTTTAACATGTTCAGAAGAAAATCCTGAAATGCATAGCACTGGAATCGAGTTTACACTGCCACCTGGAGGTCAAAAACAAGCAAGATAATTCCAGCAACATTGCCAGTGATGGTGAACCTTGGCACTCTAGGTGTTCTTAGTCCTCAATTAGTCCAGAAGTGCTGACTTGGGCTTCTGGGATTTGAACTCTAAGAACACCTGGAGTGCCAAGGGTTGCCATCACTGACTTATGCTATAGGATCCCTATTGAATTAGGCTTTTTTGGGTAAACTGTGCAGAAAACAGAAAGAAATAAAAGTTTTGGGGAACATTGTTTCTTTCTAGCTAGAGGTCAACCCAGAAATTACTAGTGAGCAGAAGCCCACAGCTTAATGCTCAGTTTGTTGCAGCCAGTATGACCGCAAACCAGTGGTGGGCATCAGCAGGTTCGCAGCAGTTCGCCAGAACCAGTAGCAGAAATTCTGGCTGGCTCTGCCCATCCAAGTTTTGAAATAAAGTAGTCCTAATTTGGGTGCAATGCAGGGCTTTCCCCCTGGCCACGACCACCATACCACACCCACAGTGTGGTAGTAATTTTTTTGGGAGCCCACCACTGTTGCAAACCAGTGGGTGCTTTCCAACACAGCTTGACTGGGTACACAGAAAGAGCTTCCTCGAAGATCATGGTATTGTTGGACCACAATCGTGCATTCCCAGGGCAATGGCAACCTTGTTTTGCTGGCTAATTTTTCTCATGCTAGATGAGAAAAGGAACTGCAGAATGAATTCACCAAAAGGTGGCTTCACTTTGGCAGTTTCACATCTGACCTATTAATCATCAAATTTTATTTGTATATACACAACCCCACCACATATGTACATAAGTCCCCAATTCTACTTTAGATCTCCAACAAGCGTTTGAGCCATCCTTTTTCATTTGTTTTAGTCAGACCGGGGTCAGGTACCATTTCCACAGGTTTTTATAATTGTATTCTTTAACTTTAATTGAAAGAGATCTCATTATCCTTTGTTTCTGTTTATTTTTCCATGAGTTTTCTTGAATTAATTCCGAGATCTGTTCCCCAAGATTGTTTCAAGATAATTTGTGGATCACTGTATTGACTCTTATATAACATTAAGATCTCAAAATTGGTAGGTTTAAAAAAAAAATAAGTACAGTAAAACCCCAACTTACAAACGCCTCGAGTTAATAAAATTCGACTTCCATAATGATTTTGTGCTAAAATCTTGTCCTGATTTACACGATTTCCTATGGATTTGCTTCGAATTACATAAAGATTCTTTTTCCTATGGGTTTGCTTCGATTCACATAAAATTTCATTTTCTCTATGGGTTTGCTTTGAATTATGTAAAAAAATATTTTTTCCTATGGGTTTGTTTGGAGTTACAAAAAAAATTCGATTTAAACAAAAGTCTACGGAATGGACTTTATCGTAAGTAGGGGTTCTACACGGTACTGTATTTCATCAATGGGCAAAAGGAAATGTTTATTCCATGGTGGTTGTGCCCAGAACATCTGGAAAATGCTACAGTCCCTTGCTTTGACTCTGAAAAGAAACCAGAGGCAAATTTGTTGTGTCTTCCCATATCTTGTGTTTAGGCTCTCCAGGAACTTGAAGCCTTATAAGCAAGTGGATGGATTGCACCAATCCAATTCTGTAGGAGAGAAAGCTGGTGATAATTATGGCAAAGGGTATAATTAAATCTAGATTGGTACATTGTGGTCATGGCGTTCTTTACAGCCACTCCAAACTCATAAATGTTGATTGCGCTGAATTGATAGATGGAAATAAACCTATGAAAGTTCCCTGTGATTGTACTGGCTCTGAAACCTTATAATTTCAACGACAACAATGTGTTGCCAGCAGATTGTGTCACAGGCCATCTTCCAAACCTTGGGAGATATTTCAGCTCTCATGATGATCCGAAGGATCTCAAGAGAAACTGAAAGGAATTTAGTAAGACTACCGGACGTTCTTAAACCATACAAATTAAACCTGATTAAATTTATTTCTTCTTTCAAATATGCAATTTTTTGCATCTATTTCTTGAGCCATGAACTGTATTTTGAAATTCAGCAAAAGTGAAAGGAGGAGGAGGAGGAGGAGAGAACAAGGGGAAAACAACTTGTGAAACTTTGTGTTTTCCTTCCACCTGAGATGTTTGTGTCATACCTAGGTGGGGATTCCTTTAATGACATTATGTTAGCAGCAAGCCTGCAAGACTAACAGCAATTAAAGATGACGGTGTCTGGCACCCTCAGCTGATGATAGAACAGATCAAAGGATTTCTATGGAGATTTCTACCCATCGTGTTTGACAACATACCGAAACATGGTGTGGGCTTCTGTATAATATATTGTTCTAACTCCGTTGGCATTTCTCCACACCTATGATAGCAACCATTTGAGTAAAGTGGGAGAAGGTCAAGTTTAGGTGGGACGTCATGACATCGTTCCAGACTATCAGCTATAGAAAAATGGAATGAAGAAATACCCCATTCTCTCTGTTTTAGATGTTAATAAATATTTTACTTTAATTTTACAGAAGAAAGCCTGAAGCTCCTTCGTGCGGCAATTTCATGGCCATAGGTTCTACTTGTTACGTGACTTATCATGAGAAGCAAGGAAAGCAGTCATCGTTTTAATTAAGACTCTCATCATTCTAATTGTGAGAATGCTGGGAAATGTCAGATTAAATCTAACCATGAGAATGTGGCTTTGGTGTTCTAAAATGAAAAGAACATGTAGGATGTATCATGCATATGCTGTAACTGAGGTTTGTGAGCCATCCGTGCTCCATAAACAGAATGGGGCAATTAATTACTATAATTTGAGGTGTCTCCCACACGGAAGAAAATCTCAGCTGGGAGGTACGAGATGAAGTCTTGTGAAGCACTTCTTCCACATATTGCATCACAGGAGGTTGAAAGTTGCTCAGGAACATTGAATTTGTGGATATTTCCAAATTTTCTATAGGAGAGGCTCTCAGAGCCTGGCAAGTGGAGCTTAGGCCACTAGGACTAGGATCGGCTCAACGTCAATGGTCATATGATGGTAATAGAGTAGACCAACCTGCCAGCGACTCAATGCCGAGTGTCTGGTGGCAGTTACCTAACCTGACATCCCTGAGGACTAATGGTTTTGGGTGAAGAAGTCCACAGGGAAGGGTGATAGTCCTCGAGTGGATTACATTCCCCTTGAATCCATCTTGAAGGAGGGCAGCAACTTCATCAATACTGGCCTGGGGCTAAGGAGGACTTGGTGTGCCAACAGGACTCAGGACGAGAAAGTGATTCATGGAATTGGATCAGTGTTATGGATGCCACGCTTCGATGCAGAAGGCAAATAGAAGACTACTGCATTATATCCTCAGAACAATTTTCATGGCTGGTCACCAGGAGGATCACCAGTATTCAGAATCAGATATGGCACAAAAACAAGAATGAAAGAATCCATGCCATATCCAAGTGAGGTTTTTAGAGTAATGCACTTGGTTTTGAGAGACACCTTTAGCTTCCAACCCAGCTTGTCGCTTTCTTCAGAAAATCCACCAAAGAGGAAACCACATAATAAACTTTCTCATACAGAAGATAAGCTGCCTAACTGTCAATGTGGCTTTCTGTCTCCAAAGCTATTTCTGCAATTACTCCAATTACAGATTAAAGTTTAGATTTTAAGGTTCTTCTTCTTCTTCTTTCTGTATATATTTTCCAATTTTTAGCTATCAGCAATCTCTCCACCATCAAAATAACGAAAACATTTCTCTTATTTTTAACCACTATTATAGTTCCTTATTATATATCCATATTATATTTACATATATTTTAGATTTGTACATTATTATATGCTGGTGGGGCCTCTGATACGAATAAAGAAAAATTTCCATAGTCCATTAATAAAGCCATTCTGGGACATATCTGCAATTTGATTAACTTCATTAAAATTTGTATCCATATTTTGTTTACTATCTTACATTCCCACCACATATGAACATATGTCCCATTGCTTTCTGTACATCTCCAACACGTTTTATCATGATATTTATCATATTGATTTAATCGAACTAGTGTTGCATAGTATCGCCATACCATGTTATAATGTTGGTGGCAGTGGCTGCTACTCGTATATGAATATACATCCCCCCCCTTGAAATCATTTTCATTGTTAATGGATGTGTAATGACAAGCAGGAAAAGTGCCACTGGTGTGAATTTAAGGTGGATCCCAGCTTGCCATGAAGTGACCCACACACTATGATCATGGAGCCATCTCCTGTGGCACATATGAAATGAGACATTCAGGATTTAACACAAAGACTGCAATGGACTGCCGCAACCTTAAGGATATTAACTAGATGCGCCTTCACAGTCAGTCCATCTAGCATTGCCTCCATGACCATTGGGAATCAGAATAGTGAAGTGTCTCCTCCTCTGCTCATTTTGCTGTTTGGCCCAATATGATGGCATTTCCTCCACTGAGAGGACCACCACCGCACCTAAAGGGGCTCATCACCCATAGCCATTGGTTCCTTTAGGGAGTCAGGTTATTTACCACCACCCAACACTCAGCATTGAGTCGCTGGCTGTACGGTGTACTCCATTACCGTAGCGGGATGTCTGGCCAGACAGATCTTATAACAATGCTATTTTATCTTCACTAACATATTTTTCATTATTCTTTGTCTCCAAATTCAGGAACATCCGTATGACATCGAGATGACAAAATGCAGACCCCAGTGCTATGCCAGTTGTCCAATAATAGGGCCAGCCCTAGTTTCAGAACCTCTTTACTTCAAGCAGATGTTCCAAATCTGCATTTCTTTCATCTAGCAGAAGATGGTAGTGGATGGGCTGCAACCTACCTAAGTTGTGAGATTTGGTAAAGCAAAGCAAGCCACGTGTGTTAACCCCATGCTCATCTAGAATAACTAAAGTTCTTTAGTCTGTTGGAAATCCTTCCCTTGGAAACAATTAATTAAATTTGGAAGTTGCAGTTCTGTGTTACACGTGCCATTGTAATACTGCTAGTGATTGGGGACCTCATGTGGTCACAGCTGGTATTTTCAAGACAGAACCTTGGGCCGAATAAGTGGAAATAAAGTCAAATCTTTAAAATACAATGGCCTTGAACCAGATAATTTCTTTTGTTCAACTCTTCCTCAGAGGAGTGTCATAAGGTGGTGGAGGCTAGGATGTGGGCCTTTCGAACCAGCTGAGTCTCCAGTCTACTTCAAAGTATTTCAATAAGGTCATTGTCAATAAGGTCTTTGTCAATAAAGTTAGCAGTTCGAGACCAGGGTACCACATGATGGATTGAATGCCCATCTCTGTCCCAGCTTTTGGGAACATGAAAGGAACCTCATTTGGGCATTCCCTGAGTGGAGTTTCTTCTGCAAAAATCCTTTCAAACCAGAATAATTTCTGACACAACATTATTATTATTATTATTAATAACCCTTTCCCTGCAGAACTAAGAGGGAAAACTTTTCGGAACACAATTTTCAGATGTCTTCAGCCATGCTTACAAAGAGATTCTTATTGCATTAGTCTATAAAGTAACTTTTTAACACGTTGACCCATGGCTGATGGTGGAAGGGGAACCAAAGGAAAGGTTTGTTATAGAATGTGGCTGCGATATCAATTTCTGGCTTCAATGTACTGATCATACGTTTTATTCTCACTACAGCCCAATCAATCCTGCCGATTTCATCCTGAAAAGAAAGTAAACCATTCTACACTGCATCATGTGTTTTTTTTTATTTTAAAAACATTAACCCTGTTTTGGAATGTAGGCTGAATAAAGGTAAGTGCGATGTTTTAAAAAGAAAAAAAATGGAAAATATTTTTTGTAATGCAAGGAAGGTTTTAATGAGAAGTTGAAAGGGAATGGAGAAACAGTCTCCCCATTTTCCCGGCAGGATAAAGATTGTCAAATGAGAACCAGACCAATTTCAACATACAGTACAGCATAGAACGGACAGCAATTTAAGAACAGAAATTTTGTGCTAAATCTGGTCAAATAGTCCGTGTCCCCCAGAACTCTTAAAATGTGGCATTTAGCAATATGGTTTTGTGTTCATGTTGGTCATTCCTGTGTTACTTTGGGAAGTCAGAGATAAGGGCTGGGTTCACTTCCCATTTCCCCACCCACCCTTGCTTGCACAGTCAATAGCAGTCAATACAGTCAATAGCAAAATGTTCTGGAAAGGAAATTATTAGGTGATGCTTCTTTTTTTTCCTGAGTGCAAATGGAATTCAGGTTCTGATGCACCAAAGAGCCAGGTCTCAGTAAGTTGGAGAACAGGACCCATTGTTCTCTAGTTCGTCGGCTACAGCTCAGTCATTTCTCTTTGTTCTTTTCTTCATGCTGTTGGTCCAGTGGCTTTGTGGTCATTCTTTGTCATTCGGTTGTAGGCTATTACATGTTGGGCATCAGAGCCAAGACCCCGCCATATCCGCCACCGTAAGGAGAGTAGTTTCCACCATAACCGCCACTGGAGCTTGTGGTGTATTTGACACTTCTGCCGCCATATCGACCACTGCTTCCATACCCACCACTTCCATATCCACCACTGCCGTATCCTCCACTGTACCCTCCGCTACCATATCCACCACTGCCATATCCTCCACTGTACCCTCCACTACCATATCCACCACTGCTGTACCCTCCGCTACCATATCCACCACTGCCGTACCCTCCGCTACCATATCCGCCACTGCCATATCCTCCACTGTATCCTCCGCCACTGTATCGGCGACCACCACTGTATCTGCGGCCGCCACTGTATCGGCGGGTTCTGGTGTAGGTGGTGCTTCCTCCGCCACCACCCAAGCTGCCTCCTGACCCACCACCACTGACAATGCCTCCGCTTACACTGCCTCTCCGGCCACCACTGCTAATGCCACCCCCCATGATGCCTCCTGATCCACCACTACCACCACCAATTCCACCGCCTATGCTGTCTCTCCGCCCACTGGATCCACCAATTCCACCACCAATGCTGCCTCTCCGCCCAACAGAGCCAGTCTCACTGCCAATGCTGCCTCGCCGCCCAACTGAGCCGCTGACCCCACCACTGATGCTACCTCTTCCCCCAACTGAACTGCTGACTCCACCACCAGTGCTGCCTCTTCGCCCAGCCGAACTGCCAATGCCACCACCAATGCTTCCTCTTCGGCCAACCGAACCACCAGTGCCACCACCAATGCTTCCTCTTCGTCTGACTGAACCGCCAATGCCACCACCAATGCTGCCTCTCCTTCTACCATAGGTGCCTCCACCCAAACCTCCGCTACCACTACCAAAGCCTCCACCACCTAAGCTACCTCCTCCAAAACCACCACCAATACGGCCACCTCCGCCATATCCTCCACTGCCGTATCCCCCACTGCCATATCCCCCACTGCCAAAACCACCACTACCCAAGCCGCCTCCAATACTACCTAGTCCTCCTCCCATGCCACTGTATCCTCCGTAGCCTGCACATGGGTTGTATTGCTCAATGCCAAAAGGTTGGTCAGGGCAGTACAGAGCAGGTCCTGGTATGGTTAGGACGAAGGGTGGTGGTTGTATCGTCACTGTGGATGCAGGACAGCTGGCATA
The DNA here is from genome assembly GCA_035047305.1 of Bradypodion pumilum. NCBI lineage: Eukaryota > Metazoa > Chordata > Lepidosauria > Squamata > Chamaeleonidae > Bradypodion > Bradypodion pumilum. Next base: position 5,835,950 of record JAWDJD010000018.1, read on the forward strand.
GCATTGGTTGAACCCACCATCATATGACATCTTTAGGGGTTGTTGGGAGTTCTGAAAATATAGAATTACAGGTAAACTCCATGTGCAATATTTCATTCAACCATCTTTCAATGATATATCCGAATGAGAAAGTACTTGAGAAAGTATCCAATAATCTGTGGATATGCCAAGGTTTTCCTAGAACCTTCCAAGTGACAGTGGCAACCAACCAATTAAGACATTTTCTACTGCCACTTTTAGATAGTCCCCATAGCTAGAAAGAGGGACAGCCAAAAATTAATCTTTTGTCATTAAATGATAGAGAGAATGGGACATTCCTGGTATGAATGAAGCTCAATATATACCTGCTAAAAGCAGTGGTTCCCAACGTGGGGCCCACACCCCACAGGAGGACTTCAATTCCTAGAAGCCTAAGTCAATGCATTGGCTGATTAGTGCTTTGGGGAATTGACTTAGGCTTCTGGGAATTGAAGTCCAAAAACAAAGGTTGGGAAACACTTTGCTAAGGGCACGGAGAGGCTTCTCAACACACATATCATGAACTCCTTTTTTAACTGTTCTAGGCAGCAATGTAGTCATAACAAAGTGGAGTATAGAATTTGCCATAGCAGTAATCATATTATGAAAGAAATAGGGCTCAACATATTGGATAGCTCATGTAAAGTTTGGACTGATAATAAGGTGCAGATTTTCTGGTCCTTACCAGCCTCTATTGCCAGAAGAGACTAATGGGACAGGAAGTCCTTGAATCTCCCAACCTTGCTCAATGGTACCTCAAGTATGCTAAATAGGCAATGGCAAACGAGTTGAAGGTTATTGCTTCCATGATCTACTTGTTGGCTTCTAGATGACTGCTGCGGCTTCTGATCAAGCAGGTGTCTTGTGTTCTTACACAAACTGCCTCTTTGCTCTACAACTAGATGTCTACTTGTCTGGCCAGACATCCCGCTATGGTAATGGAGTAGACCGTACAGCCAGCGGCTCAACGCTGAGTGTTGGGAAGTGGTAAATAACCTGATTCCCTAAAGAGGCCAATGGCTATCGGCAGATAAGCCTCTTTAGGAGGGTTGGTGGTTCCCCTCAGGGGAGGAAATGCCACTGGAAACCATCATATTGGGCCCAATAGAAAAAGGAGCAGAGGAACCACTTCTGATTCCCAATGGTCATGGAGGCAGAAGAGGCCATGCCAGATCTACTATGCAGACAAGAAGAGGAAGTTAGTGTGGCCAGATTTGTTGAGGCATGATGCATTTTAAATGCCTCAGTAGAGAAGAACTTGCCATATGATGGATATGATCATATGAATTATTGTGTTGTAAACAGAGACAGAAACTCAGCAAAGTGGGTGTCTTGCGAGCTAATGCAATAGTATATAGTTGCTCAAAAGCAAATCTTTCTAAACACAATGCGACTCTCTTTCAAGTGAGTTCCACATGTTAATTGGCTCTTGTCAGTTTTCCGGATGGGATAATCCTCCTAACAGTATAGTAAAATGTTGCAATTTGCCCTTAGGGAGGAAGGATGAAAATCTGAAGTTGAATTGATGGTAAAAAATTTAATGGACTCATTAGACTGATCTTCTGAGGATGTGGCCCTTTGGCTACAAGAAGTTCAACAGAAAACAACTTTTGAGCCAGGACCTCCAAAGATGTGATGATCCTAGCCTTCTCAAGAGCTTTGGACCAATGATGGGTGACTGTCTCCTAGCCTTCTCAAGAACTTTGGACCAGTGAAGGGTGACTGTCTGTCTGCATCATGTTTCTTAGATTCAGAAAATAAACTTTATTCTGTATCTGAAAAGAAAACCTACTTCCTCCCCGGAAGTCTGTATTTCCCCCAGGTAAGCTACCACCATGCTGGAGAAGGGGAGAATTAAATACATTAATTTTCCCTTGCTTTCTTTGTCTTGGGAAGCTCAGTTTAAGACAAATGTGACTGCAATTGGATGGAATGGGGTGGCTAATGTGGGAATTACTCCCCTCTTCCAATTTTAATCCAAGCTGGAGGATACTTTGTGTGAGCAAGTAGAGTAGTAACTACTCCCATCTCCACAATTAAGATTGCTTTATCTCATTTCATTTTTCAATAACTTATTATTGTCGTTCTACATAGCCACAATGAGCCTCTGTCCACTAGTAAGGTAGATATTTCCATGATATTTTGACACACACCCCAAAATAATAATAATAATAATTTGTTTTGCTCTGGTTTGCTGTTGTAGTTGTTTGAAACAACCATGTTTCAAACGTTGGGGATTTTATGTACGCTGCCCAGAGCTGCATGTCGATTGGGGCGGCTATACAAATTGAATGAATGAATGAATAAACAAATAAATAAATAATGTTAAATGAGTAAACAACAGCTTGGCAACAGCAAATTAATACGACAGTAGGAAGCCCTGAAATATCTATCCTTGTGTTGGTTCCATAGTTTGGGCACGGTTAAGACACTGACTGGAAGGCGGCAGGTTAACAGTTCGATACCCAAATACTGCAGGACGGAATGAGATCCCGTCTTTGTCCCAGCTGGTCCTGACAACCTAGCAGTTCGAAAGCAAGAAATTGCAAGTAGATAACACTCTGGTGTCTAGTCATGCCTGCCATATGACCATGGAAACGTCTGCAGAAGCAGACAGCGCTGGCTCTTCAACTATGAAACAAAGATGAGCACTGAACCCTAGAGCTGTATACGACTGGCTTTCGAGCAAGGGTGACCTTTACCTTTACTTTTAAAGCCCCGTTTCCAGTCTTTAACATCACAATCCTGGTAGATGACATATATGGAAAAAAGCAGCATATTTCAGCTCTGGGGGAACAGGTATGTCCAATTTCTTTAAACACTTAAGTAAATCCTCCACTAAACTCATCAAGTATAAGTTACATTTACCATCTAAAATGCTCTTGGTCTAACCGTGTGTTTCACAACCTTTGATTCTTGGACTTCAATTCCCAGAAGCCTAATTCAATTCCCCAAAGCACTGATCAGCCAATGTACTGACTTAGGCTTCTGGTAATTGAAGTCCAAGAACCAAAGGTTTAGAAACACTGGTCTAACCTCTTCACTCATATCACTGACAACATTTCAGACCCCAAGACAGAGTTCTAGAGATGACCAATCTTTTGAATCTCATCTTTTCTCTAAACCACCCAAGGTACCTGCCTTGAAATGAACCTTCTCTTGACTTACCTTGTTCTTCACAGAGGAGTCAAAGGATCAAGAGAGTAGATTATGAGAAGCCTTTGGTTCCAGCCTTTTTATACTCCACTGTCCATTCTCAGGTGGGTATGACATCCTTTTGGGTGTGTCACCAAGTCTTGACATCTACAATAGAACTGCGGTTAAGAAATCAATCAATTTTCCTCCCACCCTATACACACACCAGTGTTTGATTATCAAGCTGATAGTAGTCATCGGTGGCTTTTTTTAAATTGTGTTCATTAATTGTTTTTCTGCTGGAGCTCAGCACAATGAGGAACTCCACCTAACCTGGTTGCCCAAGCAAAGATGATGAACCCTTGGCATTAGTACTCTAAGTAAAAGATATGCACATATGTTATGCATAGCTATAAGAAAGGAACTGTGTGTGGTTAGTCTCCAGCTATTTCTCCTTGCCATAAATGTTCATTGTTTACTATACCCCTGTTTCTCAAAACCCAGGGGAACGAGGTTGAAGCTAAATTATGTTGAAGGGAATTGATGAGAAATGTAGAGTTGGAAGGATGAAGAGAACTTCATCTCACTTCTTTGTTCTTTGTGACATTTTCCACTACACGATTTGTGAAACCACCAATTTGGATGACTTTGAAAAGTGGTTTTACAAATCCCACTATTCTGTCTTTTCTATAGGTATACTAGCCAATTACCTGGCCTTGCTCGGGTTGTGTCCGGCCAACCTGTGTCAGGCCCCTGACACAGGTGGCCTGACACAGGTGGCTGATGATGTCACAATCAAGTGACCTACCTGGGGCTATGACATTACCATCACTATGTGTACACTATGTGTACAGCCACCTGTGTCAGGCCCCTGTCCAGTTCAATTGCATCACAATGATGTCACAATCGGGTGACCTACCTGAGGCTATGACATTATAATAACTATGGATACAACCACTGGGATACAAACATACCCTCCTGTCGAGTATACTTCCCTTTGCAGATCAATTTAGGGCCATACACCCGCCCATGGGACTCGTAACCCCCACAGTGACCATCCAGCACGCCCAAGGTACCTGTGTGCCACGTTACAGCGCAATCGGTGCAGGGGTGTAGATTTGTATTCATCACATACAAGAGGACACCTCTGCTTTATGAGATAAACTCATACCCCCACACACACACACACACACTGTTCTGCAAATATCCAACAGCACTTACACTCACTGACTACTATCAGACAAAAGTCCTGCTTTTACCTGCAATATCATCACATTTTGTGCCACAAAGACCAGGATTAGAAGAACAATTTTGGCAAGCCCTCTCAATGGCACAAACCGTGAATGCTATATTACAGTAGCAGTTGCCATAGTGCTATTTTATTTCTTGTTTTCAAATTGCTTAGGTTGGCAGGAGCAGGGAACTGAACTACCAACCTTCAAGCATCACCAAGCTCAGCATCATAACCTCTAAGCCGCCGCCGCCCTCAGCACTATTTTTTTTAAAAAACTGATTTTATTCTATTTTTTCTAACTTTGAATTGACATGCTTTTTAAATAGTATAATTTAACTACACTTTAAGCATTTAAATGTTTACATTTTTTACCTGGATATGCTTTTTAAACAATATATTTTAGCCACATTCTAAGCATTTTAATTTTTTAAACCATACCTCTTGTTTTACTGTGTTGGTCATAGACCAGGAGTTCCCAACCTAAGGCCCAAGGGCAGTATCCAGCTCCCGGCACAATTTCATGTGGCCCCCACCTCTCCAAGGGCATTGGAGAAACAAAATGGCCACCCCTTTGAAGCCGTTGGGACAAAATGGCCATCCCCATCATGCAGGCAGGGGGAAATGGCCATCTGGACCTCAAAGCTGACCGAGAGAGCGTGACACAGGCCCCGGCTTGAAAAGGTTGGAAATCCTGTTGTAGACTATAATAAAATGATTGATTGATTATACAAATCAGTGAAGGATAATGATATTGAGAGATGAGAATATTGCCATACGTTATTCCTTGATTGCTTCTAACATTCTCCTTCCATCCCGGTTTAGTATTAGTTTCGTCTTGCCATATCTCTTCTTTCTAAGACTTGCAAGACCTGCATTAAAATCCACATTTGCATTTACTTCTTCCCTTGGTCATTGCATGTTTGTGTAAAAGTACATTTCTGAAATGCATGTATAGGACGAACTCTTCCCAAATGTGCTGTAAGTTTAGCAGCTTTTTGAAGTAAGTTGTTCTCCATTGTAATAAATGCAAAATTTCCATATGCATTTCATATGGAAATAAAATAAATGAAATGCATGGATCTCATTAACAACAGAGTGCATGAAAATTTCTATTCAAATATTTCTTCTCTACCCTGAAGGTGGTGAATATCTGAAAGCCACTAAGCCTCTGAGATCCCAGTAGATGAGGAACAGGAAAGAAACAAAATTGTAGTAATCATGTTTAGTTTGTGGATTTCCATCTGGGCATCTAATTAGTTATTGTGGGGAGATGAATGTTGAATTATCACAGTCTTTAGATGGCCCAAAGCTTATTTTATATTTTCAGTTTCTTATCACATCAGTTTTTCATCCATAAGATAAACAGTCTGATTGATTGTAGATTTTATTCATCCATAGGTCATTCTCTGTTTAATAGGGCTTCCATCACATGTCTTCTTAATCTGTCCTCAAACATTGTATTTCTAAACCCATTTCTCTCCATTTTATTAAATGAATATTTAACCAGCTTATTCTATTTCAGGTAGAAACCGCCTTGAAATGTTCATCATATCCAAAAGTTGATGGGTGTTGCGCTATGAACTGCAGATCAGCCCTGTTCACATTGAAATTTAACAAGTTGAAATTTCTCAAGGATTCTTTTCTGAGCTTCACATCTTCCTCCTTGTTGAGTCCGAACATTTGGACACAACACTAACTTAAGAACATAAGAACATCCTTGCTGGAACAGGCCACAGACCATCCAGTCCAGCATTCTGTCTCACACAGTGGCTCACCATTTGCTTCTGGGTATTATTCTTAAGCAGATGCCTTCACCTGCTTAGGATTCCCTGGAAATGGCATTGAGAGATATCCTGCCTATCTCTCCAACCCAGAGGTTGTCCTTAGGTATCCATATAATTATAGCCATGGATACCCTTGTTGTCCTACATGAACTTGTCTAATCCTTTCTTAAAGCTGTCAAGACTGACCGCTGTCACCACTTCTTCTGGCAGGGAGTTCCATAGGCCAGGGATCCTCTGGGTGAAAAAGTACTTTCTCTTTTTTGTTTGAGAACATGCAGCTGTCTAAAAGTTAAATCTTGGAGTGGGTAGGTGTAACACTTTATACCTAGTACACAGACCAGGAAATAAGCAGAGGTCATCAAATGCAGCCATTCCAAACACATAATAATAATTTCATGTCATAAATTATTCTGGGTTGAAAGGATATTTGCTGTTGAAACTCTGCTCATGTGATGCCTGAATGAGGCTCCTTTCATGTCCCCAAGACCTCATCCCACTGAAGTGGTCCCTATTTATCTACTTGCAATTTCTTGCTTTCAATCTGCTAGGTTGACAGGAGCTGGGACAGAGACGGGTGCTCAATCCGTCATGCAGTACCCGGGTCTCGAACTGCTGACATGCTAGCCTTGTAGCTAACAAGGTGAGCTTCTTAACCACTGAGCCACCACAGCCCCTCCAAACACAATGTTCCTGAGGTTCTACTCTGAAGAAAACGTATGCTTTTCTAAGCTATTTTTTCACCTGGTGGTAAGGACCTTTTAGACTTCAACTTCAACTTATAATTCATTTTCCTCAATCCTGTTGGATGAGGCTAGTGTGAAATCAAATGTATTCGAGAGCTAAACATCTCCCACCCCATTCAGTCAAGTATATGCATATAAAACCCTGCCATTCCAACCCATGGGTCCTCAGAATTTGGTGACTTATGACTCCTCCTGCAACTAACCACTGGCCATTATGCCTGGGAATGATGGTCATTGTAGTCTTACAGTAGCTCAATAGTAGAGGAGCCACTTTGCATGCAGAAACCTCCAGGTCTATTTTCTGGCAAGTCCAAGAAGAGCTCGCAACTTTTCAACTAAAACCTCAGAGACCTGTTGCCAGCCCTGAACTAGACGGACCAACGGTCTCTCTCATTGTAGAACAGCTTCTGGTGTTCTTTTCAGAGCTGGTACGACATTAGTGATTATTTGGGGGAGTTTGTAACACCATTATTTGTAGTTTGTTCAATTTTTCCCTATCACCTGTATTCACATTTTCTCTTGCAGCCCAATAATTTCTAAAGCAAGAATTAGTCAGCAAATGAATTGAAACAGTGGATTAGGAAAAGGCTTAAGAAATGCTTAGAGCAATATTTAATCTCATTTTGGATCTATTTATATAATAGCTACACACTTCAGGTCAGCAAAATTGCCTAATTGGAAAGGTGCTTATGAGAGAGGATGGAAGATCAACACACAGTCATAGCATTATTGTTGTTGTTGTTATGCCCCATCAAGCCAATTTCGAATTATGGCAACCCAGTGAATGTGTGACCTCCAAAATATCTTTTTCTCAACAACCTTGCTCAGCTCATACCACTGCATGATCAAGATATTTTTCTACTGGGCCAAGCTGAAATGATGACTGATCAGGGTTAGGGGTACTTAAAATTTGGGGAAACTCTGAAAAGAGGGGTTTCTGGATTAAGTTAGTATCAGTTTTGTGGATATCGTCAGCGTGAATAATGTAATAATTCTTGACATCACTAATCTCTAATTTCTGTTTGATTACAAACAAATCCTTAGCTAAAACTAAAAGAGACGGACCCATAAAGACAGAGATATGATTTTTTTTCCCATGGATCTGATAAGCAGGGCTACCCTCCCTGACACTTACTTACTTACTTACTTACTTACTTATTTATTTATTTATTTATTTATTTATTTATTTATTTATTTATTTATTTATTTATTTATTTATTGGATTTATATAACTGCCTTTTTCACCTAAGCGACTCTGGAGTGGCTGGGGATGCACTTTGGGGTGAAACAGAGCCCTGGAAAAGCCTTTGGCAAGGGGGAAATGGCTTCAGAGGTTCGCTATAGAGTGATGAAAATAGAAGAGGCTTCTATTTTCATAGCTCCATAGCGAAGAGCAGTCACATGGCGAACAGCCCATGCCCACCTAGTCACATGCCCATGCCCATAGTGTGTTAGGAAAGTTTTTTGATGCCCACCACTGATAACAGTTCTTTCTTATTTGCAGGTTTGCTTTGTGGCTTCCACAGTGAAACGGGTAGCCTCAAGAAAACCACCTTGTCCCAACTAAGATGGCCTCATGTTATAGCCTAGGATCATGTTTTGTTTGAGTCCATAGTCATGTGGAGGAATAGAAAATCCAATGCTTTCTAGAGATGACAACAGCATCCATAGTCTTTTCCTATTCAGCATCCATACTCTCTTACTATTGCCACAAAACTATTCCATAAACAGGGGTTTATGGAAACTGTAGTTCAAAGCATAGGAGGGGCACTAGTACATTAGTGCAAAGTTCATGAAAACCTATAAAGTTAACATGTGATGTTTTTGATGCAGAAACAGAACTGGATTTACAAATGAATGCAAGGAGACCTTTGATCAGAAGATAAATTGATCGGTTCATAATGCTCAGTTCTTTCAAGCTTTCCCATCTAGGAGCTATTCTCAGTGCTGTGCTATTTCTGAATGAGAAACAGAGATAAGATGGGAAGTGCGAAAATAAATAAGCTCTAGTTTGATGTTTAGAAAGAAATTAAATCAACATGCAAGGAAAGTGTTAGCAAAGCAGTGACTTACTCCTATGTCACTGATTTTCTAACATGGAAACTATGAATCCCATAGACATAGCTGTCAAGTTTCCCTTATTTGCTGGGAAATTTCCCTTATTTCCAAATCCAAAACTTTACAGGTATGCCCATAGAAGTCCTGAGCTTCAGATACTGTGCTGTCCACATAAAGAAAGCAAAGGTCAAGGGGTTCAGTGGACTAATGTCTCTCTCTCTCTCTCTCTCTCTCTCTCTCTCCAAATGAACATCTGAAGATGTTGTGATTCAGCCCTCCTCCGAAGAGGACCTGGATCAGGGGGCACTCCCTATGCCCAGCCCAGTTCTGCTTGCACCTGAGCCTGAGGATGCCATGAGCCTGCGTCTGGCCCAAGTCTGTTTTCCCCAGCAGCTGACCTGTCAGATCAGGAGTCTGACTCTGACAGTGATCAGCCCTCAGTCAGGGAGAGGTCTAGGAAACAGCTACACCTGAGACGCAGGCAGGCTAGAGCAAGGCACCAAAGAAGGCTCCCAGCTGATACTGATTAGCTGGGAGGCTTATAAGCAAGCTTCTTGCAGTCTGCAAGCATTGGTACAACTCTTGTGTGAAGACCGACACCCTGTTTGACTCCAGACAGACTGGCTTGACCCTGACCTGCCTGCCTGCCGTGACCCTGACAACTCTGCCAACCCTGATGATGACCCTGGACACCCTTTGGATTGGAGTACTGACTTGGACTACCGGTAAACAGACCTTGGCTTGCCTTTTGGACTTTGATATCTGGACTATCCTTGAACCAGACTCTCTGTGTAGTGCCACCATGCAGTGACTGTGCCTGCCCAGGTGGGTCAGCACAGAAGAGAGTGCCAATTATTTCTGCGTATGTTCCATTTCTTCTTCCAGCTTTTTATGGCATCTCTCACTGCTTCTAGATTGGAACCTTCCGATCAAACAGCACTGGGAAGTTTTCAGATATGTCGCCTCAAAAACGTATGCTGTGCCATGGGCTGGGAAGCCTGGGTCAAATATAGGTTGTGTGCACCTAAACTTAATGCTCTGGCAAGCGAAAGGAGCTCAGGCAGGGAAGTACTACAATATCTAGATCACCTGTTTTGTGGATGAAGAGTGAAGCCAATGGACACGCCTTACTCCAGCTGGTGTCTATGTGAACCAGGTGTTGATTACAAGTTCTTCAACAAAGGGATAGAGGGTTTGAAATCACAATAGGTGTCCCATTTCAGTGGCATTCCAGGTTAGCCTATCTGGTTCCACCCTTCCCCAAGGAGATCTGCCCAACAGCGATGTGGGTTTTAACCACTTTAGAACTCTAAGTGTCCTAAGTCAAGATGAGGATAATTGAGCCAAGATCACTCCATTAGTTATATGAATGAGTGGGTGCTTCACTAATTTACCTCCCAAGTTGACTCCCTCTGATTCTCAGTGCAACCTCCCTGTGGTATGTGTTTATTCCCTTGAATCCAATCTATCCTGCCATTTTGCCTTTTCCCACTTGGGGGTTCCATATGCCAAGAGTTGCCTGTGATGATTTCTAAGACAGTGTGGTGATTTCTAAGAGAGAAGCTATGTGAGAAGGTTTATTTTCTCTCTTAGTATCCTTCTTTAGGTCTCAGACCTGTATGCTACACCCCCTGAATGCTCATACCCAGGGATACTCAACCTGCAGCTGTGGGCCAGATGTGGCCTGTAGTGCCATTTTATGTGCCCCCTGCTGTAGAGGAAGGAAGGAACTCCTGCTCTAGAGACATGTTCTACTTCTTGTTGCCATCAAAGAGAAAATGGGAGACAGTATTGTTCTGATTTTAAAGAATTTACCAAAATTCCTCCATCACATCTTCAAAATGGAATGGAGGTGAAGTTAAACATTTTAAGGCAGAAGGCAGCAAAGTTAATGAAATGATCCAGTTTCCACAGCTGAGCCAAAGCTTGAAATGCTTGTTGTTGATCAACGCAAGGCAAGAGAAACTTGTCAAATACGTAGTAGTTTGGCAAGCTTCCCCGGGTGAGAGATCAGGAGCAGATACAGATTCAGCCCTCATTAAAATGTTTATCACCTCTTAAGTGCTTTCCTATTAGAGTCAACCACTTGCAAATGAAACCCTACAGCTGTGTCTAAAGCCAGCCTCCATTCATCTGTCAAGATGATCTTCTCCAGCCCTCTAATCTTGCCTTATTTTTCTCTCCCCAAGCTGGAATCAGGAAAGATGGTTCCAGGAGGTACACTTGGTGTCCTTAATTATGACAAATTAAAGTTGAAGGAGGCAGAGGGGAATGCATGACTGGATGAGGCTGCAAGGATCTATCCCATGTGACCAACATGATCTCCGATCTATCCCATGTGACCAACATGATCTCCGTCTTTGTGACAGAAGGGAAGTATGACATCCGTCATATCAGAAGGATCACTCATCTCATGGCAAATAAATCTATTAGTGGCTAATGCTACCATGGAATCTGCATATTCCCAAAAATATCAGAGGCGGGATGCTAGCAGATTAGGGCTGGACATTAACACAACAATTAAGTGTTTGGGGGCCAGATCAAGGTCTTCAGAATATATCCCGATTCGATCCAGAGTGATTGGTACCCCAGTTATGTAGCAATTTGAAGATTTGTATCAGTAGTTCCCAACATGGGGCACACGCCACACAGGGGAACTTTAATTCCCAGAAGCCTATTTTATTGGTTTAGGCTTCTGGGATTTGAAGTCCAAAAACCAAAGTTTGGGGGAGAAATTATATAGAGGGGCTTTGGAGAGCTGATAGATCAGAAGAGTAGATAAATGATGCTTAATTTTAGAGTGCTAGTTTCAGGAGTTTGCGTTACTTAAAGAAAAAGAAAGAATTTAACCTGCACTTAATTCAATCTGTGCCACAGGTCTGAATAATTGGGATCAGTTTTTCTTTGCTTCACTCCAGAACCACACTCAGTCTTTCTGCTTTGATCTAAATCTCAAATACCAGGCTCAGTTAGGGCGATTCATTTCAGAATTTGAAATTTATCCAAACTCCATGCGTAGGTGCACTCTGGATGCCAGCTGCTGAAGTAAACATTTGGAAGTGCACTGTTGAATTCAGGTCCTCCTTATGGTCTTCCCATTGACATGAGATTGGCCCTATTGAGAATCAAATGTTTGACTATAGAGGCCTTCAATCTGACTGAAGTTCTGGGATATTCTCATATTCTTTAATCCGTTGTTAATGTGTAATGGGAGAAGGATCAATCAAACAGTCGCATGCTTCTTGCTGAGCATCCATTTTCCAAAATCCTTTGGCTTGGGTGCCAAAGTCCACAGGGAATGGTGATGGTCCTCAAGTGGATTAAATCCCACTTGAATCCATCCATGGAAGGTGCAGCTTCATCAATACTGGCTTCGGGCCGACGAGGACTTTGCATGCCAATAGGGCTCAGGACCAGAAATGGACTCATAGAACTGGATCAGTGATATGGGTGCCACACTGCGATGCAGAAAGCAGATGAAAAGCCACTGCATTATATTCTCAGGACAGTCTTCATGGCTGATCACCAAGATTCAGATTCAGAAGAAGAAGAAGAAGAAGAAGAACCCAACTAGAGTAGACTCACTGACTGATTAGGACTGGAAAGTGTTGACTTACCACTGAGCCATGCTTTCAATGTGTTGACTTGCCTCAGAAACAATCCATAGGATATTGGGCCTAAATACTTAAATGACTGGACCCACATCATAAAAGAAAACCTATGATCCACAATGGCCAACTAAAGGCCTAGAAAGTCTGTAAAATAAAAAATTGCAAGATTTACTACTCATTGGAGCAGAACTCATATGACTGTTGTATAAAGCAAAAGCATAGAGCAGGGTTTCTCAACCTTGGCCCCCCAGATGTTCTTGGACTTCAGTTACCAAAAGCCTCAATCAACATATGTACTGACTTAGCCTTCTGGAAACTGAAGCCCAAGAACACCCTGGGGCCCAAGGTTGAGAAACCCCGCCATAGAGTATGTGAAATATATCTGTACAGTAAAGCAGTGGAGTCTTCACATGAAAAGACTCATTCTGTCTTGCCATAGCTAAGCTGCATGGTAAACACTGTCAAAAAGAGGAACTGGTACACCACTTCTGAGTAAGTTCCCCTTGAAACATCTGGGAATCGACTTAATGCACATATTATTATTTGGAAATAATACTATTAGTTGGCTAGATAAGGGCAATGGTTCTCCCCTGAGTACTTCCCTGGAGTAGGGGATCTTCCACTTAACTGCCATGGTTGTTAGCCATTGGTAGAACTCTTATCTATCTACCTTCACTTCCTGTGGGGTTGAGTTACACAAGCCTTTTCCTTTGTAATCCCGAGTTCTGCCCATCTGTCTAATTGAGGCCTCTCTTGTTCCAGCTTTATGGGGAGGCCCTTGAGAAATATCTGCCTCACCTGCCTTTCCTGTATTCACCCTGGCAAAAGAGTTGGCCACCCGCTAAAATGTTTGTGCATCCCTTATCACCAGATAGCCACCCTGTTCATTGCAAGCTGACACAGGAGAAGAGAGTGAAATACACACCAACTAGCAAGTTGGGGCCTCCAGTTTATGTAATGCTGAACACCATGTGGGATCTCATAAAACAGATCCTGGCTGACAGGTATTCCTGCCTTGAATGAGAAACTATATCCAGGCATATCCCTCATAACACTAATCATCTTGCTGGTAATCTCGTGTATTGATTACTGTAATGCGTTCTATGTGTGGCTTCCCTTGGTTCTGCTACAGAGCCGCCCTGACTCAGCATATACTGAGTGGGCGGCATACAAATCAAATCAATCAATCAATGGCTCAGCACTAGGTTTCTTATTTGGCTTCTCCCTGCTGCCAATAGGTTTTTTGTATTTTTGTGTTTTTTTATATGTGTTTTTAATATACGAGTTCGTCTTGTTAGTCGCCCAGAGTAGGAATACCTCCTAGATAGGTGAGATATAAATGAGAGCAAGAGCAGGCTAGGAGTTGTCTTGGGAAGGATTGCTATATTGCACTGGTTCCTTCCTTCCTTCCTTCTTTCCTTCTTTCCTTCCTTCCTTCCTTCCTTCCTTGCATGGGGATGGGGAGGGAACCAGGCATGCACCATGTGGGGGGAGTGCTACAAAATAAAAGCCAGGAGCAGGCATTGTTAAATAATATTTTAAAAATGGAGAGGTGGGAAGATCCTACTCCCAATACTCCTGTAACATGGTTTACTCAAATCCCACATGAAAGAGTCAAGAAGATATTCAAAGTACATTCATACTCACAGGTACTCAATTGATCAGATTGAGATCTGCAGTTGCCTTAAAGAAAGAAGCAAAAATTCGCCCAAACCTCGATCTGCCAAATCTGTGCAGCTGATCTCATGGGGAAGATTTCTTCTTCTTCTTTCATGCCCAGATCAAACTTTGGACTGCCAAAATGAAGCCACTTTCTTGGCTTTGTCATTGGTCAAAATTAAATCTTCCTCGGTACAGGTTTCTGGCAGTAATTGGCAAAGCTCTGAATGAGTTGGATTCTGTGTCTCTCCACATTCACACCGTGTGTTGTTGTCCACCAGTAGCCCCCACTTGAGCATGTTGGTCTTGCATTTAGGGACTCCAACCCTCTGCCTATTCAGGGTCCTCCAAGTGATGTAGAGGAGGTTGAGTTCCTCAGCCATATTCTCCTTTAATGTTATTCCTTGTACTCGGGGCTCCTTCCTCCATCTTCTAATTTGGTTTTGCTCTTGTGTACCCTCAATAATGTTTGTTCTTGCCATAAAGCTCTTCCTGGATCTGAGCTAGTGGACTTGAGGCTCATTATCTGTTCAGAGCATGTCAAGTGTCCTTCTCTTGCTTAGTTCTCTTGGTGTCTGCTGCTACTTCTCTCCTGATCTTAGGTGAAGCGATACCATCAAGAGGATTATTTTCTCAACTGGAGTAGGTTTGAGGCATCCTGACACTATGCGTATTGTTTCATTAACAACGCTGTCAACTTGTTTCACATATGTGGATGTATACTGGAGCAGCATACTCTTCCACAGAGACACTCAGGGCGAAAGCTGATGTACGCAGTATGGATGTTTGAGCTCCCCATTTATAGTTTGTGAGTTTCCTGATGATGTTGTTCCTCATTATGTACTTAGCTTAGGCAAGATAATTTACCTAGTCAATTGAAGGCCTCAGAGGAGTCCATGATTTTTGTGTCAAAGAACTTTGCCTTTTCCTTAGCACTTAAGATGTCCACCTCATTCTGCTGTTGACTTCTTGATTCGATTTCATTTTCTTGATTGCTTTCATTTTCTCAGCCAAGAGATTTGGTGGTACCAAATATCCACCCACCTCTTGGGGAAATGTCATCATTTTAAATCTTCAAAGCACCAAAATAAAATTCTGTGCTTTGGACCATTTTGATTTTATTCAAGTGCTGGTTGAGGCTTCCCTGATTCGCTTTGGATCAATTTGGAAATTCCCTTCACTTTTTTTCCCTGAATAGATTTCTAATTTGACATATATTTCCCAACTGAATCCTATTGGGTGAGTGGACATACTTGTAAGAAAAGATGTGGATTTTCCCTCCTCTGGCAATATCCCCACCCCCATTGTGCAACATGTATTATTATATTATTATTTATTCGACTTACACCCTGCCCATCTTTGATACACTCCCACTCAGTTCAGTCAGAACGGAGGACCACTAGTTCAAGTAGCAAAAGGATGGGATGGTCTCCTCCTTAAACTTTAACCAGTTGCCAAAGGCCTCCTTGAAAAGAAAAGTTTTCAGTTGCTTCTTAAAGGTCCCTAAAGAATCTCCCCAGGTAGAGCATTCCAGTTAGCCGGAGCCACCACCGAGAAAGCCCTCCAATAGGTAACAGACTTTCTAGCCAACCTGGGAGTCAGTACTTAGAATTGAGTTGTCAGCGAAGAATGGGTGAAGCGGGCCTGATTTCTGAGGGGTAGGTGCTCCACCAAGTAGGAAGGGCTTTGAAGGTTAGCACAGCCACCTTGAACCGGACATGGAACACAATGGGAAGCCAACGCAATTCCACCAGGACTGGGGAGATATGTACAAATTTTCTCGCCCCCAGTAACCAACCTGGCAGCTGCATTTCTGTACCCTTTGAAGTGTCCGTATCAGGAAGATGGGGAGCCCCACACAGAGAGCATTACATTAATCTATATGAGAGATTACCAGTGAGATAGCTAGTGTTACGAAGGACCACCTCTCCAAGTAAGGATGCAACTGAGCTATTTGGTAAAGATGGGAAAAGGCAGCTTTACACACTGCTGCAATTTGTGCTTCCAGGATCAGATGGCAATCTAATATCACACGCACATGCACACACACACCATATTGTGAACTTGGTCCTTAGGGGACCAACGGTGGGATCAGGGTTGTAATGATGGGACCACGGCTTCTAGTTGGGCAGATGGACCTTCCAACATCAACACCTCCATGTTACCTGGGTTCAGTCTCAACTTGTTAGCTAGTCACGTAATTGATTCTGAGGCCAGTTTAGCAATAGGTCCTATGCCATAAAATGGATGGGAGAGACGCTTACGTGTTTGTCATTCCATTCCACGTAGATTCCGGCCATAGTTTGATAGAACTATAATTTTCCAACTCCCTAATATTGTGGTTTCAATTATATTATCATTTTTCTTGTTGGCTAAACATTGGTTCTTGCTTCATCCTTTTCCACATAGATGGAGCTAGAATCTAATTAACATCTCTCTCTTTTTTAATTTACAAAAAAAAGAAACGGGAATGTCATCATTCTTATCATTTCTTACAACAGTTCTCACCCTTCTGAGTAAGAAACCAAACAATTAAAATTCATCTGATTGGGCAAATATGAAATTAAACAGTGGTTGAGCATCAATTAACGGCAGCTGTGTGTGGGGAGAGAAAAATGGCTCAACTCCCTTGAGCTGCCCCCAAAGTACTATAAAAAGGGAAGCAATTCACCACATCTCCAGCATCAACTCACGGTGACATCCCAGTTGCTTCTTCTCTCCGAACTTGATCCAGGTAAGAATCCAAAACCATCTTCTACAAGACTATTCAGATGCTCCTTTTATATCATTTATTTCTTGGTACAACCAAAAATAACTAAGCCAGAAAACTAGGATGAATTGTAGAATTGTCTCTCTCTAGCTTCACCTCATCTCTTACGCTCTTTGTTGACTTACTGCTTACCAATATATTGGTACTCTGAGCTCACATAGAATGATAGTCACCCTGTGAGCAGAAATCTGGTTTGGATAGCTCAATCTTCAGATGTTTTCGTCTGAATGGCTTCCTGCCTTCCACGCCAGATGTTTAGAATAAACATGTTTCTCTTACTATTGCTTACAGAGCTCAGAAAACATGATGTTACATTAGTTAAAAATAAATGTTTCTGAGCCTTTGTTCTGTAGCAAAGAAGAAGTGGTGGATTTTACTTGTGTGCTTTTTGTTGTATTTGTACAACACACACAAAGGCAGAAGCACACAGTCTTGAGACCGGCCACCATAGTGCAAAGAATATGAAAAATATTTTAGTCTGTAACTCAACCTATTATACAAGGCCCAACTTAGCATCCTGTTTCTGGATAGTCTATTTCAGTGGTGATAAACCTTGGCACTTCAGGTGTTCTTGAACTTCAATTCCCAGAAGCCCTGATCAGCAGGAGAGCTGACTTGGGCCTACTCAGGTCAAGAATATCTGGTGTGTCAAAGTTTGCCATCACTGGTCTATTCTATAGGTCAAGCTTGATACACCAGGTGTGTTTTGGACTTCAATTCCCAGATGCTCATGTCAGCACACCTGCTGATCAGGGCTTCTGGGAATTGAAGTCCAAGAACATCTGGAGTGTCCGTTTTGAGGACGTATGGCATGATGGAGAACCTTGGCACTCCAGATGTTCTGGAACTTCAATTCCCAGAAGACCTGATCAACAGGAGTGCTGTCTTGGGCTTCTGGGTATTGAAGTTGAAAAATACCTGGAGTGTCAAGGTACACTGACCTATGGTCTGTTCTATTAGCTTTCTTCTTTCCCTCTCTTTTTCTATATTTTTTCCTCCAAACAAGTGTTAATATTCCATGATTATTGGACAAATTCAGTCTTTCTTATTTTCCCCTCTAAAGATTTTTGGGGTGTTTAATTTTGCAAAACATGGGGATCCCTGAACCATCTCCCTATTGAGTAGGGAAGATTCAGAGACACTATATCCATGTATCTGATTGTTGCCCATCAATTCCAACCTCCAAAAAATGACTTACAATATGTTATTAGACCTTAAAATCATTCCTTGCGGTAGTTCAAGTTGAGTGAGAACAACTGGTTAGCATCCAGTTTGCTGTGGTGGAGACTATGAAAGAAATCTGCCTAGTGTAATAGTCACCATTAACCACAAAAACCCCAAATTAACCTCTCATTTGTTTAAAACATTTTGATACGCCCCTTCAGTTTCTCAGAGAAACGGAATTTAATTATCATGTGTCGTCAACTCATTTCTAACTTAACAGCAATCCTTTTCAGGTTTTGCCTGGTGTAAAGAGTGTGGTTCGAGGGCCGTGGTGGCTTAATGGTTAAGACACTGATCTTAATGACCAAAAGGTTGGCAGATCAGCGGTTCGAGACCGGGGTACTGCATGTCAGTTTGAGCACCTGTCTCTGTCCCAGCTCCTGCCAACCTAGCAGTTCGAAAACAAGAAATTGCAAGCAGATAAATAGGTACCACTTTGGTGGGGAAGATAACAGCATTCCGTGTGCTTCAGCATCTATCTATGCCTGCCACATCACCATGAAATGTCTGCAGACACAGATAGCACTGGCTTTGGGGCTGAAAACGTAGATGAGTGCCAGCCCTCTAGAGTCAGACATGACTGGATTTAAAGGAGAATTGAACTCCCAACCTCTGCCTAACACATTGAGCTATTCAACCAACTCTCAAATCATTTTAGCAATGGGAGGAAAACCCGGGAAACCCTATTGGACATTATCCAGGTCCCTCGGTGGCTTAGTGGTTAAGATGCTGAGCTGGAGACTGGAAGTTTGGGTTTTGATACCCAAGAGCTGCCCTTGGGGACAGGAAAGGAGCCTCATTCGGGCATCCATTGAGTGGAGTTTCTCCAGCAAAAATCCTTTCAACACAGAGTAATCTCTGACACAAAATTATTATCATTATTATTATCCCTCACACACTTCCCTTTTCTACGATTTTTTTCTCCAGTATTGCTAAATTTTCAGAGTTAGATGCCTACAAGTCTAAAGACTTGTAGAAGGCCTGAAATTTCTAGGGAAGCCAACTTATCAAATCTTTACAAATTGAATAGAATGACCACAAAATGATACAAAGGGGGAGGTGGGAATCTCCATGTCCTGTTACTCTATGTTTTATTTTCTTATTTTCCTTCTGTTGCAGAATCAACTCTTTTCATCATGAAGCAGACTTCCTGCAGCCAGTCTTCTAGGGGCCAATCTTCTGGGGGCATGTCTTCCGGGGGCATGTCTTCTGGAGGCATGTCTTCTGGGGGGCATTACTGCCAGGCAACATGCCCTTCTACTTGTGTAACAATCCAACCACCACCTTTTATTCTGAACATCCCAGGTCCATCTCTCTACTGCCCCACACAGTCATGCCACATCCAGAGCTCCATATCTAGTGGTGGCAGTGGTGGTGGCAGTGGTGGTGGCATGGGAGGTGGTATGGGTGGTGGATTGGGGCAGATCATCGGAGGCGGAGGCGGTGGTGGTGGAGGACAAGGGCTTGGAAGAATCTGCAGAGGTGGAAGAGGAGGTGGAGGTGGAAGAAAACACCTATCCTTTTTCTACGAGCCTGAAAACTTCCAGGAATTGGAATGGGAACCCGAACCAGAATATGGTTCCGGCATTGCAAACATGTATTATTCCAGGATGGGTCTGCCCTACCGATACTAATGGATCAATAGAAGAAATGCAGGGAATGAAGATGGAACGGAACTTGGATGAACTCTTTCACGTGGACTTCAGGGGACCTTCACAATCCCTGATCAAGCCAACTTCAGTGGTTGGAAATCCTGAAGTTCAGCCTTACTTGGATCCTCTTGCTGCTTTATTTCACAATGAAGGGGCTTTCCTCTGATTTCTCTTTCTTTATACATTTTGGGTATGGATACCATAAGTGTGCATCGATGCTTACACCTAATGTCAACAGATCTACTCAACAGGAAACCTTGCCTAGAACTGCAAATAGTAGGGGGAAAAACCAGAATCTCATGACTGTTCCTCAAACTGGAGACACAAGGGGCTTCCTTGAATGGTTTGCACTTCTACGTCTTTTGATTTTGGAACGTTTTTGGAGGAAGGGGTGCAAAGTCGTAGCGCTTCTAAGAAGTCATCCCGTTATGAACAGGTTGTTATTTGGAGGAGATTTAATCAAGTACTTCATTTGTGCTCAAAGTGCTTGGCCTGGCCAATTTTTGGGCTCTAGATCCAGCATGCAGAAAAGATTTCGAACGAGAGCATTTGGGAGGAATGAGTATGTTGACAAGTACAATTCTTAAAGAAAAGATTAGTAGCAATTATAACAATGTCTAGCCTATCCTCACTATCATAATTATTGTCATCGTCAATTTATTCTATATTAATATTTAATTTATAGGCTACAAGTAGGTCTTGTTGAAGGTGTAAGATCATTTCCCTCCTGTGCTTGTACTATTCTCAGACTGCTTCCAGTTTGATTGTTTTCCTTTTTTCTGCATAATAAAGCTTGCAATACATCATATTATGGGCTGTTTGTGTGTGTTACATTGCCTCCTTTTTGGTGTACTTTGGCAAAGGATGGGGATATTATGTAAGTCAGGAGTTCTCAACCTTTTAAAGCCAGGGCTGGGTCATGCTCCCTCAGATAGCTTCAGGGGCCGGATGGCCATTTTGCCATGGCATTTCCTGGTGTGGTGGAGTTGGTGGTGGGGCCACATGAAATGGTGCCGTGGGCCATATCCAGCCCACAGGCTGAAAATCCCTGATGTAAGACAAACTTCATTTCTTCAAAGGGAATGCACATTTTACAATCCGGATTGTGAAATGTGAGGGCTTTGTCCCACACCAATTCTTTGAAATGTCTGCAAAACAATCCCAAGATTGTAAAGTAGGATTTCCTACAATGTGGCATAGGGCTCTGAAATTTATTCATACTGATAGGAAATCACTCACAGCAAAAAACAGTCAAACCTGAATCTGGACTCTGTGATACAGTGGCTTTTCCTTAAATTATGACTCATATAGCATGCAGAATAGGGAACAAAGATGAAAGAGAGTATATGCTTCTTACCCACTTAACTATTACTTGAAGGTAGAA
This sequence comes from Bradypodion pumilum, assembly GCA_035047305.1. Lineage (NCBI taxonomy): Eukaryota > Metazoa > Chordata > Lepidosauria > Squamata > Chamaeleonidae > Bradypodion > Bradypodion pumilum. Next base: position 5,857,222 of record JAWDJD010000018.1, read on the forward strand.
TAGAATTAATTAGCTAAGTTTAGTAAGGCAGCTTATTGAGAGAGTTATATTCCCAGAGATGAATGGCATGGCCCATGGCAGGCAGATGGCCACCACAATATTGGATCAAAATAGATATGGAAATGGTTGACCTAACTTGCAAAGCCTTTCAACCTTCCTGCCATATTATCTATGTGTTTCCTCAATGTTCTAATGACCTTATGAGGAATGCATCATCAGCCATAAGCCCTACTAAAATGTGAATGGTGAATACTACATGTAAGTATAGCACTACTTCCTGAACTGGTGGTCAGGTAGAGTGGCAGAGGTCTTCCAGCATAGGATCAAGTAGGACACTGTGTAAGCAATTAACCTACATCAGAGATGCTTCTTCAAGTTAGGTCTTAAATGTTGAAGAGTTACAATCCATTGTTGTTGCAAATTAGAAGAAAAAAGAGAGGATTATTGAGACCAACCTACTGTTGGCAGTCTGGACAATGTCAACAAACATTGTTGACTTGGTCTGGTTGAATAGCTCGATGAGTTGGACCAGTTGAGTTGGGAGATCAGTAAACCCTTTATGGTGTAACAGACAGAGGGGACCTGAGCTTGAATCCCTGCCTGGCCATGACAACTCACTGGTGGTGCAGTGCTAGCCCTTAAATATCTCATTTACCTTGAAATTTTACTTGCTAGGTTTGCTATAATTCGGAAACAAGGGCACATAACACAGTCACATCCTGTTGACTTCAGATGGCTGGGTATAACAGTGTGTTAGAGGACCTGTTTTGGGAATTTGATACCACACTGTGCCTCCTAGGAGAAGAGGAACCGTGTTTTGTGGCCTTGGGAAACCAGAATATTACAAATGACCTCCAGAAGAAAGACTCTTTAAACCACTTCACAATTAGAAAACCTTGAGAAGGGTCATCACAAGTCAGAATCAACACGGTGAAATGCAATTGTTATTGTTGCTGTTGATCTTAAGTTCTCCTCTAATGGCTAATTGACATCAGCTGCCACTGTGTTGTTGTCAAGTGTTAGAAAGGAGAATTGTATGTGTTGTGGCTAAGTTGTTTGTCTCCACAAAGTAGACCTTGCAGGAACTTCTAGGGATGTACAGTTCAGTAAGAATGCCAGCCTCCAAATGGCAATGGTACTCAGGAAGGTTATCTCCATGGTTGCACAAGAGTTATGGATTTCCTCCAGGCTTAGAATAGCTTCAGTGGGATGGATTGTTGGGTGTAGCCATAATCTTAATCTTTTGTGGGTATCATGAGGCTCAATCTGGATATGGTTAACAGATATTCAGATATTCAGGGACAGCCTTAATTTCTTGTCATTAGCTTTTGGAGTTGTTACTTTAAAAAAGTCTTCTTCTTGGGGAAGAAGAAAGGATGCCAGCCACAAGGAGGTTGAGGAATAGAAGCTCCTTCTGGAGAACTAATTAGGATCTCTAAGAAACTGAACTTGTCCAAATGAACACAAAAATGCCTGGGTTCGTTTCATTGAGTCATCATCTATCCCAAGTCAAAGAAGAAGGATCATTCTAACTCAATTTAGAATTGCAGGTGTGTGATGGGAAATCACGGGAATTTAATTTAATTTAATTTACAAAAGGACAGGCACAACATAATAACAAGGAGACCAAATTAAAAATATATAATTCATTTTATGATTGTAAGAATTCCATGGATATTTACTTGGAATAATGAGAATGAGATGATCTACGTTGAAGTTCTCTAATGGTTGTTTGGGTAGACAAGTTAGGTAGGATACATCAAGCACAGGAACATTTCTGTGGGATGTTCATATATGTACAGCCACATGTATGTTTGTGAGGCTTCCCAGGAGCATCCAGTTGTCCACGATGGGCAATGGAATGGTTGACTATTTAGACCTATGCTGGCTATCCTGTACATTGTTCCTATGTTCTTTTGCAAACAGTCACATGGGTAGACAGATGGAAATGCAAGTCCATCCAGGTGAAAACTAGGTAGTTACAGACCAAATCAAAGTCACCCTTTAGTCCAGGGATTCTCGACCTGTGGCCCAAGGGCTGGATGCGGCCCATGACACCATTTCATGTGCTCCCCCCCCCTGCCTCCATCACACCCAGAAGTGCCATGTGGTGGAGGAAGAGCAAAATGGTTGTCTGGCCCCCGAAGCTGTCCGAGGAAGCGTGACCTGGCCCCCAGCTTTAAAAGCTTGAGAACTCCTGCTTTAGTCTATGTTTCTCTGCTATGAGGCACAGGTATAACTCAAATAGGAAATTGTGTTGTTTGTCAACAAATTTTCCATATAACTACCTGCTTTTCAAGTTCATTACCTCAATAAAGGACGTCCTTTCTTCTCCTCCCTGTAGAGGGTGTTATGCTCATTTGCAGATGCAGATGACATAGACTGAAAGCTCTTGGTAATATGAAGCAAATATCACAGTTGGAGGGGGTTGGGGGGAGGTGGCAATTTCATTTCTACATACCATATGCTGACGGCTGAAAAGCAATTAATGCAGCTTCAGACATGCTGACTACCTCTAAAGTAGCTTCTGAGAAGTGGAAAGAGAACCGCACGAGGGAAATTTTCACCTCAAGTGTAACGATGAAGCTCCATGAAATATTTCCCATCTCCTATTGAGCAGGGCTGTTAAGGACAGGACATCACACATTCACAGGGTCACTATGACCTGTCTTCTTATTCTGTGAGGTCATACATTGGGTCATTAGATCAGTTGTCCATCTAAATCAGGGGTGCCCAAACTACAACCCATAGGCTGGATCTGGCCCCCAAGGCCAATTCATCCAGCCCACGCCATCCTCCCTGCTCCTAGAAGTGGAAGTGAAACATTCACTGGTTACCAGTTTGCCTCCGGGTGCAATTCAAGGTGCAGGTTTTGACCTTTAAAGCCCTTCATAGTAGTGGGCCAGGTTATCTAAGTGACCGCATCGTCCCAAGAGTATCTGCCTGTCCAACCAGAGCGGACCGGAGAGGCTCATTGTTCCATCTGCCAGAGGGGCCCGTCTCTCTGGCACATGAAGGGGGGCCTTTTCCATGTCCGCACCAGCCTTGTGGAACCTCCTGCCAGTAGAGTTGCAGGAGCAGATGGAGCTGCTGCCTTTCAGAAAAGAACTAAAAACCTGGTTGGCGGGGCAGGTGTGGGGCCCAGATGGAAGAGTGGCCCCCACCTGTTGGTTTATAAAATAAAGCCTCCCACCTTTTTAATGCGGGCAGTTTTAATGTGGTTAGTTTTTAATATGAATGGGTGGGTGGGTAGGTTAGGGCTTTTAATTGTTTTGTATGTTTTTAACGTGTTGTAAGCCACCCTGAGTCGGGTTCACCTGATTGGGCGGCATAGAAATTTGAACTATAAATAAATAATAAATGCCCGCACATGCACAGAATGCTGCCATAAATGCACCCACTCATTTACAAGAGCCATGGGTGCATTTACATCAGTGTTCTGTGCATAGACAGGGACATTTTACTTGCACTTCTGGTGGGAGAAAATATGTCACCAGCCTGCTGAACCAAATGACTGGCCCATGACACAAACGTTTGGGCACCCCTTGCCATCAGTTATCCTTCATCCATATTGTCCACCTAACACTTTGTCATTAGCTGAAATACCACCAAACCTTCAGACAATTTCTGTATAGCCCATGGTTAAAGCACTCCTGGGGCGGCGGCACAAACAATAATCAATTTGTTCCATGTGCTGCAATTGCCTTTCCCTTTGACGGACATCTCTGTCATCATTTGCTATAAAAACATCTTATCTCTCAGACCTTGACCAACTGGACTGTCTCCTTGATGGAAGACAACTGCTAAATTCCTCAGTTCTCTCTTTTCCCTCCCTCTTAGCCTAGAGGGTGGCGGCGGCTACTCATGTCCGAGCATACTTGTCCGAGTCATTATTTTCTTCATTGATTGTTGTATCTCTGGTGACTCAATAAGCCAATCTTGGCACGAAACATATTGTACGACCACACACATCACACTGAATACATGGTGGAGGACGTGGTTGAGTTTGACGAACCTTCCGTGCTTGCCGCTTAGCCTCTTCATGTCTGCGGCGTTCCCCTTTGAAGTGATCAGTAGCAACAGAGATGGTATGGCACCAAGAGGTGGCAATAGCTTAAATTACTTCCGTGCTTCCTTTGCCAAAAAGAAAGGAGAAGAGAAAAAGAAAAATAGATACTTGAAAACTGATAATAGAAAAATTACATGTTCAGCACAAAAGCCAAGGCATCGTTTAGTAAACAGATGAGTTATTACTATTAAAGATATTTCCAACTTGGCCTTTCTCTAGTGTGGTTTTGCTTTATAAGGTTAGTCACTGTCGTTTTACCATCATCAAAACCCTGGGACATAGGCTAGCTTGACAGATCCAAGGTTAGCCTGTGAGAATCAAGTCAAAGAGCAAGGATTTAGGTCAGCCTGATCACTTCTTCTTTGGCCTTCTAACCATTCTATTGCACAGCCTTCTACAAGGAGATATTTTAAATGAAAGGTAAGATCAGAGATGACCTTTCAAACCAAAAACAACTGTAGCACATTAGCATGACAAACCTTATCCAGAGATCTACTCACTGCAGACAGTTTATGCTGCCCCATTTACTGCCATACAGAGGATAACTTGGTCCACATTCCTATTTTTTTTCTGCACTTCCAGATTTAGCTGGATAGGACCAATTTTTTACTGGATATAAGATATCTTCCCATTGTCTTCCTGACCGACCAACCAACCAACCAACCAACCAATTAACACATGGACCAACTTAACCTATTTATGGCAGGGATGGGGCAGCATAAACAGCCTATCCAACTAAAGATGGAAGTGCAGAAGCTCTCCATAAGGAAGTCCAAAAATGCAGACTCTGGTGGATCCCCCAGAAAAGAAAGAGGTATTTTGGAAAGTCAATGGCTCTTGATTGGCCATTCAGGGTCAAACCACCTTCAAATGCTTTTTTTTAACCACAGGAATTGCTTACAACAGCATACTGGATATTTCAGATAGCTCAGAAATAACAGGACCAAGTTCATGTGTATATGTATGTGTGTGTGTGCGCGCGCAACTCAAAAAGACTCAGATCCATCCACACATGCAAGATAGCCTGCAATGCTGTCATATTTCTCATGTCTAACCGTCTTTCTTCAAACGTTTAGAGGGGATCCTATGAAGGTGTGGCCCATACTTCACAAGAGGCTTGTTTACATGAGTGTACGTGAAACAGGACATAATTATCATGTCTTAGTCACTCACTTGCGTTAGTGCGTTGTCTTACTAAATGTAACTCAGTTGTGCACCACCCTTCAGTGTCTAAATGAAAAAGAACATTTGTGGGTGTTGAGAATACGGAACAGATAATTTAATGACTTAATAACATGTGTTGCCTCAAAGTTTTTATTCCTATTCCATTCGTTCCTAAAATTTACACAGTTAGAATTATTCTATACATTGTACAAATTTGTGCAAATCAATTCAATTCAATTTAATTTACAGTCCATGACCAGCATAACAGGAACACAAAAGCATAAACACCACATCATAAGCTAGACTGGACAGAGGCAATTAAAAAAAGAAAAAGAAAACCTATACTACTAAAAACCTATACTACTAAAAACCTACTGAGAATTGGCATGCAACAGCAGGAGACTCTACACATGGATATCACCAGATGGCCAACATCTAAACCAAATTGATTACATACGCTGCAGCCAAAGATGGAGAGCCTCCATACAGTCAACAAAAACAAGACCTGTAGCGGACTGAGGATCAGATCACAAAAATCTACTGATCGCAAAATTCAGGTTCAGACTGAAGAAAATAGGGAAAACAAATAGGCAGGATAGATATGATCTAGACAACATACCCAAGGAAGACACGGTGGAGGTAAGGAACAGATTCAATGGTTTGGACCAGATAGACAGAGTACCAGAAGAATTATGGACAGAGATGCGAGACAATATGCAGGAGGCAGCAAAGAAAACCATATCAAAAGAAAAGAAGCATAAGAAAGCAAAGTGGTTGTTGGATGAGGCTCTTAAAATAGCAGAGGAAAGAAGGGATGCAAAAGGCAAAGGAGAAAGGAAAAAATACAACCACTTAAATAAAAAATTTCAAAGAAAAGCAATGAAGATGAGATGGCTAGATGGTATTGTAGACACAGTGGGCACAGAGCTAGGTGGGTTGAGGAGGATGGTGGAGGACAGAAGTCCATAGGGTCACAATGGGTCAAAATCGACTGTGCGACTGAACAACAAAATGGATGGAACAATAAGAATATTTCCTGTATCTCAAAAAGTGGGTCCACCAAAGCTTAGACAAATCTCTTAGTTTTTCAAGGTACAATATTGTTCTGTCTTTTATTGTTCTCTCCCATGCCCTTTTTCCTTCCTTAATATTACTGTTAAGTGGTGCAAACTAAGCCTTCAGGTAGGAAGCCACAACAGCAGGAGTCTGAGGACACACTGATAAACATAGTACGGAAAGGAAAACAGATAAGCTTCTGGGCAAGTTGTTGTTTACTGGATGTGCAAAATAAAGTTCAAGATTGCATAAAGGTATTTACAGGAAAGTCACAAAAACAAACAGGATAACCTCTCCTTTGTTACTGGTCAGTCCGGTACCAGATATTAACAGAAAAGATATTAACAGTTCAAGTATGCAAAGTCCGATAGGCAAGTAAAGCAAAGACAACAATTTGTAAGCTTGCGAAGCAATAAAGTGTCCAAAGTTTAGCTTGCAGGCTTTTGTTAGCAGTCTTCAGTGTGTAGGTCTCTGGCAGTCCCTCGGCATATCGGCTGGCAGCTTTTCAGTGTAGGTGCCAACAGCCTTCTTGCAGTTGGACATACAGACAGCCCAACAACAGACAGCTCTCCTCTGTGCCAACATCTAGAGGGCGGATCGGCAGGTCAGCCTTTCGAGACCCCAGTCCTGCATGATGGAATGAGTGCCCACTGCCAAACTAGCAGTTCAAAAGCAAGAAATTGGAAGTAAATAAATGGGAACCACTTCGGTGGGAAGGTAAACGGTATTCTGTACACTCCGGTGTCTAGTCATGCCTGCCATGTGTCCATGGAAATGTCTGCAGATGCAGACAGCACTGGTTCTTTGGCTATAAACGGAGATAAGCACTGAACCCTAGAGTTGGATACAACTGGCTTTCGAGCTAGGGCGACCTATAGTAGCTGAAATAACAATTGGATTCAGCAGTGTGTTTGTGTACAATACTCTTAAATTGAGTGTTGCATCTGATAATATATTGAGGTGTGCAATCCACATGCAAATTATCTTGTAAACACCATTTTTGTCCAGGAGGTGTGCATTAGGTCTTTGTTTAAGTCCACATAAAATTCCTGTCTCCATGCCTTATGGGGACATTTGAAGAAGAACATAATGCAGTTTGATGAGGTGATATACCTGTGAAAGAATATCTTATCAGAGAGATCTGACGAAGTGGACTTGATCCTCGAAAGTTAACATGAAAATACAGCAGTTAGTCCTTAAAGTGCCACAATGTTTTTGTTTTGTTTTGTTTACTCTCCGATATGCTTGAAACACAGACTAACATGGCTATAATTGCAAAGAATTTCAGGTTACCTATATGCAGAGTTCACCTTAACCAGGGGTTCTCAACCTAAGGCCTATGGACCGGATACGGCGTGCAGTACCATTTCATGTGGCCTCCCACCCCTCCAAGAGCATTCAAGAAACAAAATGGCCATCCCTTTGAAGCTGTTCAGACAAAATGCTCACCCCCATCGTGCAAACAGGGCAAAATGGCCATCCGGCTCTTGAAGCCGAGAAAGCGTGACTCGGCCCCCAGCTTGAAAAGTTTGGGAACCCCTGACTTAAACAGTGAATGAAGTCTTTCCAATGAGGCTGACCCAGGGAGGTGCTGGGAATTAGTTTTATCGAAGGGTTTACTCTTCAGTAGTCAAAATTGAAGCAAGCAAAGATCTTATCTGATTCTTCCAGCTTTAATTCCGTAAGAGGACAACTGAACGCATTGGCAAGACTGAGGTTTGAGGTTACACTCATAATCAACGCAATGACATGGTACACTCACCCGACGGGACCCATAAAATGTCTGAATCCGTAATAAAAGCATCATCGAGGCCGTAAGCTAGTCTCCTGCCAATTATAACTCAAACGCAGCGTGTGTAGCAAATTTTGGGTGAGATCTAATTAAAACCTTTGCATTCAAAAGCTGCCTCATCCCCTTCAGGCTGTCTGAGAATCTTTATAAAACCACCCATGACTCTAAAAGGAAGCCTCTTTGGATTAGGCTGCTAGAGGAAGCAGGTAAGTCCGTCTCACCTTGACAGGGGCTGCTTGGAACTATGGGTTGGGCACTTCTGTGGTTGTCTTCTCAGATGGCCACTTTCACTCCACTCTAAGCAACAAGGAAACCATCTCAGACAACCTACTTGTGAAATGCTCTTCTGATTGAATTGGGGCCTTTATGGACTCAATACCATTTCTCTAAGCATTAAAAAAAAATTTGTGGGGGGAGGAAACTTTAATTAAGTTTGGATTTTCTTTGTGTGCCAATCATCTTCATGGAGATAAAGATTTCCTGGTCTAATTCTGTATGTGTGATCATCCAAAAAGGTTGTAGACCTTAACGAGTCAACCCTATGAAGGAGAGAAGAGATAGGCGACAATCATTTTGAAACACTTGGTGTTTAGTTAGAAGTTTGACAAGTAATTAGGATTCTTAATCACTCCACATGAAATCCATAAGATTTTTTTTTTGTTTTGCTGAAGCAGGAGTCTTTAAAGTTGACCTTAAATTTTGTTTGAAAGAACATTTAGGTGACAATTCTGGAATAATCCTGTACAAACTGCCACATTCTGCCTTTGTTCTGTGCTATCAAGTCACTTCTGATTTATGGCGACCCTAACAGAGTTGCCAGGTTATGTCAGATGTTCAAGAGATGGTTTCCCACTGCTACTGCCTCCACCCATTACTTTCTACATATGAGCAGAGATTTGAATCAAGCTCTCTAGAACTCATAGTCTGACACTCTATCTGTTGCACCACACTGCCTCTTAAACATACATTAAACATTGCTTTTCAACATTTCTTCCTAGGAGCAAG